>OX104028.1:63087626-64344260 GCA_944470205.2 Schistosoma margrebowiei | reverse complement strand
AATGCTTGTGCAGAAAAATCCGGAAGTCCAGAGCCGTCAGTTGATGAAGATTACGATGGTGATAATGAAACAAAGAAATCCGCCTATTTCGAAGTCAAAACAGCCACATCATACTCATCTACTTCACCCGCGTCAATAATAAATGCTAATCAGTCAACAGGTAAAGATCAAAGTTATGATACATCAAGAAATTCAACAGGCAGTGATCTGACAATCAGTTATCAATCAAATTTAACTCGAAGTGGCTCATTAACCTTATTAAAAAATAAAAAAAAGAACCTTGTTAATGAATCATGCGTTAAAACAGATTATTCAGAATCAGATAATATGAATCAACAGTTTGAACATAATCTTTCAACATCTAACCAATTAGTCTCTGGAGTAGCGAAAGATACTTCTCCTGGTTCAAGTCATATAATTGTTAAGAAAGACAAACTATATGAAACAAACAACTTATCAGGGAGGAATAACCATCATTTATTAAGACAAACGCACTGTAAAGTAAGTAAATACTTTGATTAATATGTATTTTAGTTCACTTTCAGTTTTTTAAACATGGTTTGTTTTGGGGATTATTTGTTCTAGGTATGATTGTGTATCATGTATGACCACCATTCAGGGATCTATGAGGAAACATAACTAGAATAGACGATTATGGAATAACAATATCTAGTCATGTAAAATAATAATATCGGTAACTGTGGCTTTTTTGTTTATATACAAATTAAGAATGGATGATTCTACAATCGCAAAACACTGAATAATGGGCAGCAAATAATTAGTTATATTTCAAAGCTGTTTACAGTTGATCATTATGAACATTTATGAAAAAATAATTAACAACTGATATAGAAATAATGGGTCGAAGTTAGCGAATAAATTTTTTCTCTTATCTGTTCAGGTTCCTTGACAATACGTCTTTCTGTGTGTACCAATACACTTGATGTCGACCATTATAAATCAACAAATTATAGACCTGAAAATGTGTCTATTATAGGTATAAATAAAGGCGAAGGTCAATAAAGTAAGGGAGAAATTAGTGTCTGCATTCTAAAATGCTTAGAACTTGAACTAAATTGAAATTAAAAATGAACTTAATGTCACAATGATCACAAATTGCAGCCTGAAGAAAAAAAACCAAATCGTTACGCAAAAGTCATTGATTTAGGTATAGTCGGCGAGTTAGTTGACTGTAACCTATTGCTATTCTTAAGTAATAGATAAATTCAACTATTCGGTTTCCACTTTGTCAACATCTGATAAAAATTACAGTTACTGTTGTACATACACTGTTCTTTAAATCAAACATTTGAAAAACTGATAAAAGACACAAACTAATTAAAAGCTTCACAAAAGGTTAAAGTTACCTGTGGGTCGTGATAGTAAGAAGTTTAGTTAACTTTAATGTAGTGTTTTTACCATGGGTGTCATATTTCTTACTTCTTATTATTGTTTTGGGTGAAAGGACATTTCTTTTAGAATCGTATATCTCGAATTCCTACCTCTTCAGACCTATGATCCTAACGACTAACAGATTGTTCCTCATATATAAGGTTGAGAACTAAATGATCGGTTTTCTTTTGAGAGGAAGTATGATACATTTCTCTCAATTGTTTTTATTCGAGAATGCATACACATGTGTTATTAAACGACAGTTTATGAATGTCATAGGATTTGATCCTGCTTTTATGCGCGAACTAAATAATGATTATTGAATTGTAAGCGGAGCATATGAATCTAGTGTTAAAATATTTAAAATATACGTAGTTATTTTTTTAGTAATTAATTTGACTTAACTACAAACACTTATATATAAAAGTATTTCTTTCTTTGAAACTTGCCAATTTATTTAGGTCTTGCATTCTTCTAGTCTCAAATTAAGTAATAAACGCAAGATAGTAGATCGTACATTATCTCTTAATGATGGACGGCAAAGTCAACAAAGAAAAGATCAAAGAATAAGTGTTGAAGACAAGAATAACAAACCGTCATTCCTACCTATATATATTCACCCAGCTAGCCAAAGCAGTTTCTCAGATTCAAGCATGGATAAACGAAAACACTCAAATGAGCAGCAGAAACATACAACAAAAAACCAAAAAACCAATAAATGTAGGAGTTCTCACAAAACCAAACTAACATTTGAAGATCTCATACTATTACAGCAAAAGCATTTAATGGATTGTTTGAATGTGGTGACGGTAAGCTGTATTCAATTTTTAGTCTGTGATTTCAATTATCGTAATTGCTATCTATAAATCTGAAGTGTTTTCTTGTCACTTCCATTCTTTTTATGACATAATTCCATCTTAGCCAATATTCCACGTTGGTGTAGCTAGTGACTTGGTGTATCACACCTCTTAGACAACTAATTGCATATATCTAAATGTTCATATTAAACTGTCATAATATGAGTTAAAATTACCATTCAAAATAAAATTTTCTTGTTGTTTGTTGTATATTAGTAGTTTGTAGAGTCAAAGAGAAATCTGTTAGTTATTCTACATTGATTTTCGAATGTCAGTCCTTTCAATTCACAACACTCTGAGTAAAGGTTCCTAAAAAATAGTCAATAAATGATTCAGAATTTTATAGAAAAGAATCACTTCACCGTTATTTTAAGTTATTTAGTTACCACAAATGGATTAGGTTTAAAAATATGAATTAAAAACAATGTGTTTGTGTAAAATGTGAGGTCGTAGTTTGGGGAAAAAGAGGCAGAACTATGTCAGTTGTATTTGTATTAACCAATATAAATAAATTTCTGCTAGCAAGCACCTAAAAAAGACTGACTCAAGGTTCATGATGTAGAGTTTCTGATATTATTTTAAGAAATATCTGTTTAAAAACAGTAACTGTCAATCTTCTGATAAATACTGAATATTATATTCTTTTCATAATAGTTGTTAACGTATTTGAAGCTTACACCAATCACTAGATTTCGTACCGAAATATTTGTTTTTGTTTTTTCTAGATATTCTCAACTATCTAACACCCATAACCATGAATTAAGTTTGTTTTAATCGTAAAGTTGTTTTGGATAGAAGGTGTTTTTAGATTATGCATGAATATTCATACATTGATTTAAACAAACACATGGATTTCAAGGTATACTTAAATGTTGATAGTGGTGTCATTAAGCTTTTATTGCTTCATGTTGATAAGGAACAAAAATAAAATGTGAACTGTTCTTAAAATAATTATATGTTATACCTTTAATGACCTCAATTTTAATTAACATAAGAGAGTATTGGCTTGTTATGTTACCATTTTTACAAGAGCTACAAAACTTCCATGTAATGTAACTTATTTCATTTTATCATAATAATATTGATCAGTAATGAACTGAATTCTATGCCACATATAACTTATATTTAGAATTCATAGACCGATTAACATAATACAAATATATATGTATTCAGATAATTATTCTACTATAATGATTATCAAATTAACAGATGCTTATTCAAATCAATTCAATATTAGTTTGGGAAAATGGCATGGACTAATTGTTTCACCCTTCAGGAAGTAATATATATTTGAATAGACAGAAAATATTATTAAGCTAAAATAAGTGTTAATTGAATTACTGATTATCTAGTTTTTCTATGCTTAATATTTTATTGAAAAAGTTTAAAAATAATGAAATCATACGATATAGAATGTAATTTGAGATGTTTAAGATAGTTAATGAGAAAGAAAAGCAAATGAAAGTCACCATTACATCTTGTCTGACCTAACTTCAATTTCAAGCGTTCAATCCATTGAGTCGCCTATTCATACACTAAAATTAAGATTGACATTATCCTTGGTTTCATGATTTACTGAAAGGAGAGTTGTGAATATCAGATATAAGGGGGTAAGTTGGATAACAACTCATTCATCCAAAAACTCCTTAATAATTTTATATTCAAACCAATGAAACTCTCAAGAAAATTTCCCATAACAAAAATAAAATCCTAGTATAAAGGCATATGTTGATAAGTCCTGAAATTGATAATCAGAATATATGAAAGTATATGATCCATTACGTCCATCATATTTATGGGGTTCTTTTACTGGCAAGTTTATTTTACTAATCAAATCAATCGTACATGGACATTATTGTATTTTATCTTATTCAAGTGTCCAATCGACCAATGACTATTGTTCTCTTGTTTTTTTTCTCTTTGTTATTGACTTCAATCAAAAATTTATCGCTTCAATGTTTTTTCCATGAAGAAAATAATATCCAAGAGTTTTTTTTTATTACAATAAATGATTAAAATAATTCATTTAAATTGGTACAGAGAATACTTTTAATAAACATTTAATCACAAAATGTATCCTTACTTTATATAATGATAATCTAAAAATTGTATTAAGAATATATATTTAGTTAGAATTGTTTCAATTGGTTTAGGTCTTAGATAAATCATTAGAATATACAAAGATAAAAAGTCAATGATCATTTGTATTAAATCATCTGTCAAATAGATATAAACAAATAATTTTTCAAATGACATAATAAGACAGGTGTATTTATCATTTAATATTTGTTTATAAGATTAAGTTAATATGAAATGAGTTAATTATGCGAACATAGATTTTTTCTAGTCTTTACATGAATTATTATATACAACATCTACAGAGGAAGTTCGATATATTACCCTTCTAGTTATTTTACATTTGATGATGAAAAAAATTAGTTGTCTCATTGCTGTGATTATATAGAGAACTGAAGGTTCAAGATTTGACCCATAGAGGAGACGTTTGTCTGATATACTCAGGAATCTATTCCTCTTCATTTTTCAGTGGTACTCTAATTAAAATTAATTCATGATAAATACCGCTTATAAATAAAAATAACAAATCTGAAGTTTATGCTGATGATGTTATTCATAAGGACAATGAAAGCTTCACAAGTAAACCATCCAGCTAAGAGATCAAAACTCTACCAATATTGACCGGTTTATGTTTCTTTTAAAACTATATTTCTAGTCGTTTATCCATCCAACTTCTGATTTTGTATGTGAATTAAACACTAGATCTAACGGTACAAGTAAATTTAAGAAAGTTTTTTCGAAGTAAGGTCCGTAGATAGTAACAATACAATAACAAGTTGGCATATGGCAAAGCATTTTGTATAAACAACAACAGACTGTATGAAATTTGAATTAGTTCCAAATTTTCATGGCTTATTGTGTTTTATGCTTGTAAATTCATTTGTATAAAATAATTAATGATTATTTGAAACTTACACTATGTTCGGATAAACTTTATTTTAAAGAAAGAATATTACCACTAGACTGATGATGACACAAATGAAGCGGAAAAAAAGTACAACTTTTAGAGATAAATTTTCCATTTTGCAGCGTTAGTTCTGTTAGTATGTCTAGTAGCATAGCAAGATACTAAAAAAATCGAAAAATACTTAGAAAAAAATTCTATACGTTTTTCTTGATTTCAGTTCATATATTCCCGATGTAGGTGGGAAGCTTAATTCGAACTTGTTGTAGAAAGCAAATTACATGAATGTATACATGTATACACAAAAAATTTAAGAATATGACAAATTTTAATGTGTAATTCTAGAACTTCACCGATTATGTAGTGGCTTATTTTTTTTACTTTTTGTTTAATAGAATTTTACTACGAACACTTTGAACAACTGTGTAATAATTTAAATTAAATTCTTTATGTTTCACTTCTCAATGAAAAGATGAATTATGTCTATAAATATTCATAAGGATTCTTGTCGTATGTAAAGTATGATTGATCAACGCGACCTAAATTTTTGATTTCAATTCTATCAGTTTCATGTAATTGAAGTCATTAAGTCTGATAAGACGAAATTTTAAGTCCAGGTAATTTCTCACTAATATGTTACATTCATCTGCAAAGATATTAGATTCCATTAATATAATTACGTACGCCTGTTCTCCCTCGTCGAGGAGCATAGGTCGTCCTCCAGCAATCTCCATCCAACCCTGTACTGGATTATCGTTTACAGTTCTTCACAGTTCCTATTCAGCCTTTTCATGTCTGCTTCCAATCCTCGATGTAGTGTGTCCAGTAGCCTTCCTCCTATCCGTGTCTCTTCAGGATTCCAAGTTAGCACTTGCCCCATGATGCATTTTGGTGATTTTCGTAATGAATGTCCTATCCACTTCCAACGTCGTTTCCTAATTTCCTCTTCAGATGGAAGCTGGTTTCTCCTCACCGACAGTACGTTTTTGCTTATGGCGTCCGACCAACGGATCTGGAGTTTCTTGCATAGACAATTGTCTAGAAATACTTGTATGATTGTGATGATGGTTGTAGTAGTTCTGTGTGTTTTGGCTCCGTACAGTAGAACTGACTGTTTTGACATTCGTACTGAAGATTGTGATTTTGATATTCATTGACAGTTGTTTCGATTTGCACATGTTGTTGTAGGAATTGTAGTAATACTGTTGTTGCTTCATCAATCCTCGTCTCCACGACTGAGTCAGATCGTGCTGGTTTGTCGATTTTGTTAACCAGACAAATGAATGTTTCCACCTGTTCCAGAGTTTCTCCATCAAGTGTGATTGTTTTGGTATTCTCCGTATTGTATTTGAGGATGTTGCATTTTCCCTTGTGTATGTTGAGTGGGAGGGTAAGCAGACTTGTCTGACTCCGGTCCCCACTTGCGATACATCTGTGAGTTTTCATCCATTCACCACTGTGCACTGTAGTCCATTTTGTGAATTCCGGATGACGTTGACGATTTTCTCAGGTACTCCTCAGTGTCGAAGAAGTTTTCATAATGTTCGCCCATCCACAATGTCGAATGCTTTCTCATTGTCAATGAGCTTGATGTGCAGTGATGAATTCCACTCAACTGATTGTTCGGTGGTGATCATCTGTAGTGTCGCGATTCGGTCTGTGCACGATCGATCCTCACGGAATCCAGTCAGTTGATCTCGAAGTTGGACGTCTACTGAGTTTTTCATCCGGTTTGGCAAAACTCTGTTTAAAGGATTTGCTGGCACTGACATGAGTGTGATGCCACAGTAGTTCTCACACTTGCTCAGATTTGTTTTCTTTGTTATCTTGATGAGGTGTCCGTCTTTCCAGTCTTTCTACACTTGATTTTCGTTCCACATCTTCCCGAATGGAAAGTGAAGTATACTTGCAGTAGTTTCTATGTGTGACTTGAGTGTTTCGACTGGTATGTTTTCGTGTAGTTCTGTTTTCTCACTCTCGCTTTTTCTGATGACTAGCCATCGTGATTTGTTTGTTGATTTGTGGAGTACTACCTTCATGGCGGTCTGTGTGTGTTGCTTTGATGTTTGTTAGATTACGTGTAGCTGGTCCTTTGAAGAGTTCCCCGATGTGTTCTACTTATCTGTTCGTCTGTTGTTGAATCTCGGTGATTGGCTTGTATTCCATGTCTGTGACCGATCACTCCATTTTACTATATTTCCCTTCTGGTTTCTTCGTCGTGTCATATAATTGTTTCATATTTCCTTCCAACTCAGCTTTTTCTTCTGTTGTTGCTAGCATTTCCACGTATTTCTGATTGTCAGCTCTAATGCTCTTCTTCACTTGTTTTCATGTTTGTGTGTATGTAGCTTGTATTTTGACATTCGTGGTTCCTGTTCGGTTGTTGTTAACTGGTGTTTTCTTTTCCTCATTTTCTCGAATCTTGTTTAGGATTTCGATAGAGATTAGTTCCTAATTATGATGCTTTTTGTTGCCTAACACCTTCTGACTCGTTGAAGTTGGTGCTCCTTTGATCGCTTTCCATTTGTCCTCCATCATGATTTCTTGTTGTTGTAGTAGATGTTGTAAGGCTTGGAGCATGTTGTTGAGAGTTATCTTGAATTTGTTTAGTTTGTTAGTAAGTTGTAGGAATGCTGTATTTGACTTTTGTAATGCTGTTTTTCTATTTGTAGAGTGTTTCTTTGGGTTCATCTTCATCTTTGTCGCAGCCAGGTGGTGATCTGTATCTATGTCAGCTGCTCTCTTCTTGTTCTCACCTCTTATATTGTCCGTCTGGTTTTTTTATTGATATAAATATGATATATCTAGTTCTCGTTGTGTGGTCATTTGTCGTTCATGTACCTTTGTGTATTCGTTTGTGTGTGGATATTGTACCGCTTATAACCATTTTGTTAAAATGCTCATATTTTTGCATATCTGTCACCATTCTCGTTCCTTCCTCACAGTCCATGTCGTTCTATGATATCCTCATAACCATCGCTGTCTAGTTTGACTTTGGCATTTAGATCTCCCGTCAGCGTGGTCACGTTCTTTCCTGATCTCTTTTCTATGATCGATTGTTGTCTCTCGTAGAACTGGTCTTTGTCGTCGCCATTGCTATCATCGATGGGTTCATATCATTGGATAACCACTCCTTCTTTGTTTTGAGGGACGCTTTGTTGATTCTGGATACATAAGAATCCCGTCCAATGGGATCTTTTCGTGGTTATTTGAATAGCATCAGAGCATTTCTCTGAGCGTGAAACATTTTGCTCTACATGACCGAAGTATGACACCATCTCTCCCGTATCTGATTTTTTCTGTGGAGCATGGATCCAATGGGTTTCACTGATTCCGAAAATTGCAAGTTGTGTCTTCTCATCTCTGTAGCCATTTGATTAATCCTCCCGATCTCCGACATTGTCCGGACATTTCAAGTACTTATAAAACGTTTTGTTCTGTTTGTTAGAAGGGGCACTGGCTTCATGACGTTCGAAGAATCTCAGCTTTCAAAATGAGACGTCATAATTTTTCTTTGAACTTGGAGGACAAATTTTATATGGTTCAATCCGTTTATTCTGGTTAGTGCATTTTTATTAAGGTTGTTTTCTACAGGATGGGATTGTCGACCCCATGCTTAAACCTCTGCCTTTACTCGGGCTTGGGACCGGTAGTAACCCCAGAAGAGCCACAGGCGGATATTTGATTAATCTGTGAAAATAAGAATACATTTAACATGTCATTAAAATATATTCACCATAAAACATAAATACTCCTGAATTGTCAAAAAAGACTTAAGAAACATTTTTGTATAAAATAAGTATCATAATGGTATTATTTGTGTTAAGGTATCTATCATTCCGTTTTTCCTCATAAACATCCGATTTTTTACTTTAAGAATGTTTAGTTCTTGTATTTTACATAAATCTGTAATTTTATTAATTACTCTTTTTTCTAAAGTTTCTTCTACTTGGACTATGGTGATTTTGTGTTAGTTGATTCTGTTTTTTCCTGATGTGTTGTCACTTATTTTCTTTTGTATGTTTCCTAATAATAATTTTTTTAATATTTTGCTACTTGTTTATATGCACATAGTTTAAGGTAACTTCCTCCAATTTATTTATTTTGTGATGTTGATGATTCACGTTTTGTTTATACTTTCATTCATAGAATTACTTGAATAATCATAAGTGTAATATAAAAAACATTCTGTAACATAAAAGAATTTTCCTTATTTATTCATTTCATCATTTCTTTTTTGACATTTGATATATTGTGTAAATTAATTTCGACAAGGTCTTTGTCACATATATCAATAATTTAATTTTCTGATTTCTTATTTTATTATATAATTCTTTACACACTAATTATAAACTATTGACCTTTATTTCTGTTTATTTTCAACGATTATTGTTATTATTTTACATGATATTAATTTATTCAGTTATAATTCCAATAAAAATATACTTGATTCATCAATATTAGTTCTTGTGAGAAGTAGTGACCAATAGAGTTCAATCATTTAGGCAGTGAGACAAATATCACTAATGCTATCGTGTGATGGTTACACAATATCATGAATTCAATAAAGTTGGAAATGTAGATCATTGAATGCAACTAATTATGTTTTTTGACACCTTAATCACTTGAAAATTCAGACTCTCTTTTATAGATTCAAAAACACATCGTACTTACAGTAAACTTACCCCGGCTAGATTGATATAACTACAATATCCAGAGCGGTTTGATTCATATTATCTCATGCTATAATCTTTGTTTTTGTTATGCAACAATTTGTTCAGGCTGAGCTTAATTTCACAGATATCTTTACACATTGATGAGTCACCACCTTATCCAATTTATATTACATTAATATATCACATGGTTCTGATAAACTAAGATATTGAATTATCTAAACTGATCAAAGGAAATAAATGTTTCTGATAATTAAAGTTGACGTTCAGATATACTTTGGGGTCGTCTGAAATCATAAATGATTGGTCATAGTATATTTGTTTGTCCAGCTATTTATTTTAATGGTCTCTTGTTATTCAGTAATTGACAAGTTTGAAAGTGAGACTTAATAAATTTACGAAAAACAGATAGATGTTTTCATGACAAAACAGATGGATTTGCATTGTCTCTTTCTTTAGCACATAGTCCAATCTAGTTCAGACTCATATTTAAAAGTTCTTGAAATTCTGTACGTTTTCTTCCTAACAGAAACCTGTGAAAATTCTGCTATGCTTATGAACAATCTAGTTTGTGATAATAATCCTTTTACGTCCATTCATCGGTGTATAGCTAGTATTTACCTCACGCATCCTGTAAGACCCAATAAAATACTTACGATTTATCATATTACCATAACTTGAACTAATACTTCAGGAAAAATACTACTAAAAAACAATAAATGAACGAACCTTGTTCTGATGAAAAATAACTTTGTTGCCAATTAAACAAGATACATAACAAATCTACTGGAATTTCGTATCGTTGTAGCCAAATAGCAGAAAAAAGTATTTTTATCTCAGCCAGTTTGTTTAAGTGAATCCAGATTGACAAACATTTGTATTCGAAGAGTCCCTTTTCTTTAAGATGATTGATTGGCTCATGTGGTGGAAAACAAAACATTCAATCACATAATTGCTTACAAACTGGTAATAGCTCTCAATTTCTAAATTTCAAAGAATCTTGACCATTAATGTATTTCTTTGTTCATATTTCCCAGTTCTCTATTCCATATTTGTAGACGAGTAACAGGGTTCAATAATTCTTTCACATTACGACCAGATTCAGAGTTGGTAATTGAAACCTGACGTTAAGAAACCTGACTTACTTAAGCGATAAGACGAATAACTATTTATGCTCTATTGATTATTCTTTGCCAAATTAAACTATTTTTTCGGATGGTTTTTACATAGTGGGTACAGGAAATGACATCTATTCAGTTGTACGTTTTTTCATCAGTGTCTTCATAAGAATATCTACTGAGGTAGAAAAAAATATTTCAAACTCTTTCTACATGAAGTTTAATAAAAAAGTTTACCATTAACATTTCAGTTCTTTACTATTATATTGCTTTTTTAAATAAAATACATTTGTTGTAACTAAAAGCTCACTAATAATAATAGTAATAAATTTTTGGCAAAGTATTTTATTAATAACTGAGTTTATATATGTATATGTGCCGTCACATTTCTTCTTTAAAAAAAAAACGTTTTTGTGCCCTTTATATAAATCAAAGTTCACTTATGAAAGGTCCTAGATACACCAATTGCATCGTTCCTTTTAAAAAAATGTTATGTACTCATGTTTGTTTCATTTAAAAGAAAACAAAATGCACTCGGAGCGTATCACTTGTTTTGATCGTAGAACTTATTTTTATTAATGGTTTAATGACAGTATTCTTACCTTATTGTTACAAAAAATATTGATGCAACTAAAATATGCTATTAAATGATATTGTATCAGCTATTCAGATTTAGTTTATAGTGCATTTAATTGTAAACAAATACGAAATAATAACTGTCATCGTTGACTGATGTTGAACCACTGAAATTTCAGATTATTTGGTAAATATAGGAATATTAGAATAAAAATTAAAGTAATGGATGACTGCTTACAAATTTTGATTGATCCAACTCACCAGTTAGATATAGTCAAGTGAAAACTATTCATGCGTCCAGTTAACCAAATGATGGAGTGTTACTTATTTTCAAATGCACAAAATAAAGCCACTATTATATCAAGATGCTTGTTTGCAATTAACACTGAATATCCGGTCATAAAGTTTATTGAGTTAGCCATTTTGGGTGTACAATAGAAAGCTAATTTCTGGTTCCAAGAAAAAGTTGAAATATTCGTATTAAAAGGTGTTTGTTTATGTATTTACCATGATGATTTTAGTATGACAATTTCTTTCTTGGTTACCTTTGTCTATCCTCCCTGTATACTCATTCAGAGTTTATTTTAATCGGTGCTGAGTAGTAAAGAACATCGAAACAAGTGATCAGAAGATTAGTTTCGAATTTTGAGTTAACATATATTCGTTTTAATTATTGTGTTACTGAATCTGAAAGAAATTCGTTTGATTTTATTCAGTAATATTTAAATGAACTCGATGTTTGCTCATTGAAATGATTAATAACAGCATATTTGAAAGACTAAGAAATATTCATTCTACATGGAGACTGGTCGTTATAAAAACGTTTAGAGTGAAATTATATTCGAAAAAAATAATTTGAGTTCTCAAGTACAGACAAACGATTAATTTTTAAATGAACATATGAATAATTTGAATTATTATTTCATGCCATGTAAATTTAGTTGATTCACGTAACCCAGTATGTAGATTTTATAGATCACATATCATTGCGATTGATTTAAATATACTGTTTTCGATGTACATTTCCTGCAATAGAGATGACATTGATGATGAAAATGTCAAAGCTGGTGTATGAAAATTTATACTAAATAAGAATACAACTCCAAGTGAAAAATATTGATAGTAATCATTAGATTTATATAAGCAGTCAGTTTGAGTATATTAGTCTACAAATTTCCGTACCTGGATATGATTACCCTTTCTAACTATTCACATACTAAAAATTATTGCCCATTGCCTTTTATTTTTTCGGTAATTTTCCAGCTAATATCATTTTAAGTTGAAAATGTTGTTTTAAAAAAAATATATGCACAAATCACGTAACCTGTTCATTCGTGAACAGTATGATATTTTGATCTTGATATAGTCACAAGGTATGTTACTAACTATTAATCCCTTATTGAAAACAAATAATGAGCAAAAATGTGGTAGGCTAGTTGTGAGAAACATATTTCTTGTATAAGACCTTCCAATGATAAACCAGGAATCTCTTATCATGCATATATTACAGTAAAGAAGATAGGTACACATTTAAGCTACGTAACTAAATATTCATTCAGCCTTAGAATATATAGGCATAGACCGTTCATATATTATAACAAAAAATGACCATTTTGTTAATTCATTTATTGGTATTGAATATTATTATAATATTATAATATTCAATACTATGCTACGTTGCGTTAATTCATCAGCTGTCTGATGTAACTGTCTCCAGTTATTAAATTTCTATCTTATGGTTGGTAAACAGTATTTCTCGTTTTGTTTATCCATTAGAACTTTCGCAGTCAATGTATATGAAACAAATAATACATTAAAAATCTGATACTTCTTCAGCACACTATTCTAATGATTTCGTATGACCTTGATCAATATAAATTGATCTATGTATGTTCATCCAATACCAACTAATATAACATGTTACTAATCAAACGTCATGGTTAAATAAATAATTAAACAGACTAAGAAAATAAAAACAGTACTTGCTTGTTTATTTTGGTTGAAAATTATGTAATAGCAATGCCAACGAAATATGTTATGTTAGTGATAATTACAAGTGAAATACGTAAAAATAAGTTATAGGAAAAAAACAAACAAACTAAACATTTAAAATTACGTCCGTCGAATCCAGTAGACCGGGATCAAAGTTTAGTATGCATGGAAAACATGACGTAATCGAATATAAGAAAACTTTCAATCTATGGATTCAGTTTTTCTCCCTAACTTACCTTATTTCGTTTTTGACGATTCAATCCATTTTACCTGTTAATTATCCCAAAAGTTACTCATTAAGCGAGGTGATAACATAAATGTATATTTATTATAGTAAAAGCTAATCAACATAAAACTGTTTGAAAATTTAGTTGTTATTAGGATACATTTGTCTATATTCTGAAAAAAAGAGAGGAGTATACAAATCAGATGGTAATAAGTATTTTCTTTAAACAAAAAAATCATATAATGCTGAAATTTTAAGTCACTTTAAATTGTATACGCAATATGATTTGATTTTCTGTATCATGTTTTTAATAACTTCATGTTTCCTATATGTACAGAAACAATAAAACATGCGTAACTGAATATTTTTTTCGAAAATGAATTTAGTTATTTGTGTTGTTTGTATAGTCATCAATAGAACTAACTATATTCCTTTGTTTTGACATTTATTTCAAGATTAATATATACTAATAATGTACCTGGTGGTTTCTGAACCCTTTATGGAATGCGCTTTACGTTCAAATATTTTTTAAATTGACAATACTTTTTCAATCTTTTTTTGTTACATGAATTAACAGGCGAGAGCAACAATCAATGAACAAAGAGAATCAAACAGTCATTTACATGTTAATAATCCTTTAATTAGTGCACTGGAACATGGAAACTTTAAGCATCATAGACGTCTAACAAGTGAATCTATTTCAAAAATCTCCCGTTTATTGAGGGTAAGACAGTCTATATCAAAAGATTTGTATGAAAATAGAAGATCTACAAGTAATCTTAAGGACTGTAATAATACCGAAAATAATAATGCTGGGGTTGGAAGTAGTGACCATATGTCAAATGTTGATAAACTAACTGAAAGCCAATCTGCCGTTCATCGTCGTGAGTCTAATCCTTTTCGTCATTTGCAAGTCTTCCGTCTACATGGCTCACGGAGTCAGCATCCATCAGATCGTCGGTGTTCAGCAATCCATTTAACGACATTTTCTAAACGAAAATTGAATCTTCATAAATTCAAACATAACCACGGTTATCATAATTTTTATAAAAAAATAAACTGTTCCACAAAATCTGAAACTGATGATAATCATAACAATAAAAAAATAGTGAATATGAAAGTCGTAAGTTCTTCACAAATACCAGACAAAGCTGACATAATGGACATAGATGCGCATTCTCATAATGATAATTCTACCGTAGATAACTCAATCTATCCTTCCTATAGTGAAACAAAACCGTTGTTAGATAATTCAAGGTTCACTTATAGTGATGAACTTGGCTTGAACGATTTGTTAAACGAAAAAACTTTTCTCACAAGGGATCCAGGTTTCGCATCAAGCCCCACTTGGCCATCTTTTAGATTTCCATCAAATTCTTTTCAATCCAAATCCAACTTTAATTTTACTGATAAGTCATCCAATAATTATGGGAAGTCACTTAATCCGTTTGACATTGATAGTTGGTCTAATGAGCATAATCTAGTTAATACAGCTGCCGTACCTAAATCGTCCTTCAGTGCTGCGGTTTATCCGGACTCTGTGATATTTTGTACAAGTTTCAATACAAAAGCAAATGTTTCATCTCAGTCATCATTTGTACAATCCAACCCAATGTGTTCGTCGTTGGAAGATGAAAATCTAACCGAGTTTGCTAGTGCACAGTCACATATTTCAATCACATCTACATCACATCAGAACAGTTCGTCGAATAATACCACCAATAATTATAATAAAAAAATAATCACCCACTCTCAAAACTGTCCAAAATTATCGTTTCCTACTGATAAGAGTTTGTATAAAAGTCATATTAGTTATGCAAAATTAAGTCCCAGACTTTCATATTCATTTCCCCATGAATTATATCGCAATGTTTCTCCAGATTTGATAAAACAATGCGATAATCCACTTAAAAATTCTCCCTCAAAACTTGTAAAATCGAATACTGAGAATCTGACTGATATACATTCAAGTAATGCTTCTGTGAATTCCGATCGTCCAGTATCATTATCATCATTTAAACAGCAAAAGGAGTAATTAGGTAAGTATAATGAATTTTTATACGAAAAATGTCATGCTCTTGTTGCGTAAAGTTACACTTATTATTAGTTCATCCATAGTAAAATCGTGATAATATCGTATTTCGAACTTTGGAAGTAGTTACAATTGTACACCCCATTTTCGTTCACGTTTGCTGTAAATACTCATTTAGAGAAAGAGCTGTCGTAGTCTAGCTTCCAAGAAATCGGTCTCTTGCTCGGAGATTAGCTTGATGACTTGGACTATGCAGATGACATAATGGTGTTTGGTGACGATACAGATAAAATGCAGAGTCTTCAGATCACCTTGAGTAATAACGCCGATGTGTTTAAATTACGATATTTTTCCTCTAAATCCAAAATATTGCTGGCTGGTCTATGTTGACACATGAATCAGTGGTAAGGAGTGAAATAATAGGGCGCACCGATCACTTCATTTTTCATAAACGTCTCATAAACACTGATAGGTTTGCGTCTAAATAAATCCTCGCACGAATTCAGAATGCTAGTTTGTCTTTTACTAGTTCATATCTCTTGCAACGTAGGAGATGCCTGTTTTCGGATCAAAGGAAAAACATTCTTTCGGCAGTTCGTACTGTGAAACACACCCATTAAGAATTTAAGATATTCATAGGTTACCAGTGTATGATCGTAGATGTTTTTAAAGCATAAGTCTCCTAGGTTAGGACGACTGAGTAAGCAATGCTGAAGAGGGAAACGAAAAGCTAGTCGAGAAATGTAACTCCGTTAATAAGATAGTGAGTCGTTGTTGATTGAACTGATTGAGATATGTGGTACATAAGCCCAACCACCATCTACTTCGATGGGTGACTTCGCCTGATTTAGAAGTAGTTGACTGGAGTAAGCTAGAGGCGACCAAACTAAAGCGTAACGTTTATCCATGAATTTATTGATAATTTGACTGAACCGTATTTTTAGGTAACATTTGTTAGTTCAGTTCAGTTAGGCAACTTAAAATATCTTATTTTTTTCCAACTGGTTTCCAAATTAGTATATTTCACAGCCCAACCATATTGTAATATCGCATAATTAGTTAATATAAGTAATTAACTAGCCTAAAATAATAAGAATACTTCTAAAAAATCTTAGTATAATAATAGCAAGTGAAAAAAGAATGAATTTATGTTTAATAAACAGTCAGAATTAAGATTTCATAACTATGAATTATTGATTATAAACCCTACTGACATTATTCTATTATTTTTCGTGCTATTAATCGGTTTCTAATATGTATAGGCAAGATAAATGAAAAGCCTTTTTATAAACATTGAAATTAGCAAATAGGTAAGCAAATAAATCCTGATTACTTAAATGAATGTATGTATGTAGGTGTATGCATCTGTTTCTATGACTGCACACATATAATACCTCTCTCTTTAATACACTTTCAAACCCACTTACATTACGTGATTGATATTTACTTTGTTATTGTTATTTTACAAATATGAAGAAAAGGAAATACTCGAATATAATTTGTAATTAACTGTCTGACTAACCGCCTCTTAAATATTGATCGATTTAGTTTTACTTCCAGGGAAGTTTTTGTTAATGCTTGTCTTCAGTTTTTTTTTAAAATTTCATTTCCAAACTTTATTTTTAATCCCTTAGAATAGGAATATTTTATGTAAGTACTATAATCGATTATGTCGAATAGAAACAGTGATCTTTTTTTTAAATGGTAAAATTAGGGAAATTTCAAACTAAAATATTAACTAAACTACATTAGTTATTTAAGCATTTGTAATGAAAATACAACATCACCTACCTTTGTTTGTTATCAAGTTCTACGAAACTAGTTCACTTCAATATTAAACTTACGAAATTATTATTATTACACAAAATAAACTTCAAATTTAGAAATTAGCCAATCAAAATATTTCCTCTTTAATAACGTTATTTATCGGATATATATATACAATATTCCTGCGTTGTTCCTTTGTACTATTTAAACTTGGATTAATTATGATCTAGCTATTTATTTATTCTCTGAAGAAGTGGCTTACACCAAGTCACAAAACTTTAGAAAATCTAATTTTTCTACTTACTAGGATATTACAAATATATTATTTATTTAAGTTATTTATTAGAGCTGCATATTCATATTTATGTTTATTTAATATAGATAACCGCTGAGTAATTAACTATGAAGTATTAAATGAAGTAGATATATGATTATATAATAGATTATACAAAATAATGAAATGAATTTGCTATATAGATGAAAAATATAAGAGGTAATAATCTACTCGAAGAATATTAAAACTGCAAAATAAATTTTTAAAAAAAGGAAACAATTGATGATTAAGGATTATTATCAAGTATGAAAAATTGAAATCTGTTTAACTATCACAATAGAATAGACATATTATTTCTAAGCAAGTAACAGCTGTTTTCTTGTGAACGAATCGATATAAGATTATCTTTGAGAAATGTTAATATATTCTATATACTATATCATTGTATGATGCAGTTATTATAAACAAAAGTAATTAAAATTTTAACTCAAAGCAACTGTCAACCAACACCAAGGTCAGGATTTTCAATACAAATGTCAAGACAGTTCTACTGTATGGGGTGGAAACCTGGAGAACCACGGAAGCCATCATCCGGAAGATACAGGTGTTTATTAACAGTTGTCTACGCAAAATACTTCGGATCCATTGGCCGGACACTATTAGCAACAACCTACTGTGGGAGAGAACAAACCAGATCCCAGCGGAGGAAGAAATCAGAAAGAAGCACTGGAAGTGGATAGGACACACATTGAGGAAAGCACCCAACTGCGTCACAAGACAAGCCCTAATATGGAATCCTCAAGGTTAAAGGAAAAGAGTAAGACCAAAGAACACATTACGCCGGGAAATGGAAATAAACATGAGAAAAATGAACAAGAACTGAATGGGAAAAAAGAAGGCCGAGGACAGAGTGGGTTGGAGAATGATGGTCTGCAACCTATGCTCCATTGGGAGTAACAGGCGTAAGTAAGTAAGTAAGTAAGTAATTAGAATTTTAATTTTAAAGTTCAAGAATAGTGTAAAATGAACTTTTACATTAACGGCTATAAATAAACGTTAAAGTGGAAACTTGAAGGAAAAAGATATAAACCATTATTTTTGTGTGTATATATACCAAACAGCTTTTTGTTAAAACTATGAGAAAAGTCCTAAAAAACCGATTCTATTTGGGTTTGGTATAAGCGGATTTTTTGTAAACAAAAATATGTAAAAATCTAGAAATAAGAATGTAACAATTGATAATAAAAATGAATTTGATGGTCAACTGTATCGTTAGTGATTTATTAGTCACAAAGGTAATTATCAATAATACACGATATTCAACTGGAATATACCTAATAGTATTAGTATTTATGGAAACTAAATAAATTTCCAGTACAGGGTTGTGGAGATCGCTGACTAATCAGTTAATGTTAAACCTGGAAGCACTAGAAGGCCGTATAGTCCTAGTATAGAACTCCTCAACAGTGCAGATCTATAACGCCGGACACAAATCTAGTACTTTCGGCCTCACGCACAAACGTGTCACCATTGGACTATTGGGCTGGCATCCAACAGTATTAATGTCTAACTTCAAGCAATCCACGATATCTCGCGACCATAATTGCCTCACATTCGACACGGTTGTTCTTTACTGGTCATAAGTGGTCACTAGAACATTGAAAATTCCCTCTCTAAGCTAGTCATTAGTGAGGACATGATTATTAGCATAGTATTTTTCTTACATTTGAAAGAGGTAATATATAAACTGTGAAGCTGTAAATTTAAAGTTCTTTCCTCAAACAAATACGGTAATACCAGTTGTATATAGTATACATTTATTACAGAAAAGAACATACGAAGTGAACGTTTTCTAATATGTATTAAAACGAAATCATTCAGACAAAATACGATTCACTTTCTGTTTACTGTAAGGATCATACTTACTTACTTGCGGCCGTTACTCCTTGTGAAGGAGCATAGGTCTCTCACCAGCATTCTCCATCCAACCATGTACTAGGTAATGCCTTCCAGCTCTTGAGTTCTTATTCATTCTTTTCATATCTGAATCTATTTACCGATGTAATGTGTTCTTTGGCCATCTACTTTTACGCTTCCCTTCAGGATTCCGAGTTAGGGCTTGCCTCATGATGCAGTTTGATGATTTGCGTAATGTATGTCCTATCCATCAACTCCATCGTCTTTTGCTAATTCCCTCTTCACCTAAAAGCTGGTTTGTTCTCTCCCACAGAACTCTGTTGCTGATGGTGTCAGGCCAATGGATGTTGAGTATCTTGCATAGACAACTATTTATAAATACTTGTACCTTACCTTTTTGATGGTGGTTGAAGTAGTTCTCCATGTTTCAGCTCCGTTCAGCACAACTGACTGTCTTGACATTCGTATTGAAGATTCTCACTTTGATATTGGTTGAAAGTTGTTTTGAGTCCAACATTTTCTTCAATTGTAGGAATGCGGCCATTGTTTTGCCAATCCTCACATTTACGTCTACATCTGATATCCTCCTTGTTCATCGATGATGCTTCCCAGGTAAGTGAAGAATTCTACATCCTCAAGAGTTTCGCCATCAAGTGTGATTGGATTGCTGTTCTCTGTGTTGTATTTGAGAATGTTGGTTTTCCCCTTGTGTATGTTGAGGTCTACTGATGCAAAGACTGCTGCTACATTGGCTCTCTTTATCTTCATTTGTTCGTGTGTATGTGATAGGAGGGCTAGGTGATCTGTGAAGTCCAAACTGTCTGACTGGTTGTGAGTTATTCATTGTATTTTGTGTTTTACCTCAGATGTCGGGGTCTTCATAATCCAGTCGACCAGGAGAAGAAAGATGAAGTGAGAGAGTAGATAACCTTGTCTGAATCCGGTCCTTACTTGAAATGCATCTGTCAGCTGTTCTCCATGCATGACTTTGCACTGTAGTGCGTCGTATGAGTTCCGTATAATGTTGACGATCTTCTCAGGAACTCCGTAGTGTTGAAGAAGTTTCCATAAAGTTCTCTTATTTACACTGTCAAACGGGTTTTCATAATCAATGAAGTTGATGTATAGTGACGAGTTCCACTCAAGTGATTGTTCGACGATGATCCGTAGTGTCGTAATTTGGTCTGTGCATAAGGATCATAATAATCATAATTTAGTGAGCATAGGACTAGAATGTGAAAATGTGAATACTTTAAGAATAGTAAAGTAATCGAGTGTTAGTTCAATGTTTAGACAAGTCGACAAAATCATTTTTAAAAAATCAGATTGTAAACGGTCATTAGATTGTTGTTTTGTATCTAAAACATTCTGAATATTGACGTTTTATTTTTTTGTTATTATGCACACATCTGTTCAAGAAAATGTTCTTTTGGCTGGTATAACAGCTCGACAATGAATAACCAATCATCCAGTTTTCTCTACAAACAAAATAAAGAAATTTATGAGTGAATTTACGAGAGCTAGCTCATTCAATTCACTCTTAAACTAGTCATTCGTGTTGAGTTATTATCACTCGGGAATTCCTTTACAGTTCTTGGCAATACTTCATGTTTGTCGCCCTAGAATGACCCTTTATATCGTTTTTTCTCAAAATTCATTCATTGTGGTTAATTTTAGAAAAAAGTGAGGGTCTAAATGTGATGTACAATTAATTAATCTGAAATGAGGTTTAATTGAATAATTGTTTATTTACATATTTTGTTCTACAGCAGTAATTATATTAAATGACTAACTTAGAATTATAACTTTACAGTATATATGATTGAAGTGTGTTTAGAAATAGTCCTTCAAATATTGTTATTCGCCTTCTTAACGGAATTATTTTGTATACATTCCACTTAATGTGATAAACTTCGATCTATGCAACACCTTAAAGTAATCAGATAAATAAAAAAAACATCAAAACAAAAACATTTTAATTAACAATCATTTCATTCTTCCAGTTAATTTGTTTGAATCTGGATATTTTTAAAAAGTGTTATCGTTTTTAGGTTGTCAGTAAATTATTTAAATTACGTAGAAATAACAAACTTCAATACTGTCACTAATTCACATGGTTTATATATGCTGGGATTACAGTATGTATATTACCTAAACAGTAAATCTAGTAGGCATTTTCTCTCGCTTAATATAACCATTTAATCATATTCACTAATAATAACTAAAGTTTATAAATGATCTAATCGGAAAAATAGTTACCTCTGTTTTGATTCTAATGTAATTTGCGTCATATTTTTTAAAAAGAATGTTTATACCTTGAAGTTTCTGTGGTTGATGTAGACTAATATTATGATTTGTTGATGTTGTCATGACAACAATGATTGTGTTTGCGTTGTTCTACATCTGTATTATTGTGACCTTCGTATTTTGACAATTTAACTTGTTTGACATATTTTTATCAATATTGCGCGTTAGGTGGTTTGAGGTTGTAGGTAGGAAAGTGTAAACCTAGATTTTTTGTCAGTTTGCACTCATTAGCAAGGTGAACCTCGAATTTTTTAGGAGCTGGTGGTCCCAATGGGATTTAAAACTGAATCTTCGAGTTGTAGAGTCCGTGACATCATAACTGAGACATCTGAAACACTTCTTAGCTCGTAGAGCACTGACATATTTAGAAAGTTTTGATTTTAGGTGTTTGAAAATAGTACACACGATGTCACATCACATAGACTAGCGTTTACAAAGTAACTACGTGATTGAAAGAACCCGATTATTTGTAATACATAAATATGATATTAATGTGTTTTCAGTTATTAATCGATACAAAATAATATACATAATGTGACATATACTCATTCAATTCCCTTCCCGTAAGATATAATTTTTCTGTTGTAAAATCCTACTTATTTAATGATCTACGCAAAAGGCATACTTCAAGAAGATTACATGAATTTCGCCTATTGTTTTGAATGATGTGCCGTATTTCAGTCAAGCGATCATTATTACTCATTTTAATGAATAATTTACAGTAGGTTTTGTATAATGTGGCCCAAATGATTCTTTTTCTAGTATATTATAACAGTTATAACTTTAACGCTGGTGCTATCCTTTAGAGTTTGTGAATTCGGACTCAGTTATCTTTAAATTCTTTTAGTATTTTTCAAAATGAAGGTTTCCATTCAGTTCTACGCCTCAGTTGTTTCCTACCAGACTTTATGAATCAATTTCCTTTTTGTTAAAGATAGGCTACCCAAATAAGTTTAAACATGAATTTTTCCTACATAAGTACTTAGCGTTTTTTTGAAAGATTTCTCTAGTTGAAATATTAAGTAACCGCCTAGAGTTTACTTATGTTGTATTATTTTTTTCTGTCCATATTCATTACAGAAGCCGAACGGTTTGTTGTGACAGAGGTTAAGATCATATCATTCAAACAATTAATGAGTAGTGTGACAGCTCTTTAGTTCCTTTTTGTTCAGAACTTTATTGTACAAATGTAGCATCCTTTTCAGTTGTAATATACACATAGATTAACCATAACGTTTTTAAAACTTCGTACATACAAGCATAAATGTTAGATATATCTTGACAATGATTAGGTACATATTTGTACTGGGTAACCGTAATTTTAACTACTTTATATAATTGTTATTAAATATTCATATGGGTTATAAAGAAAAAAATAGCCTACATTTCTTTTTGATCATCGGTTTAATTTTATCCTTTGTAAATAATTTGATTTTTTTTCAAATATATACAATATGCGAGAACATTTGGTTATAGCCTTATCTGGACGCTTTCAAATCTGTTTTTGACTAGAAAAGTTGTCCGCATACTATGTTAAGTTATAGACAACGGCTAAATTTGTATTTGGAAATGTTTCGTTTGGCGTTATATATATATATATATATATATATATATATATATATATATATAATGTGATCGAAACATCATTTCTAGATTTACTAGGTAACCTAATATAATATTTAGGTGGTTTCTACATTATGTTCATTCTTTGTAACTAATCAACCTATGCCTGACCTGAAACCCTGTGTTCATACGAGCAATGCACTAATTTGAGCAGCTAGTTTGACATTGCACACATAGTAATATACTTAATAGTATTGGCTTTAAATATTAAAATCAAATGAGAGTTGATAAGAAACAAAAAATGTATAATGGTAAACAGTACCGGTGCAATAATATTAAGACAAAAGTAATTTACTTACATACTCTTTTGATAGTCAGTTTCAGAAAAGCTCATTTTTCATTATTATTTTCTAGATATATATTGAATAAATCATAAGGATGCTTTAACTGTATTAATATCATTAAAAAAAACAAAGTATTTTATTTTACTGTGATTCGAGGTTTACACTGTGCATCTTCAACTCCATGAATTCACCATTTAACAAAACGGCAAATACACCCTTTTTATCTATACGTTGGTATTTTCATATATATCTTACCTAGAATCCTTATTTATGATTGAAAGTAATTTAATTACTAAGAGACTGATTAAACAGTGGCTCGTTTGTTATCAAGCAGCGTCATTTATGGGTAAAGTAATCTGTGTGTTCTTGATCTCGTACCAGACAAGGTTTTCTCATATGAAACTTCAGTAATTATAACTTTCTGAGAAACTAGTGAATATTTTGTAGTTAATCGATCGATTCAAACAGATTGAAACTCAGTTTGTAGTTGGTAAACGTATTCAATAGAGTCCAGTTGTTGTTTTATCCTATGTACGTAGATTATCACGCATATATCATGGAAATAAAAACCTTTCGATCAACAAAATCCAATGGAAGCCGAATTCTTTGGTTAACATAATTGTTAATTGAAACATCAGTGATTAAAAGGTTGGATTACATTGATTATTGCTAAATATGGATAGTTGAAGGCATGTTAAATTAAATGCATTGTTCCTTATTGGTTGTTTCGTAAATGAATAGAATATTAGAAACAAGTGTAGAGAAAGTCATTGTTTTTACATCTAACAGTTCATTCCTGTTGTTTCCCGAAAATTCGATCTTTTACCTTTAAAAAAGTTGATCTTCGCGTAAGTATAAATAATGTTGCAGATTTATTATTGTGTTTCGGACTAAGTGTTATTTTGTCTTAATACAAGACAGATTTACCTGAAATGGGTTATAGTAAATAACTGATAATTTGCTGAATGCTTTGGTTCACATATGGATGGATTATGAACAATAACAATTTCGGAAGTCCTTCATTGTTGATTTCCATCATACAATTATACGATATCTTATATCAGCAACACGTTGCATACAATCATATCTCTCCTTTGTTTTTTTTTTATAACTTCAATAATGGAATTATACAATGGAATTATTCAATTATTTATCAAATATATTTGACTGAATAAAGTTCGATTATGTTTTTTACATCACGTGCTAATGCAAATTATTAGTCTATTGGTCGATATCCAATGACTTGTATTCAGATTGTAGTTTATTCCGATATTTTTGGAAACAAGAGTTAAATGAGTTTTTTTCGTTTGTCTTTTTTTCTTTTGAAATTGGGTTATTTCACTCCATCAACAAGGACTTATTTCAAAGCCAAACGTCCAAACTAAGTTTACATGTTTCATGGTAATTGTTATGGAATTTCATATCTTTATTTATATTATGATTCAACTAACGTAAAATATGAGTTTCTCCTTCTCAAATAAGACAGGTTTGATAGCGTAATTTATATTGTCATAAATGTTTTTAAAATTATAAAATAATGAGACTTCAAAATGAATTTTAAGTTTGCCTGGATTTCAACAGTGACTAAAAATGTCGGAGGTGTAGTTTATTCTAGAAAGAATTTCGACATCGAATTTCATCTTATTACTTTTCTAGTGTGATCACATGAATCACCTTAGTCTCAACGGACTAAGCATTCTTCGAGATTGGGGTAATCAGAGTTTTTTTATGTTTCGCTGAATTCATCTACATGAAGTGTCTTTTATCTCATAAATAAAATTATTATACCTTTTGATATTCTTTCGTTTGAGGTTGTATGACAAATTATTAGAAGAAGCTTATAAAATACTTGTCATATCAAAAATGAGACTTTTAGCCATTCGAACAATATTCGTGATGTGTTAGGATATGTGCTGGTTGATCACCTAATGATTGACAGTAATAAACTCTGGTTTTTAATTCTAATCAAACTGTTTCAGCTATTTACTTAAATGATACATGATGTTGAAAATAATATTAGATAATCAGAGTAAGTGGAAGTAGTCACTAAATCAATTTATTCTAGCTTTTCTGGATTTGATAGTGTCGAGAAGAAATTTAATCTGTTACTCAATAAAATTAATAATTATAAAATAGTTATAATTGGTTATTATTATTTCAGGATGTATATAAAAGTCAATTATTTTTACAGTAATTAGTATTTTGATAATAATGAGCTCTAGTTAGTATGTAATTAGTAGCTTATATTCAAGTTATTTTAATATAAATTATTTGTAATATCCCAATAAGTAGAGAAACTAACTTTTTCCGAGAAGTTGCTTACTACTGAGTCCATAAATGTTAGAAAATGTAAAAATTTAGTTTTTTTTACACATTGGAATATTACAAATATTTTGATTAATAACAATATACCCAATGCTCAATTTATTTGAAATTATCAAATCAAATCTTTGTTATAACACCTACCAATTATATTTAATTTGTTTGAACATAACTACAATCAGAGGTCATTTGTTTCTCAGTATACTATATCTTCATATATTCGGGGAAGAAAGCAGTGTTCATCTAGACATTTGGAGAACGTACTTCAACAATATTTAAACCAATCACAGTATTTTCAATTCTTTTAATGCTTTCAACATTTTTCTTTAGGGACGAAGAAAGTTATCACAGTCGTTTTAATGTAAGCCCTTTACTACACTGGTCTATTTGTGATTTTTTCATTTTATTAATCATAAGCTTAGTTTACTAACAATTGGTACCATATATTACTTATAGTATATGAGTGTGACATCGTCAAGTAAATGATTCTGAAAGCAGAATCGAAGTTATTTATAAGTTTGTATAGATTTTTAGTCTATATGTATGCCACATGTTCGGTCATTTTTCAACTTAATATTTAGTCAGCACGCTTACAAAAAATCAATTTTCTGTTCTGAGATTTCGTGATTTTCTTTCCTCCATTTCAGACGTTTTTTGTTAGTTACTTCCACTCATTTAATACTTTCTTAATTGCCTGCACCCAAAAAAGTGTCTATATTACCCTATCTTTCAGAAGTGACCCAAATAATCTTATGTTGAGATGAGGACTTAAACTAGATATCAATAAGACGTTTTACGCAGTCCGACTCATTACTATCGAAAAATCAAGGTCAATGTTTCACGAAACACACAAACAGCGTGCTAACGATTGTCACATTCCCTTCAGTCTGTCAATTTACATGTATGGGCCGAAATACATACATAGGAGGAGCAGTCATGATTTGTAAATAAGACTGGCTGAACACAAGCATAAATAGCTACAAAGTCAAATGAATTCCAATAGTCAGATAAGATCACAGTATAGACGAATATCTTTCTCTTAGTAAAAAGAGTCCGGTAATAAGATAAATATGAAGTAGGGTTATTCAATATTATCCATGGGTGTCTAACAAGATTTATGGAAACTTTGGCTATACTAAAACTGAAATTCTCTTTACGTGTTCTAAAACAATTTGTTATTACCCTTAACCTACTCCAATAATACTGATTAATTATCCAGCGTGGTTTCTGCATTACGTACTTTATCATTATCTTTGTTTCCCTCACCTTTTAATTTTTGTAGTTGACCTTTAGATTATATATTGCCTCAACAAGTATATGTGTGATCAGGTTTTTCGAAATGTATTTTACACTTATGTCACATAATTCTGATAAACTTCATTTTTTCATTGCATTTGTTTTACGTTACAATTAGAACAGTTATTTATTGTACAGAGTAACGGATTAAAAAATCCAAAATTAATGTGCTTATTTACTTACATAGAACTCTTTGAGTAGGAATTATTACATTTCTAGTTCTGTTTCAATCGATTAAACTACTAGAAATGTCATTGATATAATAAATCACAACTGGTTGTTTAATTACATTATTGTCATTCGACAAACCTATAAATTTAGATGGTAAATCTTAAAATCATTCATTATTTTCTTAGAATATTGATTAATATTATTACTTTACTTGGTTAAATATTTATTATGCAATAAGCAACTATGTTATAATTTCTAGTAAAAATGCTTATATTTATATAATTTAATTAAACAAATATACTTTATTTAAGTAGATTAAGTGAACAGGTGTAGCTATTTGTATTAAAATAAAGATAAATTGTTTTGTATTGTAATAAATAATATCACTTGTTAACTATTTTAACATGACTTTCTCTATTGGTTCAACCAAATATAACTTTGATTAGAAATAGAAAACATAGAATATTATTTAGTGTTTAACTATCATGTATTATGTACATATATTATGCAATCATATATCTCTTTGTTGTTTTATTGGTGAAAATTACATTTTACTTACAATTATCTTATATATGTTTAAGTTTATTCTTAAAAATGTGTATCTATTACAATGAAGATTAACTTCACAACATATTATCCATCGGTAATTAGAAAATTCAGTTTTCATTTCGAAAATTCATTTTCATAATGAATTCATGAAGATAGTATTATAAATTCAAGAATCATTGTCCTCATGCTTTTAAACTTTTGTAAGGTATTGTTTTACAGCTATTATTATATTTATAAAATTATGTAGATTTTTAATAAAACATGAAATGTTGATTAAGAATATATATTTGTTATGTTATATCTTAGATCATCTACAAAACAAAATGTTTTAATTTTCATGTAAAATTAACCCATGACTTAATGGTATTATTGAAGCAATCCGGTTAAGATGGAAAGATACCAAGAAAATAGTTAATTTTAAACTTTTACAGGTGATATTATTAGCTTGTTTTTAATTTTGCCTACCCATGTATTTCGTTTGTTTACAATAAAACATGTGAATTTTTACTAAAATCACCTTTTACAATAAATATTTCCTGTTTTCATTTCATTCAGTAAACTAAATTGATAATCAGTCTTTTCAACTTTAAAATTTCTTTTGAAAAAAGGTTGAAACAAATAATTATTTCAGAAGGAGTTTTGTGGATATTATAGTATTTGACATCATAAGTCAATTGAAGCTAGACCACCGTGGAGAACCTGGAGGCGCTGGATGGCCGTTTCGTCCTAGTTGGATGCTGGCTCAGTAGTCTGAAAGTTAACTGTTTGTGCATAAAACCGACAGATCCTGGGTTCGAATCTCGCGAGGCGTGATCGTGAATGTGCATTGTTGAGGTGTCCCATACTAGAATGAAATGGCCGTCCAGGGCTCCCATATTCTCTATGGTGGTCTAGCTTCAGTCGACTCATGATCTCAATTATTAAAATAATAATAGTTTATAATTTATTATTTTCTCGTATATAATTCATTTAATCAACTGAAAGTTTTTATATCGTATAGACTTGA
Organism: Schistosoma margrebowiei; assembly: GCA_944470205.2. Lineage (NCBI taxonomy): Eukaryota > Metazoa > Platyhelminthes > Trematoda > Strigeidida > Schistosomatidae > Schistosoma > Schistosoma margrebowiei. The sequence goes on along the minus strand of OX104028.1, from coordinate 64,314,898 downwards.
ATACGAAAACCGTTTAATATATTATTTTTTTACTTTTTCAAAATTTACTTATTCGAAAAGTAAGTGCAGAATTGTAGCGTATGCTAAATATGAAAAGAATAAAATAGGTCTATGGTTAATATTGAAAACCTTTCTTAAGTATGGTATTGATAATATCACATTCTGAAATTTACGGTTATCTTATAAAGTGATAGAGCAATGTTTCAGTCAATAAGCTTTGATTTTGTTTTTCAAATATTTATAGTCTATCAACATTTTATGTGCAAAGTTAGTTGCAAAATCATTTAAACGAGCTGTATTCTTCTAACATTGCATAACTCTTTATTATTGTACTGTAGAAGTTTTATAAAACATTTATTCCGTATTGAAAATATTTTAAATTACGGTTGGCAAAATATTATGAGATATTGGTTCATTTATATTTATTGTTCATTTATTTGAACATATAAACATAGGTACAAGGAGGCAATAAATACATATGCGCCATACAATAACAATGAAGTCAGTAGTAGTTATCATTGGTCTGTGTGAGGGCTGTGATACTGCCCGGGTGCCCAGACCGAAGCAGGTGATTTCCTTATCGGGCCTCAACTGGGGCCTCTGACCTGAAGGTCCAATCCATAAGGCAGTGGAGCGAATTCAGGAGATAAAATCCCATGGTAATCGTTGATCAACGATTGGTTCATACGCCATTCGTGCCTTCAGGATCCTGTAGCTCATGTACACCATTGGTTTGGACTCAGGGTTTTCCAACTCCCCTAGGTGGATCCATAGTATCCACTAACCCAGTTCAAGCTCCGGATATTCATTTTTCGTCCTCTCAACTCCTTAAACAACACCCCGCCACGAGAAGGGAGTGAGTAGGACTTACCTGACAGTGAGTGTATACGCGTAGCCATGTGAGAGCAGACTATCCTAATCGTCAGCCGTACTAGGGCATTAGAGAACAAAAGTGTGGTTCGTCCCGAGTCCAATACTTTATCACTTATTATTATTAATCTATTTTAGTTGAAAAAATTATTTCATCCGTTTCATCGTAAAGCATTCACCTACTGGTAGTTAGATGTTAGTGATTTAATTAACGATCAAATGCATAGCTTTTATATGTCTCATTACAACTAAAGATTCATTGTTTCTAGTAAACGGGTTAATAATTAAGATAATGCTAGATTATGATGATAGTTTGTCAAGTGTTTCCAGATTATATTTTATACAAAGATTTAAAACGAGTAAGTCAGAATAATGGGATTAATTGAAAACCATAATTGTACTGTACTTATCGTGCCACGTTTTTCCATAAAAGATAATCACGTTTTCTATTTCTTATTGAAAATCTACTTCTTTATTTTAGGTATTTGCAAAATCATTACAGCTGAGTAAAATTGAAGTAAATTATCCCACTATCTTGATGTTATTAAATAGAAAATATCCATCGTTCACTAACTGGATTGGTTGTCTATTCACGTAATGAGCAGAACTAAATGAAATAATTCTTTTTACAAAAGTTTTGCATTCCCAATTAGAAGACATGGTGATACAATCATATACTGGTGTATAAATCCCCGTGATATCTGCTCCAAATTACTGTGGTCGTAGAAAATCTTTCAGATATCTGTAATACATTAAAACGAGAAATTCACTTTTATGCACTCACCAATACGAAAACTGGCAGTAATTATAAAGAAATATTGTGCCGAACTTATTTACCCTTTTCATTCTCCAACTACCTCAATAGCGTTCGCAACGACTCATATAGTCATATACATAGTTGATTTCGTCTACATCAGTCTTTCCACTCATGTTTTTTGAAAATATTTCACAATAATTCACTCAGATGGAAATAACAACAAGTCACTGTCTGTAATACAACACTTTCATTCCAATGAATATTATGTCTGACTAGAACATGAATTTCTTTAACACACACTATTATTTGTGTTGTGATGGACGGTGTCCGAAATTTGATAGTGATAGTACTCGCTAACCTCCAACTGATTACTTGAGTGAGAACACGAGAGTAAGCGAGAAAGTGTACTGTACTATCGAATAAAAATGCACAAATACTCATTTATATATATACCAATGTATCTTTAGGAAATTGACATACTAACCCCAATGAAATGCACTTGACCTTTAGGTCATTTATGACTGCCATCGATTGACTGTTTTGTTACTTTAGATTGTCTCTCCATATCAATTTATGTACAGAAATAATTTAATTTTGAATTTTAATTGTAAAGTATTTTATTATTTAAACGATTAGGTGTTCTGCTGAAAAATTCTCTTTTCTTTGATCAGTGTTTTTCTCTCTCTCTCACTCTCTCTTTCTTATCCATGAAAACTATATATATAAATATACCTTTTTAAAAAAGTAGTATCTCTGTCAGTTGTATCATTCTTTACATTTTAGTTTACTGTTAAATATTTGTTCTTTTATTCTTTTTTTCATTTTTTCATTTTAATTTTGTGACAATAATGCGAATTCTAACAGATACGACGAAATTATCGCATAATAAATACTAAACATAATTCAAGATATTTAAATCAATTATCAAGTAGAATTATTATGTTACTTATTAAAATTTTGATTCATTAATATGAATGATAAATACAAATAAGAAGAAAATTAGATTATTATAGTATTATATGATATTTGATATATATAATGTATTATGAAACATAGAAGACTAAATAAATTTTATTCGTCTGAAGTATATGAAGTTTTAAAAATATTCTTTTCATGTTAATTCTATTAATCTATAAACAAACAAAAAACATATTCATGTATATAGATATTTCTATTTGAGATCTTTTTTTAATTCTTTCATTCTTCTATTATTCATCTTTATATCGATAATGTTTATATATCCGTTACTATCTTATAAATTATTATCTTTATATTAGTTAAATACTACTAATAAAGATGTATCTATCATTCAATATTTTCTTTCATCTTATAATAACTGATATTTTACGGTTATATGTTGTCTAATTAAATATGAATCAAGTATAAATTCATATAAGATAAAAGTAATAATATCTGTTACATATTGTATAACAAATCAGATAAATCTATAAAATGTACCACCATTACCACCCCACCCCCCCTAGATATTTTTTACAATAATCTATATAAATGAATAAAAAGTTTAACAATTCAATCTTTACTTCTTGTTTAAATTTTGTTCTTATCATAAATGATAAAAAGAAATTTATTCATTTAATATCAGTCAATCATAATCAATATAAATTGTGGTGGTCGGTATTCGATATAATCCTTAACTTCGTATACAATTCGTCTTGCTAACCGTTCTGTACAACGCCCCACGGTATAATAATCAGAAGGCAAAATACGAAGTGTTGATTACGTTTATTGCGAGACCACACACATATATCCAAATGTACAGATGCGTCAAACAAGCATAGGAGAGTTGTGCCGAAAGGCAAGCAAGCGAGCGAGCGAGAGCGAGAACGTGACGAGAGCGTGTGAGTGAGTGAGTAAGTGTTGAACATGAACAACGTGGACATATATATACCATGTGAAATGAATGAGTAAGCGAATTGATTAAGCGGTTAGTAGTAAAACTAGCAGAGTGAATAAATGCGTAGGCAGTAAACAATATTCAAGCATACGTATTTCATACAAACACAAAATAATAAGGGTACAATAAATTGTTATAGTGTGGATGACTTTGTCCGCTAAATAAGTTAACAAAAGGGCTTAACTGAGTTAAATGAGAATAAACCCATTTGCACGTGAGTCGCTATAAAATCATGTTTTAATTCATGTTACCTTTCTATATTATTATACATATCAATTGTGTCATATTTCAATGTAAATAGTTTTTTTTAAATTTATTTCTAGTACATTCATTTGAAGAAAGTTAATTTATATTAGAATGATATACTTACGTTAAGTATAATCAAGATTTAAGTTATATAGCATTTGAACAATTGAAATATGTTGTTTCAAACGATCAAATGTCATGATTCATCTGTAATGAACAAAGTGTAAATTTAAGGATAATTTTTTTAAAATGCAAGATTTATAATTCATAAAGAATTGTAATAACATCAAGTAAGATATGATGGATAGTGACTAGCCATGGAATTCAGGATGCGCGTTTCGTCCTATTTCGGATTCGTCAGCTGGATGTACCTGCATCTCAGAGTTGATGTTCACTCTGGGACTCGAACCCAGTACCATTCACTTCAAACGCCATCGTTAGCCACTATCCACCATTGCTTACAAAAAAGCTTGTGAATTCAGGCAATATCAAGGCATACGCACAGTATGCACATATGCCAATAACAGACTAACCAATCGCCATTATAAACCTCAATGGGAAGATACAAGCCAAACAATATCAAGTGAATCAAGTAAGATAATTCAAAATGAATGTACCGAAATTGAATATATAATGAAAGTAAGAAATACGTCTATTTTTGTGTTTGAAAATTGACAAGAAACAGCTTGACATATCAAATGATATGTTTGATGATTCGTTACTTTGTCTATGGTTCACTTAAAAATTTCTTCTTGCTGTCAAGTATTTTTTTAGTCAAAACACTAAGTAACCTTCATTTTCTCGTTACTCTACGTTATAGGTATACGTCTATTGAAAAAAGCCCAAGTTTTTAACAATATAAACTACGTTGATCTATTCATTAAAGCTATGTTAAAAATCTGGAATGAATTTTGATTGAATATAATTTATTTTTATTTTTCATAATCCTAGGATATTGAACTTGTTTATTTTCCTGAATTTCCTGGTTAATAGATGTTGTGATAAGTATTTTAGCCTGGATGAAGTTGCATACATTAACACTGATGGTTTATAACTTTGGCGCATAATATATATATATATATATATATATATATATATATTTATATATATATATATATATATATATATATATATATATATATATATATATATATATATATATATGCTTTTGGGTTACTTCACAAACTTGAGCAAAGCAGGAAGAGCGATATTTGAAGAATACGATTAACCTACTGTATTTCCTTTTTACTCTTCATCTATACAAAAGCTAATATGATTATCGTTTCTAAATATTAACGATAGTAATGACATCAGTGATATTTTATTAGCGATGTACCGTCCTTTAGGATCTGTCCTTGATGATATATTTGTTAGAAACTTGAATTGAACAGAATTATTATCTATCGTCAAGATGACTGTACTGGAATTCGTCAAGTGCACTTACATCGACAGCGATTTCCGAGTAGATGGTGTTTAAACTTTCAGAGATTTTCCATTCAAAGCTATCAAAATGGGTTGATAAAAAATCTTTTAAACACAGGAGAAAAGTTATATTCACCAGGAAAGCTCAAGTAGATGTATACCCTTCTTAATGATTATCTGCATTAAAATCAATGCACTTAATCATTCGTAAAGAAATGTAATATCGAACGCCGAAATAAGATGTATGATTGTGAACCTAAAATAAGAAAGCTATTACTCTAGTATTATTCAAAGATCGATAAATAGTGAATGAGCTTTGTTGAAAATTGAAAACAGCTCTTAAAAACATATTCTCCACTGACAATCTGAATCCATTAGACACAATATTGCTCAATGACAAAGACATAAGTAGATGAAACTACTCTAATTTCATATATACAAAAAAGCATGAACATTAGAAAGACAATCAGGTGGACTTCTGTTCATTTCAGTGATAATATTCCAAATAACCTACGCCTTTGAAGAGGACTTTGTTTATGCAGTTCGGTAGCACCTCACCTAATAAAAATTGGCACAATATGCATTCAGCGAATTATTTAAAATTTATCTATTAACAACTTGAATCCTCGTTACTTAATTTTCCAGAAGCCGTAGCTACTAAATAATTTAAAACTTACATTCAAATTCAAAGAGTCAGAAGTTAACTGTAAGCTGCCTTGGTAACATTTTGAAATTTCTTTTCTCCATTTTACGGTAGTCATAATCCATTGAGTCGGGATTACACTTTCTCTTTCCTTTCCCAACTTCCAAACATTTTTTTATATCAGACGATAAAATTATCACAATATTTTAGGACCAACATCTAATCAATTCTAAAAAGAACTCAGTTTTAGAAGTACATTAGGCACAACTCATCATAATCTACAAACATAGCCGTCTCGACTTCATATATATATAGAGTTAAACTTATGTGTTCTTATTTTTCACTCATTCTGAGTATCAGTCTGTTTATGTGTAATACGTTAGACTTTTAAATTCCTAGGTGTAACTTAGAAATGGGTTTCAACTTCTTCAGATAAGATAGAAATTAGTTAGCATTAGTTATCACAAGGTATTTTAGGTATGACTCGAATACGTGAAAGTATGGTTGTCGATCGATGTATATCACCATTACCACGGTTTATCAACTCTGAAAAGTATCAGTGTCTAACCAGAATAAAGTTACTAAATTTCGTTTTTAACTTTGGTACTGTAATTAAATGCGAATGTTTATTCATGTTTACTAAAAGATTTTAGCTTAATCAATAAATAGATACTATTAGCGCCTAATGACAAGTTGTAGGCAAACACTGAGAAAGTGACCACATTTTTAAATACTATCATGAAGGATAGTTCTACAGTGTTAACTAAAGTAGTTTGTTAGTTAAAGGAATATTCATTTCTCAGATGTTTACTGTTTCCTTGCTACTAAATAATATTTTGCACAGTAAACGTAATAATCATGCAAGACTACAAAATTAAATTGTTTATTCGAACTACTATTTCACTGCTTTACAAGGATGCAATAAATCAAGAAACAAGCCATTGCAATTTACACTTAAGTTCATTATTAATTAGAATAAGACGACATATATGAAAAATACTCAAAGTTATAACAAATCACATACTGCATGTCATGCTGAACATACTTCACGTTAATTTAATACAACAATATGGAATCTTGTATAAACCTAACACTCAAGTAAATTAATGTTATGCAGGATAAAATATCACACTGAAATCCCGTCATATCAGTACCTTCATCAATTCATATAGAATTCAGCCATAATATATGGAAATATTAGTGTTATATTAACACTCTAAGTGTACTATTTAACGTGAAAGGTTTTGAAGGTTGTTGAATTTTGTAGATTAATGTCACTGTTAAGTAGCTTATGAATACCAAAATACATTAAATAACCGGTTCATCCTAGCATTGGACTTCCAGCAGTACTCATTTGTGAAACAATCAGCACTTAAACTCAGATTTTTTAGGCTTTCCAGCGAGCAATTAATTGTCAGACTGTTGAATAATAAATTAAGAGTTTTAAGGTTAGGTGCTTTCAAAGAGACCTAAAGGTTGTGAGTTAAATCCCTCGTGAGGTCGTTGATAAATACAGTCGGGAAGTTCAGTACTACGGAAAAACATTTACTCATTTGGATCAACTTATTCGGGGTTCAGATAAAACGATGGATTTTTGAATTACTGACAGACAGATTGTTTCGAAATGAGGTGGATTTTCGACTATTCATACAAATTTATATTTCAGTAGTTGAGATCATGAGTTAATTGAAAATAGATCACCATGAAAGAACCTGTAACCACTGAACAACCATTTCGTCTCATTGTGGGACTCCTCAATAGCGCATCCAAAATCCGATCTCCCAAGACTCCAACTCAAGACCTATCTGTCTCTCACGCGAGCGCTTAACCACTAGATCACTAAGCTGGCTGACATCCAACAGTGTTAATATCTAACTTCAACTAATTCATCCACTATTCTCTTCAGTGATTTATTATCTCACAACAGATCTGGTTGAACTCCACTGATCACTGCTTCACACTAGAACTTCAGGAAATCCTTCTTGAAGCCAATCATTAGTGAGCATACTTCGATTTGTATCACAAGGGGGTATATCGAAGTAGGTCGATTTTTAACCATTCAGACAAATTTCTATTTTTCAAGATTATTTACTGTATTTTGGTTAAATTTCTCTTTTAATTTTCTACTATTACATAAATACATTTATTAGGGTGTATATTTGTAAGACGATAAACTAAGTAGTTTTAACACTTAAAACATAAATATTCATATGATTGCTTGTTATATTTATACTATTTTATGATCTAAATTGAGTGCAAACCGCTACACAACAAGGCCATTTATAGTATTTTATGATCTAAATTAAGATAGCTAAGTTTGGAAGAAGAAGAAGAAGAAGAAGAGGATTTCTCAAGAAGAAAGTCACATACACATATCTTTTTCATTTATGAAATACTGACCGAATATAACTACAGTTCTTCTTTGAAACTGATAGAATTATGTAAATATATCCACAATCAATTTAAAAAATGTATGTTTAATTAAATGATACAATCAATTGTCTGAGGAAAACAGTTTTATTTTAATGAATAATCTTGTTTATTTATTTATTTATCTTTATTTGAAAAATAAAGTAAAGTATTTAATATTAGATTATTTGATTAGAATATTTTTTTTATTATAAATGAGACATAGTTACATTTCATCTAATACATCATAAAGCTTATCCAAAGAGATAAAAAATAGGAGAAAAAAATAATAATAAATATTATCAACTAACCATGAAATTCTTTAATTAAATTTTACTCAAAAAAGAAAAACAATTTCAATCATCAATCTATTTGAGAAAAAAATAATTTTTTTTCTCTAAATCTTTAATTGTTTGTTTGTTTGTTTGTTTTTATTCAAGCACGTGCTTTAATTTCAGTATAGTTGGAAAGAAAAAAAAACAAAAACAATCACCCTCCTACATCTAAATTACTGATAAAAACAGATTAACTGTAAACAGAATACTCAACATATATATATATATATATATATATATATATATATATATATATATATATATATATATATATATAAGAGAATGGTGTTAAACTTATGTGTTCTTATTTTTCACTCATTCTCAGTATCCGTCTGTTCATGTGTAATACATTAGACTTTTAAATTCCTAGGTGTAACTTCGAAATAGGGTTCAACTTCTTCAAACATGATATAAGAGTATATTTTAGAGCAAATAACAAATTAAGATTGACATTAGTGAAAGTTAAGGACAAATTAGCAAAGGAAGAACAACAGAACATTGTGTATGATATTCACTGTCATGACTGTAATGCTACCTATGTTGGAGAAACATGTAAGATTGAAGGAACACAAACAATGCTTGATAAATGTTCCAAAATCATCGATTGATTTAAAGAAACGTGAAAATAAATCAGCGATAGCGTTACATGCGTTAGAAACAGGACACAAGATTAATTTTGAAGGGACCAAAATACTTCATAAAGGTTTTAACACCCATAAAGAAAGATTGACAGCAGAAGCGCTGCATATATGGGCGAAAAAGAACAGCCTGAACCGAAAAGCTGGTATTCAACTGGCAAATACCTGGCAAATTTTGTTTGACAAGTAAAAAATTTGGAACCTATCTCTTGTTTAAACCTGTTTTTTAATATCACTTGCATCGTTATTATTTTTGAAAGAATTCAATGAGCTTTTTAATCAATACAATTTATGTTTTGACATGTACATCGATGTTTCATCATCAATTTTTCATCCTTGAACTATATTTATTCTCACACATACATACATACCTACACACTCACACACATACGATTTGTTACACAGTTAAGCATTTCCATGTAGTTGATTTATCCACATGATTTCTAGTTAACTGACTCATTTTATCCTATTTTACAAAAAATCAACATCCAAATATGATTGGTTTAACACAGTATAATCCTGATTGTCAAAAAGCTATATATTTCTTTGATAGTTTTGATTTTGATTATTACTCTGAAGAAGTCCAGACAAGTTAGCTGGACGAAACGTTGGAATTAGTTAAATTTCAATCGCTGAGAATATTTCAAATATAATTTTTACATAAAATGTCTTCTCTATACTCGGCGCTCAATTACTGTCAAACTATTCGTTCTAATCTTGACGAATATTCATATATATTTTAAATCGATAAGTTTTCTTGATAGAATTCTACTTTGTTATATTGGGTTGTTGATGATTATTATGTCGGAATCGCTTATCACTTATACTTGAAAATGAGGAACCATTGCAATTTTTACGACGCAAAAGTAAAAACATAAAGACTGGTACAAATGAAGATTTATTAATCGTCAAAACACGACGATAATGACTGTAGTCGAAAATATACTCATTTGTATATTGTTTCGTATACATATTTCGATTATTAATTAGTATAAAATCACATAGATGAAAAATATCCTGTTATGACAAAACACATTCTGTGTATAGTCTATGTTAATTTAACACAAGAATACCGTATGTTATACAGAATAAATTATCCTACGGCTAAACAGAAGCAAATACTATACTGAGTAATCTTACTTACTTGCGCCTGATACTTCCAATGGAGCATTTGCCGCCGACCAACATTCTCCAACCCAAACTTTCCTGGGCATTCCTTCCTAGTTCTCTTCAATTTTCGTTCATTCTTCTCATGTCTGTCTACATTTCTCGGCGTAATGTGTTCTTTGGTCTTCCTCTCCTCATGTGACAGCTTGCCTTGTGATGCAGTTGAATGCTTTCCTGAATGTGTTTCCTATCGAATTCTAGTGCTTCTTCCCGATTTCTTTCCCCACTGGAATCTGGTCTGTTCTCTCCCATAGCAGCTTGTTCCTGATAGTGTTTGGCCAACGGACCCGAAGTATTTTGCATCGACAGCTGTTGATAAACACTTGTATCTTCTGGCTGATTGTTTTCGTAGCTCTCCAGGTTTCCGCTCTATACAATAGAACTGTCTTGACATTTATATTGAAAATTCTGACCTTGGTGTTGGTTGACAATTGTCTTGAGTTCCAGATGTTCTTCAGTTGTAAATTTGCTGCTCTTGCTTTACTGATCCGTGCCTTCACATCTGCATCAGATCCACTCTGTTCATCAATGATGCTGCCCAAATATGTAAAAGATTTTACATCTTTCAAATCTTCTCTGTCAAGTGCGATTAGATTGGTGCATGTTGTAATGTATCGGAGAATCTTTCCTTTCCTTTTATATATATTGAGACCTAGTGCTGATAGGGCTGCTGCTACACTGGTCGTCTTCTCCTGAATTTGTTGTTGCTTGTGTGATAGAAGTGCCAGATCATCTGCGAAATCCAGGTCATCCAGCTACATGCTAACTGTCCACTGTATCACGTGCTTCCCTTCAGATGTTGGCGTCTTCATAATCCAGTTGATCACCAGGAGAACGAGAAAGGATGAGAGTAAACAACCCTGCCTGACACCGGTCTTTGCTTTTAAACGAGTCGGTGAGCTGTCCTTCATGCAGGATTTTGCAGTTTAATCAATCATAGGAATTCCGTATGATGTTGACTATCTTCTGAGGCACGCCGTAGTATCGAAGAAGCTTTCATAATGTTGTCATACTGTGTAATCACCACATCAAATTAATACGGAAATAATGATGAATAAAAATCATAATACGTAAATTAACCTAATTTAGACTTTTCTTTCTGTCATATCATAAATATGAAACCAATGGATCAGAATCATTCTCTGTTAATGATCCTGAAACAATTCAACATTTTATAGATCTATATTAAATACTTGAAAGTGTTATTTTGATTTTTATTTGAACAAACTTTAAAGTGTATTCTTTGACTTGTTTTTCTCATTTGAATATTCAACTAATAATTAGATTGAAAAATTAAGTGTCATTGTGTGTAGGTACAGGAATTTTTAGTTAATTTATTCTACTTATTGATTTGAAGTAATGTTTCTCTTTTTGTTTTTTGTTTTTTGATGTTGAGATTTAATCAACTAACTATTTAATTAGTTACTTTAATCCAATAATAAAATGGTGATTGAAGGTTGTCAACAGGAAACTTGGTCGATAGTATTCGATCTGTACTAAGAAGGACTTGACACACATTACATTATTCATCAATCAGTGATCAATCAATTATTAATCCTATAATGTTTAAACTAAGTAGTTGGATGTTAAATTGTATAGTCAAAGTTTAAAAATTCATTCATTCATATATGCATGAATAGAATTAGTTTTAAAAACGCTTGATGATATCAAATGTTAGTCTTATTTCGTCATTAAAAAATCAACTTTTTTCTTATATTTAGAACCTGTTGTTACTATGCTACTATTATAAGTTTCTGAATTATCATTGTTTTTGCATATAACTACATGATAATTTGTTACTTAATATGTAGTTTATCAATATCTGGTTGTTTCCAAATTTATGTTAATTATGTCAATCTATTATTTGCCATTGTATTACTTTCAAACAGAATGTTTGATGACTATCTAATTAAAATATATTCAAAATCAAAAATATTTCTATTTGTTCTCCGTCTATTTTCGAAGAAAACAGTGTATTGTGTATCACTGAGCTTCACAGTCAGAGACGCTACTATTGGGCTACCCAGTACGCGACTGACCTCCTGTAGAACTGAGGTGTATTCACATTTGATTGATCACTTAATGGTGTTCTAGTGAGAAGCAGTGATCAATGGAGTTCAGCGAGATCTGTTGTGAGATAATAAATCACTGAAGAGAATAGTGGATGTGTCGCTTAATTTCTTGAATCAGTTGAAGTTAGATATTAACACTGTTGAATGTCAGTCAGCTTAGTGATCTAGTGGTTAAGCGCTCGCGTGCGAGACAGATAGGTCTTGAGTTTGAGTCTCGGGAGATCGGATCGTGGATGCACACTATTGATGAGTCCCACAATAGGATGAAATGGCTGTCCAGTGCTTGCAGGTTTTCCATGGTTATCTATCTTCAATTGATTCATGTTCACAACCAATGAAACTACTATATTAATCTCCACAGAAACCCTTTCTCATATGAATTAACTGAAAAGTTCATTAACATTCATCATCATTATCATTATGAATATAGGTCAATTCAGTTATGTAAATATTTTGTTAAGTCTATTTTTCACAATTAAAAAAAAACCTTTTTTTTCTTCCTTTTTTAATTTCTTTCTTATAGAATAAATATAAGTTGAAAAAAACAAAACACAAATCGTATACTCTTATTTTAATGAATAAAATAAATTTTTTTTTAAAAATTCATTTTATACTATTTCATATTCATTACTTGTTAATGAGTTCATGTAAACAATAAAGATTCATAGTATTAATTGGAGAAAAAAAAAGTTTTTTTTTTAAAAAAAAATATGTCTCTATGATACAGAATTATTGAATATTTTCAATTGAACTAAATAGTTTCAAGTATTTTTCTTTCTTTTTTCTTTTTTTCTTTTTTCTTTTTCTCTTTTTGTTATTGTTGTTGTTGTTGTTGTTGTATGTAATTGTTAATGATCAACTAATGAAATAATGAAATTTTTTATATAAATTCACTAGTTACTTATGTTTAATAGAATTTTAGATTACTAAAAAATAAGATATGATATTTTGAAAAAAAAATTTATAAAAGTTATGTTATGTTTGCTATTTGATTGATGCAGATTATGGTATACAACTACAGCATTCAAATGTATAGGTTCTCATAGTCGTAAAATTAGAAGACAAAAGAATGCTGGAGATGTGTTTGTTACGTAAGAATTAAAATATACAGAAAATCATGAATATTTATAGATATTAGCATTTGTTACAGTGTCAGTATAATTAAGCCAATCCACAAAGAGGTAAGTTATGTTACTGTGATGCTCTAAAAAGCTCTACCAAGTTCTGATTAGAGGGAAACTCTTCGACTCCTTCAGGTCCTCTGATGACTCCATCGTATTTCTCGGAAGTTGACACAACACACACATAGAGCGTTTTTCAACTAATTTTATTAATGAAAGAAAATATAATTCATAGTATCAGACACAATGAATAACATAACGCTACTAAAGAATTCATATTAAAAAACTATCATGCACATTTGTTAAAAAATCTGTATTGTAATAAAACGAAGAAATATGGTAGCCGAATATTACTCTTAATGAGTACTTACAATGTTCTGCTGTTATGTGCTTAAAATATTGATCCAGTAGAATAGTCAAGTCATAACATATACATTGATTAAAAATACAAGTTTTACATTTAGGATTGTTAGTAAAATGAATTTTTGTTTATTTGTAATCAATGCAATGACTATTATGTAATGAATAATCGATTTAGTTTGTAAATCATGTTGTTTTGTAAGATTAACGATCGTAATAAATACATGTAGCGTATGTTGAAGTAAATGAAACTGCAATCACTGACCAAATAAAATGATCTATAAAGAGTTATCGTACGGGATGACATCAATAGAAGAAGAATTCTTAAATATGGATTGAACGACTAAAGAATTGTTCGAATGTGTTAAAACAAAGTAAGTGAATCTAATAAATACGAAAGTTTGACCTGATATTTTCAAGTAAATTGAGCATCCTATTTAAACTTGTGTTCATTTATCTCAGTTATTTATTCATTTATTCTGAAGAAGCGACTTACATTAAGTCACGAAACATGTGAAATGCTAATTACTACTCTTTAAATTATCACAAAAACAGAATTATCTTATCAATATGAATTTAAATTTTGATTGTGATTATGGAGACGAAAATGAAATGGTAGTATTATTCCTACTTAATTATTTTATAAAAGTGATGCTAGGCTATTAATTTGTAATTAATCAAGCCTAAAAAAGACTGCTTCTATATAATTAGTATGCACATCTCTAATTCATTAAATATATACCTAAACAGACATCTGTTCTATTGAACGTGTGAAAATCATTTCATAAAAAACTGCATTTGCTGACCACACTCATTATGCATCGAGGATTTCTTAGTGTTCTTTTTTTCTTAGTAATAAATCAACAAATGTATTTCTGATTTATCCACAAAATCTATATACTGACAATAATTAGTTGTATATACAGTTTAGAGCTACATATTTATCCATCTATCTATGTATTTTAAGTCATTCCTTCTACATAATGCATTTGTAGCTTCTATTATTAGATATATCATTATTTTCACTGTTGAAAAGTTAAGCAAAATTTTGTAAAAAGCAAATAATCAAGAAAGCAAGTAGTCAAGAAAAGAAAGAGATAATACATGGACTAGCCAAAATGTTAATGTACTTTAATCATAACATTCTATGAAACAGTTAAACTTCTAAGAACATTAGAATTATGTAACTAGCATATCAGTAACATATACTGATATGATGCATATCCTTGAATTTTCTTCTTTAAAAACAAAATTTTGTCTAAATGAATGCAATAATCTTCTTTTTGTTTTTTACTAAAAGACATCATGAGTTCGAGGCAAGTGTACCGAAACATTTATTAGATTAACATAATTTATATATATATATATATATCGATGGAGTTTTGTTCTCTGAACTTGATGGTTTGGTCGGGGTGCTTTCATCGTTCTTTTGAATAACATCATCATCACAAACCTCAGGTAGAACTTAAATATTTGAATTTCTTCACACATTGTTCACATGTTGTCCTGTAGACCTCAATGTTGATTAATTCTTGTTGACCGTAAACTTGAAGTAGAGATATTCGATCATTTCACTTTTACCCGAAGTTTGTGTTGATGATGTCGTTCAAAACAAACAATGAAAGCTCCACGGCCAAACCATTAAGTTCAAAAAAATAAAACTTTAATTAGATCATCCACCTGAACTACAAAACTCCACCATTATATATATATATATATATATATACATATATATATATATATATATACATATATATATATATATATATATATATATATATATATATATATATATATATATATATATATATATATATAACGGCATCTATCATTCATATATCTTACATATCAAATCTTTCATTGTTCAATAATAAAATGTGTTCTTTGAAACGGAAATAATTTGTTATTTCATTTATAAAATTTTAAATTAAGGAACAAAATGGCTAACTTTATGAATAGTAGATTAATGAATTTGATTAAAACAAATATATATGTATATATATACTCTCATTTTATGTATATAAATCTCTATGAAATGAAACGGAAATGAAATTTAACGAATTATTTTAAAATAAGAAATGACTTTCTAATTTTCATTTTACTCTGAATATATTGGTTAAAATGAACATATATATATATATATATATATATATATATATATATATATATATATATATATATGCAGATATATTTCCCTAAAACTAGTACTGATTGTATTCTTAAGATGTAATCTTTGTTTGTTTTGTTTAAAAAGAAAAAAAAAGAATTGCAACAAAGAAAAAAAAACGATTTTTAACCGTCCTGTCATTTGATGGAAACTTTTGTATAATCAACTGAAATAAACTAAGGAGAAGAAACAAAAATCGTATCCATACCCACAGCAACAACAACAACAAAAAACAAATTCATTTTATCTATAGAATACATATCAGCTATACTTTGAATAGATCTAATAAACTTTTATTTTTATTTTTTTTTTGTTTTGTTTTCCGGGGATTATAAAATGGTTAATAAAATACTAAGTTTGCGAAATCTATTCTTATTTTGTTTTTAAAAAAAAAATTAGAATATCATTAGTGATTAGGCAGTTTAGTATCTACATTAATGAATAGAAAAAGATGTCAGAGAAATAGAATATACAAATCATTTATATTAATTAAATTATTCTACATATACTTTTATTCGAAGAAAAAAAAATGTGTCCTTCTATTACTTACTTTATAGATTACCGGTTTATTAATGATCAATATCGTTAATCAAAAATGATGATAAACATTTAAAGTAAAATATGGGCGTATACTATAATTTCAAGCAAGATTTTGAATTTGATCATTATATATATACATAGGCGTGTGTGTGTGTGTGTTTGTTTGTTAATTAAGTAAGTACACCAAATCTTGTATCCTGAAATCCATTTTTTCGCTGATTTCATGAGTTCAAATACTTAAATCAATTGATTATTGTTCGGAAACGTAAAATAAGAGAATAATTAATAATTATAAATAAACTTTTATATAATTATATTGTATGAATGATCAACATGGAAAACCAGTGAAATATTATTAGAATAATCTAATAACTTATAGTTGAATTGTTTACTTGGAAAGTTGTAATAATAGTAATATGAAAATTGGCAGTATATATACTGAGAACAAGAAGATTTAAAGCAGGAATTCTGATCACCGTAATTTTATATAATCAGGTTAAGGTTCTTCGAGTCATATCTAAATCTTTTAAGTTATATAAGAGCTGCTCATATTGATCCTTATAATACGGTAATTATCATCAGAACGGTTTTTGTGGATATTATAGTAATTTCAATGGTTAAAAACATGAGTCAATTGAAGATAGACAACCATGGAAAACCTGCAAGCACTGGACAGCTTTTTCGTCTCATTGTGGGGCTCTTCAATAGTGTGCATCCAAGATACCGCCTCCCCGGTGAGATTCCAACCCAAAACCCATCGATCTCGCGCATGAGCACTTAACCACTAGATCACTGAGCTGGCCGACATTCAATAACGTTAATATCTAACTTCAACTAATTCAAGAAATTAAGTGACACATCCACTATTCTTTTCAGTGATTTATTATCTCACAACAGACCTGATTGAACTACACTGCTCACCAATTCTCACTGATAGTTTCTGGGTTCGAGTCCTTCGAGGCGGGGTCGTGGGTGAGCACTATTGAGGAGTCCCACAATAGTACGAAACGTTCGTCTAGTGCTTTGAGGTTTTCTATGGTGGTCTCTCTTCAATCGACTCATGATCCGAACTATTGAAATAACAGTAATTATTGTTTAATAACTGAAAAGCCTGATGATGAATTTCTAGGAAATGTTCTTAGATAATACGGGTTTACCTTTTTCAATACTTGATGAAGATTTTGAAATTTCTGCATGAAGTTTTACTAACTCCTAAACATTCAAATCTCATATATTTAAACAGCATTTCCTAACAGCATTTATACACCCAAATATTATGTAAATATAAGCTAGATATGTATTGTGTCATGGCAACTCATAATTTACAATGTGCTATTTAAACTATAAAATTTGATATCTATTCAGGTTTTAAAAGTGAACATTCTAGAGAATAAATTAAACATCAGAATTGTTATCAATTAGGAGAAGTATATCATGTAGATCCCCTCCCCAGTTTTTTTTTAACTAAATACAATGAAGAAAGTAAGAGTGAATATAATAATAATTTATATATTCTGAAAATAATAATTACAGAATTCACGCCAGTTTACAGGCATGATCAATTTGATATAAATAGTAACATTAGATGTACAGAACAAACATGTGATAGAAGAAAGTTTTAAGTATACTAGTTCAGTAATTGGTTAGGTAGTACGTGTACTACAGCGATCCAATGCATCAGCTGGGAATTTTTAATATTTCTTAAATGGACAGCCTGTTGATTTATGAACGGAAAAATTGAGGTCATTTCGTGTGCCAGATCGAATTAGTGATAATTATCTACAACTAGAGAAATTAAAACGAAAACAGAGAGCACCGAACAACAGAGCAGTAATTACCAAAATATATGAATCAGGTTTACATAAATGCGTGTATCATGTGACACAGTGATATACTGTTGATGTTATTCAAATTAGTTGGACTTACTGGGAACGGTGTTAACATAAAGTGACAGCAAGTAGGTGGTTTTACTTAGGGAATGCACTAATTAAGATGGCCAAACATTTAAATATCCTATAATATCACTTGTGGAATGAGATACACTTACAGGTGCTAGACCATTCAATGCATTTTCAGAGGATCAGTATGCATCGATGCAGCGAACAAATAATGGGAGTGATTTTATCGTACGGATAGATTGTGGTAGGTTATTCCAGAGGTCTGTTTCAATATCTGTTCTGTAAACTACAAGTCTTGGGAGTATCTAAGTCCTAAGTCTACTACTGTATGTAACCTAGTTAACATTTCTCCATTTATGGTAAGGTCTACGTTAAGTGACGTATCGCCAAAGCATATCCATCCACACTTAGCTGTGTCAAGCTCCAGCTGCCTTTTTGAGCACCACTGAGATACCTTGCTACGCTCCATACTCATGTAATTTTGTATATTATTCAGATCATGAAGAGAAAATGAATACACTACTTTGAGATCATCTGCATACAGAAGGTGCTTACTCACACAAAAACATTCACGTATATCATTCATAAAAAATAAAAAGAGCAAAGGGCCTAAGACACTACCTTGTATTACACCAATTCAACAGGGCCAGCGTCAGACAATGAAAAGTTAATTTTAACTATTCGATGTCGGTTTCTGAGAAAGGAATCAAACCAAGCTAGCAAAAAATTTTGAACCCCATAAGATGCGAGTTTACCTATAAGATGTTGGTGGCTAACCATGTCGAAGGCTTTAGAAATGTCCAGATATAGCACTGAGACTAGATGTCCTTGGCTACGTAGAGAATAGACTAAATTAAAGAAGTCAAAATGACATGTAATGCAAGATCGATTTTTAAGAAATTCATGTTGAGTATCATTAATAAATTTTCCAGCGAGTAAACAGTTAGAAAGTTCATCACTTATAATTCTTTCCGTAATCCTAGAAATAACTGGAGTAATATTTATCGGCCGATAATTGTTCATATCGGTTTTATCTCCAGATTGGTTAAGTGGTATGATGTACGCGGTTTTCCAACAGCAAGGGTAAGAACCAGTTTCCATAGAGTAAAAAGCTTTAAAAGAAGAAGTGGAATGTCTGGACCACCGTATTTGTAGAAAAAGGATGAAATCCTGTCTGCTCCATGATCCCTCGAAAGCTTAAGGGTATTTATAACCTTAATAATTTTCATGCATGTGAAGGAGATAGATTTTATTGAGTTTCTAGTTACGTACATAACTCTTGAAGCAGAGCCACTTATGATTCCTACACCATTCGCAAAAATACCACTGAAAAGTTCTGCTATTATTTTGGAGTCGTATATAAAAGTGCTATTATGCTGCATGCATGGTATATCAACATTTTGAGTTGCTTTAGCGAGTTTATTGAAAAGGAGAGTTAAGTTTTGTACCTTTGAGTTAGTATTAATTGCTAATATCTCCTCAATAATGGCTTTTAACCTATGTTTCTCTCTAATTTGATTAAGAATTATTGTTATTTGTGCAACTGCTGTGAAGTCGTTTTACTTAAAATAACGATTCTATAGGCGATTTAGTTTATTACGATATTTAGCTGGTATATATAATTCGTAAGGTTTACTAATCCTGTACGTTCTAAGAGGTACACTGGAATCTAAACAAGAGTTAATGATGAGATAGAATTCGTCGGTAGCATCTATGAGATTATTACATAAAAAAGGTATCCCAGTCTGAAAGTTTAATCAATGAATGCAGGAGGTTCTAATCAGCATGCTTATAGTCTCTATATTGACAGGTTTTTTGAATGGGTCGGTTATAAGAGGGATAGATAGGGAGAGCGCAAGCTACTATCTTACAGTCACTGCCTTCAAATTCATCGTATACTTTTACAGATAGTGGGATAACATCTCTACTAGATATTAGATCGAGTATACTATCGCCTTTAGTTGGGGTACGAACCCACTGTGACCAGCAGTACATGTTCATGGTTGCCGAGAACTCATCACTACATGACTGACAACTACCGGTACTCCAGTTAATCCCAGGATAATTGAAATCCTTAGTGATAACCTTAGCATTAAAGTTTAGAGCAGATGCTTGTATGAATGCATTGATGATAAGATCATTCCCATTATTTGAAATATCAGGAGCTCTGTATATACATCCAAGGGGTAGACTATGATTCAGGGTGTTGACTAATATCCAGACTAATTCTGGCGAACGATTCAGGACAATATCTTCAACTTTATTAGTTGTTAGGGTATCCAAAGTATATATAATACAATCACCTCCTCGCTTAGTTTCTCTGTCACAGCGATAGAGCCGATAGTTCTGAATATTTAATTCTGAATCAGATACTGCTTGAGAGCACCATGTTTCAGTGATAAATATGAAAGAAGGCCTAGCTAGGAAAGCTAATGTTCTCAAGGCTGAACTTTTTCTTCAGAATTGAACGTGCATTGATAAGTAATAAGTTTAAAAGGGGTTATCAAATGGTAATAAAGTATTCTTTTCCCTTCTAAAAAGAAACTAAATAGTGTCACTTATTTGGTTAAAATTACTTTGTTCATTTGAGTACTTTTTATTTCATTTATGTATCCTTTATTCCATCAGTTTTTGACATCGATTGATACGACGTGAACAATAATACACATATAAATAAATATATAGTTCTATATAGATAATTATACAGAAGAAGAATTGTGAATGCTTAATCTTAAAGAATTTATAAATTATAAATTGTCAAAGTTGTTTCCTGATAAAATAAGCTTATTTTCTAGTCATAAACTGATTAGTGTCTTGTTTTTTTAATGAGTTAGTTTTCTATGGGGGTAACAGGCGTAAGTAACTAAGGTTGTCTAATCATAAAATTAGTCAAAATAACTTTTGACAACTGCATAACGAATTAGTTTAATAAGTTACTTTTCCTTATATATAAACGTTGTATTTAACTTGGGGTGGAGAAATTATTATAGGTTTTTAGAATGTTTTGTTTTCAACAAAATAAGAAGAAAGAGTTTTTATAGTAATAGAGATATAACATTTTTGTTTGATAACATTTGTTTACTTCTCAGTACTACGAAAGATCTGGTATAAAATGGCATTTTTCAATGTCTTGCACCAGTAAATATCTATTAATCGTTCATAGCATTTCATGATATGAACCGATCACATAAAGTTTCATGAACTATGATCAGAAATTTGATTTCACTTTTGGAAAGCTGTTCGTAATTTATGGAGACAGATACCAAGATATCTAACGAGTTCAGTGAATTACTACATCTAGATGAAAACGAAATCATGAGCCAGGAGTTTTGTGTTAATTAGTGTAATGCCCCATGTATTAATGATTATTTAATATGGTAGCAACCACTAAAGTTTGACTAACTTGTACAGTCAACAGAAAACAAATGTAATTTTGAATACATGGTAAATATAAATTGGTTAAAATTAACCAAGCTAAGATGATATCTCATATCTTACTGCTTCTAGGTGTATATATTACTTTCATGAAACTGAAAAATTAGTTTACTGAATCAAAAGATAAATTCATCTAATGAATCTGTTTTACGGAAATACAAAAACAACCAGCTATCATAAACTGTACAAAGATCTAAAGTGGATTTGCCTTTTTATGTCCTTCAAACGTTAATACATAAAATCTTTGTTTAACAAACCAAATGAAAGGATAATATATTAGAATGCTAAAAACGGCTGCTTCATTAAAAAAAGGGCAGCCTGGTAATAGCTCTCCACATTTTCTGGGTTATAGAATTCATTCTTCGTACAAAAATGTAAGGTTTGACTACAACTCTCAGTAAAAGAATACAAGTATTTCATCTTATACAGTATTAATTTGAACATCGTATGTGAAAACAAATGATTACATATTGTATATAATGCATGTTAATTAGGTATGGGGTATTTTGCATTCGATACATGATAACATCTAACCGCTTATGATTATCTGTTTAGTACTTTTTGCCTGACAGCATGATTTCACTCCCATTGAAATAATTTTCTTATTGCCTATTGCGTAGTGAGTGCTAGGATTCAGTTAATGACTATTTATGTGTATATCATTCAATTCTATGTCGTGTTAATTCAGACTGATAAAGCATAAAAAATGTTTCGGTAAAAAAAACTTCTTACCTATTATACATAAAAAGAATATGAAATGTGTTTAAACCCATATACAACGTTGTAAATAAAGTAGTTTCCATAAACTACCTTTCAAAACAGCCTAAAAATATTATTTGTTAAACCTAATAGTACAGTATTGTCTTATTTCATAAAAACACAAGTATCAATAAGGAAATATCTTAATAATTATTGCAATCTACTAATATAAGGTTACAGTATAACGCAGATCTCTGAAATTGTGTAGTGACTCTAAACGACATGTAAGAGAGCTCTTTTCTGTTCGTCGCATTACTTACACTTTACATTGAAATAAATGGAGTGATTCCTTACCTATGCCTGTCACCCGACGTCGTAGAAGAGCAAAGGCCACCCACCAGCACTCTTCATCCAACCCTACCTGGGTAATCCTTTCCAGTTCTTTTCAGTTGTTATTCATCTTTTTCGTGTCTGCCGCCAATTCTCAGCGCAGTGTATTCTTTGGTCTTCCTCTTTTCCGCTTCACTTCAGAATTTCAAGTTAGCACTTGCCTTTAATGATTACTGCACTGTACGTCCCATCCACTTCCAAAATTGTTTCCTAAATTTTTCTTCAGATGGAACATGGTTTGTTCTCTCCTACAGTATGTTGCTGCTCATGGTATCCGGTCAATGGACAATGAGTATCTTGTGTAGACAAATGTTAATAAATACTTGCATCTTTTTGATGATTAATGTGGCAGTTCTCGAAGTCTCAGCACCATAGAGTAGGACTGACTTTTTTCACGTTCGTATTGAAGATTGTGACCTCGATATTGGTTGGCAATCGTTTTGAGTTCCATATGTTCTTCAACTGTAGGAATGCCGCCTTTTGCTTTGAAATGAAGTGATAATCGTGTTTACATTTAATGATATGTTACTAAATAAATATGTAGATACAAGTATCGAGCAGTTATTTTAGAGGATAATTTTTATTATGTAAATAAAAACATACGATATTTCTTGATTTAATTTCATAGCTTTCTTAAATTCATTCATCATATGATAGCAAACGAGAAAATGAGTAGTTAAGACGAATCATGTACACCCTCAGAATAAAAAAATTAGTTTGTTGAGGTGTTTATCTGGAGTACGATATAAAGTGAACATGTTGTTGAAATCAACCAATACTTAATAACTATGTTACATTTTACTGTTATACTATAAATTAACATTATTTCCACTTTATTTATTCAGTATCAACGGTTGCACTTTTCTCCTATTGAGATATTCATTAGAATCAAATGGTAACATGGTATTATGGACACAAAAAACGGAGTTGGAAAATGATTTTAATCAATAAATACTAGTCTTTTCAATCCAAGAATATTCATTTCCAACAAAGGAGTACTACAGTAGAAGTATTTACTGACAGTAGGTAACTACTGAAGATCGTGCCTGCATGGACGTAAGGTTTTACAACGATATAAAACTAATATTAACATTATTGCGTTGTACAATGACAGTACAGTACAATGGCAGCAAGAGAGTAAGTTTTTAAAACATTTAATGAATTTTGTGAATTACACAGAGTCCCTTAGTTATAGATATTATAATGTTTCCGTTTTAAATTCACTTTTCGTAAAAGTTTCATATCTTTTTAAAAAGTGACTTTAGATTGCAAACATGTAGTTTAACGGCAACCAGACGACATATGATAACTAATAACATAACTTGATCGTGATATTTATCACGGGTTATGATATGAACTAAGAGCAGTGAGTATTGAACAACTCTTCTGTCTTAGTATGGGACTATTTGTATAACGTCGTTTCTCTAAGTAATGTATAACTTCTCGTTGAAATCACTTCAAAAAACTCTCGTCATAGTATGGGACTCCCCAATAGTGCGCATCCATGATCCCACACGCAGAACGCAAACCTATGACCCTCGATCTCGTGCGTGAGACTTTGATCATGAATATTATCTCATTTCTAAAGCTTTATTACTTATTATTTTTAACGTTCAATCTTCATATTAGATGTATGCTTTAATTTTTCTAAATGACTAAACATTTCAAATGAAAAGCTATTTTGAATAGATTTAGACCATTTGATTTACATAATAGCTATACATAGTGCACTTCATTTTTCATCTTCATTTAACCGGAATTAAGAATTTGTGATTAGATGTTAAATATTAACATAATAAGAAAAGAAATTAATCCTGGTCAATTTAATGCTAGAATTAGAAACAAAAAGAAAAACAAAAATTCAGTTAAAGATATTATACATAACCTGAGAAATCATAATTTTTACATTATATTTTGTTTTATTTCTGACAGTTAATCATTACAATAGTTCAGATCATGAGTCAATTGAAGATAGACCACAATGAAAAACCTGGAAGCATTAGACGGCCGTTTCGTCCTAATGTGGTACCCTTCAACAGTGCTCATTCACGATCCCGCCTCGCGAGATTCCAAACCACGTCCTATGTCGCGCTTATCCACTAGAACACTGAGCTGGCCGACATCCAACGGTGCTAATGTCAAGCCTCAAGCAATTTACGAAATTTAGCGACACATCCATCCTTGTCTTTCATGAGTTACTATCTCACAAAAGACACAGTTAAACTCCACTGGTCAGTAATTCTCACTAGAACTTCAAGAGAGACCTTTTGAATCCAGTCACTAGTGAGCATATGTTGATTAATATCAAAAGGGGTTTTGTGAATATTGTAGCAACTTCAATAGTTGAGATTGTGAGTCAATTGGAGCTAAACCACCATGGAAAACCTGGAGGCACAGAATATGCACTGCTGAGGAGTCTCACAACAGAACGAAACGGCTATCCAGTCCTTCCAGATTTTCCATGGTTATCTTGCTTCAATTGACTCATGATCTGAACTATTGAAGTTAGTTATTAATTGAACGAAATGGGATCTTGAATTATAATGTCATTTAAATTAACGAATTGAAAATCATTTTATCCTTCACGGTCATGTAACAAATTTTTAATAAGTCTATTTGTTGATTATGTGTTCAACATAACTTTATGTTATGTACAAATTAATCTAATTCATAGTGAGAATTATCGAATAATTATTTAGACAAATCTAAGCCAATATAACATAAAATTGCTATTGAATACTGTGACAATAATACAAAAGATCTTAATGAATACTTGATACTAACTGTCAGTTTATTTGTTCATCTTTAGTCGGCAGTAAATAAAATTGTAATTGATACATATACTTATATAATGAACATTATTATCATCTGGTAAATAATACTGAAATATTGATTTACCTATTGTTTTTAGTGTTTGTTGGAATGTAGTTACATTTGGTTGATAAGATGAATAGAACTATAAACATTGTATCTACATTAATATATAATTTGGAATTAAGCGCTACTTTATATGAAACCAAGAACATAAAACAGAAGATAAATCAAATATTTGATGAAGTGACTTAATTCACAAATATCACATTAACGTTGAGTAACCAGAATGTAGATGAAAATCTTTCAGAATTATCTACTATATTATATCAAGCAGATTTAAATTGCGTATCAATTAAAAAGTATGCTGAGAACAAATTTTATCAGTTTCATGTGGATCTATTCTTCTACTTTTAGTAAAAAATTGTTATCAACGCCTGTTTATACATTTTTAATATTTTGATTTCTATAGAAACCATTAACTGACCAGTGTTAGATCTCTGGAGCACTGGAAGTACTGAACTGCTCTTTTGTTTTGATATGTAACTCCTTAGCATACATATCCAGGAAACCACACAAGAGAATCGAACACATCACTCTTAATCGCTAGACAACTAAGTTGGCACCCAACGGGGCTGTAAAAATATTCTATATAACTGATACTGATAATCATCATGCGCTTACTAATGAACAGATTTGGGAGGGAATTCTCGGAGTCCTAGTGAGAAGTTGTGACAAGTGTAGTCTCACCATGTCGGATGTGAGGCAGTTGCTCACCGACGACAATGGAAGATGGATACGAAATACCATGTATTTCATCGTAGTACTGATATCCACTCCGAGGCGCGCATCGTGAATTACACTGCTAGCCACTATCCATCTTTGCCTACAAAATTAGGTTTATGTATTAATTTTTAGTCTCCTATCAGCAAATGAGTTTCAGCTTTATATATTTAACATAATTTTCTTATTATATTATTTCAAATCTGTATGTTTATAGTCCATCTATTTCAGATAAGAATATAGTTTTCTTTGTGTTTTTTTTAAATTTAAAACAAGATATTGTTAAATGTTTTCTGTTTTACAAACAAAGAACAAATTTACATCATGTTATCCTGAAGAATTCGGCATTAAAGTTTTATAAAGAAGTACCGAGTTTTCAAAATATAAACGTGAATTGTATTACTGTATATTAACTTTGTAACAACTTGTCAATGAAAACACATTTTAAGATGGTGGAGAAGATTTGTAGCTCAGGTGGATGATTTTGGTGGAGTTTTGTTCTCTGAGCTGGATGGTTTGGTCGTGGAGCTTTCACCGTTCTTCTGAACGACATCATCAGCACAAACTTCAAATAGAAGTGAAGTGTTCGAAGAAATTCGGAGAAATTCGAACACTTCACTTCTATTTGAAGTTTGTGCTGATGATGTCGTTCAGAAGAACGATGAAAGCTCCACGACCAAACCATCCAGCTCAGAGAACAAAACTCCACCAAAAAAACACATTTTATTTCGTACCAGATGTAATCTCTATCTCAAGTTGAATAAATTACACATTTATCACTTGTAACATTATCACTTATAATAATAGAAGAATCTTCGAAGATTATATAACAAATATCTTTTTTATTCATCGCTTTTTGAGTATAAATAATAATATTTTATTGCAGTTTAATGAAATATAAGAATATTTCAATGACAAGGAAACAAATTGTATTATGCAACAATGGAATGTGCAATCAATGTATTGCCAGTTGTGAGATAGTAACTTACTGATGACAATGGTGGATGTATCGCACAATTTCGTGAATTAGTTGAAGTTAGACATTAACACTGTTGGATGCAGGCCAGCTTAATGGTCTAGTGGTTAAACGTTCGCGCTGGAGACTGATAGGTCGTGGGTTGGATCCTCGCTGTGGGGACGGGATCGTGGATGCGCACTGTTGAGGAGTCTCATAATAGGACGAAATGGTCGTCCAGTGATTCCAGGTTTCCCATTGTGGTCTCTCCTCAAACGACTCATGATCTCAACTACTGAAATTAATATAATGTTCTCAAAACCCCTTCTGATGCTGTTAAATATACGTGAAAATTTTCCTTTTGCTTCATTTACTTTTCATTATTTATACAAAATCGAAATAAGAGTTTGTATATCAATCAGTTCTTTTAGCATTAGATATATTCATTTACATAATGCATTCTATTTAGCTTTGTTAAATCATTC
This sequence comes from Schistosoma margrebowiei, assembly GCA_944470205.2. Lineage (NCBI taxonomy): Eukaryota > Metazoa > Platyhelminthes > Trematoda > Strigeidida > Schistosomatidae > Schistosoma > Schistosoma margrebowiei. The sequence goes on along the minus strand of OX104028.1, from coordinate 64,286,780 downwards.
ATGTGACATTGAAATGAATGTGAATAGAACATGTTTTTAGTAATCATTATTATAATGAATTTCATATAAATGTAAAAGCATGTAAATGTCACAATAACAGAAACATTAGTAAACTAAAGACACTTTATAAATTATTCACATTTATAGAAGGAATTTTTCTAAGGGTCATCAACTTAGTTAAAATAAGATAATAATATTTAGTTATAAATCTTTTTTTCATGAAAGTTAGTACTCGAAATTCAAAATATGGATCTAATTCTTTCCTCAATTCTCTTATTAATCACTACTCACCGATAGAAATAACAAATACTTTATTTCACATTTTTTTATTGAAAAATACATTTTAATGGTTAAGATCATGAGTCAGTTGAAGCTAGACCACCATGGAAAACCTGGAAGCACTGGGCGGCCGTTTCGTTCTATCATGGGATTCCTCAGCAGTGCGCATCCACGACCTCAGTGGTGTAGTGGTTAAGTGCTCGCGCACAAAACTAATAGCTCCTGGGTTTGAATCTTGCAGAAGGTGAGGTCATGGATCAGCACTGCTGAGGAGTCCAACAATAGGACGAAACGGCCGTCCAGTGCTTCCAGGTTTTCCATGATGGTCTAGCTTCAACTGACTCATGATCTTAACCATTGAAATTAATACAATACCCATAAAACCCATCTGATATAAATACATTTTACATTAATAAGTGTTTTATAAACCCATCATAAGGAATGAAATATCTGATATTTACAGACCACCTAATTCTAAGAAGTACAGAATATTTTTATGGTGTAATGTACAATTAATATAATTTAAAATTACACACCAACGAATAAATGTTCACTGAAACTCAGTGAGGTTTTTTGTCAATTATTATGTGGTTGAATATTGTTAGCAGGAAACCTAAGACCTACATTTCGTATTATATGAGCCTTCTCTGTAATCTTGAGCCACCCATAGGACGTTGTAAGTCTCGATACCTTATTAGTTAGCTTCCATTTTTGAGAATTTGGCATTGATCTATTTGATATGTAGTTGACCCGATGTAAAACTGAGATATTTACAATCGATTTATCTCCGAGGTTTGACGGATGTAACATTTATCTCGTCTTTTAGTGCTGACTGGCTTCTACCGACCAAATTATAATTTACTTACTAGCTTGAAACCCCAATTCACCGTTTCTTGCTCAGTGCATCTAACCACCTAATAAATGATGGATAAACTGATCGATTTACCTGATGACTTATCTAGCTTTAAATTTTCGGTGGAGATTTGTTTTCTTGTGCGAATTGTTAAAAAAGTGTTATCACACACCAACTCATCAAAATGTTCAGTAGTTCACTGAAAGTGGTTATTTATGTTGCCAACAAATATGCTCAACCCAGTGTTCGCAATGTCTAGTCACTTAAACTGGTGGCCACAATGTAATTTGGTCGACATCATTAACTATGTACTAAGAAATTTGACAAACATAAGATCGATCAATACCCAGTGAACAGTCATTCCTGATTATCCATCAACACATATGCTGAATACCATTTCAAGATTCTGCAACAAAACCGTGATGATTTTATTATTGTGTACAACATTGGACAAACATTAAAATAATCAACAAGGGTTCAGTAGATAAATAAAAATAATAAATCAGACAAACGATATAAATATCATGGAATGTTGCGATTTCTTTACTCAAATCCTATCAGTTTAATTTCTTTTAAATATATTTTTTCCATGTGAAAATACTAGTAAAATAAGATAAAACCGGGTAGTTTACGTACAATTTGGTGATTTTTTAATCAGGTATAAATCTTTAAGATGTAAAACTTGAAATCTTTTTGATCTGATCTTTTAAATAAATATCACAAGGGGTTTTCGTGGATACTATAGTAATTTTAATGGTTGAGATAATGAGTGAATTGAAGAGAGACCACAATGGAAAACCTGGAAGCACTGGACGACCATTTCGTCCTATTATGAGACTCCTCAACAGTGCGCATCCACGATCCCGTTCCCCCAGCGAGGATCCAACCCACGACCTATCTGTCTCCAGCGCGAACGTTTAACCAATAGACCATTAAGCTGGCCTGCATCCAACAGTGTTAATGTCTAACTTCAACTAATTCACGAAATTGTGCGATACATCCACCATTGTTATCAGTGAGTTAGTTTATTCAAAGTTTATTTTTTGTGAATAATAAATAAAATAATGTTCACATTATAAGCAAAGATAGGTATCGGCTAGCAGTGGAATCCAGGACGCGCATTTCGTCATATTTGGGACTCGTTAGCTGGATATACCTGCATCTCAGATCTGAAGTTCACTCTAGGACTCGAACCCAATACCGTTCGCTTCAAACGCTGTCGCGATATCCACTTAGTCAGTGAGTCTTGGTAGTCACTTGCCTGTGCAATGGGGTGAAGTTTAATTCATTTGGCATTGTTTTCCTTGAATCTTCCCATTGATGTTTAGGACTGAAATTGATCAGTCTCTTATTGGCATATGTGCATACTGTGCGTATTGCCTCGATATTGCCTTAATTTACAAGCGTTATAAGCGAAGATGGGTGCCAATAAGAGACTGATCAAATTCGGTCATAAACATCATTATGAAGATTGAAATAAAACAATACCAATTGAATTAATGTTCATTGTTATTTATTTATATAATATTTACTTATTATTCTTCAACTTGTGTTAAATATCCATGTATTTAACAAAAGCGAGGAGTAAAATTATAGTGTTATCGTTATAAAGATTGTAGTTTTTCATTTGTTTAATTATACAAATTAGTTAAGCATAAGGGAGAGTTAAAGTGTTGTGATGTTAATTTTGATGAAAATCTTTTGAACATCATACCCTCTACGTTTTCGTTTCTCATCGAGATAATTTAATCACAAATATCTTTGTCTAAGGCTTCATGATAACGTTATGCTAATGTATATGAATGTATAACTGAAGAATGTTCGGTTTGTAGGATTTACATAAAGTATACAATATGATTTGTATTCATTAACAATACCATAATCCCTTCCATAACCAACTTTCGATCTTGAGTTTAGTAGCCTTGTTGTTTACTGTATAGAAGCAAACGTGTCATTAAGGCTACACTGTAAGTCATTTTTATTGGTTCATTTAATATCAGTTTGTGTATACACTGAAAATTAACGTTGAAAGTCGTTTCTGAAAAAGTAGAAATTTATTTACATCTAAATGGATATTCACTTCTGTTGTTGAACAAATATTCACCAATTACTCGACTTTAATTTTTATGGTATTTGATATTTAATAAAGGTTTTTCAATACACTATAGGCCGGATATTGAGTTCTGACGTTGCTAAGGCAGAAGCATATCCATTTATAACTAAAGCAATCATGACACCCAGATTAAATAACTTAAAATTATACTAATGCTTATAACCGTGAATATATAAATATCTATGTGCAACAGACAAGTTTGAATTCCAACAAATGTTTAAGAAAAGACACATTCTTGCCGTTGTTCGTCAGTCATCATGACTTGGGAGTAAAACTAAGTTGTTTGACGAAGGTTACAACTCAATACCATTCATTTCCAATATAAGTATTGAAATCAGTTGAATAGCTAAGAAGGATACATACAATATTAAATTAAATCTCCGAGAATAGTTTTGGAGCACTTCTACTCATGTTTCGAAACAATGAACCCCTCTAAAATTTATTAGCTTTATTCTTTCTAGAGTAAGATCTGGATCTAAAATCTTAAACAATTTTATCTGTCAATTCACTGCATAACCCTCACTGAATAAAGCACTGAATTTTGAAACGATATTTCTTGGGTTTTGGACTTAATATTGAAACGCATATATATTTAGCTGATGGAACTTCAACTGCATAAACCTTGCATTCATAATTTAAAATCTAAACATTGACTATATATACTAGAAGCTCATAAATAACAAGAAGTAATAAGGCAGTTGCCTCGGGATGTATTTATGAGAATAGTAACTGACTGTCTGGAATATTCATATATCAAAAACCGGGAAATATAGACCTTTACTAAAGTTATATATATATATATATATATATATATATATATATATATATATATATATATATATATATATATATATATATATATATATATATATATATATATATATATATATATATATATATATACGATTCATCTATTTAGTGAGCATGAAAAATCCATTACGTAAATAATCGAAACTTAATTCCTATAGAATCTTCAGAATTTTCTAATACTAGTTTAATGTAATAATGGTTTCTCAAATATGTTTTGCCTGAGGCTGTATTATTTCATAAAGTGGTTTGCCTGATTATAACAAATTACCAGGATTATTATTACATCTGAGCGAAAAGTAAAAATTATTAAAACTAAATTAATACCAAACCATTCGTCTTAGTTATGAATATAATCTTCATTTTATGCCAATCAATGCTAGCCAATCGGTTATTTGTAAATTAACCATGTGATCCCCTGAACAGAATGTACCTCTTGAAGACCATTGGACATATATATATATATATATATATATATATATATATATATATATATATATATATATATATATATATATATATATATATATATATGCTTCCACAGATTCATATTTTTGGAAATTCACTTCCCAGAACACTCTGCTTAAATAAAATATCTTCAATAACTATCTTTTAATCTATATTTATCATTCATCTGTCCAATGATAAATAAATCATGTAGATCAGCAGTAAGCTTTTGGGTTTTCTTTTGTCACTGATTTTCTATATATAGTTAAAATATAGGCAAAGTGACAAAATTCAATTATTAAAAAAAAAATAAGATTTCCCAAAAAGCAATTAATCATGTGCTTTGATAGACATTGTGCGTCTGTACAAGAACTTTCTATACCCATGTGAATTAGCCACACACACACATACATACATACATACTATTTTTATACTTCAGAATTTGTATCTATCCATATATCTATAGGTATACTTATTAGTATGGATTTTGATAGATGAATGGAAATATAACTATGGTATATTCTTTGAATGGATCACATCAATATTTCTTTCAAGGCAATAATTATCTACATTCCATATAAATGTACACATAGATACACACATACACAGATGATTATTTTATTTCCCTCTATTCGTGCGTGATCCGGAAGTGTGTGTTTTTTTTTCATTAATTTTTCTCGAAGGAAAAAAAACAGTTTTCTCAATAATCCGATTGCTATTAGTTTACTATAAATTTAATTTTGATGTAAATTTTGGAATTTATTGATAAATTTTGAAAATTTCAATTGAAATGTCTCACAAGATTTAAGTAATAATTTCCATTTTTTCTTTCAAATATTTTACTTCTGTATATTTTATATGAACAAGAATTCTTATTAGATTCAATGATAAGCATTTAAACAAGTTCATTATAATGAAACATTATGATTATTCAAATTATAAATCAATCCAAATTGTGATAATGTTTCTAAGGGTGTATTATTTGAAAGTTCTGTATTGCAAGAAACTAATCGTTCAATGACACTTACTATACAATGATATCTAAAATGAACAGTAATTACTTTCTTACTAAGAATAGGCCGCACACCAACATTCTCCATACAACCATGTACTAGGCAATACCTTCCAGCTCTTTGCAGTTCTTATTCATTCTTTTGATTTCTGATTCTATTTACCGATGTAATGTGTTCTTTCGCCTTCCACATTTACGCTTCCCTTCACAATTCCAAGTTAGCACTTGTTTCATGATGCAGTTTGATCATTTGCGTAATGTATGGCCTATCCATCAACTCCATCGTCTCTTCCTAATTTCCTCTTCACCTAAAAGCTGGTTTGTTCTCTCCTACAGAACGCTGTTGCTGGTGGTATCAGGCCAATGGAAGTTGAGTATCTTGCATAGACAACTATTTATAAATACTTGTACCTTACCTTCTTGATGGTGGTTGAAGTAGTTCTCCATGTTTCAGCTCCGTACAGTACAACTGACTGTCTTGACATTCGTATTGAAGATTCTCACTTTGATATTGGTTGAAAGTTGTTTTGAGTCCAACATTTTCTTCAATTGTAGGAATGCGGCCATTGTTTTGCCAATCCTCATATTTACGTCTGCATCTGATCCTCCTTGTTCATCGATGATGCTTCCCAGGTAAGTGAAGAATTCTACATCTTCCAGAGTTCCACCATCAAGTGTGATTGGATTGCTGTTCTCTGTGTTGTATTTGAGGATGTTGGTTTTCCCCTTGTGTATGTTGAGGTCTACTTATGCAGAGACTGTTGCTACATTGGCTGTCTTTATCTGCCTGCATTTGTTCATGTGTATGCGATAGGAGGTCTAGGTGATCTGTGAAGTCCAAACTGTCTGACTGGTTGTGAATTGTTCATTGTATTTTTTGTTTTCCCTCAAATGTCAAAGTTTTCATAATCCAGTCGACCAGGAGAAGAAAGATGAAGTGAGAGAGTAGATAGCCTTGTCTGAATCCGGTCCTTACTTGGAATGCATCTGTCAGCTGTCATGCACGACTTTGCGCTGTAGTCCGTCGTATGAGTTCCGGATAATGTTGACAATCTTCTCAGGAACTCCGTAGTGTCGAAGAGGTTTCTATAAAGATCTTCTATCCACACTTTCAAACGCCTTTTCATAATCAATGAAGTTGATGTATAGTGACGAGTTCCACTCAAGTGATTGTTCGACGATGATCCGTAGTGTTGCAATTTGGTCTGTGCACAACCGATTTGGAACAAGGTCCATAAATGGAGTTTTTTTTGTTATTAAACTTCTTAAGTCGTTTAGGTCGATGTTTGTTGACGACATTTTACTGGATCAAAATTACAACTTTACATTTCATTTTCTGACGTTTCGTAACTTAAAGTAAGCCACTTCTTCAGAGAATAAATAATCAAATTATATTATTTACGTCTTCATGTATACTCCTCAAAATTTTAAATTAAGAAGTTAATATAGTTTCAAAGATGCGAATACTTATCATTTTCTTTGATAAAAGATATATTAATTTATCAATATGTAAGTGATTTAGAACTTATATATATTTTTTTAAAGCCATTAGTATCAAAAGAGTTAAATCAGATGTATGAGCTTGAAATAATACTCTTATCAGTTTCTCATTGTTCTAATTACTTTAATTCTTAGCACTTAAGTTTATAATTAAAAATTAATTTTCTTTATTCTTTTTTTCAGCTTCAATTAAACCTTACTTATTTGATTAAAATTATTGACCTAGCGATATATAAATTTTTACATAAATTTAAATATCAGTTTTCCGGTCATTTATATTCATGTTTAAAAATAGTTTTCTTTTTTCTCTTCAGAATATTCACATCAATCAATATAGAAATATTTCATTAGTGACTGGCTTCAAGAGGTACATCCTTGAATTCTAGTGAGATTTAGTGACTAATGGAGTTCAACCGTGTCTGTTGTGAGATAGTAACTCATTGAAAACAATAGTGGATGGTGGCACAATTACATGGACTGGTTGGAGTTAGCCATTAACACCGTTGGATATCGGCCTAGTGGTCTAGTGGTTAAGACTTCGTTCATGAACCCGATAGGTCCTGGATTCGAATCCAGAGAGTAGTATCGTGAATGAACAATTCTGAGGTGTCCTATACTAAGACGAAACAGTCGTTCAGTGCTTCCAGGTTTTCTATAGTAGTCTAGCCTTAAGCGATTCATGAATTCAATTATTCAATTAGTATTAGTTTTTAATTGAAATATTAAGACCATCGAAATATGATTTTCAGCCTAACAATTTAAAATAAATTAATGTCCATAGATTTTATATTCGATATTTACAAAACGTTTAGTTTTTATGTACTTCGTTTAATAATCCAGCACTTTTCTGTTTTATTATTTATTACTTTCTATGTATTAGTGGTTACAAATACAAATTGTAGATAGTCAAAAAAGAACTTTTATTAAGTTGAAATATCTTTAATTAGAATACTATGTTTAATTATAAATTTTTCCATTGTTGATTATGTCATAGAAAAAAACAAACAGAAAATGTTGATATAAGAAAAAAGAAATGCTGATATTCTAAATTTAATGGTTGTGAAGTTAGTGAACTATTCGATAAAGCTAGAAGTAAGTACATATATTTTTTATTGAACTATTCAGAAATTCTAAACGCCAAAGTCGGAATAGACAACAACGGATATGAAGATATCATGGGAGGACATAGAGTGAGAAAGAGAAACGAAAATGGGGAAAAATGTGCAAATCTGTGTGCATTTAACAATTTGGTCATAGGCGCTGTGCAAATTAGTGCATGGAGGATAGCTGACAGATGTAGAGGAGAACAAACCAGCTTTTAGGTGAAGAGGGAATTAGGAAAAGACGATGGAGTTGATGGATAGGAGATACATTAAGGAAATGATCAAACTGCATCACGAGGCAATCCCTAACATCGAATTGTGAAGGGAAGCGTAAAAGTGGAAGGTGAAAGAACACATTACGTCGGTAAATAGAATCAAGTATGTAAAGAATGAATATGAGCTCTAAAGAGCTTTAAAGGATTGCTTTGGACAAGGTTGTATGGAGAATGTTGGTGAGCGGCCAATGCTTCTTCACGAGGAGTAATAGGCGTAGATGAGTAAGTAAGTAAGTAATTCAGAAATTAACGAAAGTCTAACGGTATCTAGTGAAAACATTCAATATCATCATATTAAATGGTACCTAACATCTTTACGTTGTATATTACATTATGGGATGTTTTCAATTGAATTACAATTTGACTTATTAGTTTTCATCATATTTTAAATGTTCGAACTGGTAATACATATATTGAATACGTTATTATGAATGTGAAAAAACACTGGGTGAATCATCTCAATTCTAACTTTGTACGAGTTTAATCTAGATAACATGTTTATATAAAGATATAGAATAACTGTATAAATTGTGATATCTAGAGGTTAAACTGTAACTTTGGTGACGTTTATTTGTATGTCTATACTTACGTTTTTCTAAAATATTCAGTAAGAAGTTAGAATAAATTCTTGATCAGACTGTTACATCTTTAGTGATAATAGCAATAATAATAATCACATTACCTAACTTGAAATAAACTGTTTGATTGTGAATAACAACATGCCATATGTTTCTAATGATCACAATGTGTTTTTGTATAGAAGTTCTAATTAACAAAATAAATCACAGAGATGAATAGTATCATTTTTTATATATTTCTCGAATAACAAATCTTTACTATTTATTAAAAAATACTAGTCAAAAATTCTGTTTGATCCATTTGTAAATAAGACAAGAAATTTACCAAATACAACTTCAACATTACATATTTAATGAATTATGTTTATTAGAGTAAAGAAAACAAATGTAAAATATTTTAATAGTTGATAACATGAGTCAATTGGAGATAGACCATTATGAAAAACCACGAAGCACTGAACGACAGTTTCGTCTTATTGTCGGAATCCTCGGCAGTGCGCATCCACGACCCCCCAGAGAGATTCGAACCCACGACTTATTGGTCTCGCGCGCGAGCACTTTACCACTAGACCACTCAGTTGGCTAGCATCCAACGGTGTTAATGTCTAACTTCAACCAATCCACGAAATTGAACAACACATCCACAACTGTCGTCAGTGAGTTAATATCTCACAACTGACCCGGTTGAACGACATTGGTCATTAATTCTCACTAGAACTCCAGGAAATACCTCTTGAATCCAGTCACTAGTGAGCATATGTTGTATATTGTAGTAATTTCAATAGTTGAGATTGTTAGTCAATTGGAGCTAGACCACCATGGAAAACCTGAAAGCACTGGATGACCATTTCGTTTAAATTTTTTATTTTAAATTCAAGTACACATATTCATGTGACACTAAAATGTTGATAAGTATATCAACTGAATTCTGTACAATATAAATGTTATAAAGTAACAGAAAACATTTAAAAATAACTCACCAGTAGCCAGAAATTAGATTAGGTATTATTCTGGTTTATCTGTTTGAAATATTGCAATCCAAACAACTTTTAAACATCGAAATACTTACTGATCTCTATTTGGCTATATATGATTATTGACAATGTTTAAGACTACTTTCTATCAAGCTTTTTGAATGTTCAATTTTGAACAGGAAATATATTGACTATAGATAAAGAATAATCATTTGAAAATACAGTTATTTCTTGTAACTGAATAAATATAACTTACGTGAAGTTGATTGCATATAGTTCGGTGTTTATTTTTTAAAATGAGAATTATTAGATAATGATCAATTCACTTGGTATTGTTTACTTGAATCTTCCCATTGGTGTGTAGGATTGTAATTAATCAGTCTCTTATTGGCATATATGCATATTGTGCGTATTACCTAAATATTGCCTTATGTTACATTCATTGTAAGCAAAGATAGATGGTGGTGAGCAGTGGAATCCGGAACGCGCGTTACTTTGTATTCGGGACTCGTTAGCTGGATGTACCTGCATCTTGGGGTTGATGTTTACTCTGGGACTTCGCCCCATTGCACAAAAAAATGGCTTTCGGGAATCAGTAACTTACTGAAGAACGCGGTGGCGTTTGAAGAGAACGGTATTGGGTTTGGATCTCGCAGTGAACATCAACATTGGAATGCAGGTGCATCCAGCTGACGAGTTCCAAATAGGAAGAAACGCGCATCCTGAATTTCAATGCTAGCCACTTATGGAAAGCCATTCGATAATTAAACTAATCCTATGAAACTAGACTTATTATTTTGCCAAAATAACTGTTAATACATTTTTAATATAAATGTATTGTATGATAAGTGAACAACAAATAAACACTTGAAGCGGTAGTTAACAATCCAACTGTCGGTGTACTATAATTTATATTGAACTCCATAGAGAATAAACTGTGTAATTAATTTTTCATCACTATAATCACTTTAGGAAATTTTAGATCACTCTGATTTTACACTCCCATATTTATTAACAATGTCACACTAAAACATTTAAGTCATATGTCATTACTGCCTCAGCGTTTTATTATTTATTTTAAAATGTCAACTGTAACTGTGAAACATTAACAGAATACTTTCTCTGTTCTTCTATACTGGAAATTCTTTTAACATTATAATGAACGAATAGTTAGCTTGTTTCGGTATTTCTAGTCAGATATGATCGTCATAAAGCATATCACAAATAGTTTCAATGTATTAGAAGGGATTTTGTGGATATTATAGTAATTTCAGGGGTTGAGATCATCAGTCAATTAAAGTTAAATCACCATGGAAAACCTGGAATCGCTGGGCGGCCGTTTCGTTCTGTGGCGGAATTCCTCAGTAGTGCATGTCCACGATCCCGCCTCGCCGGATTCGAACCTACGACCTACTGGTCTCGCGCACGAATGCTTAACCTCTAGACCACTGAGCTGGCCGGCATTCAATGATGTTGACGTCTAACTTCAACTAATGCAATGTACTTTAAAATTTAGTTCGAATGAATAGTGTTTGTAATTCAATCTTTAAAAAAGAGGAAATATTTGTCGGAATGCCAATGATACGAAGCGCGGATATAAGGTATTATGCATTCCATTTTTTTTGAATTACTAGGATAAGTATTCCTCAAATATTATCACACAATGATATAAGTTAAAACGCAGACTTGATTTATTCTTTTGAATGTGCTTATCGTAGTAAAATAATGTTCTGAATTAGAACTCTATTGGAATAACTTTTGCTTACTTACACCTGTTAGCCCTCGTCGTGGAGGAGCATAGGCCGACCACCAGCATTGTCCGTCCAACACTGTCGTGGAAAATCCTTTCCAGTTTCTGTTCATCCTTTTCATATCTGCCTCCAATTCTTAACGCAGTGTGTTCTTTGACCTTCTTTCCCGTTGCTCTTCAGAATTTCAAGTTAGGGCTTGCCTCGTGAATTAACTAAGGTCTTATTACGTTCATCAGACTTAGAACTGATGTTAAATGGTCAAATTATAATTATTTTATTTCTACAATCTCTGTGTCTTAATGAAATATTTATGCTGGATAATTGTTACTTTATATTCTTATTATTCCCACTTACAATTATCCATTAGATTATAACACAACTGTTTGAAGCAAATAGTATTTTGTATTGTGTTTCCTATATATTTATACATCAATATGGATTACAAAATTCAATTTAAACATTTGAGGAAATATTCAACAAACTTAATTGTTCAAATAGGATATGCTTTATTTTCATCTTCATTTCAATTGGTTAAAACATGTTACATTACATTTTATGATTAAATATAAATGAAAAAAATTTACATAGAATAGTTAAGTTACATATAACATTGTAAGTTTCTCTCAGTAATGGTTCAAATCCATTTAAGTGAATATTGTGTTATTGAAGAAAAAAAAAACGATTATGCAAATAAAGGGAAAAATCTTTGATAATATACATTTTTTCACAAAATCTCCAAAAGTAATCAAGATAGAAAAAGGGAACTAAAACCTGATGCTAAGTTCTTTGACAAAATAAACTATGCAAATTTCTATATTTCTACCATTGGTAATAGATTCTATATCTATTAGCTATATATACTAATTACATTATTTATGATCAATAACCAAATGTTCCACTTCCCCCATTTTAACTAGTATTTTATTCATATAAGAAGGAGATTTTGTGGATATTGTAGTAATTTGAATGGTTAAGATCATGGGTTAATTAAAGCTAGACCACCATGGAAAACTTGGAAGTATTGGACGGTCGTTTCGTCTTTTTGTGAATGTCAGCTTAATGATCTAGAGGTTAAGCGTTCGCTCTCGAGACCGAGTGATCCTGGGTAGGAATCTCGCGAGGTGCGACGGTGGATGCGCACTGTTGAGGAGTCACATAATGGAATCAAACGGCCGTTTTTCACAGTGGTATACCTTCAATTGACTCATGATCTCAACCATTGATATTTTATTGTCTGTTAAAGTATTATACAAATTAAGTATACTTCCACGAAAATATTTTAAAACTATCATAAAACAACTCATTATCAGTAACCATATATTTCATAAATCTTAGTATTGGATATTTTTCAGTATTTAATAATGAGTTACATTACTTAAATTCATGTACTTGAAAGAAACCATATAAAGTAATGGAATAAAGACATAATCTTTGAGTGGTCAATAATAAGTGATGTAATGAATAGAAAAAACAATGCATTGAACATATATTCAACGTTCATAGGTATAAAGAAGAATTGAAAAGCCAGATATTTCAGACATGTCATCTAGATGATTTTAAAGTGCATATCTATTTTCATTCTAGATTAGAACTGTAATAATTGTCAGATGAAATTCAGTTAAATTAACACATAATTGTGGTTAAGAGCTAGCGCGAAACCTGTAGGTCGTGGGTTCGAATCTCGCTGGGGGGCGGGATCGTAGATGCGCACTGTCGAGGAGTCCCATACTAGGACGAAACTGTTGTCTAGTGCTTCTAGGTTTTCCATTGTGGTCTAGCTTTAATTGACTCATCATTTCAACTAGTGAAATTCCTAAAATCTCAACAAAACCCCTTCTGACATAATATGTTTATGATAATGTTATCTTACAAACAAATATATTTGAGTTCTACAAATAAAACAGAAGACAACATTCCATTCTTAGAAATTAAAAAAAAAACTTTCTTCTTAATCCCTTTTTGATTTGAACATTTTCATAAATTAAATATTCCATAGTTCATATTGTAGTCACGTACATTATGTGGGTTAGAAGATTTTATTATATTAACATAGTCAACTATTAAAATGGAAATGTATGTATATGATAGTAGACAAAGACAGTAGACTAAGATTTATTTCACATATATAAATACTGAATCATAGAAAAAAACACCTTGTTTCATTTAGTTATATACAGATTTACTTGTCATCTATTAATCGTTAAGTTTTGAATAACTAATGCTTAGTACTTTGACAATTGATTAATATATAACTACACTATAAGAATATAAATGAATATCATACAGAATTTATAATTAAATTATCCTGAAAACTCTGTTACCAACATAGTGTTCATTTGTTTATGACTAACAATAAGTATAACTCATTTACCGAATTATATGTTAAGTTTCTATGCTGAGAAATCTTTTTTTTTCAGTTCACTTAAGCGCCAAGCGCTTAACCAACTAGACCATTGAGCTGGCATCCAACGGTGTCAATGTCTAACTTCAACCAATCCACGAAGTTCCGCCACCGTACACCATTGTCTTCAGTGAATTGATATCTCACAACAGACCTGGTTGAACTTTACTGGTAACGGCTATTAGTCAGTAATAAAAATATTCCAATAGTTCTCAATGTTTGTGCTAATTATTTTTCCAAAAGAGATAAGAAAAAGAAAAAATTAACAAATACACTACTTGGCTAGATGAAATTAAATTACCTGTATGGAGCACTTTGACAACACAAGGCCAATATCTTTGTACTTACTTTGAAGTTGTTTGTTTTTTAGAAATATTTAAAGCAATTAGTTCCTTTGATAAATTTCGACGAAGATTATCAGAACTAATGATGATATATTAGTGCAATACATTTTGAACAATCTGATCACATATATACTTGTTAAGAAGGGTCAACTAGACTAGAAATGGGATAAGATGAGACAAGGATAATAATAATAAGACAAATAATAATAAGATTAATAATGTGAGCACAATTCGAAACTTAATCACTCTGGATAATAGGCCAATATTACCAGGGTAGGTTTAAGGTGAGTACGAACTGTTTTTCAATACACAAAGGAGTTTGAATTTTTGTATGGCTAAGGCTTCAATGAACCTTAGTATACGCCCTTTTACACTTTTATACAACACCACAAAAGCCGAATTAAATCAACCTTATGGCCTAAATTCACTTGTTGTTTTACTTGTATATTTCCATTGCCATTTAGCACTGCAATTGATCAGTCTTATGTTAACATATGTGCATCGTGTGCGAATTGCCTCGATATAGCCTTAAGTCACAAGCTTTTTAATCCTATGGCCTGTTTCGATTATATGTTTAACAATAGAGGATAATGGATGTTTATTCTCTACTCTTATTGGGTCACTTGATTCTGTTTGTTTCTGCAATCATTTTTGTACATTTTCACACACTAATTTTGAGATCACGATCGCTCCTCCCTGTGTATGTGTGATTATACACACATTTAAATTGGTAAACACAGTGGGATGTGACACAATCGTTTTCATGTCTTTTAGATTTTGGATGAAATATGAACCTTGTTCTTTCTTCGATAATGACCTTTGCTGCGCAATACGTTTTACTGATGACTAATTTAAGCCTTTGTTCCAATGAAAGGCTATTTGAATCACCTCTGAATGGTAAAGTGATATAGACAGTCTTTTTTCACCAAGGCTACAGTAGGTCTCACTGTACCATGAACATTCCATCTATTTGTGTGAAAAGAAAAAATTATTTTCTTATTTAGTAAATTCTGATTTGTAAGAATACCATAAATACTGTTTATTAGCTTGTAGTAATTATAACATTGTTATGGGACACAACTAATTATTTATGCAGTTTTGTTAATTTAGCTTTTTTTGTAGAAAAATATATTCATAAAATGTAGGTCATAGAAGTGAAATACAAAGAATCCAAGTTATATTTGGTTATATCCACTTTGATATGAAAAGAATAGTTGAGAAAGTGTTAAGAAATAAGTAGTGGTCAACTATCACCATTGGATGTTGTCTCAGTGGTCCAGTAGGTTAAGCGTTCGCGCACGAGACTGAAGGCCTTGGGCTAGAATCCTGCGGGCGGGACCGTGTATGTGCACTGCTGGGGAGTTCCACAATAGGACGAAACGGCCGTCCAGTGCTTCTAGGTTTTCAATGGTGGTCTAACATCAATCGCTTTATAATCTCATTCAAAAACTTAACAGTCTCCACAGCCTCTAAACTGACATTTCTAAATCCTCAGAATACTTCATAATACTATAAAACAAGTTGGAAACAGCACTATATTCAATGAAATTTCGACATACAATTGATATCAATGAAACAAACTGTTTCATAATGTTATGTAAAGATAGACAGGTGAAGCTTTTTATATGTGGGCGAAATCAAACAATATGAATAGAAGAAACCTAGTACAATCAGTCGTGTCATGGCAACTAATATATAATATATAAATTTAAATGTTATTTTGTTTCTAATCCATCCTAATTTTTAGGTGGACAACAATCAACTGTTATTTGTTATAATAGGTTTATTTGTTTGGATATAAGATGAACAACCAGCTTATTTTGTACAATAATATAAACTTATCTAAATTTATTTATTTATTCTCGTTTCCATGCTTTCTATGATAAGTTTAACTGATAACATCTAGAAGATTGTCTACTTTCGTTAATGATCACAACTTGAGGTTATATAGGATTATTGATTTTTCGCAAATACATACAGTTTTTATATCTCATCATTTCACACCAAAAACAATCACATCTAAACTATAACAAATTCTATATTTAAAAGTTATTCTTGACAGTTAAGATAAAAAAGAAGACTAAATTTTGTAACAAAGCATATTACCATGTCAATTGAAGATATTCAAAGAATATCGATCAGAATAGTAAATTAATATCTATATACTATTTAAGAGAATACAAATAACACTTTAAAATCTTTCCTTGGAACAATAAATCACACCATACAAAATTGAATACCAAAGTGGGATATCAAGCTATACGTTTAGAAACAAAACGGTTAATTAAAAATCTGAAACTTTGTTTTTTTTCTAACGTGATTTATCAAACAATAAATCAGTGTTTTAATAGTTGAATTCATGAGTCCGATGAAGTTAGACCATCATGGAAAACCTGGAAGCACTGAACGGTTTTTCATGGTAGTCCAATTTGAATTGACTCATAAATTCAACTAGTAAATAACTGAAATCTTCAAAAAAAAACACTCTTCTGATAAACATTAGTGTCTTTTTAAAACATACAAATCTTATTCAACAGATTAGTTTCACTTTTGTATACAAAATTATGATATTAACCATTGAAAATAATGAGTAACTTTTGTTATTCTATATTTAAACAGTTAAGCGAATATACCGCTAACGAAGACGAGATGGATCAAAACACTAGTACACGATTCCGCTGACAGCCAAAATAAAAATGTGCTAAATATTTGTTTTATCGAATTCCAGAATAGATTCGTCGCTTTGGTCAGCATATCCATCAACAGAGATTGATCAAAATTCACTCATGAACATCTTCATCGAAAGAACAAAACCTTTATAAACACAAATTTCGCACTGGGTTAGTAATAATCTATGCTTGGTATCTTAGTGGATAATCCATTTGATTTTGATACGATAAGTACTGATATCGACACAACCACCAAGATGTATGAACATCAAACTAGGAAGGTTTAAATAGGACCAAATAGCAAGTTATAAATTCCACTATTAGCTTTGATTTAAATACGATAAATCTTTGTGAAATATTCAAAATTCGTACTTTATAAGTTATCTGATAAAGCTAAAACAGTAAAAAAAAAAACAATGTACTTTAAAAAATATAATATCGACCTTGAATGTTCTTTTTTGAATTCCGAGATACTAAAAGCGAACAATGATTGTTATCGGGAAACGGAAATGTAAAATCTATGTTGACTAAACAGTTAATGAAAAAAACAACCATTCAGTTCATTAAGTCTGTATTCAAAAAAAAAGGAACATCTCTTGATGCTTACTATTATTCAAGTAACTAAAACAATGTCAATATGATATTCAGATGAATTACGGTTATATTCACTTAAAATATGTTTCTTCAGAACAATCAATGTTGGATCAACCAGTCTTTAAGATAAAACTTGTAAAAATATTGTTCATTAACATATGAAGTATATTTGAAATATAATTTGTGTTTAGAATCAACAAATTCAATCAATGAGAAAAGCACTTCAACGTTAAAAATTCCTATTAAATCAGAAGGGGTTTTGTGGAGTTCTAATAAGAAACAGTGGTCAGTGGAGTTCAACCGGGTCATTTGTGATAGTAACTCACTGATGACAATGGTGGATGTGTTGTTCGATTTCGTGGATTAGTTGATGTTAGACATTAACATCGTTGGATGTCGGCCAACTCAGTGGTCCAGACGTTAAAACTTCGCACACGAGACCGATAGGTCGTAGGTTCGAACCCAGCGGGGCGGGATCATGGATACGCACTGCTGAGGAGTTCCGCCACAGAACGAAACGGCCATTCAGTGCTTCCAGGTTTTCCATAGTGATCTAGCTTCAACTGACTCATGATCTCAACAATTGAAATTCCTAATAAATTTATAGCACTGAGCGACTATTCGATCCTTTGTTTATTCTATCAATCAAATACGGATAAACTAAAAATTTATAATCTATTCATGAAATGAAGATGATTTTTCTTTATTATTAACCTGAATTGGTTAGTAAATCACATGGTAATGTACAAAAAATTACCAATTCATATAAAAGATTATCAATTAAGAAAATCAATCGAAATATAAACTAATAATTTATAAGAAGCTAGTCGAAGAATCATTGTTATTGTCAGAAAGAAAATAAAAGGATAACATTAAGAAAATACACTAGAGACACAAACGATAATGAAACATAACGGACAAGTAGTGTAAATTGTACGTTTATATCTAATATGTATTTCTTTACACAACTTGTAAGAGTCAAAGTTTGACGATTCTTTTGATTACTGACTGACTTAAGGTACATGTTACCATTGTTTTTATTGTCAGACAATTTTAGTTTCGTTTAAAAAGAACCAAAGATTACATAATGAGATGTGACAACAATTAGGTCTTCTTGGTTTTCAGGGATTTTCTGAATGATACCAGTGTGTGGAGAGAACATCATTTAAATGTAGGTTCATACTAATCTTGTATACAAATTTAACATATGATCTAAATGTTTCTGAGATCTTATTTCATAACATATAGATCTAATGGATGGGTAAGTAATGGGCAGTTACCATTTGATGTTCTTTCAAGTTTCATATTTTGCTAACATGTAAGAGAGAAAGAAGGTACCAAAAAAATAAACTAATTGACAAACAAATCACTTACTTACTTACTTAGGCCTCTCACTCAACGTCGTGGAAGAGCATAAGCCACCGATCAGCATTCCCCATCCGGCCTGCTTGAGCATTTGGGCTACCTGTTCCTGCCATCTAGATATTTCAACAAGTTATCTATTTTTGTTTGTTTTAATGTATCGTTATGTCTATTAATCGCATAACCTATTCTGCTGTGTTTCTGAAAAGTGCACAACCTTTCGTGATCAAAGTTACAAAAAACTCAATAAGAGACAATGTGGTTGCTGGCAATATACAACGAAAAGAATGCACATTATTCAGATGTTCATTTACTGAACTGCTAGGTGATCTGTGAAGTCCAAACTGTCTGACTGGTTGTGAATTGTCCACTGTATTTTTTGTTTTCCCTCAGATGTCGAGGTCTTCATAATCCAGTCGACCACCAGAAGAAAGAGGAAGAAGACAAACAAAGTGATCAGTTTGAAAACCAATTATTTAACGTAGGTAACTTTTTTTGAAAAATACTCTATATCCTGTTTACTTTGTTTTTATTGTCATATTCTTGGAAATAAAATATTGTTTGTAAAGTGTAGCCTTTCTTACTTTCTTTTTTTTTGCTTGTAGTGTCATCATCTTGTTCATTCATCCATATCGGATTTAATAGTTAGCTATAAAAATGTTTACTGAGAAACATAGATCATGGAAGGTGACTATTCTTAACGAGCGAATCAAACATCGTCATCGTTAGTTATATCTACAAACTATCACATGACAAAATTTCTCTGTGCTAGTTAGGCTATAGTTAAGCTACCTGGGAAAAATCTTTAAAATTTGAGGCATGATATGCTCAATTTATAGTGAAGCGATGATATTTGCTATGGATCCCTTATCAGCTGTTGTTAAATCATCAATCAAACATTCGAAAAGGAAATTGTACTCAAAATGTAAAATGTAACTCAAAGAAATTGCTTTTTCAAGCAACACAAAAATAGGTAATCGTTATTCTTATTTTAGTACTTTGTAAGCGTTTGTCAACAAGTTGTAAGATTCCAGACCAGTGTAACACTGAGGACTGTTTAAACCTTTCAAGTTTGCAAAATATGTTAGCATTCTGTTATCGTACAACATAAGCATTATCTTAAGAACTGTTGAAGTGAATAAAATTATTTTTTTATTAGGACATTGGCTTATTATACTTTATAATTGAGCACATATATGCTTGACAAAATCTTTTTGATTATAATCTATTGAAGCATATAATTAACGTGTCTTATGCGTTCACAATAATCTATTGTTGGATCAATGAGAAACTACTTAACCTATTCAGTTAACCATGTGTTAATTTATATCAAGAACCTTATTAATTGAACTATAAAATCACAATAATTATCTAATTTTTATTTTCTACTTGGATAAATCAACCTATTACATTAGATTATTGACAAATCATTGGAATAAAGAAAAACGTTTATAAACTTTTTTTTCTAATAAAGTCGACCGCATTATTTTAAATTGTATTTGTGTATGTGATCATCAAAATCATTATACTTCAAGTATAACTGGTTACAATAATTGTTTCCTTTTTTTTCCATTCATCATCTCTCATTTAAGAAAAAATATTGGAATAAATGATTGTTTAAGTAATCTTAATAGTTGAGACCATGAGTCAATTGAAGCTAGATCATCAAGGAAAATCTGTAAGCAATGGACGGCCGTTTCGTTCTGTTGCGGAACTCCTCGGCAGTGCGTATCCACGATCCCGCACCCTCCCAGCGAGATTCGAATACACAACCTATCGGTCTCGTGCACGAACGCTTAACCTCTAGATCACTGAGCTGGCCGACATTCAACAGTATTAATGTCTAACTTCAACCAATCCACGAAAGTGCACCACCGTCCAACATTGTCTTCAATGAATTTCTATCTCACAATAGAACCCGGTTTAAGTAATTATATATATATATATATATATATATATATATATATATATATATATATATATATATATATATATATATATATATATCAGAGGTTTTTGAACAGATGTTAAATTGCTTTGACTTGAAACATGAAAATCAACAAATAAATTTGATTCTAATTAAAAACAATATTTCATTTTGTTATAATACTAATCACTAACAATGTAAACAACAACAAGAACAACAGAGTATGATCAAAGTATTCAATGAGTAAACATATTTTGTCGTATAATTTTTGTTTCTATAAACTTTTCTATTCATTAATGATATAAATTGATTTTGAATAAATAATTAAATTCTATTGGAAATCATAATTCTCTGTTAAATATTATTATGATTATTATTAGAAACCATGATTATTATTATTTGTGTATTATAAATAGAATAGGTTTATTGCCTCTAAGAATAAATAAGTTTAATTGTATATAATTAATTACTCATTACTATTTCTTTATTTCTAACTAAAAATCGACTTTATTAACGTTAAGTTATATTTTTATTAATTTTCTATGAATTTTAACACAATATTTAATTGAAAGTACACTAAGTCTATATGCTACTAAAAATTACATTTGGACTGTAATAGTTTAGAAAATATTTCAGGCAAATGTACATAACAGTATGAGGTTATGAAGATGGTTGAATTTTTGACTGAAATCATAAATCCATGAATGTTAGATCATCATTGAAAAACTGGAAGCACTGTGTTAAAGCTGTTTCGTCCTAATATGAAGTTCCTTAGCAGTGCGCATTCATGATCTCACTCGCGGGATTCGAAACCAGGACCTTCGTTCTCGTTCACGAACATCTAATTTCTTGACCAATGAGTTGGCATCCAACAGTGGTAATGTTTAACTTTAAACTATCCACGAAATTGCGCAACCAGCTTCCATTGTATTAGGTAGATACCTGTCTCTACTTGAAAAGGATCAGCTCCACTGATCACAGCGTTTCACTAGGACTCCGAGAATTGTCTCTTAAAGCCAGTTACTAGTGAGCACATGGTGATTATCTCTGTGAGATTGTTGAGTTTTTGATTGAGATCACGAATCGATCTCAACTGAATGTAAATACTTGATAGTATTTGTATAGTACTAAACAGTTAAAAATACTAAGGAATGTAGCATAGGGATATTTCAAAGCGATTCAAGGTTGTTTATCGACCACTTTTATTTCATTTTGTACCTACACATAAATCACAAACCAACGAGGTGAAGTGCACACAAACACCAATAAATTCAGATTAATAAATAGGTAAAATTTTAAGTTCACTTCCAAACAAATCAAGAGTCATCCATTCAATTGTGATAGGGCGATGGTTGAAAAAAGAAAACTAAATATACACGCGCCTATCAAATCCTCTTTCTAAATTTATAATTCTGATACCAAGGGTTTGTTCATCAATATTACTCAGTGAAACAGGCTCAAACAACCATTTGTATGTGGCTTTTCAAAGGAACTAAAAAATGTATGTAGTGATTTTATATCTATTATAACTTTAATACAAATATGTGACTATACACTTCATATCAGATGAGATTTCTTTATATCCTTATGATTATTAATTATTATCCTTCCCATAATCATATTTGACAAGATATCTAAGACATTACGTTCAGGAGACAAATCTTTCGCATAGTCGTCAGTATGTTGTACGACCATCTTTGACACTGAAATAAATTAGTAAGCTAAATGAGTTTGATTTTACATTGAGATCTTGTGAATCTGTGTATGACCAATATTTATGTACAAGTTTAAACAAATTTATACAACAACGTTTTACTTAGTATAAAAATTTACTCTTATAGATGTAGGTGGTTAGATTATACAAATTCTTGTAACCATTACTGACTGAAATGTGTCATATATTTCATCTACTTATTTGATGTATTATATCCGAAATAACCTAAGATAACTAAATTAATATACTTGTAATATCTCAATCAGTAGAAAAAATAGATTTTCTGACGTTTCGTAACTTAGTGTAAGCCACTTCTTCAGAGAATAAATAAATCCAAGTTTAACTAGTACTGTAGTGTCGGTTATTATGTTTAGCACATATATCTTATTCTAGCTTTCGGATAGCCCATTCTATATATTATACTTGAGTCATATTCTGGCCTTGTTAATTATTCGCTTATCAATCTTGACTGTTTCTGTATGAGCGCGTAGGTGTTTGTAAACTTCGTATCCCATTACTCATCACATATCTGTAACTTACTTTTGTGTAACTATAAATATTGATTAAAGCTTGGTTAAATGGGAGTTGGCTTACCCGCCATCTCCACTGCGCGTCGTTTCTCTTCTCTCTATTCCATTCGCTTTATATACAAAATATATGTATTCACAAGTCCATTCTCGTTATTCGACTTATTTAATTCCGTTATTGACTAACGCGATTTAAGTTGATGATTAAATACGAGGATAGGCTATAAAAAACATTCATACGATTTAATTGAAGTCAGATCTCGGGCCACAAAAGTGGAGAGCCCATTCGACAATATCGTTCGATCTAAATGACGACAAAAGAAGGTGCCCCACAAAAGTACAACGGAACATCAAGAATATTATGACATAATACTAAAGTTTTTCATTGAGATATTACAAATATATTACTTTTATTGATAACAATCTACCCAATGCTTAATATATTCGAAATTCTCTTGTCAAACCTTGGTAATGGTACCTACAAACCTATGATAGCTTTAAACAAATACATTATTATTATGATGATAACAAAATTGATCTATTTTTACAAACTAATTAAGATTAAAAACCAACAGTATAATGTATAATATTTTCTTTATAATGAATGTTTATTATAAATAAAGATTAACATTGTTAAATACATTTACTGCTACAACAACAAACCAACTGTATATTTACGTTTTCAGTAATTTATGCATATTTGAGTAGTGACCGGGGTCCATGTGCACCATTGATTTGGAATCAGGGTTTTCAAACTCCCCTAAGTAGACCCTCCATGTTCAGCGACCTAGCTAAATCGCCGGACATTGGTTTTTCGCCCTCTCAACTTCTTAAGCCACCGTGAGAAAACGGTGAGTTGGATGTCCCTGACAATGGCCATATATCAAGGAAAAAATTATTTTATCAAACAGATAGGAATAATTTTTGCAAATTTGTTGAATGTAAACCAGTTTGAAAACTACATTAAAAGTGTAGATAAATTGAATAAATACACGGAAGCTGGATGTGAAAACACCCATTACAATATGCTTTTCGTGACTCTTAGAGATAACAACAAAATATGTAGAAACACAAATAAAAAAGTTATAGATCAGCATTTGGAAAAACGGGGTCTTCATTGTTTTCTAGATATGTCTTAATTAATGATTCTAAAAATCATGGTCATAAATCTTCTCTCAAAGAATATAAGTTAGATTATTACTACTCCAAGTGTAAATAGATGATCAATGAAAAAAAATCAGAACAAGGATGTTTGGAGATCCTTTCTGATCAGCCTTCGCACCAAAAGTAGTAAAAAGCTTAATTAACTAAGTAGGCAGATACCAATATCGCTAAACAATGGCATACCAGAACTCTGCACCTTTCTAGTACTTTGTGGTTTCCAATAGGTGTTTGACAAACATCAGTCCGTAATACAGACTACAAAATTTTAATGTCACAATAAACCCCTTGGACTAACAAATAAATTTATTCCAAAAGTGTGCTTTTTAAAAAAAAATTATGGATTTTAAAGTTGCTCTTTGATTTCACCGACTATTTGATATAAAAACAAATTTTACAAAAAAAACGTAGGTCAATTATGACAAGTGAAAAAAATCATGTTAATTACGTGAAAATTGATTTTTGTTTCTTGAACATTGAAGCATCATTAGTAAAGTAAACATTGTCGAAAATTCACTGATAATTCACAAGGTTTTAGCTAGTAGCGTTTGCTCAATTACTTCAAACGTCATTATACTTTGTTTATTTCTTCATGGAAATAATCTTTATTATTATTTTTAATATAACTAAAGAAACACTTAGATAGTCGATAATTTCATTCGGTTAATCCATACCAGGGCATATCCTTTTCACAATCAGTTAGATATTCTCAAACATACTGCCACCCATATCAAATTGAATAGAATGTAAATTAAAACCATTCCTTAATAGTATTGATAAATACATAAATTAGCATGTCGACAAATTAGTAGCTTTCAGTGAATAATGCATGACTCTTTCAATAAGAATCGTTACTTAGAATAAAAATGATTTTATGAACGCATATACCCAACCTCACTAGCCATTATCAATAAAATCAATTTAAAATATGATTGCTCTTTGTGTAGTGAATATTTTAAGACACTGACATTAAAAGAACATGAAAAGTGTATGAAAGACAATATGCTGTTTTATGTTGAATAAACTCAAACAGCATGATTTTCAAGTCAAATCTACAGAGAGTGAAAACGATGAGACATAATACTTGAATTCTAATTAATTTTATACAGTTTTATGTTTTATAGAATTTGACTTTCAACGGCAGATATTATTCCATATCGTTCAACTATTCTATGTTGCGAATGTACTTACTCGATTGTTTTCGTAATTGTTGAGGACTAACGAGGAATGAGGACTAACCCGTGGAAAACTACTTACTTAAAAAATTGGATACGCATATTAGACATTTCATGGTTGCACAAAAATACATTATTGAAAGTTAATATGATGTCTAGAATATTT
Organism: Schistosoma margrebowiei; assembly: GCA_944470205.2. Lineage (NCBI taxonomy): Eukaryota > Metazoa > Platyhelminthes > Trematoda > Strigeidida > Schistosomatidae > Schistosoma > Schistosoma margrebowiei. The sequence continues at coordinate 64,261,048 of OX104028.1, read as the reverse complement.
AATTAGCTTAGTTGTAATAACGCTTTACTGAGAAAGTGCAAAGTGCATAGTTTTGAGAATTGTTTGGTTTTGTAATTGGATTTTTTGGACCAAACAAAATGTTACAGTGAGTATAGGCTTCATTGATGGCTATGACAAACAGTGCAGATGTTTACTGTTTCTTATGAAACAATTAATACAAATATGACTTCAGAAATTTGGAAAATGGGAAACAATAGCTTCAATATAACGCTTAAACATATACTTATTTCAGCATTTTAAAATTCCCTATAGAATATTCAAAAATGAAGAATATTTGAGTAAAAAATTGTTTTCAATAACTTCATCATCAGGCTCTACAATTATAAGTCCATAATTACTACAACATCTTACTAAGGCTAAAATAAAGCATGTATTAATGAATTTGGCAATGTTACTCTGTGCTGAGAATTCTATATTCTACCAAAATATAATATTGAATAAAGCCATTAATAATAATAATAATTTGTTGACAATGGTGAACGTTTTCATCTGTTACGACATAACTACATCAAAATTGTGTTATTTGCAAATTAGAAAGGTCATTTCATAAAGACTATATTCATTTGGCGTAAAGTGTCAAGTCACAATAAGTAGAATAGTAATACAGCAAGAATGAAAATCCAAAAAAATCGTGTGAATAAAATGAATAGTAGGAGAATTTCATCTTGTCATTTGAGATAATAATGATAATAATATTATTGTCTGAATATAATATGTAATAAGGGGGGTGTTATGAAAGTAATTACGATAAACGAATTAGGAGTGATGGATGTGAAGATTAAGTTAGAGGTAATCAACAAATATAAGGGAGTAACATGTTTATAATATTCAGTTTAGGTAGCCAGTGATCCAGTTGTAGGCCAAGGTAAACATAGAGACTGGACATACTTTTTCTGGATACATAAATTTGGTTTTCTGGAGTTGATCCAGATGTCTTAGGCTATGCAGAGTAACCGTAATCTAGCTCCATTTTTAACAAATAACATTGTCCAATTCATTAATACATGCTTTATTTTAGCCTTAGTAAGATGTTGTAGTAATTATGGACTTATAACTTTAGAGCCTGATGATGAAGTTATTGAAAACAATTTTTTACTCAAATATTCTTCATTTTTAAATATATTCATTTACATATTGGTATAAATATTCAGAATTTTCCTATTTTAGTAAACATCATCGAAAAATAGTCACAACTCTTCTTGTTACTTTAACCATGATCAGTTTGTTATTTTGCTTTTCTTCGCATAGAGACATTAACACCTAATATCAACTAATAATAACTCAATCTTACACATACATACATACACACACAATTCGTTCAGTCATTTATTTTCATATCGTGAACTTTTCACATGATCCTCATTTAACTGACTTATGTTGTCCTATTTATTAAAATCAACATCCGAATATGATTAGATTAACACAGTAAGGATTTGATTTAATTTGATTGTTACAATGCTATATATTTCTTTGATGATTTTGATTTTGATTATTACATTGAAGAAGTCCAGACAAGTTAACTGGATGAAACGCTGAAGTTATGTTAAATTTCAATCGCTGAGATTATTTCAAATATAATTTTCACATAAAATGTCTTCTCTATACTCGGCGCTCAATTACTGTCAAACTATTCGTTCTAATCTCGACGATTATTCGTATGAACTCAAGATTAAGTTATTTTTTTACTGAATGAAATGGAAATTTAAAATAGACAACAATTTTTTCTTCTATGACAACATATGCCTTAAAGTTTTGGTATTTTTGTAAAAATAGTAACACATTGAAGCAGTTCATAGAATTAAACAGAAACTCACACTACATTATAGCACTCAAGTATATATCGAAAATTCTTTTTGGATATCGTTAATTTTAATTAGCTGAATTCATGAGTCAATCCAAACTAGACCACTATTGAAAACTTGGAAGTACTAGTATGAGACATCTTAACATTATGCATTCATGATCCTGCACACAGGACTCAAACCCAAGTTTTCAATGGTAAAATAGCTTAAATTGACAATTATTGATTATTTTAGTAAATTTTTTTTTCTATTTTGATTCTGATCTGATCAAATTAAATGACAATTAAAAACAAAACAAATAGTCAAATTATTCTACCTAATATGTAATGCATAAAATGAAACTTTCAATATATACATATATACATTCATTATTAAACAAATTTTCATTTAATTATATTCTATGGTAAATTACATTATTTACAATCATTATTTATTATTCTAATATTGATAAACCAGCTTTTGGATAGAAACAAACAAACAAACAAGCAAACAACAACCATTGAAACAGTTAACATATTAATTATGATCAATCATTATTTGAAAATTTCAAAGATAAATGAAAACCCTTTTTTTCTTCTTCATCTTAATTTTCTCTTTCATATTTCTCGTGTAAAACCTGAAAAATAAAAGAAAATAAACAAAAAAGAAAATAATTTTTTTATGTGTTTTTCTTGTTTTATTTTTATCTTTGCTAAAACGTGTCTTTAATCATTGTTATTTTAAAAAGAAATAAATAAATAAACTCAAATAATATATAATTTATTTTATAATAAAAGGGAATAAGAAATGCTGCCCGCTCCCTCCCCTCTCCCCTCATTGAGTTGTTTCACTTTAATTCATGGAATATAAAGACAATTTAGTATTGAAATAGGACAAAAAAAGAAACGACATTATTAACCTGAGATAAATGTTGGAATATTGTTCTAATTCATATGAGTAATAATTGGTTAATGAAGTTATAGTTTTAAGCATGAAATGTAATACAGAATGTTATAACTTGTGCCCTGTGTCCTTATCAATGCATAACGTAATGAGAATGTTAATTAAAGATTAGTGATTTATCGATCGGAACAATCATGCTTAAAACAAGTACGAGCAGTTAAGAGTCCTTATTGGCTCCTGCTTCCTGCCTAGCTCTGTCTGTTAAATCTAGAACACCAATCTCAGTCTCTGTGATATGAATAATTTATTACAAACATACTGGGTTTATATACCAACCAGACAGACCACATAGTACCATAAAATAGGAAACAATATTTGTACAAGATTTAGCCAAAAGTGGCTGTGAATGTGGGAGGTAGTGATTAATAGACTGGGCAGAACTCAAGAACGGTAAATCGTATAATAATAGTCTTTAGGTCAAAATAATGCTTATGATATGAGCTACACCAAGATGAATAGTTTAGTTATTTAACAATTATATGATAAAAATGTACGTGCAGTATTATTCGAAAAACAGATTCCGACAGTTACCATTCATTATTCTCATCGCGATATAGTACAGGATGATAAATAAATGATCATAGAAGAACAGAAACGATTTGACAAAATAAAGAATAAATTTTACGATATACAAATCATGATATTATAAGACGCAACTAAGTATTAGCATGAAGAATTAACTGTTTGTTGGCGAATCATTAAGCTGCTATACATAAAAGTAGAGTTTGAAGATACTTTTTTTGTCTCTAGATCGGGATTCTCGAACTTTTGAGAATAAATAATTAGGTGAAATGACATAGAAATCATGGATACATTTAAAGGGTCTTTCCCTTACTAAATTCAGAATCAGAAAGATGAAAGTGATTAATTTATCTTTTTCTTCTGTTAGACAACTAGATGATCATGAGTAATTGACTCTTCTTTGAATTTAAAAATAAGGAGACAATTCCTTATCACTATATCATATGATATAAGACTTGTAATAATTCTATGGAAAGTTTTAGTTTTAATATCAACTTGTGGAATGTGTTTGTGCCGTTTGACTTTATATTAGACAATGAGATTCTCCATAAATTGAAGATTAAATGTTTATTCTGAATTTTTTCCACTTATTTACATGAGAGATCGAGTGATCACAACGATTAATCATGTGGCTTGTTTTACGCTTCTGACAGACAAACAAACAATAATCATTTACTGAAGTAATAATAAATTTTTACTACGACAACAGTTACTTCCAATTCAAAACTTCTTGAACTAATCATTCTGATTATTGAGATATTTCGAGACTTGTTCTCATATATTTATAGAGATAACTCAGTACTTATTTCTTCTGCGCCGATGGTAGTGTTAATCATAAATTAATCGCGAATTAAGAATAAGTTTCCATAAATATTGAAAACTACGTATGGTAAACTGATATTTACCTATCGTTCGGTAAACCTAAATCGGCTTTCTTATAAATACAGTGATTGATAATTAGCAGAAATCAGTGGTCATTTATAGGTTTTACAACTTCACTCAGAAAGAAAAATCTGTAATTGAAATTCTGTGAATCCGCTAACAATAACGCATTACTAATTTGAGACTATATTTCCCTGAGCTGGATGGTTTGGTCGTGGAGATTTCATGGCTATTCAAAACAACATCATCAGCACAAACTTCAAGTAGAAGTGAAGTGTATGTCCTGTAGATCTTGATGTTGATTGGCTATTGTTGACTTTTAACTTCTCATTGATCACTTCTTTATTTTGATTGTATCTCCCATTCGAACATTTCACTTAGACCTGAAGTTTGTGCTGATGATATTGTTCAGAGTAACGATGAAAGCTCCAAGACGAAACCATTCAGCTCAGAAAACATGACTCCATCAATATCATCCATCTGAGCTACAAATCTTGTCCACTATATTTCTCGGTTGAATACCGAAAAATCCTATCTTGGAAAATACAAGAAAATATGTAACGGGAGTAATATTGTAATCAGTTAAATGATTCAAAGTTTTCATGTATAAAGCAATTAGGTAAAAATGGATAATATCGAGTCAGGGATAATAATGATACATATTGCTCAGATAAAAATAATGACGGTAAAATGAAATGAACTATCATAGATATATTAATAGTCAATGTAATATAAAAAGAAAAAAGAATATTCATCAAAATTCTGATAGTGCTAAAAGTGTTTGAATGATTTTTTTAACAAATTATAGAAATCATGAGATATAAAAACACTGTAACTACCATATTTGTCTGTGTGCGGTTGTTGAGTTTTTGGTTGAGAACAAAAATTTATGTCAATTAGAGACAGGTATCTACCTCAGACAGTGGAAGATGGTCGCCAAATTTCATGATTGTTTGGAGTTAGATATTAACACCATTGGATGCCAGCTCAGTGGTCTAAAGATTAGGTGTTTATGAGCAAGACCGAAGGTCCTGGGTTCGAATCCCTTGGGCAGGATTGTGGATACACACTGCTGAACAGTCTCACATCACGAACAATCGGCCGTTCAGTACTTACAGGTTTTCAATGGAGGAATAGCATTCACTAGTCTGTGATCTCTACCATATTACTCTTGTAAATTATCTGTTACAGAAACGAATAGTGTTTCTTGTTTATGTAGTTGAAAAACTATATTTCATACATAGTGTGAAATATAAAGTTGAGCCTAAAAAGCATATATGAGAAAAACCTTAAAATTGTTGGCCTAGTTTGTTAGAGAATTTCGTCATTGAACTTGTCTAATAAAATACACCGAGTCTAGTCTTTATCTTTCATATTACTACGATGTTGAAGAATACAGTAATTTTTATTACAGTAGGCAGTTATTTTGAACAATGAGCATAATGTGAATACAATTTCACTAATATCCCATTAATTGAATATTCTACATTGAATCGTAAATAAGAATAATAAACGATTTTATTAAATGATGTTAATTTTCAATATCCAATAAATTAATCAAAAAAAATTAGTCTTGAAAACACAATGATTATCTTGTGATGTTTAATTTTTAACCATAAAAAATGGTTGATATTTTGTGGCCCCTTATCTGACCCCAGTTAAATCGTATGAATGGTTGCTGAAATATACATATCGTTATTCCTAGTATAAAATTATCGACTTAACTCGAATTGGTGAATAATGCAATTAAATAAGCCAAATACAAGAATAGATTTCGAATACGTGTATTTTGTACAATCATTGATCCATACAATTGATCAAAGAAACAAAGAGAAACGAAATGATGCACGGTGAAGAAGGCAATGTAAACCAACTCGATTTAATCAAGTGTTAATCGATATTTATATCCTCAAAGAACTAAGTTACAAATATATGAGATAAGAAGTGTACGCACACACACACACACTCATATATAAAAACAGCCAAGGTTGATAAGTGAATAATTAAACATGGTCAAAACGTGATTAAAAAAGAATGAATAAAATGACCTATCCCGAAGCTAAAATAAGTTTTAACAATAATAACCGACACTACATATAAAGAAATTTACATTTCATGCATCGCCATTTTCGACATTCTAATTTGTCACTATCATGGTAAGAAAAAAAGTTTCTAAATATATTTTTATCAAACATTGAGAGAAACTCTGTACTTATTTCATACAACCCGTGTAGAAAACAAAAAAGAAATGCATTTTAACTAATAATGATAAAATCATTATCATGTACATTACTTTAAAAGAAAAAGTAAAGAATGTTTCCAATAAAATCGATAAACTTACAATCACACTGTATTCATTTCAATGTGTAAATATATTTGAGTTGAATCCTTTAATATGTCACGTTACAACACACGATAAATCATGGACCATTCTAATAATTAATCTATTATGCTTTGATTATTATGAAAAAAAGCAAACAAACAAATGAAACTATGAATGTTTATATTGTAGTGTATTGCATTGTTATTCGATTACCTCGGTAACCGTTATAATATTAAATTTCAAGTGTTTGAAATCAGAAGGCCATGAGGAACGGCAACTGTATTTTATTAGAGAATAGCACAGATCAAAAAGCCATAAACACATCAAATGAATTTGAAGCTAAGAGGCGAATATGAGTGTGCGAGCAAACACAGAGGCAAATTTCTAGTCAAATCACACGAGGACACAGCACAGCAAGGTAAAGAAAAAGTAAGTGATAGGATTTGATTACATATATACATGGGGAGGAGGAAGAATTGTCGAGTGATATTTTAGCTAGATTCTCTCATGTGATCTGGTCATCATAACGGTACAAATAAAAATGCGAATTGTTGGTGTCCAAATAACATTGTCTGTTAAGTAAGTTAATAGGAAGATCTTAACCAAAATTAGCCATAATCGATATTGGTTGTAGGATAGTTGCTATAACATAAACAAAAAATAACAAATTGTGAGGGAGACTTGAATTTTACTAATAAACCTTAATATGATTTCATATTGTTATGTGGAATTAACTTATTGTATTCATTAATTCATGCATTTGGTATGCTAATGGACAAAATATTTGTTCATTGTTAATCTTTAGCAACTATTATTTAGCTTAATTTTACTAAAGAATGTAACGCCTTCTATCAGATTAAGAATAAATGAACTAACTTGCAGAAAATTTTAGTTTCCACATTTCCACAAACTAATCATAAGTGTGTAAAGTTATTTAACGAACAGTCAAACTCAGATGTCCAAAAATATATTTATTTTCAATGATTGAAATCAACGAGTCAGTTGAAACTAGGCCACCGTAGGAAACCTGAAATCACTGGACGGCCGTTTCGTCCTATTGTGTACGCCGGTCAGTGATCTAGTGATTAAGCGCTCGCGCGCGAGACTGACTAGTCGTGGATTCGAATCCCGTGAGGCGGGATGGTGGATGAGCACTGCTTAGGAGTCCCTCAATAGGACGAAAAGGCCGTCCAGTGATTCCAGGTTTTCCACAGTGGTCTAGCTTCAACTGACTCATGATCTCAACCACTGAAATTACTATAATATCCAAAAAACCCATCTGATATATTTATTTGTAATATAAATATTTAATAATTAATTATAAACCCTAATAAAACGCTGCTATGAAAATACGTAAATAAATGTTTGTTCATATCTTTCTCTGTCATTTACAAATACTAAGATTGTTGATTGAAGCAACTAATGATTTATATTCTTATGAGAATGTTTAGTGTGATCAATATTTTACATTATCTCTTTCCTAAACTAGTTTTATTTTGACAACAGAGTGACATTTCTTCAAAGTTATTTACAAAATGACATTAATCCTGATACAATAAGGGAAAAAGTTTGTTTTCTTCATGACTTTATCGACTATAAGAAAAGAAATGACAAAAGAAGAATAACTGAAAATCATCTACAAAACAAATTGTTGCAACTATGAAAAACATTATATCGGACAAAGTGAACTCCCTCTTTATCTTCACCTACACGAATATCAATTAGTGCTCAAACGTCATGGTATACCCGCGCCTATATCAATGCATTTAGACAACTATGGACAAACATTTAACTAGAAAAATGTTGAGATCTTGGATAGAGACAATTCTAAAAACACTATTTAAGTTTTAAGAGCTTGGGACTCATGTCAATCAATAATCAACGAACACAATGAAATCGATCCAATTTATCAACCAATCAGAAAAAAAAACATGGATAAATATAGGACTACGAATCAAATCATTGGGAGTTCAAACCAAAATAAGGAAGTAACCAATGACAGGTTGAAGGTCAACAACGATCAATGAAGATAAACGTCGATAGGACAAGCTGTGAGTCATTCGTGGCGAAATTCGATCACTTCACTTTAACTTGAAGTTTGTACTGATGATGTTGTTGAGAATAACGATGAAAACTCTATGACCAAACTATCCAGCTCAACGAACAAATCTCCATCAGAAAAGATCAGTCATTGAATAGGAAAGTAATCATTATTCTTCAAGAAAAAATTAAAACACACTTTCAGATCAAACTTTCACATTCTAATACTGAGCACACTTAATAATCATAATTATTCCACGATAATCTGCTTAGGTGTTATTGTCTTGTGATATTATATAACATTAATCATTTAGTTACTATTAATTTGAATTCAGGAATGACATAAAGAATGACAAAAATTTGAACAGATAACAATGTTTAATTCTCTACCAGAAGTTTAATTCAAAGTTTATCATCTTCCGGTATTGACAAAAGAAAGGAAATTTACTTAAAAAACTATTTTTTTCCTTATTACTTAAAACGCTTTAATTAGCTATTTTGCAAATAATGAAAGAAAAAGGAAAGAGAAAAGAGAATTGTTTACTGACCTTGAGTTTATTGTACTTTACAATAATGACGTAAACTCATAAGTAAAGCAAGAAATGAAATCCCTCGATACAAAACAGAACTATGTTTATACTCCTCCCCGCTGAAAGTATACTTGAAGAAATTCAATGAAATGTATACCTTCTTTTATTGTTGCTTATTTTGAAATGTTGTTTTAGGTTATTTTTGATAGATTTGTTTGTTTGTTTTTTGGCGCTTCAAAAAAAAAGTTTTTTTTTAAAGTTTATGCATTACAAAACACGAAATATGAAAATGGGAAAAAATAATTATAAATTGATGCATACTTTATATGATTAAGAATTAATTATTTATATTTTTCAAACATTTGGGGTTTACTATTTCTATCAGTATATAGTTTAAACTAATAATATTGTATGCGGGAGATCAACAGATCCTGGTTTCGAACCTCGTGAGGCGAGATCGTAGATACTCAATGATGAAGAGTATCACAATAGAACAAAACAGCCATCTAATGCTTTCAGATTCTTCATAATGGTCTAGCTTCAATTGACTTATGATATCAACTATTGAAATTAATATAACTTTAACCAATTTTATTGTATACAATTGTACTAACTAGCTTCAACTGACTCATGATTTAAATCTGTGAAAATTTCTAAAATCTCCACAAACCCCTTCTGATAATAATCATCTGCTCACTAATGACTGACTTCAAGAGATACTCCTGGAGTTCTGGTGAGAAGCCGTTACCAGTGGAGTTCAACCAAGTCTGTTGTGAGATATCAGCTCACTGAAGACAATGATATATGGTGGCGCAACTTCGTGGATTGGTTGAAGTTAGACATTAACACCGTTGGATGCCGGCTTAGTGGTCTAATGGTTAAGTGCTTGCGCGCGAAACCAGTAGGTCCTGGGTTCGAGCCCCGCGTGGTGCGGGATCGTGGATGCGCACTGCTGAGGAGTCCCATACTAGGATGAAACGGCCGTCCAGTGCTTCCAGGTATTCAATGGTGGTCTAGCTTCAACTGACTCATGATTTAAATATGTGATAATAAAATGTACACTTAAAATTTTCTTGTTACCTGGGATTATGTCGATGTTTCAAAAGAATATACCTATTATATCATTATGATTAAATGATTTATAGAAAATTAATGCATAGAATTACTGTTTTCTTCTGTTAAACATTTATAGGATTATGTACTTTTATTGTAAAAGATTAATTCTATTTGTTTTCTTGTTTTTTTGTTTTTTTAGTTACAAGTTCCATAGTTGTTATGATACATTTGACATGATTGTTTATTTTTTATATTATGGATTAAGGAAATATATTTTGAATATAACGGTAACATGAAAATATCAAATAAATAATATGACTTTTAAAAAATATGATCTTGGAAAAAAAAAGTAACATATGACTAGTTATGAAGAATGTGTACATATGTTGTGTATAGAAATTACAAAACAAATACATTAAATGAATGTTCATGAACGGATTGCAAATGAGATGAATTGTTTCTTTCGGGGGGTGGGGTGGGGTGCAAAATGCTATCAAATTGTGTTCAGGATCTTATGTTACTGTATTAGATTTAGAGAATAGATTGATAAGGTTTATTAATGATTTCTAATTATAAGAGAATTGAATACAAAGTATGACGAGCATATAATTTTTCTAGATAATTCAATTTAGAATGATAGTCATTTGCTCTGTTTTGTTCATAACATGATAGTACTCGAGGTCAGTTGTGTGATAGTAACTCCCTGATGACAATGGTGGATGTGTCGCTCAATTTCCTGGATTGGTTAGTCATTAACACCGTTGAATGCCGGCTCAATGGTTTAGTTGGTTAAGCGCCTGGCGCGAGACTGATGGTTCCTGGGGTCGTGGATGCGCACTGCTGAGTCGTCCCACAATAGGACGAAACGGTCGTCCAGTGCTTCCAGGTTTTCTATGGTGGACTATCTTCAAGTGACTCATAATCCCATCTGTTGAAATGATAGTGTGCTTTAATGTCACAGTCTTATTTACTTTAATTGAATCGAATCTAGTAAATGGCGCTATATCCATGAACCTGACTGATGATACCAACTTTTCACAAAATATTAAATTTAAGGTTAAATTGATGTATCATTTTTTTCTGATAGTATGTTTCGCATTCAATGATAAAATATCTAAAGAAGATTAAGGAACTCTAATGTAAACAGTAATTTCCGAATTAATTGCTGAATCGCTGATGGAGAAGGGGATTCTTAACGGATGTATATACTCTAATATAACGTATCTTACTTCATTCAGGCACCAATGAGCGAAAATACAATTCATATCAACCATTTACTCCTAATCATCCAATGAAAAACCAAATCAGTGTAGTATAGTACATTTTATTATTCTTAAATGGGAATCTCGTAAATCAAGAATGAAGATTCAGACATCATTAATTCCAAACAGCTATAAAAAATGTCAATAAGGAATACTCAGTTTGATGTTTTTAAAATACATGGTTCAGTGAGAAGTGGGTTATACTGCTAATAATGTCTGAAAATAAGAGATTTTGTCGTACGATGAAGTACATGGTAATGACTAGTAACTAGAATATGATTTAAACAGATATAAATAAAACTTGTCAATATTGATCATAATTGCGGAATTCTGTGAAACTTACATACTTATTTACACCTGTTACTCTCATTGGAGCATAGGCCGACAACCAGCACTCTCCACCCCACTTTGTTCTGGGCGTTACTTTCTAGTCCTATCCAAATGTTGTTGCTGCTCATGCCTTATCGATCCGCACATTCACATCTGCATCAGATCCACCGTGTCTATCAATGATGCTGCCCACATATATAAAGACTTCTACATCATCCACTGCTTCTCCGTCAAGTATGATTCGATTGGTGCATGTTGTGATCTATCGGAGAATCTTGCTTTTCCTTTTATATATATTGAGACCTAGTGTTGATAGGCCTGCTGCTACACTAGTCGTCTTCTCCTGAATTTGTTGTTGCTTGTGTGATAGAAGTGCCAGATCATCTGCGAAATCTAGGTCATCCAGCTACATGCTAGTTGTCCATTGTATCCCGTGCTTCCCTTCAGATGTTGGCGTCTTCATAATCCAGTTGATCACCATGCAAAAGATGAAGTTAGAGAGTAAACAAACATACCTGACACCGGTCTTTACTTCAAACAAGTCTATGATCTGTCCTTCATGCATGATTTTGCAGTTTAGTCCATCATAGAAATTCCGTATAATGTTGACTATCTTCTCAGGCACGTCGTAATGTCGCTGAACCCTGTGTACGTTTTGTTTAACAATATACATAATAAAAGTGTCATATGCTGACTAATGAATTATAATATAACAAACTAAATGTAATATACATATTTTTAATATTGAAGGGTCCGAATAAATTGTTTGTTCAGATTATGCATCCATGGTATTCAGGAGCATCGACTTTTATTGACGAGAAAAGTTACACTTATCATAATTTTTAACAACACTCATACAAAAAATTGGTTTCTGCTAGACATATATAACCAGTCATTATCGAAAAGACATGGTCTACGTTTCACCAAAAACCCATACACCACATAAGCGATTGTGTCATATCCCATTCTCACTATCAATTTACATGTATGTGCGGTAACACATAAGCATGGGGAGGAGCAATCATGATTCGCAATTAAGGGTGGGTGAACACATACCAAAATGGCTGCAGAAACAAATGAATTCCAAACGAACATCATCCTCCATCACGAAACATTTGATTGATACTGGTTATATGGTTGATAGCAAGTCAGCATTTGTAGTGTTATACAAAAGCCTTCAAGGACGTATACTAAGATTTATTGAAGCCTTGACTATACGGATATTGAAACCCCTTTATTCATCCGAAATTTGTCCTTACTATTAACCTACCCTGATAATACTGATTCATTATTCAGAGTAGTAATCACATTGTTTTCGTGTATTTTATTACTATTTTTGTTTCCTACGACTTACCTTTAACCTGTCTAGTTGACCTTTTATTCTTCATATAAAAATGTCTTAACAAATATATGTGTGATTAGATTGTTCGAAATGTTTTTGATTGAGATCATGAACTGATTGAAAACCATTGAAAACCTGGAATCACTGGAGAGCCGTTCCGTCCTCTTGTGGAAATCCTCAGCAGTTCGCATCCACGATCCCACTCGCGGAATGTGGACCCAGGTCCTTCGGTCTCGCACACGAACGCTTAACCTGTATTGTGCAAATATATCACATACTGATGATAATCTTCATCTTCTTATTACATTATCGAAAAATAAGAGAAGAACAAAAGAAAAATCCAAGATGTTAACAGTAATATTTTGTATAGATATCCATCTATGAAGTTCGATTGTCTCTGTTCTTTTTTTCTTCTTGTAGTTGAAATATAATATGCTTGATAGAAATGGTTCCAAGTTCCATGATAATAGTGATTATTTTATGTATAGCTGAAAAGTAATCAAAATATGTCAGTAGATTTGTTTTTATTTTAACTTATATTTGTTTGTAAGACAATTTTATTGTATTTACGTTTTATTTGTGGATCAGGCAGTTAAAAGAAATTCTGGTGATCGTTGCAACAAATACGGTGGTCCAGATATTCCACTTCTTTTTCTAAAGTTGTTTATTGCCTGTATAAAAGCAGGTACTTACCCTTACTATTTGAAAATTATGTGTATTATACCAAGTTACAAATGTGGAGATAAGACTGACATGAACAATTATCGGTCCATAAATATATCTCTAGGATTATGGGAAAAATTGTTAGTGACGAATTCTGCAACTATTTACTCGCTGGAAAATTTATCAGTGGTTCTCAACATAGAACTTGTATGACATGCCATTGTGGCTTCTTTAATTAAATCTTTCCTCAACGTAACCAATGACATCTGGTCTTACCGCTATACTTTGAAATTTCTAAATCCTTTGACATGCTTAGCTAACAACTTCTTATGAATAAACTAGCATCTTATAGATTTCAAAATCTTTTGTTAGCTTGGTTTGATTCCTTTCTCAGCAATCGACATCGAATAGTTAAAATTAACTCTTTATTGTCTGACGTTGGCCCTGTTGAATTGGTGTAATACAAGGTAGTGTCTTAGGCCCTTTGCTCATTTTAGTTTCTATGAATGATATACGTGAATGTTTTTGTGTGAGTAAGCACCTTCTGTATCCAGATGATCTTAAAGTAGTGTATTCATTTTCTCTTCATGGGCTGAATAATATGCAAAATTACATGAGTATGGAGCGTAGCAAGGTATCTCAATGGTGCTCAAAAAGGCAGCTGGAGCTTGACACAGCTAAGTGTGGATGGATATGCTTTGGCGATACGTCACTTAACGTAGACCTTACCATAAATGGAGAAATGTTATCTAGGTTACATACGATAGTAAAACTAGGACTCAGGTACTCCTACGATTTTTCGTCTACAGAACACGTACCGAAACAGATTTCCAAGTCTCAACGCCTTATGGAATGCATAGCTCGAGAACTTTATAATAATGAATCACGTATTTTATGTACAAAGTCTGTGTTCGACCACTCCAAGAATACTGCACGTTTATTCTTAGTAGTGTACGCATGAAAGATATGTTAGGCTTGGAATCAGTACAGAGACGATTTACACTTCGTGTTCTTGGAGCTGATCGTACCTTGACTCATAACTCCAGATGTAATAAACTTGGGTTCGACCCATTATGGAAAAGGAGACTCAAACTAAATTTTATCTTTTTCTTCAAAATACCTAATAAACTACCCTTTACATCCAGTGAAGTAATTCAGTATGCAGAAACTTCTAATCACGACATCCGTAACTCCTTGTCATTAGTGAAACAAACCCATTCTAAGTTATCTCTCTATATGAATTATTTTACCGTTAAATTTTCTAGACTCTGGAATTATCTACCACAATCTATCCATACGATAAAATCACTCCCATTATTTGTTCGCTGCATCGATGCATACTGCTACTTTAAAAATCCATTAAGTGCTCTGGCACCTGTAAATCTGTTTTACAAGTGAGACTATAGGAACTTTAAATTTTTAGCCATTTTTATTACTGAATTCATCAAGTAAAACAACCTACATGCTGTTACCTTACTTCAACACCGTCTCTGGTAACCCTAACTAATTTGAATAATATCTAACATGGACAGTACATCAATGAATCACATGACACATGCATTATGGTAGACCTGACTGACATATTTTAGTAATTATTGCTTCGTTGTTCAGTGCTCTTTGTTTCCATCTTACTTTCCCTGGTTGTATGTGATAACAATTATTTTAATATGGCTCAGGAAATGACCTTAAATTCACCATTAATAAATCAACAGGATGTCCACTTAAGAAGAATTAAAAGTTCCCAGCCGATTTATTTAATTGTTGTAATACATGTTATAAATGTATAACCTAAGGAATTTTTGAACTAGTAAACTTAAAACAATCTTGTATCACATGTTTGTTCTCTACATTTAATGTTACTATTTATATCAAACTGATCATGCCTGTAAACTAGTATAAATTCTGTGATTATTATTTTCAGAATATATATATTAAATAACCAATATTATTGAGCATTATCACTTGTCTCATTAATTGCCAAATCATGTATTGTTCATCATTTGTATACTTGTAACCTTGAGCAAAAAAATTAAACCATTAACATATATTCAAAACTTTGAGTATTTAATATACATTGACAGATTTTGGTAGAGTTTCGTCTTATGAGGTGGATGGTTTGATCGTGGAACTTTCGTTGTTCTTCTGAATGACATCATCAGCACAAACCTCAAGTAGAAGTGAGTCGTTTAGATTTCCCTATATATGACTCACAACTTGTCCTGTAGACCTCGATCTTGATCGGCTGTTGCTGACGTCTTTGTCCGATGTAGTGTTTTTCGCAGTTGGAACAATTTATTTTGCAGATGATATTCGGTTTTTATTCTTCGGTCATTTCGTTCTTGGTTTGCAAAGGATTGATTAAATTGATTTTGTTTGTTTATGTGATAAACTAATCCAAAGATGTCTCAGTAATCTCGTGGTAATTTCTAATGTCTTTTATATATGGTAGAATGATCCATTTGTTTATTTCTGTACTAGATTTGGCTTCAGCTGATACGCATAGTTGGTATTTTTTGAAATTTATTGGATAGCCGTTCTTTTGAAAGAGACTTTAGATATTTCTCGCCAATTTTCCGCCCTGCAGTTGTGAGATCATGGATAGAGGGAATTCTAAAAACACCAATGAAGTTTTAGAAGCTTGGCACTCAGGTCAATCAATAACCAACATACACATTGAAATCGATCCAAATTATCAACCAATCAGAAAAAAAACATGGATAAATATAGGACCAAAAATCTAATCAATGAGAGATACAATCAAACAGTTTTTTGATTGTATATAGTCACATCGTAACTCCACAACTGATCATCGAAATTCCAACAGGAAATTTATTCTAATTTCCTTTCATTAAAATTTTACATTATTGGGAACATTACCCGTTTACATTATTTTGGTTGAGTTCATGAACCAATCAACGGCAAACTACCATTAAAGACCCAGGCCAACGTTCACTCGCGTTAATATCTAACTTTAGCAATCCACGATATTTTATTATTATTAATGCTACATTATTTAAAATCTGAAGAATATTCCAAACTCTCTCAAACGTCTTTCGATCGTATCGACGTTTACATATTATGAAACTCAATAATATGAGATATTTTTATACTAGTGAACGACCTCTTTATACAATGCAGTAATTTTTTTCAACAATACATAATCTAAATATTGAATCTTTATTTCAGTACTGTAATAATTTATGAACTGAAATCTTACTGACTTCTATGAGCACTTTGAAGTCAACATTTATGTTTCGAATTGAAATGTGAACACTTTAGTTCGATGCACTAGTTTATGATAGTAAATGTTCTATGAGAACTTAAATGTGTCTGTTTCAACTGTCATTGCCTTGTAGGATACTTTGCAATGAAATGCTAATTTATCGTGATATATTTATTTATATAGTCAAAACTAATTAGAGTGGATCCGTTTATTATTCATCGATCGCATAAATGTTTTATAATTATTGTTTGAACTATTTGTGCTACAAAAGAAATAAGATGTAACTCTAACTACAGATGTCTAATAAATCCATAGTAGAAGTATAATTTTTCACTTCGTTTCATCACTTGAAATATAACAAAATCAATTAGGACAAACATTGCTCGGTTGTGTCTATTAATGATCATGACGGTTTGATGGGGATTTCAGTTCACTATTTTTAACTTTTGTTTACAAATCCAGCCAAAAGTATCAAGATTGGTTTAATACAATCGTTTACATGAAAATGTAACATTCCGATTTTGTTTGCACTTGAACCGTTTACTATATGAAGTCTCTATATAACTCAAATAAATTATCGTTTATTTAAAACATTGTTTTTTCGAATGTAAGAGTTAGTTGTCAACCTGTTTACCATTCGTATTGAAATACTTTATGCTCTTCTATCCTATATTAGGCTTCTTGAAGTGTTCAGTGAAAATGAGATATAATCTTGACAATCACAATTCTCTTGGGATCATTACGATGGAATTAATTTAGGATAATCACTAGTTGATAGTAATCGGTAATCATCATAAAGTCAAATATCTTTGTCTGTTGCTTATCACCAGGAATAGTTAACTGTCACAATGAGCTATAGATATCAACTGTTTAGCTACAACTTTCATGGAGTAATATTAGTTTCCTTTTACCATTTAATACCAGCAAAAATAAGGAAGCAGATTTAAAGTATTCACTGATCCTTTTGATCGTACGAAAACTAAAAAAGAATAATAATATATTAAGTATAAAAATCTAAGATTATCACTTTAAACCTGATTGTTAGAAATTGATTTACTTCGTCAATCAAATGTTATGAAAATCCCATGACCCTGTAACAACTCAGTAGGCAAATAACTCAAGGTGAATATCTAAACGTACTGATTAACGTTAGAATACCATAGAAAACCTGGAAGCACTGAAGAGCCTTTTCGTCCTGGTATGGGACTCCTCAGCACTATGTACTCACAATACCGCACGTGGGATTCGGTCCCAGAATATTCGATCTCTTGAGCAAACGCTTAACCTCCAGACCAGCATCCAACGGTGCTAATATCTAACAAAAAAAACTAGTAGTTCATTTTTATTTATTTTTAGGACTGTGGTATCCAATAATTGAGTTTCTTAATATATCCCTTCAAGATATGTTGCTGAATTAGTTGACCTCAACCCGTATTTGAATTTTTGGCATATAACAAGAAGTTGTTAAGAAAATCCACATGAAAAGTAAATCTCTGAAGATGATAATTTATATATATCCATCGATTCAAGTATTTATAGTATCTTTGATAAATAACCATCACTGAGTTTAATGGCTGAACTACATTCCATTCTATATGATTAGTATTTCATTATTTTAATTATTTACAATATTTAAAATACAATTCAATTTCAAATTTCTACTGAAACATTTTAATGATAATTGATTTCACTGTTTGAGATCATGAGTCAATTGAAGATAGTCCACCATGGAAAACCTCGAAGCACTGGACGGTCGTTTCATCCTATTGTGAAAGTTCTCAGCAATGTGCATTCACGATCCCACCTCCCGTGAAATTCGAACCTCCGACCTATCGGTATCGCGCGCGAGCTCTTAACCAGTTGATCACTGAGTTGGCCGGCATCCAATGGTGTTAATGTCCAACTTCAACTAATCCACGAAATTGAGCGATACATTAATCATTATCATAAATGAGTCACTATCTCACAACAGACACGATTGAACTTCGTTAGGTTCGAGTTACGCAAGGTGTGATCATGGATGCGCACTGATGAGGAGTCCCACAATAGGACGAAACGGCCGTCCAGTGCTTCCAGGTTTTCCATAATGATCTAGCTTCAATTAACTCATGATCTTAACCATTGAAATTACTATAATATTCACAAAAAACCCTTTTGATAATTGATTTGTTTAAATTAGTAACTACAACATTTCGTGTTTTTTTAAAATTTATTACAATCCTGATAATAAACAAAATAAAAAAGAGATAAGATAATCCATTGATTTATACTAAATTGTATTCTCTATTGTTTCTTTTTTCTTTCATTTCACTTAGAAAAACTCTATTTTCTAATCTATTGTGTTTAATTTTGTTTATTGTGACAGTGTTTTTTTAAAGAAAAATCTTATTACTTGAATCTTTTGTTTATTCTTTTGTATATTGTTATCACTTCATATAAAAGATGATAAAGTAGACTAAGTAAATTATTATTATTGTAACATAATAGAAAACAAATTGAAGATTCAATCGATAAATTAAAAAGAGAAAAAAGAAAACAAAGAGTTTTTTTCGAAAAAAAGAAAAACATCACTTATGATAACCTTTACGTAACGTTTGATTTTTCCCACACATAGGTTTAATGATTATTGTGAAGTTGATGCTTATACATTGTACTCTATAATTGTATCGTCATATATTTTATTTAATTGTAGATGTTTTCAGCGTATTAATACCGGTGTCAGGTAAGTTTGCTTACTCTCTACCTTCCTCTTTTGCATGGTGATCAACTGGATTATGAAGACGCCAACATCTGAAGGGAAGCACGGGATACAATGGACAGCTAGCATGTAGCTGGATGACCTAGATTTCGCAGATGATCTGGTACTTCTATCACACAAGCAACAACAAATTCAGGAGAAGACGACTAGTGTAGCAGCAGCTCTATCAGCACTAGGTCTCAATATATATAAAAGGAAAAGCAAGATTCTCCTATAGATCACAGCATGCACCAATCGAATCACACTTGACAGAGAAGATTTGAAAGATGTAAAATCTTTTACATATTTGGTCAGCATCATTGATGAACAGAATGGATCTGATGCAGATGTGAGTGTGCGGATCGGTAAGGCAAGAGCTGCATATTTACAAATGAGGAACATCCGGAACTCAAAACAATTGTCAACCAACACCAAGGCCAGAATTTTCAATACAAATGTCAAAACAGTTCTACTTTATGGGGCGTCAACTTGGAAAACTACGAAAACAATCATCCAGAAGAAACAAGTGGTTATAAACATTTTTCTACGCAAAAACAAATCGAGAAAAAGAGCTAAAATTTGATAGGGTATATTTTGAGGAAAGCACTTAATTGCATCACAAGGCAAGCTGTCACATGAAATTCTCAAAGCCAAAGGACAAGAGGAATACTAAAGTACACATTGCGCTGATAAATAGACACAGAAATGAGAAGAATGAAGAAAAATTGGATAGAACTACAAAGGAATGCTTAGGACAGGATGGGTTGGAGAATGCTGGTCGGCGGCCTATGTAAGTATTAATTCTTATTGTAAGGATTGTTAAATACAGATACTAATAGACATAATATTAGTGAATACAAAATACATAATAATTTAATTTGTTATCTAATTTCCAAAATAGGTTTTTAAGTGTGTTCAAGATAACTTCTCTGAAGCAATTTATATCTTGCTAAAAAACATGATCAACAAATTTATTTAAGAATAGTATTGTAGTTCACATGTTTGACAATCCTCATAAAGTAGTTGATCAGTATAGCGAAATGCTTAAAATCATCATCAATTCTATATATGAAGTAACTTATGAAAAAATACATTATAATCTTTGATTAAAGGACTAGAAATGTGATTGGTTACGATATAAACTTCAAAACAGATATTTTGTTTACAATATAAATTATCTACATTAAATATGTGTACTTTTGTGTTGTTACGTTATGTTGTGTTATTCCTTTCATTGATCAAAGTCAATCACATATGATTATTTGATAGATTTTAAAGTACGGAAATACCAATTCAAACATTTGAAACAAATCGAATTGATATGAAACCAAATGAAGTAATAATAATAATGATAATCATAAATGTCTCTTTTATCTTGCTAGTTTAAAAACTTTATTCAGTATAATTACTTATTTCTATCTTATTTATTTAGGAGGATTTTGTGTAGATTTTAGTAATTTAATAGTTGAATTCATGAGTCATTAAAGCTAGAAAACCTCGAAGCACTGGATGGCTGTTTCGTTTTATTATGGGACATCTCAGCAGCGCACATCCACGATCCCGCCCCCCGCGAGATTCGAACTCAGGATTTATTGATTTCGCAAACGAATGCTTAACCTCTAAATCACTAAACTCGCATCCAATGATGTTAATGTCTAACTTCAATCAATTCACGAAATTGCACCATCGTTCACCTTTGTCTTCAGTGAGTTAATATCTCATAACATACCCGGTTGAACTCCATTGGTCATTGCTTTTCACTATGAATCCAAGAAATACCTCTCGGAGACCGTTGCTAGTGAACATATGATGATTATAATCAGAAAAGGTCTAGTGCTTCCAGGTTTTCCTTGGTGGTCTAGCTTCAACTGACTCATGAATACAACTATTTCTTAGCTATTTGAGAATCATAATTAACATTTCGCTTTGAATAGAAACGAAAGTTAATTGTATTCTTTTCATTCAAAATACTAATACTGAATAGTCATTTATTAACTTCAAATAAATGTTTATAAAGTTAACAGTTTCATGTTCAATCAGATGAATAATTCTTGTTTTATGAAGGACTATTTAATAATTGTGTTTACGATTACTATGTAGAAATTAATTGGAGAGAATTATAAATGGAATTTATTCCACATCACTCAATTATCAATGTTATTTAGTTTGTAAGATGTGGATAAAATGAAATATAACATGCTGTAATGATTCACTCTGTCAAAGTTTACACGGCAGCAAATGTTACAAAGTGGTGTTATATAGGATGAGACTATAATTTATGGGCGACCTTTGAGCGACGCTAAAGTGTCTACCTACTTACTAAAGTTAAATGAAGGATTTAAAGCAGTTTGAAGAATAAAGATTACCATTTACAGTCGATGATTAGGGTTAGGAATTAGATTTGGAGTTTTCATCACGAACTGACATGAGTTATAATGCTATGACTCTATTGAGTCAAATCGGTGAATGAATTTCGCGCCAAAATCCAAGACCTGTTATCGTAAATCTGATTGGTTCGTCCACAAATTATAGTCTCATCACATAGATTGTATAGTATGAAATCAAAATCAAATTTCAAATTTGGATATGGATAAATCATGAGAAAATAAGATTCATTTGTGCTATTTGCTTCAAATAGATAATCATAAACACTAGACACAATTCTTTATAATTGATAATGATTTTATTGACTAATATTGTGGCTTAAAAATGTTAGACCATCATTTCAAAAAATGTACTCGAAAGATCTTTAAATGCCCAAACCTTTTTCTATTATTTTCATATTATGTACTCCTAAACAATTTAATTACAAGTATATTTATGGTATAGGTATCAAAGCTAAGATTGGACTTGGTAGTTTCAAATAAATTGAGTATTGAGTAGGCAGCTAATAATTAATGTTATTATTTTTATATCGCAACAAGTAGAAAAATTGTATTTCTGACGTTTCGTGATTTACTCTATGCCTCCAAATGCCCTAGTACGGTCGAGAGTGGGAAGAGTTACACGGCCACACATATACAGCCATTGACAGGGAAGTCCTACTCACTGACCTCGTGACGAGGGTGTTTCTTACGAAATCGAGAGGACAAAAAGCAAATGCCTGGCACTTTAACCGAGTTGGTGGAGATGGAGAGCCCACCTAGTGAGTTGGAAAACCCTGATTCCAAACCAGTGGTGCACATTGGCTCCAGTATTCTGAAGGGACTAATATCGTATGAACCAGTTACCATGGGATTGCATCTCCTAAAGTTGCTCCACTGCCTTGTGGATTAGACTTTCATGTCAAAGGCTCCGAGTGTGACCCTCCAAGAAGACCGGCTGCTTCGGTTTGGGCGCATGGGCAGTATCACAGACCACACACAAATCATGTGACTTGTTATTTCAATAACAATATTTACATAACAACTATTTATAAAAATGTTCAATTTTTATTTTTCATTTTACATAGTTATTAATCATTATCAATTTAGATTAAATTTCAATTAAATATGAAATTGACTATTTTTATTCACGTCAATAATCTAATTCAAGTAAAGAATTTTTTCATTGTATCTTATTAGGATTTCAATGGATTGAAAAGAAGAAGATTTATCATTCTTAATACAATTATCTTTTTTTTGAATGACATAATACGTTGTAAGTTATTGTTTTTAATATTCACCAGATGAGATAGTAAAAGAATCATGTACACTTACTATTGTTATCAGTAATAGCCTATTGTAGGAGAGAACAAATAAGATTTCAGTGCAGGAAGAAATCAGGAAGAAGCGCTGGAAGTAGATAGGATACACATTTAGGAAAGCATTCAAGTGGGTCACATGGTAAGTGCTTATTTGGAGAGAGAAGATGACTAAAGAACACATTACGCTGAGAAATGGAGACAAAAATGAGAAGAATGAACAATAATTGGATAGAACTAGAAAGTAAAGCCTAGGATGAGGGGTTGGAGAATACTGGTCGGTGGCTTATTCACCATTGGTGGTAACAGGTGTAAGTGAGTACACTTATTACTGTATAAGTTAGTAAATTAACATTAACTGATAATAAATTGTAGTTCATCATAATTGTTGTATGAAGTGAAGTTTGAATATTAAAGTGAAGAGTATTCATCTCAAGATATCTGGGATTCATATGCTATGAAATTTAAGCATATTCAAACTTAAATGCATTACATATAGAACTGCTTAAGGATATGAATAGGGATAAAATATAATTAAATGTCTGTAAGTCTAAGTTTTCGACCTATCACACGAAATTAGATGAAACAGAGTTTTTTTTAAAAAAAGAATCCTTATAAAAACAATATATTTTTCAGTCTGTTTGATTTTATATAACTGCAAATGTTATATAACAGAAGTGGACATAATTACTTAGTTTTCAGATGATTGATATATCTTTAAAGATATAAAACATCAACCTGAAAGCTTTTTGTTAAAGAGATCCAGAAAAATCCTCGAAAAAAACCCAACAAAATCTCTGAAAACGCTGAGAAACAGCTTATCCAGTCAGCATTCAGAAGTTATGCCAGAAACATTTAGAAAGTGAAAAGTCACATGTCGAGTTTCTGATTGAATGATTACCTATGCCGCTACTATGTTTAGTAGCGTTCCAGAATTTTCCGGAAACCCAAGGTCATCTAAAATACTATAAAAACCCTAGGTTTTCTGTACTTAAACGAACATTTTGAGTAAAGTGTTTCTTCCATGTTTCGTGCCTTTTCTCTCGTGTTCAAGTTGCTTCATAGATCTAGCCTGGAGGTTACTAGAAGAGCTTAGAGACCGAATCCAGCGTTCAATTAGAAAACTTAACACCTTTCATAATAACTCTATTATTATTTAAAATATGCTAAGAAAAAAAGATACAGATTGCCGAAATCACTGGATACTGTTATTTAATATATCTTAAAGATTATGTAGTAGATCTACTTCTCAGTGAAATTATTGTTCAGAAGTTTATCAAGAGAAATGAATCCCATTCTAAACATGTACACAAAATCGTAAAACGTAACATATTGAGTAACTTATTACATACATAGTTACTCACTACCGCCTGTCCCCCCAGTGGAAGAGTATAGGCCGTCAACAAGGATTGTCAAAACAACTCTGTTTTGAGCTCCTTTTCTACTTGTTTGTAATTGCTAATCCTTTCCTTGTTCGACTGTTGTTCATTGCTGTCTTCTTGTTATTTATTTCTTCAATCCTACCCAGGATTTTCACTCAGATCCATCCTTATGATGATGCTTCTTGAAGTCCAGAACCTCCTGACACGTTGATGTTAGTGCTTCCTTGATCTCTTTCCAATTATCCCCTTTATTAGTGTCTTCTTCTTCGAGTAGATCTTGGAATGCTTGGAATCTGATGTTGAGAGCTATCTTGAGTTCGTTGTGTTTGTCGATATCTCGAAGAAGGGCTGTAATAAATATTTGCTATGATACTTCTCCAATCATCCTATCCTTCTTTGGCGTCAGTTCCATCATGACCACCATCAGATGGTTATCTCAATTAATGTCGGCTCTTCCTCTAGTTATCACAACTTCCATTGACCTTCTGAATATTTCAGTCATACAGATATCATCCATCTACTTCTCTGTAGTGTGATCCGATGAGACTAATATGACTTCTTATATGCGTTTATGAGGGGATATTGTGTCGCCTATAACCATTCTATTGAATCCACATACATTCCGAAACCTCTTTCCATTATCGTTCCTTTCTCTTAGTCTATGTCATATCACGGTATTTTCATACACGGTGTTGTCCAGTTCGACTTTGGCGTTCAGGTATCTCATCAACATGGTCAGGTCATTTAATGGACACATCGCTATGATCGATTACAGCTTCTGGTAGAACTGATCTTTATCGTCGTCATTGCTATCATAATTGGATGAATAACAATGGATAATATTCATTGTGATTCTCCTCTTCTTTGTTTTGAAGTATGTTTTAATGATTTTGGATTCATGAAATTCCCATCCTATAAATGCATTTCGTGCTTCTTTATACAGAATCGGTGCGACTCTTTTTGTGTGCTAATCATTTTTGTCTTCATGATTAGGGTAAACAGCATCTCTCCGGAAGCTGATGTTTTCTGTCCATCTTGGATCCAATGGGTTTCACTAATTTCGACAACCGTCAAGTTGTGTCTCGTCATTTCCGTTGCTATTCGACTGGTCCTCACGGTCTCCTACATTGTCCGGACATCCAATGAGATGACATCAGTCAATTATATATACAGTTATGAATTTGGATGAAATGATACAACTATTACTTTACTGTTATCATTCATAAGCCATTATTTTCTATCCTACATTCTGTATGATTTTATTGATCTGGTACAAAATCACTTTCATTTCTTTTAAATGTTAAACATTGACTATTACTCTATAAAAAGTATTACGTTGTTACGTAATTCTCCCGTATGAGCGAAATTTGAAGTGTTTTCTGGTGTTCAGTCATGAGGAAAATAATATAGTGTCTATATGTAGGTCAATAAATGTCACAAGAACTTCATAGATAAGAGCGAAAATTCTTTCAAATCTACCTCATTGACATCACTATTAGTATCCACCTTATATTTATTAAGTACTAACCTATAACATACCCTACAGTCATTAAAACCTTTAAAAAAACTGCTGAAAAAGAATGCTAAACACACTATCATAATATTATAAATCTATTTGTAACGTGGATTTTCATCATGTGAATAAACCTTGGAAATAGTAGTAATAACTATTTAAAACTAGTAAAAAGGGGTTGAAAATATGGGAGTATTATAAAAATTACTTGATGCTATTAGATTTTTATATCAAAAGTTACGTCAATCGATTAAAAGAGTAAAATGAATAAAGCACAAAAAGTAAAACACAAAGGATCAGAAGGGGTTTTTTCGAGATTTTAGTAATTTCAATAGGTGAAATCACGAGTTAATTGAAGTTAGACAACCATGGAAAACCTTGAAGCACTGGACGGCCGTTTCGTCATATCATGGGACTCCCCAGCAGTGCGCATCCACTATCCCGCATCCCACACCCACGACCTATCGGCCTGGTGCACGCGCGCTTAAATAAAGGAAACAAACTAATAACCGGAAGTGTGGATTGTGATATTACACAATAATTAATTGAAAACTGTGTAGGTGTAGGTCCTGGATTCGAATACCTCTAGGTGAGATGGTGGATGTTCACTGTTGAGAAGGCCCACACTAGGATGGTGGTCTAGCTTCAACTGACTCATAAATTCAACTATTAAATTATTATAATATCCACAAAACCACTTCTCGATAATACCAAATGAATTTATCATATAAATTAAAGGTGTAGATCGGTTACACTTTTATTCAGTTAAGCGACTATGATTCTGTGTAACTAGTGTGAAAGCTTTTGTACATACTTTAGTTATTCAATATTTGAAAAAATAACCATGATACCTCAAAACAGAAAATCTTTGAGGGATTGCTTTTCATTAAAGTAAAAAGTAATGATTTACTGTACAATATTAATTATTACGAATAGTGAAATTCACACGAACTATATAGTATGATTGTTTTATACAATATAAAGGAAAAGAAAGTAGAAATATCAGAGTCCACCAATATGTATAATTAGAAATGTTGGCACCTATAAGCCGAATTGATTGAATTTACTTCTCAATAGATTCCAATATGGGTTGACCAAAGCGGGAAATTCATGCCCAGGACAAACTACACATCAGTTGACTAATCATAGTTAAGTGAATATAAAGTATTCCATGTAGTCCATCTTTCGATTAAGATAACCAGGAAGGTAAGATCAACTGGACTGTCATTTTTACACGACTAATACAAGTTTTCTAGACGACTGTTCTAACAAACGCTTATCAATTAACATAGAACAAATAAATATGAGTTGAAAGCTACATATTCTATACTCATTTTTTATATGAGTGTCCGTTAACTTTCAGTTTAACTTATTATCTCGGTACTTAATGTTTAAAGTATTCTCATGATTTTGTGAACATTGTTTCCGTCTAACGTAGAAGACAGAAATCACAAAGCGTGCTTCACAATAAATACACCATCATCGAGAAAGGAAAAAAAGGAATTTAGCACAACAACTCAGTGAAAAGAATGATCATGAATTAACAATATTAGATTGTGAATTAGATTGTATTCTAGATAAACAATGATCAATCTAATATTCATTTTCATTATAACAGTCTTGCACTTGACTACAACATTAAAACAAAGTCAATAGGAAATGAAACAACGATTATTCATTATCACTTCAGTGTATGTTTGGTTTTTTTAAGACCGAGTATCTAAAATCTAATTTTGTAACTTAACTAGGTTACTTTAATTACTCATACGGTATGTAAATGAGAAAAGTAAAATGATACTTAAATGCCATCAATATCATTTATTTCTACATTATTATCAATGGAATTTCATTTGTAGAATAACTTGACTCTAAATTCACTTTGAAGTTAGATTGTATTGGAATTGATGACAAGTGAATTAATTAATCATCAGATAAGATTAAAGTAATTAGATTACCTTCCAGGTAAACTGATGTTAACATTAGCCATTATTCACATTAATAACGATTTAGCAATATAAACAACTGTCTAGTATTAATCAAATGATAAGCTTAATTATAATGTTTATTATAGGACAATAATAAGTTTACTTCGTTTAGTTTTACTCGCATCTCCCCATTGTTATTTAGGACTGCAATTGACCGGTCTCATGTTGGCATATGTGCATCTTGTGAGAATTTCCTCGATATAGCCTTATTTTACAAGCTTATTAAGCAAACATGGGTAGTGGTTAGTAGTGGAATCTAGGACGCGCGTTTTGTCCTACTTGGGACTCGTACCCGCATCGCAGAGTTGATAATTTCTGATACGTTATCAAAGGTTTTAAAACAGTGTTTTAATCGTTTAAGTTTAGCTTTCGATTGAGATTTTCATTAGTTTATTGCCATTAAGACTATCTCAAACTTAAAATGTAACACTTGTTGAATTCCTGGGAAGTTATGTTTAAAAACTGAAACAATATGTGCCTGTTTTCTTCAGAAATAGGTAAATGAAATATCAGTGACATTTTTAAATGGAGCAATTATCATCAAAGCGGCCTGCTTGAATATTTGAGCTACCTGTTCCTGCTGCCTGAACATTTCAACAAGTTATCTGTTTTCTTGTTTGTTTTAACACATTATTATGCCTATTAGTCTCATAACCGATTCAGGTGCGTTTGTGAAATGCTGACTATTTTTCGCTGTACAACATACAAAAGAGCCTAATCGGAGACATCGTGGTTGCTGACAATGTCCATCGAAAAGAATATACAGTATAAGATGTCAAATCCTGAACTGCTAACATCTAACTGGTGACCACTCAATATTAATCGCAAGTATCGGTCAAGAAATAAGAAAAGGAAACTTGTTGAGATACTTTGTGCTGAGAATTTTATATTGTATCGGAAATATGATATTGAATAAATGCACTAATAATAATAAAACACGAACTTCAAATAAGTTATTCACTAGTTTATTATGAAAAAATAAAACATAATCTAGAGCTTATGGAAAACAAACTAACAAAATCCCTTTGATAACTCATAATTTATTAGGTAGTATAAGTGATAAGTCTTACGGATTGAACGCATATTCGTCTCCTAAGCTATTCTGTAACCCCCAAGCCAGAACTATACAGCGACCTGAACACGAGAGAGAAGACTCGAAGTATGCGAGAAGTAGTTTACTCCAAGGTTCATTTTAACACGGAAAATATAGGGTTTTTTATAATATTTTTAAATATCCTTGGGTCGCTCGAAGATTCTGGAATGCTACTAAACATAGTATCTGTGTGGCAATCGGCTAATCAGAACCTCTGCATGTGACGTTTCACTTCCTTGATATTTTCGGCTAAAACTTCAAGTGAACGCTGATTGGATGAAACGCTTCTTAGTGTTTCCTGATGCCTGCTTGTCTTTTGCAAGCAATTTTCTGGATCACTCCAACAATAAGTACAAACCATACTCAATCCATTACAACAATAACTGTATAGTTACAAGTGACAAGATTTATGTTGGATATTCTAACTTTCCATTCAATACCTTGATTTATAAAGTTTGTCTCCCCTAAAAATGTGGTGTTTACTCAATGACACCATAAAAACCTAGTGGTGCTATAACGAGAGTTAACTGAAATGTGATATATTTACCGTGATTACCAGAAAATTTAATAATCTTAAGCTTGCTCCTGAGTAAGAATATTTTAAAACATCGCAACTGGCGGCCTGCTTGAATATCTGGGCTACCTGTTCCTCCGATCTACATATTTCATCAAGTTATCTGTTTTGTTGCTTGTTTTAGTTCATCATTATGTCCATTGTGCACACAATCTATTCAGGCGCGTTTATGAAAAGTTTACAACCTTTCGCTATACGTGATACAAAAAGGTACAATCATCGACATCATGGTGGCTGGCAATATGCACTGAAACGAACGAACATTAATCAAATGTGGATTACCGAACTCCTAACATCTAACCGGTCATCATTCAAAATTTATCGTCACAATAGATCAAGGTATAAGAAAAGGAAACTTGTTGAAATACTTTATGCTGAGAATTCTATGTTGTACCAAAAATATAATGTTGAATAAAGCTTCTAATAATATAATATATAATATATCACCGAGAAGTCCTAAGCAAGTGCGAAACAGCAGTCAACTGTTTCATAGCTTTCAGTTGTTTCTCAACTAATGTCACAGATTGTTGAAACGTCTAAATAAGAATATCTTAACAATCGATAGCACCTACTAAAGCATCTTAAAGTCATTCAACCACTCAAATTAACCCGTGGGTTTCAGTCACAGCAAAATTGCCATAAAATGTGTACTCGAATCAATGAAAATATCTCAAATGAAATGATGAATCTCAGGTTATGGAAAATCCCAGTGTCAGAGCTTCACCAAAATGAACTAGAAGTTATTTTCACTTAAGGGTAAAATAAATTCATATAGTCTCTAAAATATTGATATATGATCTTGACAATTAAAAACAAAACATTTACTGCGAATTGTCTATTCCTATAAAACATATCAGAGCAAAGTTTCGTAAATTAATACTTGTATTTTTTGTAATCTTTATGACAAAGAAATTTCACTAACAGGAAATCAATAAGCGTAGTACAATTATGAATACTGTATAATGATTCTTTTAACTAATTTCCTCACTCTATGCATCATTCTATTAATGAGAAATTGTTTTAGGATAATATAGTTTATTATTATATAAAGCAGTATAAATAATTTTGTAAGCAACGATGGATAGTGGTTAGCAGTGGAATCCAGGATGCGCGTTTCGTCCTATTTGGGACTCGTCAGCTGGATGTACCTGCATCTCAGAGTTGATGTTCACTCTGCGACTCGAACCTATTACCATTCGCTTCAAACGCCATCGTTAGCCACTATCCACTATTGCTTACAAAAAGCTTGTGAATTAAAGCAGTATCAAGGCATACGCACAGTATGCACATATGTCAATAACAGACTGATCAATTGCAGTTTTAAACCTCAATGGGAAGATACAAGCCAAACAATACCAATTGATTATAAGTAATTATTGTATATGGATTATGTTAGCATTAATAGGGTACATCAAAACCATGTAGCAATATTGTTCCTTCATCTTTTCTGTACCCTATTGAAAATAATAATCAATTAGATTTATCAAGTGAAGATGAATATTTAGTTAAACTGAACAAAATATATGTCTATGTAAGTATACAAATACTAACGTCAAAATGACTACCTTTAAAATCAAAGTGAATATCGAAGTTTGTAGACTATTTATTTCTCATACTAGCCAAATATCACTTGATGTGATCTTATTTCAGAATCTGAGATACAAAAACCCTAATTTCAAACTAATTCTACTTAAATTTAGTAATGACTTGGATTATATGTTTATTCTTATTAGAACAGTATTAAATTTTTATGATATTTAAACACTTACATAATGGAAAGAAAAAAGAATAATTCTAATTCACCATAGTACATTTTACAGTAATCATTATAAATTAACATTTACATTAATGGTCAATTTATATTTTACGTTTACAGACATAAGACGCCAAGTTTTTAAATTACTATAGTGTCGTAATGTAGAATTCAAACAAATTTATCATAATTAAGAATAAATCGAAATGTTTTTTTCAAGAGTCACGGAATGAAGAATCCCTTTTAAATAATGTCATCATATTATCCTGTGCAAGTGTTTCATTCACATCAGTATCAGAGATCGTTACCAATCGATTTCGACAAAAAAAACTATAAATGAGCTTCCATAACCTAGATCAGTTAAATAATAGAGAATTGTTCATTTCAATCGAATTAAAATATCACTATCAAAGATATGTATATTTGAAAGTAGCATTTTAGATATCTATAACTATTTCTTTCCCTATACTTAATTCAGTTACCTAGTTTCATTAACAATATGGATTATTTTCTATATTAGCTTGAGAGGGATTGTATTGAACAAGAAAATTATTATCAGAAAGGGTTTTGTGGATACGATAGTAATTTCAATAGTTGAAATCATGAGTCAATTGAAGTTAGATCATTATGGAAAGTCTGGAAGCATTGGACGGCCGTTTTGTCCTATTGTGGTACTCCTAAACAGTGCGCATCCACAATCACACCTTGCGAGATTCAAACCCATGACCTAATGGTCTCGCGCGTGAACGCTTAACCTCTAGACTATTAAGTCGGTATCCAACGGTGTTATTGTCTAACTTTAACTAATCCACAAAATTATTGGTAATCTCTACACTGTTTTTTTTATTAGCGAATATTCCACTATTTAACCGAATAATTACTGTCTCAATAAAATTACTGAAATCACTTCATCAACAAAAATTTTAAAACAACTACCTCATCCAACTTAAAGTTCATTCAAATATACTCTTCGATGATAATTACTACTGGATATAACGATACTCTTATCTTTAACAAATATGTGACAGAAATCTAAGATACGAAAATAGTAATACACAGACGAAGCGTGAATTAAAAATTTTCACACTTGATTATTTATAATAAACTTTGTTTATTTTGAAAATATATCAATGTCGCTACAATTTTTTGACAGAAGATTTAGTAAAATATGCTGGTTCAAATTGGTAAACAAATTATGTGTAACCGTAAGATAATCTAAGCTCAATATTGTTGGAAATTCCACTGTCATTATGATCAGTCTGTTGAAATATACCAAGTATTTTCTATTCGTTGAACTCTATAAAGAATAATCTAGCTACAAGTACCAAATAGTGTTAATGGATATTGATTTTACATCATATAGTCACATTTATTCATCAAATATTCACTCTGTATTTATTTCTATTGGTTATGGCTATTTTTTGCTTATCTTTTATCCTTTTACATATTTCAAATGAACTGTGAAGCGCTTTGAGGCGGTACATTCTATTAATATTTAAATAGACTAACACCATTTTTAATAAATTTGTGTGAATTTCAAGTGATTTTCTATTTGTTGAAAAGATTAAATGAAAAACAATTATTTCAAGTGTCTTAATACAAGAAATAGAATTTTGTTTCATTTAGACCAATACTTATGTGCTTACGCTATTACCCCTGTTGGAACAAAAACCACCAATCAAGATTCTTCAGCTAACTCTGTCCTAGGCACTTCTTTTCAATTGTTTTCAAATGATATGCAGTCATTTGATGTCTGCGTCGCTAGACGCTAAACAAATTATGACATGAGTAACAGTAACTTATATTCAGAGAAAGGTTTTGTGGATATTGTATTAACTTAATTGTTGAATTCATGAGTCAACTGAAGCTAGACCAACATTGAAAACCTGGAAGCACTTGATGATCGTGAACGAATCGTGGATCCACACTGCTAAGGAGTCCCACAGTAGAACGAAATGGGTGTCCAGTGCTTCAAGGTTTTCCATGGTGGTGTGGCTTTGATTGACTCATGAACTCAACTATTAGATAAATTATTTCAAGTAGATTATTCTGAATTCATTTAATAGCATGATTCTGATTTATTCAATAAATAGGATATTTTTAAAATGTTATGAAATAAGACTAAGAACACTGACGAAGAATTTTTTACCTTATAACAATTTAAAATGTGAAATAACCAAAATGCACGTTTAATTGAAGGATTACTGGTGAGAAATTCAATCGAGATTAACTTTTATTAAGAATTAGATCTAACACTATTGTTCAATTATTATCTCATTACATCATTAATAGTCAACACATTGATGTTCATGAGTGAAGTTTCATTAAGGTAATAACTTCTATTTAACAACTATAAATGAATCTATCTAAATAAAACTACTAAACTTCCATTGAAGACATATATATATATATATATATATATATATATATATATATATATATATATATATTTTCACCAAAAATCTAAATCTTTATTAGTTACTAATGTTTGAAACAGTAAAGAGCTTCTCAGAGCTTTAACTCAGGAATGTTTCTTGTCTCAGATCATAGGAAATTGAAAGCTATCATAAAATACAAAGTAAGGGAAAACTTAGATCAAAACACATAACTGGTCAGCTCTGTATATCATTGAAAAATTAAAATAATAATCATGAATCCAATGAACGATACCTGAAGAGAGTAGTTCAAGCTGATTTTTTTTTTGAAAAAACCATATTCAAACCAAGTAATTTCCGAAATTGCAATAAATATTTAAAGGATTACTACTTTTTTACATTCAAATCGGTAGAGGTTGGTGATCAAGAATTATGATAAGCTTTTATCAATTAACTACACATTATGTGCAATATTCATTTTTTAGACGATCAAGGTAAAGGTTAAGCGTTCGCGCACGAGACTTATGGGTCATAGATTCGAATCTCATGTGTCGGGATTGTGGATGTGCACTATTGAGAAAAACCATACTAGAAAGAAACGGCCGTCTAATGCTATTAGGTTTTCCATGGTTGTCTAGATTCAATTAACTCGTGAATCCAATTAGTAAATGAAATAATTTAAAACAAAATGAAATCCATGAATTAAAGCTAATTAGTCAACTGATTTACATAAATTAGAGACAAATGAAGAAAATAAAACAAAATTAAACTAGACTAAATTTCAACTTCATCTTTTAAAATAGACATATTTCACAATTTCATTGTTCTTATTTACAGAAATAACAACAAATGGTATATGCAAATTTATTTTTATTCATTCACGTGATCTAATATAAGTCTATATCAATTGCCAAATGTTTTATTATTTTACTTTGCTTATTCATAGATATTCATTGTATCAGTAAGATAAACTTAAATTTTATATTATTTTCTCGTCTTTAGTAAATCCGCAGTACATTTTATAGTTCCAGTGGAGTTGAACCAGGTCTGTTGTGAGATATCAATTCACTGAAGACAATGGTGCAACTTCGTGGGTTATTTGAAGTAAGACAATAACACCGTTGAATGCCGGCTCATTGGTCTAGTTGGTTAAGCGCCCGACGCGAGACAGATAGGTCCTGGGTTCGAATCTCGCGAGATGCGGGGTCGTGGATGCGTACTGCTGAGGAGTCCCATACTAGGAGCTTCAATTGACTCATGATTTCAACTAGTGAGATTTCTAAAATCTCCATAAAAAACTTTCTGATATTCTATAATATCTAGAATAACGTGTAGAAAGATTATTGAAATTGAAAACATCTTTGTTTTTTTTTCATTAAAAGCTACCTTAAAGTACTTATAGTGTTCCTAATTACCTCTGATTTTATTTAAAATGGTTTGCATATCTAAATTTTATTGAGTTTGCTTTAATGCGTGGCAATCATTCAATGCTAATCAGAAACAGGCTTATCCATTGACTGTTTACTTTCTCAAGTGATTGTAATCAAAATAATCTTAAAGCTAATTACTAGCAATTATATTAACAAGACATCACAGAACAGCTACTCTATTATAATTTAATTTTTTTTACTTAATTGCCTTAACTGTAAACTGATGAATTGCAAAAATAATTTTGACGTGGTATTTGTTTAAACTTTATTTTCTATTTATTTCAGAGTAAGTTACATACAAATAAAATGTCAAATCTTTTGCAATTAACTCATTATCATTTGTATCAGAAGGGGTTTTGCGGATATTATAGTAATTTTAGTAGTTGAAATCATGAGTCATTTAAAGCCAGATCACCATGGAAAACGTGAAATCACTGGACGGCCGTTTCGTCCTATTGTGGTACTCCTCAACAGTGTGCATCCACAATCCCACCTCAAGAGATTCGAACCCAAGACCTATCGCAGATAGTGGATCGTGCGTTCATGTCTTACATGGTGGTCTAGCTTCAATTGACTCATGATCTCAACCATTGATATTACTATAATATCCACAAAAACCCCTTCTGATACTAACCAACATATGTCCACTAGTGGCTGAATTCAAGAGGTATTTTCTGGAGTTCTAGTGAGAATCAGTGACCAGTGGATTTCAACAAGGTCTGTTGTAAGATAGTAACTCATTGAAGACAATGGTAGATGTGTTGTTCAATTTCGTGGATTAGTTGAAGTTAGACATTAACACCGTTGAATACCAGCTCACTGATCATTATCATTTGTTAAAATTTGTTTCATTATGATGTCATTAACTTAATATTATTTACATTATCATGACAAACAATATTGCTAATATCTTTTGCAAAATAATAACTGTTTAAGCTATACACATTTCTTGTTCATATAGTTAGTTATAGGGTACGAAATATCAAGCTTTTAAAGACTACTTGTTAACAATATAGCGTTTATTGTTGTATTTAGAATTCTATTACATTTAGTATGTCTCATTGTTAGTTTAGTCCTATAATCAATTTGTAACACTAAATGATAGAAACAGATGAACTATATTATTTTCCCATGAAATGTTTATTCATAATTGTATACAAACATTCACTTACATGTATATCAATTATATATCTTGCATAAATTAATGTTTCAATTAAATATATTCTTTACACCGGGATAAATACTTCACTGAATAGAGCACAAACTGTCAGATTAATGGTTTATAATGAGCCACAATTAAAAATTTAATATACATTATATCACTTTGCCAAAATCTAAGTTGCATTAATAAACCTTTACATATACTAATGAATGTGAATATATTAATGATAATTTTAGTGTGAATTGAAAAGTTTTATTTATTATTTCTGGGAATATATTAGATTGATATTTTAGTGGCCAATAATCTGACTCCAGTTAGATCGTATGATTGATCGCTATTGAAATATATCTATATATATAGTCAATTCTCGTATAGAATTATCGATCTAGATTGCGTTAGTGAATAACAGAATAAGTAAAATACGTGAATGAATGGTCTTAACATAGTAACTGACACTACAATATTACAATAGTAGACTTTACAATGATTTATGTTTATTTTATTTATTATAACAAAAGATAAGATATTTACATTCAGAAAATAGATCCATTTTATTAATCACTATGTACTTAGTTATTCAATTAATCTTGTTCCATAAACGTTTTGCATAATGATACGGATCAGAAATTCGAAAATATCATCTAACACATTAATTATTTATAACATTCTTTAAGGGAATACTTTAATTCACCTACTTTTTTTTTATTGTTTTATGGAAAAAAAATGGAACATTTTGATTCTTTTAAAGAAAATGGAACAAAACTACAAGGTCAACTTTGTATCATCATTATTTTTAAGATATCTGCTTATATTAAAAAGTAATAATAATAATTTTATACTGTAGAAGGTATAATTCATCTATAGTGAAATGAATGAATTTTGAAACAGATAAATGTATTAGAAATTATATGAACTTGAATAGATCGATCGAACATGTAACTATACAAAATCATTTCTATGATATCAAACCTTAAAACTGTATCTAGTGACCTTTTTAGTAATATTTATTTTTCAGAAATTTCATGCTGAAGTGCATTTTATTGTAATTTTTATAAATTTCAATAGTTCAAATCATGAATCAAGTGAAGTAAGACAATCATAGAAAACCTGGAAACACTGGACGGCCGTTTCGTCTCATTGTGGGACTCCTCAACAGTGCGCATTTACACCCAATATTGAACAAGAAATAGACATTATGAAAGATAGCAAATTTAATAAAATTCACATAAGATAAACCGTAAATACTTCATTATTACCTCAATAAAATTCAATATTAACAAAATAAGCTAACACGGAAAAACTTGACTTTCTACTCAAATATGAACCCATTTACCACTACCTATAACTATTATTCATGTATGTTCATTATATAATTGTAAACAAAATACGAAATAAAAGTAAGTTTACATTATGTTACCCTATAGAGGCGACATAAATAGTTTCATTTTGAAACGGAGACTCAAATTAGCCATCAACCGGACATTTTATGCTGCCCAACTTGTAATTATTAAAAAGATAAAGTCTATGTTTCACCAAAAACCCATACACCACATAAGCGATTGTGTCATATCCCATTCTTTCTATCAATTTACATGTATGTGCGGAAACACAAACATAGGGAGGAGCAATCATGGGTCGCAATTAAGGGTGGGTGAACACATACCAAAATAGCTACAGAAACAAATGAATTCCAAACGGACATCATCCTCCATCGCGAAACATTTGATTGAGACTGGTTATATGGTTGGTATCAAGTCAGCATTTGTAGTGTTATACAAAAGCCTTCAAGGACGTATACTAAGATTTAATGTAGCCTTGACCATATGGAAATTGAAACCTCCTTTATACATCCAAAATTTGTCCTTACTATTAACCTACCCTGGTAATACTGATTTATTATCCAGAGTGGTCATCATTTTGTTTTTGTGTACTTTATTATTATTTTTGCTTGCTACGAATTACCTTTAACCTGTCTAGTTGACCTTTTATACTTCATATAAAAATGTCTTAACATATATATGTGTGATCAGATTGTTCAAAATATATTGTGCAAATATATCACATAATTTTGATAAACCTCATCTTCTTATTGTATGATTGAAATTTATCAAAGGGACTAATTGTTTTAATTAAATGAATCACTTCGTTAAAAATTCTTGTTTTAATTAAATAAACATTTAGATATTTAAAGAAAATTTGAATATGGGATCTATAATACTTGAAAGTATTCGAAATAATGTACTAACTAATAATTTCCCAAAATAAAGTAATTTATATCAGATAGAACTAGATATGCACAAATTGGTAATCAACGTATAATCATGTACAAATCAATCATTAGTTCGTACAAATACCATAATATCATTCAAATGTATAACATATTCTAATAATAATAAAACTGACAACAAAACTTTCATTGTTTTTTTACTTAGTAGTGGAAAGTAATGTTTTTCAATCTTTTGAATTGTCTACAAATTAAAAAAATATGTAGCCTAGTGAAAATAACCATAACAACAACAACAACAAAATCATCCACCTGAGCTACAAATCTTTCCCACCATCTTAAAACCATAACAGTAGGGGGGGGGAATATTTATCACATAAGGTCTTCAGCAGAGTTTCAAATTTCAAGACCAAAAAAAAACAACAAAAAATTCCACATTCTGCTTTGAATATGCTTTTACGACATATTTCTGTCTAGTTTTGAGACATATGTTTTAAGGGGAAAAATGTGATCTTCATTAACATGTCAAATAACGACTAATTTCCACTTTGTCCTATACACGATTTTTTAAAAATAGATCTTTCATATTGTAGACATCGACCTATTTTGTTTTTGTTTTTTCGTCTTTTGGACTGATCATGTGTAGTTATTCTTTCGATGCTTCATAGTAGAATGGAGTTTTGTTTGTGTTTGTGTGTGTGTATGTTCTAATAAATTGATTTTGCTTATAACACTTCCTACAGACAAAAATATTTTTTTGTCAACTAAAATTTGTCCTTCACAACTACATAATAACTGACCATTAGAATGAACAAATTAAGTGGAATAAATTTCAGTTACTCAAAACATCCAGATATGATGTTTTCATGTCTAACTCACTTTTAAAGTAAGACACTGTCCAATCTTGTGTATAGGGTAGAATTTATGACAAAGAATGATTAGTCTGTACATCATTTCCTTAGTCAGTTATTATAATTCAAAAGAGTTGTTTGGATTCATTAGCTTAAAAAAATTCAATTACAATCAGCTATCGCTTATTCAAGTACTTTTGCTTAATCGTATAAAGAAGCTAACGTCTGTGATTGTCTTTGGAAATCTCCAAGATAATAATTTTGTTTAGATCACGATGCTTCCAGAATCTCGTGATGTTTCATCTTCAGTATAGTCAGCTGCAATCAGATTAAATATAGAAATAAAATCTTCATTTGGTTTTCATGTAAAAGTTGTATTCATTAAACGCAATCAAATTACGTTCTATTATCTTCGACTTTGTTCATTATGTTCATCATGCAGCTAATTTATGAAGCATAAATAACGAGTACAAATATCTGAGATCAAAATTTATAGATAAATACTAACGTAACTCATTGTTCAATAGTTATTCATGCAGCAAACAATTATAAAAATGTAGAATACACATAGCGCTACATCGAATGGTCTGTTTGTCTGTCTATCTCTCTGGAAGGCAGTTTCATTACACGAAGCACCTTTGAAAGAATTATTATAAATATAAACGCACAGTATATCACATCATGCTTACATTATTGTAAGGAAACTTGCAGGTAAAACATTGATGCCTTAATCGATTTGTTTGGAAAACATAAATATGTGATACGATTAACACAGAGATAGAAAATGTGTTTATATCAAACATATAAGTCGTAAATAATCTTTGCATCCTGTAAGTGTAGAACGAAATATTTAATCAATCAGTATTTATTCACATCTTAAAAAGATAAAAAGTAAAGTCAGCCAGGGATCTACATCCTATAATCATCAGATATATGAATTCATTTCTGATCACATAGTATAATTAATATGTTGCTTTGAAAACAGTCGTTAAATAAAGTCTGTACCTTTCTTCATCATTTAATTATTTGGCGTGAATAATATAAAACTAACCTATGTAGTAAATGAAAGATAACTAGATAAAAATACTTTTTTAGGATATATTCATTTTCAGTTTAAAATACATAACAGGAAGAGATTCATCTTATTCAACAAATTTGTTTATTTATATCAGAATGGGTTTTTGTGGATGTTATAGTGATTTCAGTAGTTGAGATCATGATTCAATTGAAGCTAGACCACCATGCAAAACCTGAAAGCACTGGACGGCCATTTGGTTCTATTGTGGGACTCCTTAGAAGTGAGGGGTGGAATTCAACCGGGTTTGCTGTGAGATAATATCTCATTGAAGACAGTGATGGATGTGTCGCTCAATGTCGTGGATTGGTTGAAGTTAGACATTAACACCGTCGGATGTCGGCTCAGTGGTTTAGACCAATAGGTCCTGGGTTCGAATCTTGCGAGTCGGAATCGTGGATGGACATTGCTGAGGAGTCCCGTACTGGGACGAAACGGCCGTTCAGTTCTTCCAGATTTTCCATGGTGGTCTGGCTTCAATTGACTCATGAAATCAACTATTGAAACCGTTTATTTTTTGACAAAACAAAATCATCTATAAGCTAAAACATTTATTCAATAAAAGAAAAAATCAAAACAAAATCAAATCATTATCTTGAGCATGATATTTCAAACAAATTATTCAAAGTCATGCAAACTCCTGGCAGGTGTTATCAGATACTAACCATCCCCTTCACTCATATCTTTCTCTTTATATATTTTCTGGTAGAACGAGATGTAAGTACATTAAAATCGATGCACGCAAGCAGAAGTATAAAAGTTCTATAATACCTTACCTAGAAAATATACTTTGTGCGAAAAGGTTGTTAGAATTAACCTAGTC
This sequence comes from Schistosoma margrebowiei, assembly GCA_944470205.2. Lineage (NCBI taxonomy): Eukaryota > Metazoa > Platyhelminthes > Trematoda > Strigeidida > Schistosomatidae > Schistosoma > Schistosoma margrebowiei. The sequence goes on along the minus strand of OX104028.1, from coordinate 64,219,451 downwards.
AATAACTTATATTCTGAAACATGTCTTTCATTTGGAAAGCTGTACAATCTCAGATTTTTTTTCACCTTTTCCTTCCTTTTTTTATTGTTGTTGTGTTTTTTTTCGTAAAGGAAACTTGTTGAAATACCTTGTGCTGAGAATTCTTCATTGTACCAAAATATAATATTGAATAAAACCATTAATAATAATAGTAACTATCTTTGATTTTTGAGTGACTTTTTTGCCAAAATTACAATTAATTCACTTTGTCAGATAAGCATCTATTAATTTCGTCACGTAATATCTCTACAAAATGGAATATTGAACAAGGAAATAAATAAGCATGAAAACCTGATTAATGTATAAGTCAGTGAGAAATTCAAACTAAACAAATCATGTTACTAAGTTAACGTTTTTGATAGTGAAAGAAAAGAATGTTTCTATTAAAAAAAACTCCGTCCAGGACCCCCCTGAGGCTACTACCGGTCCCAACCCCGGGTAAATGAAGAGGAGGGTTGGGCATGAGGTTAGTGATCCCACCCTGTAGAAAACTAACTCGCTAAAAAAGTGCTAACCAGAACAAAAATTCAAACCATTTGGAAGATTAATAGAGAACAATCTAATTAATTTCTCATATTTATTGACTGGAAAAAGCAAACTTTATTGTCAAATCATATTTTTTCTGAAATTGACTTGTAGCTAGCTAGATTGTACTCGGTCGATGGATAGAATTTGAGAATTTACTACAGAAATTAGATTTCATTACCGTATATTATTTATTTACTTATTTATTATTTATTTGATAATAGTAATAATAGTGATAGATATAAGTAGTTTGTTCGATGAAACTGACGTATCGGTACGTACGTTTTATCACTTCGTAGTTCAATAAAAAGACAAACATATATTTATTAATTTCGTAATAAATCATTCATTGTTGATGTCAGATATTTTCTATTCTTAAAACAACAAACATGGACCCTAGACATTGTTTAATCTACCCTGTGAAACAGTCACTTAATGTGTAAAAAATATCTCTTTATTATGGAATTAGTTCATATCTCATTCTACAATTGTCTAGTATTAACAACTAAGAATAAAAATAATTTGATGACATTCCGCTTTTTATAGTGATACATCAGTTGAAATGCTTATGTGGAGAAAATAAAATCAGAGTTAAAACTGACTCAAGCGATCACCGAGATTCCAAACAGTTATTATTTTATACTTACAGTATGACGTTAGATGTAATTTTAAAGTGTGTCCTGGTACTATTATTTAGTGTTATAAACTCAAAGTAGTAGATTTCAGGAGGATTGGAAAAGAAAGGACAGCATTCCTACATCTGAAGAGTATATCGAAATCAAAACAACTGTCTTTAAGCCAACATCAAATTCATAATTTTCAAAACGAGCGTCAAGACAGTCAGTTCTACTATACAGAGCTGAAACTTGGAGAACTACTACAACCATCATCAAACAGGTATAAGTATTTCTAAACAGTTGTCTACACAAGATACTCAACGTATGTTGACCGGATACCATGAGCAACAGTTTACTAAGGGAGAGAACGAACCAAATCCCATCTGAAGAGGAAATTAGAAAAAACCATTAGAAGTCAGTAGAATATGCACTGATAAAGTCACCAATTTGCATCATAAAGCGAACCCTAACTTGGAATCGTGGAGGGAAACGGAAAAGAGGAAAACCCAGGAACACTCTGTGTGAAGAATTGTAAGCAAATATGAAAAGGATGAATATCAACTGAAAATAATTAAATGGGGAATGCTGGTGGGCGGTCTATGCTCTTTCATGAGGGATAACAAGCGTGAGGAAGTAAGTAAGCAAGTAGATTTCACCTCAGTTGAGTCTAAAATCCCGACAAAATGCATTATTGATATAGTTACGAAGGCTATAAAATATGTTGATAATATCACTACCACTGCCGAAAAATAAGAGATCTGGGTCTCCGTTGTGATATTTTCCGATCTTCAGCCGTACGTACGGCGAAGTTCAGACTTTATGGGCGGTTCGTCGCTTTAAAGGGATTGTATTGTCTGGTACTCTGCCAAACCGACATAGGTTATTCTAACTTCTGAGCATACTGATTTATCCATTCTTCTCAAGCCACATTTTGACCATGTCAGTTATTTGCTTATTAATCCTGACTGTTTTCATATGATCGTATGTGTGTCAACTGTTCAATCTACTTATTATATGTCAGTAACTTATTTTTGTCTGAACACAAATGTTGAGTTATTCTTGATCAAAATGAGTTGTTCCACTCGCGTCCTCCGCTGAGAGTCACTTTGTTTCGTTTTTCTTCACTCCGCTTTCTCCACTTTGTCTCTCTGATTGCCTGTTCAGATCAAAGGTTGTATGAAACATACTTATTTAAACTTCATTCTCGTATTTGACTTACTTAATTCCGTGATTCACTAACGCGATTCAAATCGATTAAAAAATACGATGGTTGGCAGGATATATATATTAATAAAAATCACAAGACGATTTAACTGGAGTCAGATATGGGGCTACTAAAAAGTAACGACAGTACACCTAAATAAATAGGCAAGTACATGCCTGGAACCAGACAAAATATGTAAGACTGAGTCAACTTTAAGTAACAATTGTTGGTGAGTAATCACTAGATTACTAAAATACGTCGTGATATCCAATCGTGTTATTATTATCGATATCGATGTGTCTCTGGGACGTTCCAAAACATGTCTCAAGGATACACGTATAAGGTAGACAATACCCACTATCCTTCATGCAAACGTAAAAGGTTCACCCAGTAATTATACTGTACCGTGTAGGTGACCAAACGCCTGTAATATAAGTACATTCCACAGCATCTGACATCCGAGCTAGAGCATATATTCTTCAAATATTTCACAACTACTTATTAAGTAGGATTAATGACAACAACTAAAAATACCTGAATGTTTTGATTACTTAAATGCACGGCGATGAATACTAGAGACATGTTGCACAATTTATCTCTTTCCTTAATTTCCATGAATAAAGCCGACTACTTTACTATGTTGTTTCAAACTAAATGTCACTGATTATGGTGAGTAAAATGTTTGAAATAGCAATACAAATGTAAATTTAGGCCGTTTTCAACTGATGAGAAGTCTTTAAATATAGTGAATTTATGATATACTGTAAATTTTGTTCTTGCCTTAATTATATGATTCCAAATGGGGAAAATGAATGCATAATTAAAATAAGTACATGTGATGAAATAAAGTACAAATGTCAATGAAAGTGGAAAGGAGTTATATTTACAGTGTGAATTGACATGATTTAAAGGTAAGTAACTTATTAAAGGACAGTCCTCAAATAAGCGATTATGAATGACTAGCTATACATGCTTTGCATTTTCAGCCATTACTTTTAGTATTCAGATTTTACTATAGTAATATGATGATAGTGATAGGGCCATATGTTTATATGTACATACAAATTAAGAGAACTTTGATTCATCTGTATTGATTGTTTTAATCTTCCTGTTGGTGCCTAAAACTGTAAATGATCAGTCTCTTTCAGGCATGTGTGCGTCCCGTTCAGATTGTATCGATGATGTCTTCAGGTTATGAGGATTGCTGCAGAGTTGGATGGTGACTATCAGAGGAATACTGTATGCGCATTAGGTTCCTTTATAAGACTTGCCATCTAGAAGTACTTTCATCCCAGAGTTGGTTTTAGAGCTCGACTCAGTAGGTAAGTGAATAACATGGTGGCGTTTGATGATAACGGTGGTGAGTTCAAAGGCCAGAATGAACATGGGATGCAGGTACATTAAGCTGACTGGTCTCAAATAGCACAAAACGTGTGTCTTCTATTCCAATACTAGACACCATACAAACTCTTCCCGTTGGAGAAATTTATATTTATATTTCAATACACAAAGATAAAATAACTAAAGTAGATAGAAACATCTTTATAAATATATTTCATTTTCAATAAAAGATAATTAATTCCAATTTATTCTAATGAAGTAAGCAGATGATTTAAATTATTATAAAAACAATACTAGAAATGTTTTATAACTTACTAGTAATCAACAAACTTCATATTTAAGTATGCGTAATGAAGTAAGTTTCTCAAGTAAATTATTCAACTATCAAAAAATACTACGTTAAATGCTACTAACAGAATATTTTAGAGTTATAAGTAGGAATTGACTTTTTGAGTTAAAAATTCAAGTAATACTTCAAGCCCGGATACAGGAAGAGGGTTGAGCGTGGGGTCATCAAACATTACTTACTTACGTACTTACGCCTGTTACTTCCGATGGAGCATAGGCCGCCGACCAGTATTCTCCAACCCACTCTATACTAGGCCTTCCTTTCCAGTTCTATTCAATTGTTATTCATTCTTCTCATGTCTGTCTCCATATCTCGACGTAATTTGTTCTTTGGTCCTCCTCTCTCTAAGTGAGAACTTGTGACACAGCTGGATGCTTTCCTCAATGTATGTTCTATCCACTTCCAGAGATTCTTCCTAATTTCTTCCTCCTCTGAAATCTGGTTTGTTTTCTCCCATAGTAGGTTGTTGCTGATAGTGTAAATTATTTCTTTTTATTAGGTAATAGTATAAGCAATACATTTCATTCTGTAAGATAAAGCCAATTCTAGCTTAAAAAACATAATATAAACTAAATAATAAAGCATTCCTAATCACTAGTAAAATTGCAAATCTTATTTCAATAAAGTTAAGTACTATAACATCATTTCATTTATGTTAACTATTCTATGACTTTTACAGTATTGACTACGTTTGTCGATCAGAAATTCTAATTATTAAATCATCTTACTGTTTTGTAACAAGTTGGTAACTAATTACATTCCTTTGTTGCAGTGTCCTATCATTTCAATATTTAACTTGATTTAGATCAGATAGACAAAGAAGTTTCAGAAGAAAAGAGAGATGTTTAATTACATTCGTTATTCACAATAAGATGAAAAACATTTTTTTTGCGGGGAGGGGGAAAGGGGAAATTACCTTTAAGCAGACATTATCTACAAAAACAGATTAATCGTATATTCATGAAATAATCAATGAGAATATAGCTTTATTAAGCATTCTTCACCAAGTTGAGGTAATTTAATTGTATACAATAAATTACGAAACGAATTATCAGGCCAAACTAAATATATTTTTACCATTGAAGATCAGTTGTCAAACATACAATCAAGAATTCAAAGATTGTAATATGATTTTTCAAGTAGATATATGGAGGTTGGTTAGTAATAATAAAATGAATGAATTTCATTGTGTTTAGCTGGAAATAATAAAAAATTATGAATTCTAAGAATTTCACTTAATGACATTTAAAATTAGGTAAACACCTGAAAAACAAAGGCAGAAGAAAGACGAATTTTGTACTTACAGGATTAACACAAGACTACAGATAGGTGAACGGTAACGATAGGTATGATGCTACATAGTTACGTATGAATTCATGTTATGAGTAATCTTTACTCTTAACCAAATATACACATCTAACATTGGTGTTACCGAGTCAATCAACTTATCACATAAAGCAAATTCCTCAAAGATATTCAGGATTAAAGCTTGTTAAACCTTTAATTTTTAGTTAACTAACTTATACATGTTTTTAGAAGTGTATGTCTCTCCTTATAGGCATTTTCGAAAGATATCATCAAGTTTTTTAGAGTGTATTTTGAAACACTTGTAATTCTAGCATTTTCGCAGGACCAAGGGTCCTGGACTTAATTCTCTATTAAGAAGCTGCGAACCCACACTTCTGGAGAGTTCCTTACTAGGATGGAACGGCCATTCAGTGCTTCCAGGTCATCCATGAGAGTCTAGCTGAAATCGATTCGTGATATAAACCTTGAGAATTCTACAATCTTCGTAAATCCTTTGTATTACTAATTACTATTCAGTTCAATGAATCATAGCAATAAAAAATCTTGGTCTTCAAACGGACTTTAAATACCAATGGATAAACTTGTCCTGTAGTGAACGCGCACACAATTGGTGACATTCAGATGTACTTTAGTGCAATATTGCAGAATATCTTATTAAAATCTGAGAACCACACAGTAAATACTTCATTTGCAAAATGTCAATCAGCCATCTCATACTTCATTATTCCTTCATTTCCACACGAATCATCATTTGTTCTCGTTCTCATTTTTTCGATCTTCTTAATCTTCTGCCTCCAGGCATGTCACTTTCGACTGATGATACATATTACTTCCATCTGTCAACATCAGTAGCTCACACCACAGTGATCTGGTATAAACAATAAGCAGGTATACGTTAATTCATAATGATGATACCTGTTAGACACTAGTAATTCATCTGTTCTATTTATGTCTTTCTATTTATGTCAAGAGCCTAATAAATGTCTCAACCAGTCCATGGGACAAACGTTTATTTACTTTGATCCTTCGAGATGGCGAAGATTTTTTGTAGCTCAGGTGGATGATTTCGGTGGAGCTCAGAGAACAAAACTCCACCAGAAACTTTGATCCTTCAAGTTTCATAGGTCTAACTACGCTTGCTTTTCTATACTCAATACTTACTAGTAAACTTACAGCTAACTATCATATCATAAGCTCATATATTTCATATCTAATGTCTTTCCCCTGTTCATGATTTACAAAATACGCTCATGAAAATTTCGAATATCAGTTAATTAAACTTTATAATGCGATCTCTTAAATATATAACCTTAAACTGTTATCTAATGAGTTAAAATTAATATACTATACTACCGTAAATGATGTAGAAAAGTAAAAGCGAAGAAACATTTGAATAATAACCTAACAACAGTATTTATTTCAAACCAATCATACTATTATTATTCAGGTTCTAATATCTCTATCCATTGGCCGGATACCATCAGCAATAGCCTTTTGTGGGAGAGAACAAATCAGCTTCCAGCTGAAGAAGAAATTAGGAAAAGATGATGGAAATGGATAGGACATACATTATGCAAATCATCAAACTGCATCACGAGGCAAGCCCTAACTCGGAATCCTGAAGGGAAGCGTAAAAGAGGCAGGACAAAGAACACATTACGTCGGATAATAAAAGCAGATATGAAAAGGATGAATAACAACTGGGAGGAGCTGGAAATAATTGTTTGAGACAGAGTGGGACGGAGAATGCTAGTGAGTGGCCTATGCTCCTTCACGAGGGGTAACAGGCGTAAATAAATAAGTAAGTAAGTCTAATATTTCTATAGACTGATTTGAATTGAATACGAATAATCATTGAATTAGATAATATTAAATAGGGAAAAGTTTCAGACAAAGTTCAACAATCACTGTTGATCATCATTGAACACAATTTAAAGCCTAATTTTACAATATAAAGGGAAATTATATTCATATCAGAAGGGTTTTATGGATATTATGGCAATTTAAATGGTTGAGATCATGAGTCAATTGAAGATAGACCATCATGAAAAACCTAGAAGCACTGCCTTAAGGCCGTTTTGTACTATTTTGGGACTCTTCAGCAGTGCGTATCCATATCCTGGGTTCGAATCTCGCGAGGTGAGGTCATGAATCCGTACTGCTGAGGAGTACCACAATAAGACGAAACAGTCATCCAATGCTTCCAGGTTTTCTATGGTGGTCTAGCTTCAATTGACTCATGAGCTCAACTATGGAAATTATATTTTTAAACTTTAAAAGTTCATTTAAATTAAAATATTAGAAGGTAATTTCCTTTTCACAATATAAACAGTTAATGACAAGTTTAATAAATAATTAATATATTTATTGTTTATAATGATATTTATAGTCAAGTTTATGTTGACTATGAATATTTGTTTAGTTTAGTTAAATTATTTCCTTATTCAATCATATGACTAATGAGAAAACAAGATTTTATAAATAAAATAAAATAACTAAAATGTAATTCAATAAATTCTAATTAGAATCCAATGACATTTAGTCAAATCTGGTGTTTCATTTCCTTTATATGTATAGGTATATATGGTTATATATTTAGACATTCTTAATTTCAGGTCACATCTTGGATGATTTATAACTATTTAAAATATTGTAACTTTTTTTAAATAAAAAAAAACACATTGAGGTCAATTCAGCATAATGAATGAAAGTGGTTTCTATGTTATAAAACTCAATATGTTCGGATTAAATATAACTATGGCAACAGAAATTACGGTCATTATTCTCCTTTGAACATAATATAACGGACAATTATTGTATATATAGAGATTGATATACATTGGAAATACTTTCCTGTTGCAAATATGTTATGTCAGCCAGAAATAATTCCTTGCCCCAGTTTTCATTAAATGTTTGATTATAATGTCAAATAATATTTACTAACAGTTACTGTAAATTAGTTTCCTGAAAGGAATTTTATTATCTGAATGGATAACAATACATATTGAAAAGGATAAATTTAGAAATTCTGAAATATGTATTGTCTATATACATATAATCTGGGTATTATTGTGAAGAAACGAATGACTTTCGGAAATCGTCCTTTAAAAATTTGACAGTATTGAAAAGTCTTTTCGTCATTTGATGAAACGTTTTGACAATTCTTAACACGTATTTCATCAAGAATAACACAGTGAACTTGTGGATTAAGTTTAGGCCGCCATGTTGCCATTTAGTAAATTCAGCTTCCAACTTCAGTCGTTTAGCCGTATCGGGAAATCATAGACTTATAGCATTTAGGATAGACTTACCACTTCTTATATAAAAATATTTTCAAAACACAATGAAGTTTACTCTTTTTGATGAAAACCATCTTAACAGAGATTAATAAATAAGTGTTTCTTCATAAACTTTTCATGTTTTCGTTGAAACATTATTAACCGCAGCTGAGACAATCCAAACAAAGATGTGCTTCCTTGAATTTGTGTACTGTTTGGAACACCGGTTTTTAATTATAACGGTTCAGGATAACAATTCTAACATTTACATGTAAACATTTCTGTTATAAACTGTGGCCTGAATGTCCTGTTAATGAAAAACGTGATGATACTGCCAATTAGAGAACAGTGAATTATCGATCGGACCAATGATGCATGAAGCCCGTACGAGCAATCTAGAGTCCTTATCGGTCCTGCTTCTCGCCTCGCCAAGCCTGTTAAATCCAGAACACCAGTCTCAACCTTTGCAATATGAATCATTTATTTCAATCATACTGGTTTTATATACCAACCAGACAGACAACATTGTAACAATAAAACAGGAAACAACAATTATACAAGATTTGGCCAAATATGGCTGTGAATGTGGGAGGTAGTAATTGATAGACTGGGTATAACTCAAGAATGGTAAATCGTATAATAACAGTTCATAGGTCAAAATAAATCTCATAATAAGAGGGACATGAATATGAATAGTAAAAATAATATATTCTTACAAGACTCAACAAATGATCTAGTTCATGAGTTCACTACTTCACTGTTTGTTGGTGACTAAATGAAGAAAGGTATTTAGTTTAATTCTTAAACAAAATTTTACATTATGCTCAATTTACATATATCAGTTTTTTTCTTAAATGTAATGAGTAAAAGTGTAATATTATATAGCATTATTCTTCAGAATGATCACTTATTTTCATTTTAATTAGTAAATCATTCATGTACATTTGCATAACATATTATAGCTTGTAGCATTCAAATGGATTAAAATTCGTATCGCGACTGTCTAATAATTTTTAGCAGACTCTGGGATTTTAATTACTGAAGTATATGTCCTCACTATTAATATAAATCAGCAGTTTAAAATTCCCCATAGAATATTCAAAAATGAAGAATATTTGAGAGAATATTTGTTTTCAATAACTTCATCATCAGGCTCTACAGTTATAAGTCCATGATTATTACAACATTTTACGAAGGCATGTATTAATGAATTTGACAATGTTATATGTTGAAAATTGTGAACGTTTGTGTCTGTTATGACATATATACTTCATTATTTTGTTATTTGCAAATTAGAAAGGTCATTTAATAAAAATCAGAATGACAATTGATAGATCATTGGGTGGTGATCAATGTAATGTGTGTCAAGTCCTTCTTAGTGCAGATCGAATGCTATCGACCGAGTTGCAATGTGGCCACTAGTCTAAGTGACTCGATGTCCTCCTATCTACACTGTCGAATGCCTTTTCCTAATCAATGAAGTTGATGTATAGTGATGAGTTCCACTCAACTGATTTTTCGACGATGGTCCGTGGTGTTGCAATTTGGTCTGTGCATGATCGATCCTTACGGAATCCAGCTTGTTGATCTCAAAGTTGGGCGTCTACTGCATCTTTCATCCGGTTCAGCAACACTCTGTTGAAGACCTTCCCTGGTATTGACAGCAGTGTAATGCCTCTATAGTTTTCACATTTGCTCAGATCTCCTTTCTTTGGAATCTTGACGAGGTGCCCTTCTTTCCAGTCCATCGGCACTTGTTCCTCCTCCCAAATCTTTTTGAATAGAAGGTGAAGCATGTTTGTAGTTGCTTCGATGTCTGACTTCAGTGCTTCAGCTGGTATGCTTTCCGGACCCGCTGCTTTCCCGTTCTTGATTTGTCTGACGGCCATTCTGATTTCTTGGGCATGGGGTTAGCGTCCCCATCCCGTAGAAAACTGACTCGCTAAAAAAACGCTTACCAGAAAAATATCATTATTATGAACTTATAACCATAGAGTCTGATGATGAAGGTAATGAAAACAATTGTTCGCCCAAATACTAACCAACTCAATAGAACACTTCTATAATGAATTTCAGTACACGTATCAAATTCTTACGAACAACTTAAATCTAAAACATGACTGATATTAAAACCACTTGTTTAGGCAGTGTAACTCACTGTAACCTTATGAGAAAAGTATGTAACTGAGTATAATTTTCAAAATACTTACTTACTTACCCACGCCTGTTACTCCTGGCGGAGAAACATAGGCCACCCATCAACATTCTCCATCGAACTCTGTCCTGAGCAATCCTTTTCAGTTGTTTCTAATACCTATTCATCCTATTGGTATCTGTTTTCAATTCCGGACTCAGTGTGTTGTTTGGCCTTCCGCTTTTCCCTTTTAAAGTACATGACCATACGAAATAATACCCTAATAATCAGAATAAATGAAAGGACGCGAATCAAATGGGAGTGGCCATATAAATATATGTTAAATTCAGTATCTGCATTTGTCCAAAAGTTGTGTAAATCACACAATAAATATAGGTTATGCGAACAGATGTGAAATTAAAGGTGACTCAGTACAGTAAAGATTACTAATAAAATAAAGCTTATCCCCATTTGTACGTTGTCCAACGTTGATGGGTTGAAAAATGGGTTCTTCATGGGTTACACTAGCATGTGTGAACGTTCTCCAATAAGCTCATTATTGATCTATTCACTTAAAGAAATGTATGCCTTATTGTTCACCCCAATATTTTTCAGGCTAAAATCTGAATATCATTTGCTACTACAGTTTTCAGAGCATTTCTCAGTTGTTTACTATTCATGACGAAGTATTTTTGTTAGTCCCCTTCTATATGCATCTTTATTTATTTAAACATTTTGCAGTTTACATCTTTGAAATGAATTTAAATCCAACTCTCATTTAAGTCTAGTTTCATTTGTCCTTATACATACAGATGAGAAAGAAAAATGTATTTAATTGCAGTCATTTTATTTACAACAACGTAAATTTAGTCATCCTTATAACTTCTGAAACCAGACTGATGTTTCTTTGAATACCGAAGCAAAGTGAAATAAAACCTAATTAAAGGAAAAGTTTACTGTCATCACTTTTTTTGTCATTGTGACATTTCTATTCTTCCAAAATCAACACATTGATTACATTAAGCTGAGTAATCAGTACTAGGTGTTATTTAGTTGGAGTTTGTTTGAAATATAATCACTAACCAATATAAATAAAAATTTTAAAAATTAGTTAATTGAAATATACATTTCGATCTACGTTTTTTTTTCTTTAAGTAAATCCATATCTAATATCTAATTTGCATTTGTAAAAGTAGGACAGTTGTTTCGTTAAAGTCTCATTAAAGTCACCATATACATTTTATTAATCATTATCAAGGAAGTACAAGTATTTATAAATAGATATTCAACATCCATTGGCCGGATACCATCAGCAACAGCTTTCTCTGGGAGAGAACAAACCAGCTTCCAACTGAAGAGGAAATTAGGAAAAGATGATGGAAATGGATAATACATACATTACGCAAATCATCAAACTGAATCACGAGGCAAGCCTTAACTTGTAATCTTGAATGGAAGCAGGAAGAGGAAGGTAAAAGAACACATTATGTCGGGAAATAGAAGCAGATATGAAAAGGATTAATAACAACTGGAAAGAACTCGAAAGGATTACCCAGGAGAGGGTTGGATGGAGAATGCTGGTGGGCGGCCTATTTTCCTCCACGAGGAGTAACAGGAGTAAGGAAGTAAGTAAGTAAGTAACAGAAATAAACAATTATTTTAAGACAAATAGTTATTAATCGCCTTAAGTAAAAATGAATACAGTAGAAAATTTTCGTTAATTAACTAATTAAAGTCAATGTGTTTGCTCTATTAAGCTCAATCTGTCACGTTCAAATAGCGGGAGAAATTCTTTCATATAGTTGATAAATAAAATAAAGGAAAAAATTTTTTATAGGTCATTGAAACCTAATTACCTTTTTTGTTTTTAAACGTTCTATTTGGATCATTTTAGCAATGTTATAATGAAAATCTATGATCTGATGTTATAAGGAAAGTTAAAATTAAGTGTCAATCTCTTTTAAAAGTAATCAAAAGCATTATAGTAACTTGGTTTTATTTCAGTAGTTAAGATCTTGAGTCATTTGAAGCTAAACGACCATGGAAAAACTGGAAGCACTGCCTTAAGGCCATTTCGTTCTAATGTTGGACTCCTCAGAGGTGTGCATTCACAATCCTGCCTCGCAGGGTGTATCTCCTGGATGTATACCCTAGAGTTCTAGTGAGAGGCAAAAGCCAATGGAGTTCAACCGGGTCAGTTGTGAGATAGTAATTTACTGAAGTCAATGGTGGACGATGGCTCAATTTCGTGGATTAGCTGAAGTTAGACATTAACACCATTGAATCCCGAATTAGTGGTCTAAAGGTTAAGCGTTCGTGTGCGAAACTGATAGAACCTGGGTTCGAATCCCGCGAGGCAAGGTCGTGGACGTGCATTGCTGAGTCCCACAATAGGACGAAACAGCCACCCAGTGCTTTCAGGTTTTCCACGGTGGTCTAGCTTCAAATGACTCATGATCTTAACTATTGAAATTATTACAACCTCCACAAAACCCTTTCTGATATTGTTTTATTGTTAAAATCACTCAAAACTACACATATCCATAGACTAACCAATCATTTTCAATTAACCGATATTTTTTATGAAACGAATTATATTAGTAGAAATTTGTCTTAAAACCTTATAAAATCTACGCTTAAGCATTTCCTCTGAAGAAGAATAGATATCGTCCTTAAACAAAATAAACGTTTACCTTGGAACTTAAGAAAAATTGATTAGTGAGTGCAGTGATTCTATTTAAACTCTTCATTTAAAACTAATCATAACAAAATCCAAGTAAACTTAAAGATTCACAAATAATTTGACTTTTACACTATCTCAGATAAAAGTGTTAGTTAATTAAATGGACACACTTGAATATCCAGGAAAAAAACAATTTTCTTATCTGCAATTTAGTTGTATTTTTTGTCAACATATTGACAGCAAGTCTCTTTTGTTCCTAAAGTAAACCCTGTGTGTTCCAGATACAGATCCCTTGTTTAATATGAAAATTCACTTAAAATTTGCTAAAACGGAACGACCGTCCAGTGCTTCCAGATTTTCAGTGGTAGTCTAACATCAATCGGTTTATGATCTCAATCAAAAACTTGATAATCTCTGTAACTCCGAACTGATAATTCGTGAGGGAGCTCTCGGAGTTCTAGAGAGAAGCCGTGACCAGTGGAGCTAATCCATGTCGGATCGAGACAGGTATCTACCTCAGTATAATGGAAGATGGTCGCGCGATTTCGTGAATTGGTTGAGGTTAGGCATTAACACCGTTGATTGTCAGACAGCTCAATGGTCTAGAGGTCATGCGTTTGCGTGCGAGACTGAAGGCCCTAAGTTTGAATCTCGCGAGGCAGTATCGTGGATGTGCATTGCCGAGGATTCCCACAATAAAACGAAACGGCCTTAAGGCAGTGCTTCCAAGTTTTCAATGGTGGTCTAACATGATTCCAATCAAAAGCAGAATAAATTTTCAACTATTTTGACTTGTATTTCTCTCAAAATTTACTTTGAATATTTTTTCATGAAATTATATTCATCCGATGAATCTTGATGGTTACCTACTCTTCAGTACATGTAAGATTATAGTGAAAAGTATGTTTGAAAACAAACCTGTTCATCATTCACTTCAAGCAGTCTGACATTGTAATAACATTTTGCTTCGACTGAGTACAACATACCGTTCGAATCTATTTCCCAAAATAACGTATATGAAGGACATTTGACCGTGTATTAAGTCATATAGAAGTTTATGCAGCTTATTTACACATAGATGATACAAATCTAATAATCTGAATACAGCCTTTTCTATATTTTCTCAATCACAAAATAGACTATAACATTAAAAATGTCTTGTAAAGTATTCATAAATTAAATCACTACAAACTGACTGTTATAATAGAACATAAGTAAACGTACAAATTAAAGTGATTCTCTTTTGTTTATTTTGTTCATTAATATAAAGGTTTTTGTAAAACAACCAAATATCGCTATAGTCTAATTTACTTTCAGTATGGATAATATTAAATACATTTAGAAGTCTATCAAACTGAATTATGTATCCTTTGTATTGTTGTTCATTATAGAAATAAAATGAAATACAAAGATAATAAATACATAAATGTATATCCATACATAGAGACAATTTTGTTTGAAATGTTGGCTAAAAATATCTTTCTCACTCATAACTGTTTCTAATTTACTATACATAAATGAACCACAAAATAGGATTTCTTCTTTCTTACAATAATATTTATATTCTGGTTATGATCGATTGTTTTTCTGTCCACACTCTTTCATCATATGAAAAAAACTTTTGAATTTATTAAATATACATTCTCTACACCCTGGGCTATTTAATTAATTATTCTACATCTTCTCAAAACTTGTTTTCATAAACGTTTACAAGAGCATAAAATTCGTTAAATATTAGTGTAGGCTTTTAGTGCGCTGTTCACGGGAGTATGCAAACTTTTCAAACAATCCTGAGTTTGAAATCATACCTGTTATGGATTTTGACCCTGTTATTTTTCACGTGACTAAATCACCAATCAGAACACGAATTATACAATCATAGCACTGTGCCAAACCAATGACGTATTGACAAGTACGAACAGCCTAAATTTCTTATTAGTCCTTCTTGTATAGTCTAGTGGCTGGTCCTAGGTCGAGCCCATATAGCCTATACTCTAACATCCGGAAAAGTCAATTTAACTATTCTTCTTGAGTTAGGTTTTGACCTTGTTAATTATTCACTTATCAATCCTGACTGTTTTTATATGGGCGCATGTGTGTGTACACTTTTTATCCTATTCAACACTTATTTGTAAATATTGATTAACTTTTGATTAAATAGAGTTGGCTCACACTCCTTCTCCACTGCTCATCATTCCGCTTCACTCTCTTCTATTCACCTCATCTCTCTGATTTCCTGTCCAGATTAATGAGTCTACAAAAGATATGTATTCAAGAATCCATTCTTGTATTTGGCTTACTTAATTCCGTTATTCACCAACGCCAGTTAAGTCGATAATTATATACTAGGATAGGCAACATGTATATTTCAATATCAATTATAATCAATCATATGGTCTAATTGGATTCAGATCCCGGACCACTAAAATAGCTCTGCCTGTTGAGACCATAACATCAATATCGGTTTCCACTGTATGAATACAGTTTACAAACAGGTAAATCAGGTTGCATCATACCACAAAATCAAAAATAACAATTATACAAGATCAAGCTAAAAGTGGCTGTGAATGTGAGAGATTGAGATTAATTAGTCGGAAATAACTTAAGAATAGTTAGTCGTATCATAGTAGTCAATAGGTTAAATAAAACCTTATGGTAAGAGGAATATATAATCTAATTAATTAACAGTTATATAATATGAATATATATATAATAGATTCCGGCGTGGTGTGAGCTACTTATATCCATATAAGTGGTATAATGATAGTCAATAATAGAATGTATTTCAGTAGAAGATCGAGAAGGAAGGAACTGGAACGGAGAGCGATTCGGTATAAAAATGCACTAAAAACAAAATCTGAGATGATGGACTGATATTTGTAAAAGGACCAGTCAAGTTTGAGACAATTGATTGATATTTTGCAAACTAAGTATTTACTGTATGATTCTTAGATTTTACTGAGATATTCTGTAGGTTTATGTTTTCTAATACATTCGATTGTAACCACTCATGTTCTTTGTTCACTACACCGTTAGTTACCCATACTTTATTTACTTCAGATATAACAATATCTAACTATAAATATGACATAAATTAAATTTAAAAAAAACTATTTATGACTATTTTAATAATGAAATACACATAAATATAATCAACTGCCTACATAAAAATAAAATATGATATTCCTAAACTTACTGCGTTGTTACATTATTATAAATAATGAGGCCATGAATAAATAAACCATTTCCTCCTCCCCTCCCAAAAAAAACAAACTAGGCAACCATATTTTATCAAGATAACAATTCTGATTATTTCAATTATGAATATTTAACTGTTCAAAATACATTGATAGAGCTATCAGTAACCTGTAACAATATTAATAATTAATTATCTGAGAAAAATGTTTTTGTTTTCTTGTTTTTTTAAACAAAAAAAAATTCAATTCTCTACATTTAATTTTTCATTATTAAATTTAATCAATATTAATTGAATAGTTATTTAACACTTGTCATAACAACTAATTATTGATTATTAATAATATTGAACACTTTTTTAAAAAATAAAAAAAAACAAATATCTATTGAAATATACACTAAAATTGATAGTAAATTATGTGAAAAGCAGCGAGTAGTGGAGACATTGGTGGATGGTGGCTAATTTTCGTGGTTTGGTTGAAGTTAGACATTGACACCATTGGATGCAAATCTCAGTGGTCTAAAAGTTAAGCTTTTTCTCGCGATACTGATAAGTCCTGGGTTTGAATCCCACGGAACGGGATCGTGGATATGCACTGTTAAGGTGTCCCATAATGGGATGAAACGGCTTTAAGGCAATGCTTCTAGGTTCGCCATGGTGTTCTAGCTTCAATTGACCCATGAACTCAACTATTAAAATATTAAAATTTCCATAAATACTTCTTTCTGTTCTTGTTAACTGATTAATTTCTTTTGTATACACTTTGAATAATTGTAACATATTGCATAATCACTTGTAGTCAATTATCTAATATTTAGAAAAACAAATTATGTAAAATAGTGTAAAAAGTAATATGGCTTAGTTGTTTACACGTGAATAATAAAAAAAACTAATATTGAAGAAGGAAATTCATTGAAAAGCTATTCACATCTATAGGTGTGTAAATTATAAACAGAAAAAAAACTATGTTGTTTTTATCAGTTTAGGTGTTGTGGAGATTGTTTAGTTTTTTTGATTGAAATCATGAGTCAATTGAAGCTAGACCACCATGGAAAACCTGGAAGCACTGGACGGCTGATTCTTTCCTAGTATGGGACTCCTGAGCAGTGCGCATTCACGATCTCGCACCCCGTGAGATTGTTTTTGGTGGAGTTTTGTTCTCTAAACTGGATGGTTCAAGTTTTAAGCATATGTGGAGAAATTATAACATTACACCTCCATCTGAAGTTTATACAGAACGATGTCATTCAAAAGATTGATAAAAACTTCACGACCAAACTATCTAGCTCAGAGAATAAAATCTTCATCAAAATCATCCACTTGAGGTATAAATCTTCTCCACTATATTGTTTATTGTTTTTATTTAAATAATTCACTATATTATACTTTTAAATGAAGATTGAAAGACAATGAAATTAGTTAAAAAATTATTTCTGATATTATTTTAATTGAAATACTATTTAAATGTATTTCCTTGATAATTCTATGTGTCAATTAGATGTATTAAGAATTTAAGCTATACATTTAAACAAAGAGCTGATGTAAACACAATAGAGCTACGAAAAGAACTTTTAATTAATTTTCATTTATTTGTCTTTATTATAGGACTTAAAAAAAATATTTTATTCCTTAAAATATAATTTTCTAAATAAAACGTAAAAAAGTAGTTTTGTTAGTAGTATGATTTTCAGGGTATCTATGTTGTATGTTACATATGTTTACAGATAAAGTAGTATGTAACACCAATCGGAAGTGGGATGTTTGCAAGTAAATGTTTGTTAAGATTTAAATGAAGAGAAGAGACACGGAAAATCAGTATAACAACAGGAATGAATGAGCAACAAAGCATGTAAGAGACTATTTAAGAAAGATGTACAAATGGTGTATTTGATGTATTATTTCCATATTTTACTAAACCACTGTGTGACTATGCATTGAACACTGAATTGGTCTTTCTCATCTAAATGTTCGTTCACTAAGTAACCATATAATTGAAATGATACCATAAGATCAGTCTATATTTAAAGTTTATTCAGAGAAGCTTAATTATAATACTTTCTTTGTCGCAGTCATAAATAATTAGTTTAATTTTAAATTATTTCTATGTTTTTTGACATCTATATTACCGTGACTTAACGACTTTTGACTGTTTAAATTTGATGACTGACTCATTTTAATTTCATTACTGACACCGATAAAAAACTTTTGCACAGTAACATTCAATTGATTAATATCCCTATTGTGCATAAACTCTTAAACTAGGATCTCTAGAAAACTCCCTCATGGAGTCAACTTTAAAGTTTCTACCATGAGGTATCCATACTCTAGATGTCTCACATCAATTTGTACGAGTTCCGTATAATACAGACGATATTGTTACTTACTCATTTCATAATATTGAAGAAAACTCCACAAGATTCTCCTATCTACTACATCAAATTATTCTTCATAATCAAGGAAGCTAATGTATAGTAATAAATTTTATTCAACTGGTTATTCAGCAACGATTCTCTTAAATCTTTCCAAAAAGTACGTGAAGCATATTCGCAGGCATCTATATATATGATTCAGTTGGTGTGCGATTTGGTCCTACTGCCTTACTACTCCTGATTTGTCTCATGGTTTTGCCAGTTTCTTGCATTTTTAGTAAGGTAACAACTGTAGAAAAGTCAAAGTGCTCTGCTTCAATATCCACCAGTGATGTGACAGGATGCAAAGGGAAACTTACGTTCTTAACGCATTGTGATTCTTATTCAATATTACTCTCGTTTTCAAGTCAATATGATGATTACTCAGTGTAATATTTATTTTGTTTTCAGTGTGATATTATACTCAGTATAACATTATTTAATTCCACTGTGATTCAATTTATTCGGTTTATTAAACTAACGTGAACTACGTTCAGTATGACATGCAGCATTTAGTTTTGTTATAGGGTCAATAATGTGAATTTTCCTAAGTGATAATGGGTGCTTAAATCAATACATAAATGAGTGCATTACCGATTAACGTCGTTGTATTTTTAGGGTGAATACATCTTCACTTGTACCGGTTTTCCATGTTCTTACTTCGCGTTGTGGGGATTGTGATGGTTCCTTGTTTTACAGTACACGTAATAAGCGACGCGAATATAACAACCAGGTTCACTGGTTTTACCAAGCAGGTATGTCGCTCTTGATTATCAACAGTAAAAACACTTCTTTTTTTGTTTCTGACGGGTTGCCTCAATTTTCCTGTTGGCTTTTTGATTGCTTCAGACAATTCTTCTATATTTTCTTCACTTACGGCTTATTCTAAAACAGTTGTCAGGTCTTAGATAGTTTTATCTTCCAACTCTAGTACTCATAACATGTTTGTTTGCTTTAGTATGCTCAACCTGGTCATCTTATCTCTGTACCCAGATTTTGGCTATTTTTCACTACTGTTCCATTTGATTACTTATCTTGAATCTTTCTCAGGCTCTTCATAGAGATCCTCTTCTTATTCTGATGCTTACTGAGACCCAGCACCTTCATACATAGTGAAGTTGATTATTCTTTAATCCTTTTCTAATTGAAACTATGAATTTTTCATTTAATAAGTGGTTTCCTTGATTTTTTATACATCGTGTTGGGGACGTTAGATCCCCAGAACTCACTTGGGAAAGGACCTAATTTTGTAATTTATCTAGAAAATTTAAATTTCTTTGTTTTTGCTCCAAAGGCGCTCTTGTCACTTTCATGTTGTATTTCCCACCAGGATATATCTTAAATGCTATTGGTCCGTTGCGTCTTTTAGTATGCTATTTAGTAACTTTCCCAAGGACGGTTTTTTACTGTATATATACGTTTTGAATCGTGTTTGGTGTGATCGCTCGTTTCTGGCTGTTTGTAGAGTTTACTTCCCCATTCCAAGCTTGAACTTCTTCATCTAGTTAGCGGGGTTGGGACGTATCAATAGCTAGCTTACTGGACTTTGGTCACCAAGTCTTGTTTCTCGTTCGCAGATTAAGTGAACTCGTGATAGCTTCAACCCTAGCACATTGTTGATGAAACCTTTCTTTATGTGGGGACTTTTTTTCTTCATGGACGAAATATAACAACAGAAACTCTCGTGAAGCTAATTTTTCTGTCCAGCTTAAGTCCGATTAGTTTTAATTCCTCCAAACAGAGCCAGGCTATATCTTTAAAATTCTGTGGCTATTCGAATAACCCACTTAGTCTTTGACATTGCTTGGACATTTGATGTAACTCTTACTTGTCGTTCTAGTTTTAAGAAGCGATATCAACCTTATAACTTCCGGATAATCACGACCTTCAATTCCTTGCATTGAGTTTAAATAATTTAAATAATCCTTTCTGATTAACATTTTGTCAATGAGGTTGATTTTGATGAGGTAGCGTTGCAAACTGCACCCCACACCCTCCTTGTTTACCTGGATTTATAACTGGTAGTAACACTAGATCAGCTCTTGTTAAAGTTACATTTAATCGATATCAATTGAATATTATGATATATATTTCAATACTTTAATACATATAGAACAATTTTAAACCATTGACTATGTGTATATATGCTAAAACGTAAATATATACACATAAATTATTTTGCCTGTTATTATTAACACTTCAATATGAAGTATTCGTTTATATTCCATTTTGTTTAGAATAAAAACAATTGTAGTAATCATCTGTTAAATTGTATATTTTAACTGGACTTTTTAACGACAATTCCCAAGGCAATACGTCACTCAAAAAAACAAAAACAAAAAATTTAATTAATGATCAAAACTACAGAATTTTTTTCCAAAAGAAATTCCTTTTTTCATATGGAAACATGTTTTTCTATTGCATAACAACGAATTAAGAATAAATGAGTGTATGTAACATCATTTGAATAATTTATAAAATTGACTTATTATTTTTCTTCTTTGACAAATTATATGCAAAATAGGTGGGATGTACTGTTACAAATAAAGAAAGAAAAAGTAAATAAATAAGCAAACAAACAAAGATACACAATCACTGTACTACTGTAAATTTAATCAGTACCGTATTTTCTTAGTTATGAATAAAATATTTGATTCTAAAGCAACAGTACGATTTTATGACAAAATTAATAGAAAAATAAATGACAGATGTCATAGTCAATTGAAGCTAGAACACTATGGAAAACCTGGAAGCACTGGATGACCGTTTCGTCTTAGTGTGGGACTCCTGAGCAGTGTGCATTCACGATCCTGCCCCTCCCACGCGAGATTCGAACACAGGACCTACAAGTCTCGCGCGCGAACGCTTAACCATTAAACCATGGGGGTCTAGCTTCAATTGACTCATGATTTCAACTATTGAAATTACTAAAATCTCCACAAAAACCCTTTTGAAAATAACAGATGTATTGAAGGATGATAATAGATGATAAATACATGTTTCTCATGAATATCCATTTATGAATTAGATGGAAGTTGAAAATTAATTAACAAAATTGAAATTAATTCTACAAGGTATGGTGAAAGTACAAATTGTTTTTTAACATACAACGGGTTCGAGCTTTCAGATGCTTAAGGTTTCAACAAACTTAATTGTTAGGCCAAGACAGTGTTTATAAAAACTGTAAAAACTGAGCTAAGATCGATCAGATGACTTTTTTCAACTGTATTCGTCAATCAACGGCGATGGATTTTTGTTTTTAGAGTCATTTTGGCACAAGTTCAGCTATCATAACTTGGAAATAATGACTCTCCCACTATACTTGTATGTGTCTATACACATGCTAATTTTGATAAACACATTGTGATTTATTTTAATCATTTACAGGTTGTTTAGATCTTAGTTCAGAATGGACATTCCTTTACAATAATAATGACGTTTATTGCATCTGATATTCTATTGATAACTGATTTAAAAATACGGTTATCTGACCAGTGAATAGTAGGCTGAGGTAGCATTTAATGTGACAGAAGTATATGACTTTTCAACATAATGTGGTCTTCCAATGAGTTTATGGATTTTAGCGGATTACCATTCTTAATAAGCGTTTCGTTTTTCAGTCCCATCTCATCTTTATTAGTAGTATTTTTATAGTCAAGATCAACTCAGCTGAATATTCCTTTTACCAAACCCCTTTTATACTGAATTCAGCAATTATCATTAAACTTAGGATCATGCTCTGTCCATACAGCCTTTCTGTAGATAAGTACTTTTATTGCAATATACTCTTTTCTATCTATTGATATATTGAATAAAGAAGACTGGCTATTTATTTCCCCACCACATGAAAGAATAATGTGATATTCAAGAATATTAAATTTATTTGACAAACAGTTCGCATCTTTGGTTTCGTCATATATAAATATGATATCATCCACATCTTGCTTATAAAGGCATGTAATCTGTGTTAGCTGTTCTGTATTTAGCAATTATTCTCACTGTCTTATTCGTAAGTGAAGTTCACATATTTCAATTTTACCATTCATATTTGTTCTAGCTTTGTTTTGTATCATAAAATAGCCACTAAAAACATAAATCTTTTTCAAATAGGTAACTATTCCTATGGTTGCCTTAATTAAAATAGACTGACATTTCTGTGGAATTTTTTCAATCATCAACATCAGTAATTCGAAATCTGAACTTTCTTCTTACTTAACATTTTGCTGTCTAAGCGGTTTTTCACTTAAATATAAATTTTTCCCACAAAACACTAATAAGAAACAAAAAATAGAAGTTTAAATATCTTAAATGCTTTATTCTAACAAATATTTTCTCATATCTTTAGTTTTATCAAATCAATGTCATTTGTGAAACAATCTGAAACAGTTGTGTGCTACCTTTGAAACTAAGGTTTTCACTTTAAAAAGTTCATAAAGTGACTTCATGTTTTACATAATTGCACTTACACAAATCTCAAGTAAGAGCTTAATAATTACTTTACTAATGGTCGTGTGGTGCGTGCTACTTATATTGATATAAGTAGTATATGACGCGAGTTAGGAATGTAATGTCTGGAAGCAGAAGATGAGGAAAATTAAGAGAGGAAGAGCGGGAATAGAAAGTAATTAGTATGGAAATACAAGAACAATGAGGTTCGAGACAATTATTGAACATTTTACAAATTGAGTATCATAGTATGTTTTTTTTTTATTTCTGTACTGAATAAAAATATCTAAGTTGACGACAGTTTATAATAAATATGAAGAAGGAAAAGAAAGAAAAAGAAAAAAAAGAGAAACATTCAGTCAAATAATGAGACTTTTAAATTAAGATTAACAGATTCATTCACAATAAGTCTCATAACACACCATGCATAAAGATCTAATTTTCGGACATACTACTGAAACAAAACTATGCATATATATAAGTTAGCTAATAACAATCAATGATACATATCATTTGATTAATGCATTAGAAAAGATAATGGCATTTGTTTCATTGAAGAAAAAAGTTCATGGATTAACAGTTATAGAAACGAAATGAAACAATTTGTTGTTGTTGTTGTTGATTAATATAATAGTCAATTAGTCAATTCATTCAATTCATACATTCTTTATTTTAATTAAGTAAATTATGTTACAGAAATGTGGAACTAAATTTTATATTTTGATATCTTACCTATGTAGAGTTACATATCTATAATATCAGATGGGTTTTGTAGATATTATAGTAATTTCAATGGTTAAGATCATGAGTCACTTGAAATTAGACCACAATGGATAACCTGGAACCACTGGACGGCCGTTTCGTTCTAGTATGGAACACCTCAACAGTGCACATTCACGACCTCGCCTCCTGCGAGATTCGATGCCGGCTCAGTGGTCTAGTGGTTAAGTGCTCGCGTGCGAAACCAGTAGGTCCTGGGTTCGAATCTCGCAGGAAGCGAGGTCGTGGACGCGCGTTGCTGACGCGTTCCAAAATAGGACGAAACGGTCGTCCAGTGCTTTCAGGCTTTCCATGCTGATCTACCTTCAACTGACTCATGATCTTAACCATTGAAAATATCTATAATAACTGTTTCATAAGTGTTGTAAACATTGTGCAAAATCTTTAGTCTATCAAGTACTAAACGATCATTGTTTGAGGATTTATAATATTAACTTATAGATTTTGATGAAATTTTGTTCTTTGAGCTGGACGGTTTTGCCATGGAGTTTATATCGTTCTTCCGAACGACATCATTACCATCAACTTTAAAGTTTAGAAAATAAAAGCGTAAACGAACTAAATATTTTGTTGAAAAATTTACAGTTTCTAAATAATTACTTTTCATACGTTGATAAAGATAATCGTTACAGTGATCGGAGAAAGATCCTTTAGTGTTACGGTAAATACGATATTATTGGGCTAATGTATCAAAGTTTGATAGCTAACATTCTCATCACCAGTCAAATCCGAACATAAGACGGCTATCATCAATATTATCTGTGATATCTGTCTCATTTTGGTATATTCAGTACAACACATTAACTTACTGATCTTTAAATAAAGACCGTTGATAGTTTTTGAAAGTATAGATATTGAAAGCTATTGTCCTAGAATTTATTACTTAATTTAGATTGTAAAGATTTAGGCGATAGATTGTTGTGGAACCCGGAAACTGCAAAACTATCTTCATAAAACATTAATTTGTTGGGAACATGTAGTAAACACAGATAGCCTTTGACCATTTAAAATTTTATGGTAAGTACAAAAACAATAAAGTTGTTTTAGCATAGAATTTTTATTACATTATAAAATTAATATTTCACATTTTGAATGAGATCATGAATCGACCAATGTTAGATCACCATTGAGAAGGTAGATGCATTGAAAAGATGTTTTCTCCTATTATGGGACTCCTTATGGTGACCATTCAGGATTTCTCAGGCGAGATTCCAACCTAGGACTTTCGGCATCGCATGCGAATGCTTAATCTCCAGACCACTGACCCATTATTCAACGATATTAATGTCATGATCTCGATCAAAACTCAGCAATATTCACAACTCTGTACGAGTAATTTCACATTTTCTTAACAAAAAGTTTCATTTCCTTTAGGCATATCTGAATTATTTCTGATTTGAATTGACTAAAAACATCTATTTACAAATCTCATATATATAATCCATTTTAGACAATAATGTTAATTAATACTTAAAAATGCTAACATTTCACCATATCAATTCAGTAGTTCGATACAAATCAGTACTATTGCCATTAGTTCATTCACATAAAAATGGTTTTGAAAATGGTTCAGACATTTTAAACTTATATTGAACGTATACTACATACTTTTACAATTTACTATTTACAGTAAGACATTTACAGCACAATACTGTTAGAAAAAAGAACTTGTCAAATCAACGACAAGACATATTTGAATAGTATTTAAATAAATATGAATATCTCAACTGATTTTTCCTCTTCAATCAATAATTTGTAATTGTTCTTCTTTGACTTAGACATTCGTGGACTATTAGAAACTAAAAAAAGAACAAGTAAATTTGGTGGGACTATAATTTATGAACGACCTTTGAACGACACTAAAGTGACCTTGAGAGTGTTCACCTAATAACTGGGACAAAATGAGGGTCATAAACCAGAGTTAGGAATTAGATTTAGGGTTTTTATCACGAATTGACATCAGCTATAATGTCAAAACATTATTTAGCCAAATGAATCGGTGAATTTCGCGCCAAAATCCGAAACCTTTTATCTTGTAGTGTCGGTCATTATTTTAAGCTTATATACCTTATCGCTTCTCTTCCTTATATTCCATTCACCTCATATACAAAATATGTGTGTTCAAAATCCCATTCTCGTTATTTGACTTATTTAATTCCGTTATTGGATAACGTGATTTCAGTCGACGATTATACACGAGAATAGACGTCAGATCCACGGGCCACTAAAATCTTATACCTGATTGATTCGTCCATAAACTATAATCTCACAGTAAATTTTACTTTTTAATTAATGAAATAGTTGTCAAATTAGACAGAGAAGTTATTTTTCATTTCTTTCACCTTTAAGAACTAAAATTAAAATCATATATCTTTATCCAGAAACAAACTTTCTGAATTGCACTGGTAATATTAATAATATTAATAATAGATAAGTGAATGGTACTGTAGTGAACAAGAACACGAGTGGGGACAATCGAATGTAGTTGTCACGAAATTACAGAGCATCTTAATAAAATCTGAGAACCATATAGTGAATAGTTAATTTGCAAAATATAATTTCATCATGTTATACTTCACTGTTTCTTTTGTAAATATCATTCGATTGTCACCGATTTTATATTTCATGCATTTTCATTCCAAATGCGTTCCGTTCCCGTTTTTTCCTTCTCGATCTTCTGATGAAATACATTCTATGCCTGACCACAGTCATATACTACTTATGTGGATATGAGCAACCCACACTACAGTACTAGTTAAATAATCATAAAAACATGTCGAAAGAAAGATTACTATTTGAATCAAGAAAAAGGAAATACGACACACTAATGAATAGTTTTCAACATGACCTAGAATCGGTCAACCTGAAATCATTGAAAAAACCTAATAGTAATCGATCATAAAAATAAACCCAGCTTACTATATACAATTAAGTAGAAAAAATCTTGATTGATTAGCTGTAACATGATGGCCTTGGTTGAACATTTCATTATCTAGATATGTCCATCAAGATAACAGCGATTTGTTTCTACTATACAATTTAGTTTAGCTTTATTATATGTTCAGATCAATTTGGTTTAAAATAATTATTCATCTATACGATCTATATATTATCAACCTTGTGAAATTAATTTAGAAGGAAAGCTTGCATACATTCAACGTTTTGGATGAAAGTGTTAAAATTTCTAAGATAGGTCCTCAGTCTAGAGCCAACTGAGAGTTACAATAGTTTATAAGTACAAGAGTATGAACAATCAAACCTGATCAACTTTAAGAGCTAAACAGTAAGAAAGTGACTGAATGAAATATTCTAGTCAGTTTATCATGTTGTTAGATATTTGCCAAATAGCTTGATTTTAACATTTACAACTGGCGCCATATGGTTTAGGTTTATAATCGCTATGCTATACTTTCCTCTACGGTTACATACATTTTTCTCATGTCGGTATCGATCAGCAATAGACCTATTGATGTCTTTTAGTCCTCAAAACAACTATGATCCACAAAAGTTGACCAGCTGTAAATCCAAAACACTGTGTTATTGATAACTACAAAATCCTTGAAAATTCTAATTTAAACAAAGGTATAAAAACATGTGTTCGTCGGAACTACAGATTCCACTACAACTAAAAGAAAAGTAACAAATTGAAAAAAAATATTAAGTCATGCTAGAAATGTTACAAGCATTTCAACATAGTAATATCAGTTCATCATTTAACTGATATTTTAAATGTGAGAGTAATGCCACTAAAGCCTGTAAACAATAAACCATAAACGTTTCTCAATCGAACACTTTGTTGGTGAAAAACTGAACACCTAAATATTAAATTCAGAAGATATCAGAATGAAGAGGATAGTAATCTACTTAAAATATGAAGAGATCAATATAAATAAGCACTTGTCTTACTTATGGTCCAACTCACACAAACTGTCACAAAAGCTACACATTATTTCATTTAAATACAATAGAATATTAATAGCCAGTAAAGATAATGATATACTTATTATTGTTTGCTTGTATCTTCCCATTATTGTTTAATACTTCAATTGATCAGTCTCTTATTGGCATATGTGTATACTGTGAAGACTGTTGCTTTAATTCACAAGCTTTATAAGCAAATATAAATGATGGCTAGCAGTAGAATCCAGGACACGCGTTTCGCTCCGGAGTGAACATCAATCCTGGGTTAAAGGTACATCTAGCTGACGAGTCCCAAATAGAATGAAACATGCGTCCTCGATTCCACTTCTAGCCACCATCCATCTTTGCTTGTAATGATATACTTTATATTATTTATAATGGTGAATTAGAAGAATAAGATAAACTTTTGAATAATTTTAATTAATAACCTACTAACATAGTCTCCTTACAACATTTCCATTTTTCTTATAATTTCTCTCTGATTACTGAAGCAAATTGTATTAATTTCTCATTTGAATAAATCTACTTAAAGTTATCATATTACTTTATTAGTATTAGTATGATTACATTCTTAAAATTGAATGAGTTAAAACGATTCAGACACATTTTGTTTATTAGAAATGTAACAATCGTTGATTAAACAAATCACTATCTACTAATTTTGTTTTAACATATAGTTGCCATTTACTTTAAATTTCTATATTTCTAAACAAAACAAACAAAAAAAAATTAAGAAATTGAGTATTTTACATAAATCATTACGTTTTTTTATAATGTAAATTCTTGATTAACTGAAAGCTTAGCCAAAAATATAATAATTTCTGTTGGGGACGTTAGATCCCCAAAACTCATATTTTGTAATTTTATCTTTATGGAGCTTGTATGCATTTCTTACCACCCATGCACATAGTCGAATGACGAACTTATCGATTAAATGTTTAAAAACTTTCATGGCAATATCGATTATATATATATATATTTTGTATAAATACGTTTAATTTGTGTGCTTGATGGTTCTGGAATCTTTTGGTTGTCTGTAGAATACAATTTCTACATTTTACCAGGACTTCTGGATCGAGTTAGCTGAGTCGGAAACAACGGACCAGTATAGCCTATCGAGTATCTAGTTACCTGATTCTTCGTCCCGAGTAAGACGAATCAATAGTAGCACTCAAGCTTAACGAACATAACAATTTCAATGGTTGAGATCATGAGTCAATCGAAGCTAGACAACTATGGAACACGTAAAAGCACTGGACGGCTGTTTCTTCCTATTGTGGTACTCCTCAGAAGTGCGCACTCACGACTTCCCCTCACTGGATTCGTACCTACAACTTATCAGTCTCGCGCACGAGCGCTTAAATAATACACAAAAAATGTTAACATAGATTTAAATAAAATGTTTGCAAATCCAGCACAAAAAATATTCCTCGATTGGTTGAGGTTAGACATTAAAACCGTTAGATACCGGCCAACTCAGTGGTTCAGAGGTTAAGCGTTCGTGCGCGAGGTTGATAGGCCCTGGGTTCGAATCACGCAGGTCGGGATCGTGCATGTGTTTCGTTGACGAGTTCCACGCTAGGACGAAACGGTCGTCCAGTGGTCCCAGGTTATTCATGCTGATCTAGCTTCAATTGACTCATGAATTCAATTATTAAATAGAAAGTAATTTTGAAGTTTCAAAGGAATCCGATAATATTCACTGCTTTTATTTGTGAGTAGTATTTTATTTAGTTGTCTTGTTTTTTTAAATATTATTGTAGACTCATGGCTTATTTCTTGAATTCTAATAGTATTTATAATTTCGTAAAGTGGACATTGACTACTAAATGTTTTCGAATCTGTTACATATGCAAATTGCTTAAAATACTAACTACTCTAAAATAAAATATACTAACACCAACATATTTGGCACAGCCTAATCTGAGAACAGAACGAATACTGTGACACAATGACCAATAAGCTAACTATTCCGACGTGTCCCAGCCCCGCTAACTAGAGAGAGAAGTACAAGTAAAGAAAAGGAAAATATATTCCGCAAGGGGCCAGAAGCACGAACAATAACAACAAGCATATGTCAAACGTACATATACATCATTAAAATGTCCTTGGGAAGCGTTACAAAATAGCGTACTAAAAGATACAACGAAACAATAGCGTTTAAGATCCTCTCAAGTGAGAAATACGACATGAAAGTAAAAATGGATGCTTTTGACACGAAAACAGAAAATTCAAATTTTTAAAATAGATTTACAAAAATAAGGCATTTACCAAGTGAGTTCTGGAGATCTGACATCTAAAACATTATAGTGAAAATTCTCATCTTGCCATTTGGTAAATTATGAAGGAACGAATTGAGCGAAGAAATTTCTTTTCAATTAGTTTTTCATCATGGCTCTACACTAATATATATACGTTTTACAATAATAATATAATACTCATCGAGTAGATATGTTACGTAATAATTACATAATGACATTTAAATTAACATTGATTAATTGGAAGAGGATTATTAGTCAATGTTAATTTAAATGTCATTATGTAATTATTACGTAACATATCTACTCGATGAGTATTATATTATTATTGTAAAACGTATATATATTAGTGTAGAGCCATGATGAAAAACTAATTGAAAAGAAATTTCTTCGCTCAATTCGTTCCTTCTTAATCTAAAACATTATTCAAGAAATTATATCGTCTATTAACTGTAGAGCCTAACAGTGGAATGTTTTCTTATCTGTATCAATCTATCACTAGATAACTATGCTTTCATAATTATTACATATCTCTATTCCATAAGAACATTCTATTAGTTCATATTCCTAATTATAACCATTCATCCTTTGATATAATTTATCTTACTGTAAATAACAATTAAAACATTGACCATAATTCATCAACAGTTACACATTTGATCAAAACACAATGAAAATAAAAACATTTTTCAATGTAATGATCTATTGATTGAATCGATGATTATTTCTACTTAGTGATAGATTGTCAAATAATGAGACATATTCAACAATGAGTTTTCATTTGGAATTCTACCAATGTTGAGCAACAGAACAGAGTAGGTTGGAGAATGCTGATCGGCGGCCTATGCTCCATTAGGAGTAACAGGCGTAAGTAAGTAAGTAATGTTGAAAAAACTTAAATGTTGACATATCAATAATATTTTAATATAAATCGTAACTTCTGTTATGGACTGTTACATTATAGTATCAGTACAACTTCAGAATTTTACATAATCAAAAATGATCTACATCAAATAAGAGAATGTTACATATAGCTGACAATTTTTTTGACATTTATTCTAAAGAAATCGATATCTTTTTAGTAACGAATAATGAATAAGTATACTGATGATATGGATGTTAAAGATTATAAAAATGATTTTGTTTTTGTTAACTAAATCATTCACAATAAACTATGTTGAATCAAGATAATAATGAAACGATTCATTCATCTCTAAGACAAATCAATGTAAATATATATACATACATTTATGCATATATATTTAAATATATAAAAAGGAGAGATTGATTATGAATACAGTGGTCTTGAGTGCTGTTAGAGGTATGAGAGCAGTTATCACTTCCCGGTTGCCCACACCATTGATAGGATCTTCGAGAGATACCTGAAAAAGAAATTGAGTTAGAGGTGGTCTTAGTGACCTAAAAGCGTGACCTCAGTGCCCAAGGGACAACTGCTTGAGGTCGGTCACACACGACCATTTTGTGAGTAAATTCCCTGTTAGCTCTGTACTTGTTCAGACCTTACCGCCGGAGACGGATACCTGTGGGATAAGACGAGGTGTGCATTTTTAGGGTCGACATTTTCTATCCCCACCCTACCCCTGGTAGGAAGGCAGCATCGCTGTTGTTCTGGTTGTCTGAAGGAAACATCTTACTACCATCATACCTCTGTATAGTCAGCAGCAAGACTTCGCCCTCGGACTTTGGGTTTGCAGCTTTTCGTATTACGGATTCTCAACAGACCTGTTGGGCATGGCAGGATCTTGAGGAACGATTGTTCCAGCCAGTATAGCTCAATTGCTTCATCACTATAGGCAAGCTTGACTACGACGTCGAGGTAGAAACAACGGTGCGCAATGTCGACTAGTGAAGGGGATGGTTGGAAGAAATTTAGGGGCGGCCAAATCAAAACATGGCATCAGTCCTTGAAATAGCTAACTTATGGTCTTAGCCATGTTGGTAGATACAGACTACTTGGTTGGAGTCCGCGCGACTATCGTAACCAATAGTTGGAGACGCTGAGTGAAATGGCTCAGAATCGATGACAATGGCGTAGGTGTATACACTCTTTGTCTTCCTTTAAACTATGAGATTAAAATTATTTCACATCTTTCTTTCTACGAACTAATTCTTTCTTTCTGTACTATCCTTACCTAAAATCTTTCCTTTATATATTACACCACTGAGTTAACTGCTTCTATGAATGCAAAATTTTCAAGCTCTTCAATGAACTCTCTCGAGATAATTTTCAGTTCCTTTCTTTATTTAGTTTTTTAATCTAGTAACTAATAAACAATGTTTATTGAATAATTCTCATTCAATTGTGAATAAAATCACTTCAATTTGTTGATATTTGAAATACCTAGAAACAATTAATCCTTAGTCTTCATAATTATTATGATATAATGAATTAATGATACAATATTGTTACGCCCCGATAAGCATAATGAATGGTAACTTTTGGGATTCATTTATGGACCAATAATATGCGTATATTTTTATCGTATAATTGTTAAATAATTAAACTATTCATATTCATGTCCCTCTTATTATGAGATTTATTTTGACCTATGAACTGATATTATACGATTTACCATTCTTGAGTTATACCCAGTCTATCAATTACTACCTCCCACATTCACAGTCACATTTGGCCAAATCTTGTATAATTGCTGTTTTCTACTTTATGGTACGATGTGGTCTGTTTGGTTGGCACATAAACCCAGTATGTTTGAAATAAAAGATTCATATTGCAGAGGCTGAGACTGGTGTTCTGGATTTAACAGGCTGGGCTAGGCGAGAAGAAGGACAGATAAGGACTCTAGACTACTTGTACGGGCTTTTTGAGTCACTGATCCAATCGGTAATTCATTTTTCTCTAACTGGCGGTATTATCACGTTTTTCATTAACAGGGCACTCAGGCCACAAGTTATAACGAATATGCAAACAACGTTTTCAGACTATTTACTTCCTAGATAACTAAAAAAGATATAAACAGATTTACTGAATAACAAAATTTATAAAGTGAAAACATTGTAATTCTAGGCTTCGCTTCATCTCTAAACTGTCCAACTTTACAATAATGTATCTATTAATAGAAATAATGTGTTTTTAATATCCCTTACTTACTTGCTTACACTTGATATCCTTCATGGACGATCATGAGCTGACCACCATGATTCGCCAACCAACTTTATCCCGGGCTCCCCTTTCCAGTTGTTCTCAATTTTCATTCATTCTTTTGATGTCTGCCTTCGATTCTTGAAGTATTGTGCTCTTTAATCTTCCACGTTTCCTTTTCCAATCAGGATTCCAAGTTAGGACTTGCCTCGTGATGCACTTCGATGACTAATGTAATGTTTCCTAACCCCCTTCAGCGTCTTTTTGTGATTTCCTCTTCAGATAGAAGATGGTTTGTTCTCTGTCACAGTAAGATGAAGCTGATGGTATTCGATCAAATAGACATTGAGTATCTTATCCTGAGATGTGGATATTTTCATAATCCAGTCAACCACCAGAAGAAAGAGAAAAAAGAGAGTTAGCAGTCATGTCTGACTCAGGTCCTCACTTGAAATGCGTCTGTTACCTGTTCTTTATGCAATACTTTGCACTGAAGTCCGTTGTATGAATTCCGAATGATGTTGACGATCTTCCTTGCTACTCACACTAAAGTGTCGAAGAAGTTTCTTTAATGTTCTCCCATCCACACTGTCGAATGCTTTCTCATAATCAATGAAGTTGATGTATAGTGACGACTTCCATTCAATTAATTTTTTAACGAAGATCCATAGTATTATGATTTGGTCTTTGCACGATTGATCCTTACGGAATCCGGTCTCTTGATCTCAAAGTTGAGCGTCCAGTGCGCCTTTCATCCGGTCCAGCAACGCTCTGTCAAAGACTTTCCCTGGTATTGACAGCAGTGTGATGCCTCCGTAGTTTTCACATTTACTCAAATCTGCTTTCTTTTGTATCTTGATGAAGTATCCTCCTTTCCAGTCTGTCTGCACTTGTTCCTCCTCTCAAATATTTTTAAATAGAACGTGAAGCATATTCGCAGTTACCTCTGTTTGACTTTAGTACTCCGACCAGTACGTTGTCTGGTGCTGGTGCTTCCCCACACTTCTATTGTCTGATGATCATGCTGACTTCTTCAACCTATAGGAAGTTGTGCGTGTGTTGCTTGGATGTCCGTTGAGCTCTACGAGGCAGGTATATTCAAAAGTTCTTCCAGTTGCTCATCCCACCTGTTCTACTCTTCTTGAAACTCAGTGATTAACTTGCCTTCTTTGTCCTTGACCGGTCTCTCTTGCTCACTATATTTCCCTTCCAGTTTGTTCGTTGTGTCATATAGCTGTCTCATATTTCCTTCTCTTACAGCTTTTTACGTTGTCATTGCTAGCCCTTTAACATAATACTGATTGTCGACTAAAATTTTGCTCTTCACTCTCTTATTTACTTCGGTATATTCGGCTAGTACCTTGACTTTTTCTGTTCTTGCTCGAATGTTGTTCATCGCTGTCTTCTTGTTATTTATTTCTTCAGTCCTACCCAGGATTTTCACACAGATCCATCTTTAGGATTATGCTTCTTGAAGTCCTGAACCTCCTGACACGTTGATGTTAGTGCTTCCTTGATCTCTTTCCAATTATCCCCTTTATTAGTGTCTTCTTCTTCGAGTAAATCATGGAATACTTGAAACCTGGTGTAGAGAGCTATCTTGAGTTCATTGTGTTTGTCGGTATCTCGAAGAAGGGCTGTAATAAATATTTGCTTAGATACTTCTCCAATCATCCTATTCTTCTTTGGCGTCAGTTTCATCATGACCACCATCAAATGGTTATCTCAATTAATGTCGGCTCTTCCTCTAGTTATCACAACTTCCATTGACCTTCTGAATATTTCAGTCATACAGATATCATCCATCTACTTCTCTGTAGTGTGATCCGATGAGACTAATATAACTTCGTGTATGCGTTTATGAGGGAATATTGTGTCGCCTATAACCATTCTATTGAATCCACATACATTCCCAAACCTCTTTCCATTATCGTTCCTTTCTCTTAGTCTATGTCATATCACGGTATCTTCATACACGGTGTTGTCCAGTTCGACTTTGGCGTTCAGGTCTCTAATCAACATGGTCAGGTCATTTAATGGACACATCGCTATGATCGATTACAGCTTCTGGTAGAACTGATCTTTATTGTCGTCATTGCTATCATAATTGGGTGAATAACAATGGATAATATTCATTGTGATTCTCCTCTTCTTTGTTTTGAAGGATGTTTTAATGATTTTGGATTCATGAAATTCCCATCCTATAAATGCATTTCGTGCTTCTTTATACTGAATCGGTGCGACTCTTTTTGTGTGCTAATCATTTTTGTCTTCATGATTAGGGTAAACAGCATCTCTCCGGAAGCTGATGTTTTCTGTCCATCTTGGATCCAATGGGTTTCACTACTTTCGACAACCGTCAAGTTGTGTCTCCCCATTTCCGTTGCTATTCGACTGGTCTTCACGGTCTCCTACATTGTCCGAACATTCCATGTAATAATTGTTGTTCTGGATGTCAGTAAGGATATTGGCCTCATGACACCCGAATTACCTCGTCTTTTACCATGATGCATCACAATTCTTGTGAGTGAATATCTTTCATCTCTTTGAGGAACGTTTAAATGGTTCAAATGTTTTTTTCTGGTTAACATCTTTTTAGCAAGGTATTTTTTACTGGATAGTTTTGATGACCCCACACTCAACCCTCTTCCTGCATTCAGGCTTGGGACATGTTATGGCTGCGTTGCTAACTGTTGTGTCAAGTCGTCGCTAATTGCTACGTCGAATGCGCTTATTACTGATACCTGCAAAACGAGGAACCACTCCAATTCTTACGATGCGAAGTAAGAACTTCATGAATGGTAACAGTGACAATTTATCAACCCCATTGAATTTGAAATATACGTCTATAGTACATTTTATTAATAATTCGTTGGTTATCTCCATGGGATTGTAGTCACTATTTCTTGTCCTCTAAGTTGACAGATATTTTCTAGGGTCACTGTGAGTGAAATATTTATAAACAGTGACGTTACGTCAAAAGACATCATCGCTTGACCTTTAGTGTTTATGTTTTTGATCTTATCGACGAACTGGAATACATCATTAATACTATGCTTCACTAAACGTTTAATTAGTGGTTTTAAAGTGGTTACTAACCACTTTTTTTAAAATTTTACTGGTGACACAAACAAGTTAACTACAATCAGGAACCCAGGGATCCCAACACCACTCTGTTTGTTTGTTGCTATAACGTCATGGTGAAGGCAAATAAGATTAAATTTAAGTACAGCTTTAAGGATATCATAATTCAAACTTTTCAGAAATTCCTTTCTACTATTTAGTATTTATAAATTGCGAATACAGTGATATAAAGATAGGTGTGATGTCCTTAATAATAATTCAACGATAAAATGGAAAACAAATTTCTAACAAATGAGTGGTCATATCATCACGCCACCTAGTCAGTGTAAAATTAAAATCAATATCGTTAGAGAATATTAGTGGAATAAAATTGAGAGATTATATAACAAACAATAGTTAAACCAATATAATTATTCACCATGGCAACAAGAGCTTTAAAACACTTTGTGTTCGAATGTATTACACTGACATGTTTATAGAAGACAAATCTAGAACATTTTGACAGCTTAAAATAATATTTCTAGTTAAAAAAAAATTGTACTTTAATTTTCAGCATTCGTTCAGTGAATAAACTAAAAGATACCTCAAAATATTGAATATGACACTTTATTGTGAATATCGAAAAATCGATGGTTAAGAGATTCGTATAATAATTCCAAGTAAAATATACTTTATTCATTATGTAACAAAATTTGGTAACTAATTTAGTTTAGGTAACAACTATATTTAAGACAAATATGGAAAACTAAACAGAATTTCACAACAAAACTCTCAGAATAAATTTTCTTTATCATATAGAAATACGAATTATTTTTTCTTGTAATAAGTTATCAAATAGATTAAATTATTATTCCATTTAAATTAACCGCCTTTGTTAGTACTAAATATAGAAGTTATTAGAAGCGCAAAACGATGCTTACAAAC
This sequence comes from Schistosoma margrebowiei, assembly GCA_944470205.2. Classification (NCBI taxonomy): domain Eukaryota; kingdom Metazoa; phylum Platyhelminthes; class Trematoda; order Strigeidida; family Schistosomatidae; genus Schistosoma; species Schistosoma margrebowiei. The sequence continues at coordinate 64,181,835 of OX104028.1, read as the reverse complement.
ATCTCATAATAAACATTTGAGTTAAAGATACATTATCAGACTGAAAAATAACCCTATCCATAATGTAAATATGTTCTCTACGATATTCTTTTATAATATAAGCTTTAAATAATGATAAAATCTCGTACTTAAATGCTTTGGCAAATGCACTACAGTAGACAGTAATGTACAAGAATTTACAGTACTAATTGTAATATTTTTTTTCTTAATCTGTAGTGAATGAAGAACTCAGGTGGGGAAGACCAATTGATTGCTTAATGTGAAATCACAAAATGCATTTGTTAAATATGAAAACTAGACATTATATACATTAATTGCACATCTTTCTTCAGTCATCCTTTACATGCTTCATGATTCTTTCAATTATGTTGTTATTACAATTACTCTCGGTTGGATTCCTGTCCTCTTTAATTTGATCTTCTAAGCATTCTGCAGCCAGGCATTCCACTTCTGATTGGTGCTACATATTAGTTATATCTTTCAACATAACTAGCACACACTGTAGTGAACAAGAACACAAGTAGGGACAATCCAATGTAATTCAACACACAATCACAGAATCTCTTAGTAAAATCTGAGAACCGTACAGTAAATACATCATTCGCAAAATGTCGATCAAGCGTTTCAGACTTCGTTGTTCCTTCATTTCCACACTAATCATTCTCTGTTCTCGTTCTATTTTCTTCGATTTTCTTAACCTTCTGCCTCCCGACAACTCATTTTCGATTGATGATACATACTACTTCTATCTGTAGACATCAGTAGCACACATCACAACGCCACAAATCTATTTATAAAGTCATATATTTATGATGCCTATTGTTATCAAGATAACCGTTTGTCTTCAATACCGACATTTACCAGTTAAATAAACGAATAGTTTGACTTTATACTTTTCCAGTGTTTCTTTCCAAAACATGATTTTCATAGTAATATTACTTAGTAAAATTGAATTGATCATCTGCAATGTAACTAGGTCTTCAGTATGTGCAATAACAAACGTTTACGCTCATAGTTTAGATCTATTCAACTCATCTACATCATTCGATCAACAAACAGAATCGGTATAAAACAAGTAGTTTCAATGTAGATGGCAATCAATAACAGAAACTTAGGTTAGAGATATTCTTGATGCGTCGAATTTTGAAAACATCCTTCCATATTGATCATTACACAACAGTTGGATTGTTAAAAACTGAAAAATCATCAATTCTCATGTAGCTAGTAGCAATTAACAATTAATGTTCTTTGGTGGAGTTTTGTTCTCCGAGCTGAATAATTTGGTTGTGGAGTTTTCATTGTTCTTCTGAAAGACATCATTAAGACAAACTTCAAGTAGAAGTAAAGTATTCGAATTTCTCCGCATATAACTCATAGCTTGTCCTGTAGACCTTGATGTTGAGTGAACATTGTCGACCTTTAACCTGTCACTTGTTTACAGAACAAGCTGTGAGTCATATTTTGAGGAATTCGAACACTTTACTTCTACTAGAAGTTTTTGCTGATGATATTGATCAGAAGAACAATGAAAGCTTCATGGCCAAATCATCCATCTCAGAGGACAAAACTCCACCAAAGTCATCTTCCTGAGCTACGAATGTTCTCTACCATCTCAATTGATATTAAAATATTTATTTTTCTATTATCGACCTTTGATAGTTCTTCTTCAGTTTTCACTGTTATAACATTTTTAGAACATAAATGAGAAGTTACATGAATTTGAACAAGAAAATGTTATAGCAAATGTATTTTTCCAGTAATCTAGTTTTATTTTTGAATACTTTGTAAAAACAAGAATCATAACTGTGATTTGCTTCAGTCTCTTTTCAATAATATTACATATGATATCATGTCGTCTAAGTCCTAGTTATTTCATCAAAGCTCTCTCTTATTTCCTAAATAACCCGATGCTACAAACATTTAAGATTTCGAACTTTGGCTAAAGTGCTACCGTAGTGAACAAGAACACAGGTGGGGACAAACGGATGTATTTCGCACAACAATTACAGACTATCTCAACAAAATCCGAATACCATACAGTAAATCGTCAATTTGCAAAATATTCATGCATCAAACCAAACTGGACTGTTTCTGTTGCATACACTAATCCATTGTTCATGCATTTTCTTACAAATTCCATTGTGGTCTTGGTCTTGGTCTTTGCCCTCTTCCGCTGCCAGACATTACGTTCTTTTAACGCACGTTATATACTACTTATATCAATATAAGTAGCTCACACCACACTACCTTAGATCGCTTTTTTCCAATTTCACAGTGTTTCTTCCTTAGTTTGAACATTCTTATAACCAAATTTATAGTTCTAGATTTTATTCTAGTCACTTTCACGGATATCATTTTCTGACCATGAGGTAATTCATTTAGTTTTTATTAATTTAATGACTTATTTAATCAATAACATGATATTTAAAGAATGTGCTTACAACTTATTAAAACTTTGTTATCAAAGAATTACATTCGTTTGTACTTTTCTCTTTACTATCAAATAATTGAACTTGGTTTTATCAGATAGTTAAACACTATCACGGAGGAAACACTTGATAAAGTAGTTCATGATTATTTATTTATCCTGTAGTGAAGGAGAACACAGGTGAGGACAACCGAATTATATTTAGCACAAAATTACAGAGTTACTTGGTAAAATAGAAAAACCATATAGTAAATCGTTAATTTGCAAAATGTTCAATAATTGTCTTGAACTTCGTTGTTCTTGTACTTCCATACTAATTGCTTTCTATTCACGCTCTTCCTTTCTACACTGTTTATATCAATATAAGTAGCACACACCACAATAGATGAATCACTGTATTACGGGTTCTTAGTTTAAACAAATAAAACACTTATGTAATCTTTTTACGAGGTATTTAATTATTGACTAAATAAAATGCCTTTACCTGTTCAAATTGACATTTTGTAAATGATTACTTTCCAATTTTTGAGTTTATGAAACATTTTTAACGTTTCTTTAAAGAATAATTCTAGAATACGATTGAACCCTGGTTCATAAAAAATTTATCCTCTTAAACAAATAATCAGCCTGAAAACAATGTATATGACGTAATTTTGTTTTTTTGAAATTCGCATCATATTATTCTATTGTTTACTCTGTAAAGAAAATAATCCAGAAACGGATTATCTAATATTTGTTTTATCTGAAAAAGCATAAATAAATCGATTTTAACAAAATGATAAACAAAAATAATGATGTCGTATACTTGAGTTGAGCTGATTATCAATCTTATCAATTCAATAGGTTTATTAGTCCTAAAATCAAGTCAATAAGGATTAGAATATTTACAAAGTTTTTGAGTAGCTGTAATAGCGTCTTGAAATACGGTCACTAAGCCATCTATCTAAAAGTGTTTGGAAACAGACACTTAAGAATACACCTGTAGTATAAATTATTTTTTTAAAGATAACAACTGTCAACAAAATCTAGAGAAATTAGTTTACCTTGTTCTAAAACTGTTAAATGAAACTAATTTGTTTTGTAAATGTTTGGTATTTCTTGAAGAAAATGACATAATTATCAATCAATTTCATTCGCAGTTTAACATATTGTTATAGATTTTCTTCTCAGTGTAACACTCTAATCAGTACACTATTAGTTTACTATTTTACAGTGAAACGTTAATTCAGGTCAATATGTTTGTACCAACTAAGTGCGAATTTCGTTCAGTACGACAATTGCAAACTTGCTTTTTATGTCATATTATGAGAAAAATGAATGAAACTTCATTCTAAACAATTCTTCTCTATGCCGATGAAAGCCTGTTCCTATAGATACAGTCACCACATTTCAACTCTCATTTCTATGCGACATGTGTTGAAATACCATTCATCAACTCATAACTGATTCTTAATAAAAGAAAAAGGCTATAGAAAACATTGTAATTAGTAACTTTAAACGTTTGAACACAAGGTGATTCTACTTCGTGTTCATATTATCTTTCATTATTCATTAAACTTTTTTTCATTATTTTTATTAAGTTTCTTATTATTTTCCTTGCTATTCATTCAGTTCATTCATATGACTGTCATTATATTTCGTAAAAAATAGTATCTTTTATTTTTATGTTTAATAAAAGGCATTTTTATTCACATTAATGATAAACCATATCTAAAGGTTTTGGAAAGATGTTTTTCTTCTCATAAAGAAGATATTATAATCCATTCATCTGTCAATACAATGAAATGTTTCATTGAATGAATACATTATTGATAGGAAACCATATATAAATTCAATCAACATTAAATCTATTGAAAAGCATTGTTCTTACGTTAAATCCCATTAAAGATATTTTCAGCTTAGCTGTAGATTATGAAGTCTTCTTGCAATTTATATTAGTATTAGAATTATTGCACTAAAGAATACATATATTCTCATTCATTTAATTTGGAAAATACATTATAAGCAATCTTCACCTTTTAACTGAGTTTTGAGACTGACTGACATATTTAGCCCTACGGTTATCTGAAAATTGTCTATTTATAGAACTTTCAGTAGTTGAGGTCACGAGTCAGTTGAAACTAAACCACCATGGAAAACTTTGAAGCACTAGATAGCCATTTTGTTCTATCGTGGGACTCCTCAGCAGTGCGCATCCACGACCCTACCTCGCGAGATTGGAACCTGAGACCTATCAATCTCGAGCACGAACACTTAATCACTAGACCACTGAGATGGCTCGCATCCAATGGTGTTAATGTCTAACGTCAACCAGTCCACGAAGTTGAGCCACCGTTAAACATTGTCGTTAGTGAGTTACTATCTTACACTAAACCCGGTTGAATTCCACTCCTCATTGCTGAAGAGTCCCACATTGGGATGAAACGGCCATCCAGTGCTTTCAGGTTTTCCATGGTGGTTTAGCTTAAACTAATCCGTGACCTCAACCACTGAAATAACTATAATACCCACAAAACCCCTTCTGATATTATTTATAGAACTGTTTGATCTTTGGTTTCATACGCTATGATATAATGTGCTAAATGTGTTGATGATTACGAATATTCTTCTGAAGAAATATTCGCTGATTCAATCATGATATTTTTCTTTGTTTAGATTTTTAGATTCCTGAGAATATTATACTGCAATCTGATTAGTTTAATTAATCTCTAACTTCTGGTTCATTAACCAATATCCTTAACTCCATTTATAATCCATGTGTTTATATATTACACATTCTAATTCAAGTAAAATGTTTTTATCCGTATGGAGTTGTGGAAATTATTAAGTTTTTGATTAAGATCAACATCGTTGGGTACCGGCCCAGTGATTTAGAGGTTAAGCGTACGCGCGCAAGACCGAAGACATTGGGTTCGAATCTCGCGAGTGGGATCATGGACGCGCACCGCTGATGAGTCCCACAATAGGACGAAACGGCCATCCAGTGCTTCAAAACTTTCAATGATGGTCTAACATCAATCGGTTCATGATCTAAATCAAAAATAAAATGTTTTATTTTCATTTAATTGGTAATATATTTATAATTACCAAGAAACATGATTTCCAGTTCAAATTGCAGCAGACAATTCGACAAAGTAACTAATGATCGATCGGTAACAAATATTTGCAAATGAAGTGTGAACAAATTCAAAAATATTAGTCTGTATGGAGAATCCTTATTTGAGAAAAAACCAGTTACTTTCAAGATCACCAGAGGGTAACTGTTGTAGATTTTCAGATCTCTTTTATGATAGAATAGCTGATATTCTTTTGATTTTTAATAAGAACCAGTTACTACATTAAGTAATAAGTAAACTTCCACAATAAAAATTAAGAAAACTTAGAAATACAATGATATCTTAATCAGTAGTTTAATATGATGAATGAAAAAGCATGAGAACACTAGCTGTCTTTCGTTATTTTACAGATAAATGACTAAAAATATCAAATTTTATGACTAGAAATTATCAAATTTACGCCATTTATGCTTGTTCCGATTTTTTCACATGTATTCATTTTCCTTTTTCAATGAAAACAGATATGTAGTGATCATTTCTTTCTATAATATTGGAAACATTCCACACTATCTATTCGTCACAAGTTATTGATGCATATGATGAAATAGATAATGATAAATATTCTTCATTTAATAACAATCTAGTATTTCTACATGAATGTATATACACTATACAACATATCTGTAGGTGTAATGGATGTTGATTTTGATAAACCTTTAAAGATTGTTTTTAAATTTCTTACCAATATAAAACTAATTAATCGTCCATCACATGGCACCGAATGTCGTAATGTATGTAGGAACTGAAATAGAATAATAAGTAAATTGTGAAATGTATTTGGAAGACATAACCAAATAGATTCTCAGCTGTTTACAAACGGGTTGATAACGAAGATAACTTATCACAATGATTTATTTAAAAAAATATTTTAGATCTATGCATTCCGTTATCTATAAACTCTCGACTTTTATTTGATTGTAGCAAGTTTACCATTATCTGCCAGTACTATAAAAGAATATGTAGCATCGGTCATTATGTTAAGCCCATATACCTTATTCACTTGTCAACCTTGACTGTTTTTATGTAAGTGTATGTGTGTACACTTTTTATCCTACTAACCGTATTTTTGTAGCTTATCTTTGTGCGACTATAAATATTGGTTAAAGCTTGGTTACATGGAGTTATCTCACATGCCTTCTCCACTGCGTGCCGTTTCGCTCTCTCTTCTTCACTTTCTTTGCTATGTCACTCTGATTATCTGTTCCGATCAACGATTATACAAAATTATATGTCTTGGAAAAAATCCATTCTCGCATTTGACTTATTTTAATTCCATTATTCACTAACTCAATCTAAGTCGATAATTATATACGAGATTTGACAGTATATAACAAACAGAAACAATCTCATTTGAGTCAAATTCTGATTTATTAAAAATGCATTCACAATAATTTTCACCATCATCATCATTATCACTCAATGTATGAAATAAAAAAAGGAGATAAAAGTACAAAACAAAATCATATATTCTTCAAACAATTCAGTCATCATATAAAGGACAGAATAAAATTGAAAAGTACGTTTCTATGTATGTATACATATGTATAAAAGTAAATGGGTGGGCATCAATATATATAAATATCTATTGACATATATTGTTTCTTTTTTTTTTCCAAATTAACTCCTATTTCTCCCATGAAAAAGAAACTAATATGAATTCATTAATTACAAACTCATTCTGTATTAATTATGATTCACTTTATTATTTGAATTTTATTTATTTATTTACTTTTTTCTTGTTAAAAAAATGTTTTTTTAACTTCTTCTTCAGTGAATTATTTAGCGCCATTTTTTTCTTTTCTACTATACCATTATGAAATATTTTGTTTTAATTTTTCTTTTCTTTTCTTTTTTTTGGAAAAAATACATATACAAGGCAGAAGAATTCATTGGTACTATTATCATCCCTCTCTCTCCCTACAGGTGTGTGTGTGTGTGATTGAATTCTTTTTCAATGTTGAATTTATTTATTTATTTATTTTAGACAAACAAAATTATCATTTACTTAAATCTTATTTATTGAAATAAATTTAAAATTGAACGAAGAACGAATTAATTTTTCTGTGAAAAATTATGAATTAAATAAGAATTAAATTCATTTAGTATTATTTAATTAAATTTTAGTATTGATATTTAGGATTGCAATTAATTTAGTCTCTTATTGACATATGTGTGTATACTGTGTGTATTGTTGTTTATGGGGCCCTTTAATTTTGTTGTCATTTAAATCGAACGATGTTGTCGAAAGGGCTTTCCACTCTAGTGGCCCGACATCTGACTCCAAGGTGATCGTAATGATGATTGTTGTTGAAATATATATGTCGTCTATCCTCGTATATAATCATCGACTTTATTCGGATTAGTCAATAACGGACTTAGATTAGTCAAATAACAAGGATGGACCTTTGAATACATATATTTTGCATATTGGAGCGAATGAAATAGAGAGAAGAGAAACGATGCGCAGTAGAGATGGCTGGTAAGCCAACTACCATTTAACCAAGCGTTAATCAATATTTATAGTTACACAAAAGTAAGTTACAGACATATGATGAGTAATGGGATAAAAAATGTACACACACCTACGCGCTCATATAAAAACAGTCAAGATTGATAAGCGAATAACTAACAAGGTCAGAATGTGACTCAAGTAGAATGAATAGAATGAGCTGTCCGTAGACTAGAATAAGGTATATGGGCTTAACGCAATAACCGACACTATATGTTAAATTCGTTACTTGATTAATGCAGAATACGGTATATAACTATGGTAGTCGAATGGATAGAACCGTCACAGTTACAAATCAGAAGGCTGAAGTACTTGTGGGATAAGAATCAAAATGTACAGAAAATTATGGGAATTTATAGATATTATCGTTTGTTATATCAACATTATAATTCAACCAATCCAAAAGAAGCATGTTATGCTACTCTTCAATAGTAGCATGCCACATTGGTATTCTAGAAAGTTTCATCATGCTCTGATTAGATGGAAACTCTTTGACTCCTTAAGCCGTCCATCCCAACCCAGTCACCAATTGTTATAACTTATGGCCTTGCGCTCTATTACTTTGTAACATAACGATATCGCTAATTAGAGAACAGTGATTTATCGACTGGACCAATGACGCGTAAACTCGTACGAGCAGTCTAAAGTCTTTATCGGTTCTTCTTCCTGTCTAGCCCCACCTGTTAAGTTCAGAACATTAATCGCAGCTTCCGCGATATGCATCATGTATTTAGAACATACTGGGTTTATGTACAAACTAAACAGACAACATCGTACTATAAAATAGAAAAAAACATTTGTACAAGATCTAGCCAAAAGTAGTTGTGTATGTGGAAGACTGTAATTAATAGATTAGGTCAAAATAAAGCTTATAATAAATGGAACACGAATATGCATACTTTAGCTACTTAATCATTATACAATAAAAATATATGTATCGCATTGGTCCATAAATAGTTCTCAAAAGTTATCATTCATAATTCTCGTCGAAATATAACAATTGCCTAGACATGACCTAATTGACAAGCATTATAAACAAAGAAAGATAGTGGTTAGCAGTCCTAAACATCAATGGGTAGATTCAAGTTAAAAATACCATATGAATTTCAACGTCACCTAATTGCATGAGCAACGGCCTATCAGGAATCAGTAACTAAGTGGATGACGCAATGGAGTTTGAAGAAAATGTTACTGGGTTTGAGTTCAGGAGTAAACATCAACTCTGAGATGCATGTATATTCAGCTGACGAGACTCAAACAGAACGAAACACATGTTCTGGATTCTAGTGCTTGCCACTATTCTTCTTTGCTTATAAATAGTTACTAATTAGTTGGAAATATTATTTAAAATCATAAGCATCCTTTGTCTGTATTTAGATAAATAATTCAACAGTGAAAAATGTTAATATTAAATGGCAAACACCACCACTATTATTTGAACTTATAATTTAAGTGTTAGTACTTGTTCTGCTAGTAGTCATAATAACAGTTGTATCAACAATAGTAATCTGATTAAAACTTTAAATCAATAGATGATAATTAGTTTCTGTCAGTATCCATTATAATTGAAATTCCTCTTCATGAACTTTTCTTTGAAATATGATTTAATGGGAAAAACAAAACTGGTTTTAAAGTACAACATTTTAAAAATAAGTGTACTGGTAACAGAACTACTATTAAGTCTACAGAAAGATTATGAAAGACTTTACATTTCATAAACAAACACAAAGTCACTTACAAATATATACAACGAAATAAGATTATTTTATAATAAATCATTATTGAACCACTTTTTTTAATATTCTCTTATTCAACTTTTTTTCAGATTAATTTTAGTTAAATTGTATAATTATAAACAAAATTCTATTGTACAACAATAGAATCACAGAAAACTAAAAATGGTGACTGCATTACATTGATACATTGTAATATAATATATCTACAATTCATTAGTTACTCTATCTAGTTTAGTTGTGTTGTTTTCTCTGAGCTTGATGGTTTAATTGCAAAGCTTTCATCATCGTTTTGTTTGACATCATCAGTGATTACTGCACGTATAAATGGTCGGTGCAACTAATCCATAAGTGTTATATCAGATTATCAGAATTAGTGTGTCAATGGAAAGATGTAACGTGAGGTTTTGCCAGTTTTACTTCACTATATATTTCTGTTGAACAATTTTTTTTGTTAATCCTTGACTACATGATTCTTGATCACTTTGATACAAAAAAATAGATTGAGTCCACATCAATATGTCTACTAATTACAGATTGACCTGAAGCCATACTTTCAGTAATTCTCTGACATGCTTTGATTTTCCTTGATCAAACATTTTAATGTTTTCCCAATCACATTCTTATTTGTGACTCATGGCGTGCATTATTTTAAATGCAAACATGTCGAGTCAGTTTACTACCAATTTGTGTTTACTTACACCTAGATATAGGAAACATTTTAAAACTAGTGATGTCAACTATGTACATTTAATTTGCACAATTCCTATGAATGAGTTCAAAATTTCACTTAGTGCTGTTCACATTTCATTGGGAAAACAACTTGAAGCACAAATTTTGAAAGATAAATAACGTGAAATTAAAATACAGAAGTCTATCCTTAAAATTTAAATCTAATACTAAATATATATACTAGGGACGTCGAATAAGTTGAATGTGAAAGAAGAAAAGATCTAAGTGATGAATCGGCAACTCATAGAAACATTAACGAAACTCATGAACCTTAAAAAAGATTTGAGATAGTATCCTGTTTAGTCAAAACAAAAACAATTATTTACTTCAACTGAACAAATATTTTTCGGATACATGTACATCAAATAAAGATTATTAATTAAATTTATTTATGTATGGTTAAATATTAAGAAAATATAAACGACTTTTACTCTAAATTTACCAAATAAAACAATAACAGACAAACAAGTAATACATTTGTAATATCCTAATGAGTAGAAAAATTAGATTTTTTGACGTTTTGTGACTTAGCGTAAGTCACTTCTTCAGTGAATAAATAAATAACCAAATCAAAATCAATCCAAGTTTAACTAGTACAAAGGAACAATACAACAATATTAGGTGAGATCAATCAAAAAGCAGGTTTGAACAAGTCAATGTTATGTCATTTCGGTCAAGGTGATTCATAAGCGACATCTACGTAAATTTGTTTGTATATATGTGTTAAATGTTAAAGATGAAAAGTGTGTGACATTTATGATGAGGAAGGAGAAATTTTAATTTGTATGTAAGATAATACTGTGAATTGTGAATAATATCAGACTAGGTGACTAGGATAGATAGTTCAAGTAGGATGTATGGTAAGGCCTTCTTTTCTATTGAGAGCAGTAGAATTAAGCATTATATGGAATGCATCAGCCACTCTCCTTTCTTTATAATTGTAATATTTTGATACTTTTGAAATCGATTTTGTGGTTGTTGAAAATAGTGTGAAATGCTGTTGCTGATTTAATTTGAAGTCTATCCAGTTCTACAGGATTACTGGGAGGTTTCTTTGTGTACCTAATATGTTCTTTGGTACGAGTCAAGATTTCGCAAGATAGCTCTCCAATATAGAAGGCATCACAATCGATACAACCTAATTTGTAGACACAGTTTTGTGTAGACATGAAAGGGATTTTTTTCTTTTAAGAGAACTAAAGTATTTCGAAGTGTGTTCGTTGTTTTGAAATGTACTTTAATTCTGTGTTGTTTCAAGATTTTTTTGGAGTTCTTCTGCTGTTTCATGACGGTATGGTAAAACTGCTGTACCAAATCATGGCATTTCATTCGAATTATTATTATTATTACGCACTGAAATGTCTTGTTTTAAAATACTTCTAACAATCTTCATAGGAAAATTATTAACTTGTAAGATGATAATTACATTCTTTTGTTCTTTGTTTTTACCCCCTTCTGATGTGATGATCTTGTTAGCTCTTCTAAAAAGATTTGGGGCCAACGAGATCTTGACAATGAAAGGATGTGCTGAATGGAAGTGAATATATCGATCAGGAGAGTGTGGGTTTACGGTAGATGGATGGATTTAGAATTCCATTTAGATTTCTCTTCACTAAGCAATCTAAAACTGGTAGTTCACCATGTTCATTTTCATTCTCGTTCATGAATTTGATGTGAGATGAAAGTGTATTGATCCGTTTTGAAAAAGATCTTAGATGAGTCTTTTTTATCACAACAAATGTATCATCTACATCTCTAAGCCGAATTCGTGGTTCAATGTCGTTGGCGAGAATATTTGATTCTATGTGTGCTATAACAGACAAAATATTTCCCAATCTTTCAACAATTTAAATTGAATTATATATTTTCCTTTGATGTATTTCTTGTTGTTAATAAATACTGTTAGCTACATTTAAGCAAATGAATTTCCAATCCAATCAATCTTATTCTATTCATACCGGCATGATTTTTCTCAGTAAATAACTATTTCATATATTTCTTTAAAGATTTTAGATTATAGTTAATGAATTGCTCAAATATAACGATTTATTGATTTTAGTGTCATCTGATGATGAAACTGTTTGTTTTTTTGTTGTTGTTGAAGACCTAATTATCTCCAAATACTTATTAGAAATTTCAAACAATTCAACAGAAATACACTTTGAGAATATTCAACACAAATAGTTAGATGAAAATACAACTATTTTAACAATTATCAAACATACTTTATTATTTGAAAACTTTTCGTTGAAACTTATATTTTAACAAATATTTTTAATCTTAGTAAAAATACTTACTTACGCCTGTTACTCCCATTGTAGAATAGTCCATCGTACAGCATTTTCCAACCCACTCTGTCCTAGGTCTTCCTTTCTAGTTCTATACAATTGTTGTTCATTCTTCTCATGTCTGTCTCCATCTCTCAGCGTATTATTTTTTTTGGTCTTCCTCTCTTCCTTTGGACTTGAGGATTCCATGTGAGGGCTTGTCTTGTGACGCAGATGAGTGCTTTCCTCAATGTGTGTTCTATACACTTCTAGCGCTTCTTCCTGATTTCTTCGTTCGCTGGAATCTGGTTTATTCTCTCCCACAATGGGTTGTTCCTGATAGTGTCTGGCCAACGGATCCGAAGTATTTTGCGTAGACAAATGTTAATAAACACCTGTATTTTCTGGATTATGGCTTTCGTAGTTCTCCAAGTTGCTGACCCATACAGTAGAACTGACTTAACATTTGTATTGAGAATTCTGACCTTGATGTTGGTTGGTAGTTGTTTTGAGTTCCAGATGTTCTTCAGCTGCAAATATGCTGCATTAGTCCCACCATGTTCACCAATGATGCTGCTCAGATATGCAAAAGTTTTTACATCTTCCAAAACTTATTAGTAAAAATATAACAATGTAAATAAATATTAAATAATAGCAACTAGAATAATTGTAATAATAGTATATGCGTAGGCATATGGGAAGTATATGGGTAGGTCACTTATGATCCATATGACTGTTTATAAAAATGAATTCTACCTCACAGTTTCTAAATGATAAGGTTATATGTTAATGTTAACAAATATAAATTCATCTATGTAAAAAAAACAAAGATTTAGGTTCATTCATAGTTCCAGTATTATTAAGTGCTAATTAATTTGAAATTAAAATCATATAAGTAAAGCATACAAACATGTTTAATAATATTAACATGTCAATTTACATGTATTTATATAATAAAACATCATTTTTCATTGATTAAAATGCTGTTCAGAATATTAACAATGAGATTATCCAAATCCTTACTAACAATGGTAAAAACATTGTAGCGATTGAATACGTCAATGAATATGTAGACTCAATAACTCAGTAGACAATTCGTTGTCATCTGAAGTGATAGATTCCAAATTCGAGTCACACTACAAATAACAGTGTTAAGATCGAAACACATAAGCTACTTTATCCTAAATAAGACTAGATTTACTTCCTAGATTCCAGTGCAAGCCTCACTCCACCTATTTTATGTCACATATCATTACTTTCATGAATCAGTTACTTTACATATTTCCTGCAATTACAATCAATTAGATAGAGAATTAGATCATATTTATCTAAATTAATGTCAATTCGAGGATAAAATGAAATACAGCTGACGAGTCCTAAACAAGATTCCAGTACTAAACACCTTTGTCTATCCTATATAAATTTGTGTCATAATGACTACATTGAGAAGATCCATATAGAATACATATATGCTAACAAAGAGTGATCAAAATTTGCAAAATTAAATATAAATAAATCAGAAGGGGTTTTGTGAAGATTTTAGTAATTTCAATAATTCAACTCAAGAGTCAGTTGAATCTAGACCACCATGAAAAAACTGGAAGCACTGGACGGCCGTTTCGTCCCAGTAAGGGATTCCTCAGCAGTGCGCATCCACGATCCCGTACTCCCGAGAGATTCGAACAAAGGACCTATCAGCCTCGCGCGCGAGCGCTTAACCATTAGGCTACAAAGTCGACATCCATCGGTGTTAATGTTCGACTTCAACCATAAATAAATTTTTTTAGAATAAATGATTAAGTCTGTAACATGAATTATTCACTGGAATTCATGAACAGAATCATTTTAATTTGATCTATCATTCAAAATGATAATATCTTCAGAATTTATGTTAATTTAACAAGTTACTCTAAAAACGAGTAATTTTTGTTTTTATCAAAATAATATTGTTTCATTTTATTTGTATCAATCTTTTCTTCTTTTCTTTCTTGAACATAGATAAAACGCTAATCCTAGTAAACAGTCTGCAGACGATATATATACGTGTATAGATAGAGAGATAGATATAATCAACAATTCAAGTGGGCTGAAAATTAAAAGAGAAAAAAACGTGACTGATCAAATATGATAAACAAATGTAGAAATTCAGACCGATGAGTATGTTTGTTTAAGATTTTCTACATTTATTTCTAACCACATAAATTATTTCAATGGCTAATATCATGAATCAATTGAAGGTAGATCACCATGGAAAACCTAGAAGCACTGGACGGCCGTTTCATCATATTTTAGGACTCCTCAGCAGTGCGCATCCACGATCCTGCTTCACAGAACTCGAACCCAGGACCTACTGGTTTCGCGTGAAAGCGCTTAACCACTAGACCACTGAGCTGGCCGGTATCCAACGGTGTTAATGTCTAACTTCAACTAATCCACGAAATTGAGCGATAGATCCACCAATGTCTTCAATGAGTTACTATCTCACAACAGACCCGGCTGAACTCCACTGGTCACTGATTCTCACTAGAACTCCAGGAAATACCTCTTGAATTCAGTCACTAGTGAGCATATGTTGATTAGTAGCAGAAGGGGTTTTTGTGGATATTATAATAATTTCAATAGTTAAAAACATGAGTCAATTGAAGCTAGATTACTATGAAAAACCTGGAATCACTGAAAAACCGTTTCATCGTATTGTGTAACTCTTTAGCTATGCAAATCCACAATCTCACCTCGCGAAATTCGAAACCAAAACGTAAAAATCTCGTTGGTGGTCTAATTTCAATTGATTCATGATTTCAACTATTGAACTTACTATAATATCCACAAAAATCTCTTCTGATATAAATTTTAATTATAATTCAATTATAAAATCAGTGATTTTGTTTTATTTTAGTTACTTTGTCATTTTTTTAAATTCTGAAAACAACTTTCATACTTTTCGTAAAAATCATTTTATTTATGAAGTAGAATTAATTAATGGTCGTTGAGTTTAGAAAATGTAAAAAAAGAAGAAAAATAGATGTGAATTCCTTTTCTCTTTTTCCTTCTCCCTCATGTCACCCCTCTACTCATAAATTACCTTTGGATCCCTAACAAAATCTATAGTATATAAATGTAAAATTATTGTTCATTTGAAATGAAACACAATTTATACATATAACATTTCAATAAGTATGAACATTGATTTTTTTTTAACAACTGATTGCTTAGTATAGAAAACATTTTGATGGAGTTTTGTTCTCTGAGTTGGATGGTTTGGTCGTGGAGCTTTCATCGTTCTTCTGAACGACATCATCAGCACAAATTTCAGACTTCTATCTGAAAGTTCCACGATCAAACTATTCAGCTCAGAGAACAAAATTCCATTAAAATCATCCACCAAAGCTACAAACAAATTTTCTCCACCATCTCAAAAGAAAACATTTTCCAAAATTGTATAACTTTCTTCAAATAGTAAAATATCAGAAGTATAATTTTTCTTATTTATGAAAAATTGATAAATTATATCATGTTTTTTAGGAATAAATAATCTATTCAATACAAGGGATTTATTTAAAAGTATCTAATCAAATCTTGACATTAATATCCAGTTATTCATGTTGAAGAAATCAAGAAGTGCTGGAAGTGGATAGGTCACACATTAAGGAAAGCACTCAAATTTGTAACAAGACAAGCCCTCACATGAAGTCCTCAAGGCCAAAGGAAAAGAGGAAGACAAAAGAACACATTATGCCAGAAAACGGAGATAGACATGAGAAAAATGAACCAGAATTGGATGGAACTAGAAAGGAAGGCCTGGGACAGAGTGGGTTGGAGAATGTTGGTCGGCGGCCTATGTTCCATTAGGAGTAACAGGCGTAAGTAAGTAAGTAAGTAAGTAATTCATGTTGATTTACTTTCTAGTCTCAGATAAGATATGAAGTTTACAATCATTTCCTTTGAAATTAATTTAGGTTACAATATGTCATCAAACTCAGTGTTCATAAAAATTGAAAATAAGAATTGTATAATATGTAATAAATCACTACATCAACGGTTAAAACTTAGTTATATATTGTGTTATGTTTGTTATGTTAGACAAATTAGAGTTAATTCTCTATTTGACCAAATTTAGTTCTGTTTTTCGGAATCATAACTATGAATTTTAAGAATACAATCTTTAATTATGAGATAGTGGAGAAGATTTGTAGCTTGGTGAATGATTTTAATGGAATTTTGTTCTCTGAGCTGAATATTTTGGTCGTGGAACTTTCAGATAGAAGTCTGAAGTTTTTGCTGATGATGTAGTTCAGAAGGACGATGAAAGCTCCACGACCAAACCATCCAACCCAGAGAACGAAATTCCATTAAAACAACAATTAATTAAATGATATTGAAAACAATATGATTGTTTCCTTTGTATTATTTAAACTTGTGTTAACTTAATTTGGTTATTTATTTACTCTAAAGAAGAAGTGGCTTATATGAAGTCATAAAATGTCAGGAATATAAATTTTCTACTCATTGAGATATAATAAAAATATATTTATTATTATCAGAAGGGGTTTTGTGGAGATTGTAGTAATTTCAACAGTTGAGATCATGAATCAATTGAATCTAGACCACCATGGAAAACCTGAAAGCACTGTATGGCCGTGTCGTCTCAGTATGGGGCTCATCAGCAGTGCGCATCCACGACCCCGGCTCGCGGGATTCGAGCCCAGAACTTATCAGTCTTGCACGCGAGCGCTTAACCATCAGACCATTGAGTCGGCATCCAACGGTGTTAATGTCTAACTTCAATGCTAGCTTGTTAATTTGATGTTGAAAATAATGAGACAGTTTTTAGTGAATATGCAACTATACATTAACATTAGTTTGACCAATGACACTTAATCAAAATGTCGATTTCTCATTACTTAACTGACTTTTAATAATATAAGTCATTATAAATAGAAGTTTTCTGATGAATTCATAGATTTGGTCATAGATATATAGTTGGATACTGACAAGTATAACAACTAAACAGAATATCAAAACAAATAAATAATATATTTTTTTAATATCCCAATGAGTAGAAAAATTAAATTTTATGACGTTTCGTGACTTAGTGTGAACCACTTCTTTAAAGAATCTAATTTTTTCTTCTCATTGGGATATTACAAAAAATATTATTTATTTAAAACAATCTACCTAATGCTCAATTTATTCAAGCGAATGTCAAGATGTTATATTTTCTCGCGTAGATAGTAAAAATAAATCTGTTCAGTTTACTTTCAAAAGAAGCTTTGAAATATCATAAATCTTAAACATTATGTACAATGATTTATCTAACAGTTAATGATTTTTGACAAACAGGTTATTTTGAATTAGTTTAATTCATTATAAATTACTGGGGTTTTTTTTCTGAGCTCCATTGAAAACTACATGCTAATTTGGTCAAACCTTGTGTCTTCAATGATGTTAAGAATGAACTATCATTTGTCTATAAATGTTCCTTAGTACGTTCATGGTACGTTATTCACAATCATCAAACGTGATAAGATGATTAACTTTTTATTTACTTTCCGACAGTCATGTACACTTGCTATATTTAATGTTTCACATATTTTTCAACTATATAACGGTAGTGATATGTGAATTATTATTTGAAAATGTTCAATAAACAATACAATATAGATATAATATCAATATTGTGTTAACCTTAGAATACTAGTATTCATTCTGGTATAGGCCCGTAGTTTTAATAGTACGAAACGTTGATATGCACTCTGGTTGTTACTTATTAGTTTACAAACACATGGAATGGCCGTGTAACTGATTATCAGAAAATTTGTTTTATAAAAAGTGATATGATGTCTTTGAGTTAGGATCAACAATTTGAATTTCATTTCATTGGCGAGTATATACCTTAAGAGGCTCATATCCAACAATCCCTTATATGTTAAATAATATAAGAACCTCATTACTTCTATACTTAGCATTCAATACATAGGGATACCATTTTACGACAGAAAAATCAGTTCGTTCGTTGTATTACCATGTAAGTTGACTTCATTTGAAGCCAACTAGAAGTCAAAAGTCGATAATATATGAAACGCTTGTATAAGCTAATTAAACACTAGAAACCAGAAGCCACTGAATTTTTGGTTTTAAACAATGATCACTCACTATTATGCAAAAAAATATCAAAATCTTCCTATTCAATGAATAACAAGACATATCACATAGTTAGTGCGTTCAAAACGATTGTTTTATATTTCTCAGTTTAATTGTACTTGACAGTTGTCTTAATTAGCCTAAATTACCATTATGTTTCAGTCATTAAAACAAAATTCCTATTTCTTAAATGAATGATAAATATTATTTTGATGATAATAGACTAAAACCATCTGTTCCTTCTAAACAATGTTGTAAATAAAATTATTCGGAAGATAAAAATTCTTTTTGTCTTAAAACATTTAACGAACATATTCTTCAGTTTACTTAATAGTCATAAAATAACTCTAATATTATTCCTTTTTTTTGAAATCATAGACATTTAAGTTGTCATCTTTGAAAATATTTTCAGGCAGTATAGTCTATTTACCTTCAATGACTTCAATATGTCTATTCATATGTAAGAGTATGAAAGATATATGTTCCTAATCTGTCCATAGATTATAACTATTATTATTGTTATTATTGGTTATCATTCAATGTCAAACAAACATTATGTTTTATTCAGGTACTATCACTGTACACTTGTCTTCTTTTATTATCATGAAAAAAAAGGCAAAAACAAAGAAATGAGCAGAATAACATGAATACATTTCAACTCGTTAAGTTCTCATTATCCGTTAACAACATGTAATATTTTAAAATTATTGTAAAGTTTACTTAATTATAACAGAGAAGTTAGATATGTATCATTGCGGTGATGTAATGAAGTATATAGTAATATAACTAAATATAATATTTGAAAGAATATTCTAGATCGTCGGACAAAGTTACAAGAGATCATGGATTAAACAATAAAGTGGTTGGACATAAACTAATAGTGATTAAGAGTAGAAGGATTTGAGAACTTACTTGCATACAACTAGTACCCCTCCTGAAGGAGAATAGATCACACACCAGCATTCTTCATCCAACTACATCATCGGTAATACTGTCCAGTTATTTACAGTTCATATTCATCATTTTCATGTCTAATTACAATTCTCCATACACTGTGTTCTTTGGCTTTTCTCTCTCCCCTTTCCCTTCATGAGTCCATGTAACGGGTTGCTTCGTGATGTGAATTGGTGATTTCATCAGTGTATGTCCTGTCCACATCCAACGTTCTTTTCTAATTTCCTCTTAAGATTGGAGCTGATTTGTTCTCTCCCACAGTAGACTGTTACTGATGATATCCGGTCAACGAACATTGAGTATGTTGTGTAGAAAATTGTTGATAAAAACTTGTATCTGCCACTTCTCCAGTCATCCAGTCCTTCTTTGCCATCAGTTTCATCATGACGACCATCAGATGGTTATCTCAATTAATGTCGGCTCTTCCTCCAGTTATCACAACTTCCATTGACCTTCTGAATGTTTCAGTCATACAGATATCATCTATCTGCTTCTATGTAGTGTGATCCGATGAGACTAATATAACTTCGAGTATGCGTTTATGAGGGAATATTGTGTCGCCTATAACCATTCTATTGAATCCACATACATTCCCAAACCTCTTTCCATTATCGTTCCTTTCTCTTAGTCTATGTCATATCACGGTATTTTCATACACGGTGTTGTCCAGTTCGACTTTGGCATTCAGGTATGTCATCAACATGGTCAGGTCATTTAATGGACACATCGTTATGATCGATTGCAGCTTCTGGTAGGACTGATCTTTATCGTCGTCATTTCTATCATTGGTGGGTGAATAACATTGGATAATATTCATTGTGATTCTCCTCTTCTTTGTTTTGAAGGATGTTTTGATTATTCTGGATTCATGAAATTCCCATCCTATAAATGCATTTCGTGATTCTTTATACAGAATCGGTGCGACTCTTTTTGTGTGCTAATCATTTTTGTCTTCATGATTAGGGTAAACAGCATCTCTCCGGAAGCTGATGTTTTCTGTCCAGCTTGAGTCCAATGGGTTTCACTAATTTCGACAACCGTCAAGTTGTGTCTCCTCATTTCCGTTGCTATTCGACTGGTCCTCACGGTCTCCTACATTGTCTGGACATCCAATGAGATGACATCAGTCAATTAAATATACAGTTATGAATTTGGATGAAATGATACAACTAAAATAAGATGGAGAAAAAAAGTTGCAAGGGTGACGTCACCATCGTGAGGTAACATTTTCGATTTTTTTCTTTTTGGATACATAAATATGGCTTGAGGTGTTTGATGGTTATGGCTCCGGAGAATTTAAAACAAATGAAATTTGACTGTCGAATGATGATCCTGAAAGATTTATCTATTTAATTTTATAACTATAAATCATCCTAAATTTGTTAAATTTTGTTGATACAAAGATAGAGAGAATATATAGTGAATTGATGACTTAGTTCAACATTGTTGTATACATATATAAGAACGTGGTGAATTAAGTTGATATGAAACCACCATACAATCAATCAATCAGGTATAGTGAAACATAGAACCTAACACATTTTCATCGGCCAAAGTTCCTATACCACATTAACATTGATGAGATGAAATTTTCAAAACCAACCCCGTAGTAGCAGTAGTACTAACTATATCGGTAATAATAATTACTATTATAATAGAAAAGTTTAGGTATTGGTAAAGGTTTAAAGATATGATTTCGAGATCTCGGAACTTGGGAAACATAAAAGAGCTAATGCACCTGCATACAATTTCGAGACGTCATTTAAATTCTCTAACCTTTGGTGATGATAATCAACGGACCCCAATCACGTAGTCTTCATCTACCTATATTTGGTCGGTCCAATAGTCAATAACTATATGGACTGATAAGAAATCTTGATTTAGCCGCCCCAAATGATCTTCCAACCTACTCTTACATAAAAAAATCGTCCATCAAGATAGGCAGTAGATGGACATACGTAAAAGATGTCCCAATCACCTCGGTTGACGAAAATTCAATACTTTATCAGCCGATTTAGTACACTTGATACCTTATCCAATACCCCAACTCTACTCACTCAGTGGTCCCGAAAAATACGAGTAATGGTTCGAAGACATATGATCAAGTACAAGTAACCTATGAATACCCCCTACTCTTAATAATCATGCTCAGTTATATAGAATTTCTGAATAGGTATTATTTCCTACATTACTGGGCATATATTTTGTGGATCAGTGTTAAACAGAAAAAAAAACAAAGATTTCAGACTAACACTTATCATATAAAATAGAAACAGATTTCCAACTGCATCTTCCATAGCTTCCAAATTCATGCACATCTGCTGTAAAACGATGATGAATACTCTTGACTGATTGAATAAATATAGCATAAATATATATTATACAAATTGTATATTAGAATGAAGCCTGAAGAAACCCAAATGGCAAGTAATCTTTTTGATAACTTTTTCCTAATAAATTTATTGTACAGATGACCCTGATAATTTCGAAGCACACAAATTGAAACCTCAGATAGAATTCATAGGTCCCTCTAATCCACAATGTTACAAAGCCAGCAAAACGAAGATTCATAAACAAAATGTCCCAGTAAGGTCTACGCAATGATCAGTTTACCTCACCACAAGATTGTCGGCTAATTAGAAAGTAGTATAGAACGTACTGACCGACGACTATGCAGATCTACTTGATATGAATTATTTCAGCTTAACAACAGATTGTATCACATAGATATCACTTGCAAATATATTGTCCTCTTTGTCTTAACATTTCTATTCATTAAAGTGCACCGTCTCAAACACAATAACATTGTTGACTGAAGTACTAATCTCTTAACTTTATTAGGATCCGATTTCAAATGACTACTAATTATGTACCCGAAGAATATCCACTTCTCTTTTGATAGTACGATGTATCGTCAAATTGACAGAATAGAAATGTGTCAATAGGCACTGTCTAAATGACTTCTCAAGTCACTTTTTGTTGTTCTATTTTTAATCAAAGCAATCTAATGTTCATTTGGTTAGCTGAAGAGATTAGTTCCATTTTGAAAAAACTACCGAAAATCAGGAAGCAATAAACAAGTATTTTGGCCTAGCTTCTGACAAAGTAGAGTACGCCCACATTTAATCCACTGATAGAATCTGAAACCTCCAGGTTTCACTGCGAGTGGATATCAAAGTGGTCAACCAGTGACGGATCATACGATTATCCAGTGACACTGAGCATATGTGTCACTACACACCTGAACAGAACTGATGCTAACTCATCCTATTCTCAACAATCACTAATATCTCTCCGTGTATTTCATTACAGAATCACTTATTTACCACCCTGTGGTCTTTTGATACTAAGCTAGTCGATATTTCGGAACTAATCTTAATATGTAATATTTCAATTCTAACATTTCAATTTATTTCTAAGATATGCATTCCTACTACACTATACTGATACATTTGTACATTAGCTTCTGATAAACTTTATTTCTATAAATATGCTGATTTCCATTTGCGATTCTTTATCTTGAAATATAACTAGTCGTAAGCAGTCGGTGAGAAAATAACGAAATATAATTAATTCGTGTGATTCTGCTTTGATCAGTGTCCTTGGTAATTTCAAGTTAATAAATGGATTTGTATGAAAGAAACAAAAGTTAACCTATCAGATGAGCAATTCCTCCATGTATCACTAGCATAAAAACATGCCAGTTATGAATTTCAATATCGAGACAACTGTGAATATTAGACGGATCAACAAAGTAGTAACCAGCACAAATCTCTATCGATCAGTGGTTGGAGATGTCGGATGATATGGCTCAGAATCGATAGAAATAGCACAATTGCACTCACTTTTAGCCTTCCCTTAAATTATGAATAGTGAAATCTCCTTAGAAAATGTTTTCTTTCTATACTCTATATTTTCTACTATTGATACACGGCGAACATGAACCACCGCAAGAATGACTGCTTGAAAAGGGGAACGAGTGCGGTGTGTGCTACTTTTACTGACACAAGTAGTATATGATGTTAGTCGTGAACAAAAGATCTGGCAACAGAGAGACAAGAGGATCGAACAGTAAAGAATGGAAACAGAATGCTATTTGTATGAAGATGCAAGAACAATGAAGTCTGAGTCATTTTGAGACAATTGATGGACATTTTGCAAATTAAGCGTTTACTTTATGATTGTTCGATTTTATTAACAAGTCCTGTAATTTTGTGTTAAATACATTCGATTGTCCCCACTGGTGTTCTGCTCACTCCATTACTACTTTTGGTAATTTTATTTCATTACGCTGATGTAATGTTGCAACTTGAAATGATATAAATGTGCCAGGTTTTACTTCGCATTTGACTGACTGCTAAACGATAGATCGAACCAAACCAGTATATAATCAAGATGAGAATCGTATCCGAATATTTTTTACGTTTTCGGTATGGATATCCTGGAGAATGCAATCTATCAGAATCTTCATGTAGCAAGATTGAAACTTATAAATAAAAAAGAACGTTTATAGATGCAAATAATAAACCAGTAGAGAAAATGAAAGATTATCAATAAAGCCATAGTGGATTCAGTATACGATTTTCAAGATAATTTTATAAAAATTACACAGGAGTAACAACGAACAATTGACAAAATCAAGATTTTATTAACTCCTTCGCAAGAACAATGAATGCATAATTCCTAAGAAAGCAAGAAAAATTAAAATTAAACAAACAGACACTGTGAAAGATCAGCATGAATAATAAGAAATTTCACAACAAGCCATAAGTTAGTAGATTAGGGATTAAACGTAGAAATGTAAGGATCAAATCAAGATCTTATCTATATATTCGACATTGCAGGAAAATTTAGGAGAGGTGAATTAAATTCGATGTAAGCCCGAACAATAACGGCGTACGTAGTTGAAAAGTGTTAACCACACAAACATAAAGCTGAGCGCACTGATGTGAAGCAATTGAAAAAAAACAATAAAGTATCTCAGACTAAGTTCAATTTGGCGCATGCTTCTAATGCTGAAAAAGTTGAAGCCATTGATGTATTGCCTACTTATATATAAAAAAGTAGCCCAAATATCATCGTCTGTTTTATTTATTTCTTTTCTTTCGATTCTTTAATCTTGGATTTTCGTGCAAATGAAGGCATTTTGAAACGACGCTTCTTTTTCCTTTCTGATATACTGTCATCTTTTCTAGCCTGATATGAGAAAGAAAAATATATGAAATTTATAACCACACTCAAAATATGTGACTTGAGAAACCATATAGGCAAATAAAATTAACTACAAAGGCAGTATCTATAGACTCATTTCTATCCTGTCAGTTTGATGGTATAATACTTAATTACGCCTGTTACCCTTCCTGAAGGAGAATAGATCGCACACCAGCATTCTTCATCCAACTACATCATCGTTAATACTGTCCAGTTATTTACAGTTCGTATTCATCCTTTTTATATTTGATTATAATTCTTCATACACTGTGTTCTTTGGCTTTTCTCTCTCCCCTTTCCCTTCATGAGTCCATGTAACGGGTTGCTTCGTGATGTGAATTGGTGACTACATCAGTGTATGTCCTGTCCACATCCAACGTTCTTTCCTAATTTCCTCTTCAGATTGGAGCTGGTTTGTTCTCTCCCACAGTAGACTGTTACTGATGATATCCGGTCAACGAACATTGAGTATGTTGTGTAGAAAATTGTTTATAAATACTTGTACCTGTTTAATAATGGTTTTGGTAGTTCTCTAAGTTTCAGCTCCGTACAGTACAAGTGACTATCTTGACGCTTGTATAGAATATTGTGACTTTGATGATGGTTTCCAGACAGTTGTTTTGAGTTCCATACTCTCTTCAAATGTAAGGATGAGACATTTGATTTGTTAATCCTCGCCTTTACGCTTGCACTGTACTATCAAAAGAGAAGTGGATATTCTTTGGGTACATAATTAGTAGTCATTTGAAATCGGATCCTAATAAAGTTAAGAGATTAGTACTTCGGTCAACAATGTTGTGTTTGAGACGGTGCACTTTAATGAATAGAAATGTTAAGACAAAGAGGACAATATATTTGCAAGTGATATCTATGTGATACAATCTGTTGTTAAGCTGAAATAATTCATATCAAGTAGATCTGCATAGTCGTCGGTCAGTACGTTCTATACTACTTTCTAATTAGCCGACAATCTTGTGGTGAGGTAAACTGATCATTGCGTAGACCTTACTGGGACACTTTGTTTATGAATCTTCGTTTTGCTGGCTTTGTAACATTGTGGACTAGAGGGACTTCTGATATCATGACTTATGAATTTTATGTAAGATTTCAATATCTAACACCATCGTCTGTGTTGTTAACACGTAGTTATCTAATGACCGACTATTGTTTTGATTTTCGTCGGTAAATAAGTCGATTATACATGAAGTAATACTACAATGATATTAGTGATAATTGTTTAAAACAATATTTGTAGTGCAACTGAATTATAGAAATTGATGAAAAATAAAAACGAATCATCAGAATCCATTAATATCTAATCAAGTTTCTTTTGAGGCTTGATGTATATTTTGTGTATCCTTATACTTACTGGTGACGAAACACTAGGTTATCTTGATTTTTGATCGAACAAATAAACCTGGTATTTATACTTTCTAAGTTCAACTGTTGTTAACTATTATTCAAAATCATGAACGCCTTAGAATTAATAAACATTACTAACCTCTTTTTCAGTATCATCATGGCTAGCTTCAGCTCCACTGGTATCTGACCGAACTGCATGAATACGACTTACGTCTAAACTAGGTTCTCCATTATCTAAGATGTGAAAACAGTAAGGAGAAAATTTTATCCAATATTCAGAATATCGAGAGCTTCAAAATCAAATTCAGTTAAGATTATCAGTATAAACCTTAACTGAATTACTGGTATAAATATTCAGGTAACTATGTCTAGTGAGTTTTTACTGTCTTCATGTAGCATATACTCCGTAATTTTGTAGTGTAACTGTACGAAATAAAAATAATTGTGATCTCAATAAAAATCAACATTAACATCTCATAAAAACACAATTGCAATTTGTTGAGATTGGTGAAACAAATGACAATATCTGTCACGCTAATATCGGAAATCCTAACATTTGAACTGAGTGAAGAAGATTAAGTTGCGCTAAATGTATGACACCACAGACAATAATGAACAGTACTTTTATACTGCACAATAGACTAATCAGTGTGACGAGATTGTTCGAAATGTATTGCGCTAATATATCACATAGTTCTGATAATCTTCGTCTTCTAATATCTTTATCGAAATTAATCAGTTATAATAAGTACAAATTTGTCGGGAACCTGTAAGGGACGAAAGTATTATAGAACAATAATGTTACCAAGCTTAAAGTTTTCTAGGTTTATTTATGTTTATCAAAAGATCAGGACGTATGAAGTAATAAGTTGACAGTGACACATTGAATCAATATTCTTATTGCTAAACATATTTGGATGCTGAAAACTAGCAAAATATTTATCATTGTTGATTGTACAACAACACTGCACTTGAGCTTGCTATAACTGTGACGGTAGCAGATTAGAGGAGAGCTAATTTATCGATCAGACCAAAGACGCGCAAACACGTAAGAACGGCCTAGGGTTCTGATTGGTCCCGCTTCCCTGTCTAGCCCAGCCAGTTGAGTCCAGAACACAAGTCTCAGCCTCGGAGATATGAATCATCATATTTCAAACACACTCTGTTTATATACTAATCAAGCAGACCATATCGTACCATAAAATAGAAAGTAACATTGTACAATAATGACCAGTAGGAAAATGACACGTGAAATAATTACCGACCAATAAGAAAATAATACCGTCTCCAAGTCCAAGAATAGCACTAGACTTAATAGAATAATTTCTGGGATATTTTCTTGAATATCCCAGCAGAGCGGAAACTACAGTACTCAATTTAGTCAGCGTAAACTTCGGTCAGTAAATCAAGTCGGAGACTAATTCAAATAAATTGTTAGTCAAAATGGACATGTTGTCTAGAGCAACAATCAAAAACTACGTTGACAAAAGGCATTCCATAATATTTGGTTGTATTTTATTCCCTACCCTAATTTCTTAAAACTAAAGGTTCTATGATATTCTGGCAAAATGAAGTGGCCGAACAAAGAGTACATAAAAATCAACTAAAGTGACTTGTGGCGCTAGAAATTCACATATTACAATGGACTTCTATTCAGTGTATTAAAAGCAGAAATCAAATGAGATTATAATCCTCTGATTATTCTTCCCAGTTACTTCATTTCGATGAGATAGACACCAAAGAAATACAACTCATAATATTTGAAATGACTCAGTGCTAATTACGAAAAAATTTAGAAACATTATAACTTTCAACAAATGGAAAAGCTTACATTTTTGTTCTGTACCCATACGAGAGGCTGCTTCCATCGCCTCTCGTGCCACCACCACAGCCTGCCGAGCTTCCTCTATGCGAGCTCTTGCCTCTTCCTCCTCTAATGAGGGTAAACCTTTAGCTTTGCGTTCAACATTTTCTTTGTAGCGCTCAAGATCTTCGTCTGTCATCCTATCGAATGGATTTGGCGAGTATAGAGACTGGTAAACACCAACATTGTGTCTCTGATTACGATTTATGATACCTTTACTAGCTGCCCCAACCACAACAACATGTCCAGGCTCCAGAGACGGAGGGTTGGAAGGATCCAATCGAAGTAGTGTGCCTTTCGGACTGACAACCTTAGGTGATGCGATCCCACCATCAGTTTCATCTGACTCATCTTCTAAGTCAATACCTTGTAAAATTCGAGATTTTGGTCCAGCAGACCTTACATCCTTGTAATATTTATCTTTCACCTAGAACAATATGACAAACAATTTGTAAACTTCAAGTTTCAAACACGTTAAATGATAAAGCAAAGATGAGTACTTCTATACGTCTAAAACGGTGGATCCAGAAATGAACTGAACAGCCAATACGATATATTGCGTAAAAATAATACCGTCTTTAGATGCAGTGCTTCAAAATTATGTTCTCTACAAACACTTAATTTAAAATATCACTACACATCGAATGCACATCTATCATGTACGTAACTTGATAACAACTTGTTAAGTGTCTGTTTAAACTAAGGTAACAATACTGTAAATTAACTGAAGTGGTTTTATTTAATTTGCAGGTAACATTTATTGAGAAACGACACCAATCGAAGAACCAACGTTAAAAAATGAGTACTGTAAAGGTATTTCGTCCTAGTTTATGTGTGCTTGACAATGCACATCAAATACAGCATATTTAAACCACTAAATTTGTCTCACTTGATGGATATTCAGGGCTTCCTGACCAGACTGTAACTACTATTTTGATGTGGTGGTTGGGTTCACCTAGTGATTACTCAATCGATCTACATTGGTTGAAATACTCGCTTCTTTATGTCCTACCAATACAAGCAAGTTGGTTAAAGAGCGGTATAATAAAAAGGAGAAAACTTCAGGTTCGAAGGTACAGTTGTACTGACGACTGTACTGTGATGAAAAGACAAGACAATAAGGTGTTTTCACTAGACCACTAGGAGTGATACTCTCTCTTCACAACGGGAGAGGTTAGAAAATATCGGGGCTAAAAACTGCATAACCTACATGGGATCAATAATTCACAATGCCGGTAGTAAAGCCTGGAAATAAAAGGAACTAAAACATCAAACACCAACTGGTTGTGTGACCGGAATCAATAGATTGACGCGTACGCTGAGGTCACGTTTTTGGATTCCTATGATCATCTTCAGTCCAGTTTCCTATTAGAGTCCCTTAAGAAGGAACATCCTTTAAAAGTAGAGTAAACAGGAGCTGGACATCGCTCTTATAACATCTAACAGCAATCAAGATGACCTTGTTCTGAGTGCTCCCGAACAATATATGTATATAAACCTGTCAATGCTTTTTAACTTGAAATATTACCTTCTTCTGTTGATTTTTAAACTCCTGTGGATCCGAACCCTGCAATGCAAATTGATTGGGATCAATCAGCGGGACAGCTACTCCACCGGTGCGTGTTTTATTGATATCTGACCCCTCTGTCCAGTGGGTTATCTTTTTAGGATTCGGAGTACCCACTTCTTCAATCTCTTCCCGAAGGTACGCATTTGGTGTACTCAGCCAATGTGCACGTGAAAGTGAGAGTGTTTTGGCTTTCATTTCAGCAATAGCAGTAGCTCTGAAACAAGAATTCAACAAATATTTATGGTGACATGGCTAAGAACAAACAATATAGAAGAAAATAAGTACTGTCTCCTACTTACCTACTTTCCTCATCCCCGTAGTATGAAGTTGCAAAAGATGAAACTGTAGGCGGTATCTCTACATCTTTGAGGCCACGAAGACCACGACCAAGACTAGCTGCACGACGAACATGGGCTGCGGCGTCACGAGATTTTTGAGTGGAGGCATTATCCGGTAAATCTGCTGACGGACGCTGGAGAGTTGATGCAGCAGTTGAACCCTGGCGTACTTGACTTAGCCGGTAAACATAGCCCGTATGGTATCCAGCAGAGTCCAATCTACGCATTAATGCCTCGAATTCAAGTTCTCCACGCCTCCAACCTAAACTACCAGTGACTTCGCCAACTCGCAACTGAACAGCAGAGGGAGTACGTCCTACGGAGTAAGCGGCTTCTTGAGCTTCTTTGGTAGGGATAACCAATTCATCCAAACTGATGCTTGCCAAACGTAACTATAACAAAAACGCATACATCAAACAGTACAAACATACAGAAAATATCATGACATTGAACAATACACCACAAAAAGTCTCTATAAATCAATAAAAAAGCAGGAATTAAAAGGGTATCGTAACTCGTGGAGTAATGTGGTTATATAATTACAAATAATCGCAAGAATAATAAACAGTAGAACAAAAATCACTTTAAAATATAATCTAAGTGTGAATAAATACTTCAAAAAAAGTTGATAAATACTAAAGAGTAAGCGATGAGATTCTAACAATACCCCAATATTATTTCAAACCGACCTGTGCTTCACACGCTAACATGGATGTAAAAGCAATAAACCATGCTTCCTCAATCGATTGTCCCAAAGCTAAGAGACCATAACTACGAACCAATAAAACCATACAACTGGGAGATTTTTCCGAAAATAACCGAGATATTTCTGCTTTCTGTGCATTAAAATGATGCTCTTTACGAGAGTCTAAGTCTTCCTCCCCATTTTGCTGAAGATTATTCAAAACAATTAACGGGTCGTAAACAGCTGTCTCACCCAAAATCATGGCTTCTTGACTGATTGGTAAAAGACCTGCATTTGTACATGATACCTGAAAAAATAGAGTGTAAAATTTCAATCGTTATACCATAAATTTTATTCACACAATAAACAATTATATGAAGAAAATGTTTCTTGAACAGAATTCATAAATTATTTATATAAACAGCTGTAACCGGAAGGATCTCACAATTGAAAAAATTATTATTATTACTGTTATTACGATCGTTACCAATAGTGGTAGTAGTCATTACCACCATTATCATCATTACCACTATTTTTTAGTTATTATTATTTGTAGAAGTAGTATTAGTGTAGTGAACGAAAACAGGTGAGGAGAACCAATGTATTTTAATACAAAATTACAGAATATCTTAGCAAAATATGCGAACTATTTTATATAAACATTTATATATTCGAACACATAAATATTAGTACAAAAGAGGCACCAAACAGATATGCGCCACATAAATCATTCAATTTGTGTGAGGACTGGGATACTGCCCGAGTGCCCGAACTGAAGCAGGTGGTTGTTTCAGGAGGCCACACCCGGAGCCTTCAACCTAAAGATGTGATACAGAAAACAGTGGAGCAACGTCAGGAGATGCGGTCCCATGGTAGCCGGTGACCAACAATCAGTTCATACGACATTTGTTCCTTCAGAATACTGGAGCCCATCAGTCATTCAGTCAGCTACAACGTAGAACAAGGCACATATATACATCGGCCCAAGTTGCCATACCGCATTAGAACAGCAAGATGAACACCGGATTCGCAGGAGTGGTTAAGTCAATCGTGGTAATATATAAAGGAAAGATTGCATGTGAGGATATAGTACAGGAAGAAAGAATTCGTTCTTAGAAAGAACTGGAGCCCATGTGCATCACTGGTTTGAAATCAGGGTTTTCCAACTTCCCCAGGTGAACTCTCCGTCTCCACCAACCCGCTTAAAGCTCCGGACATTCGCTTTTCGTCTTCTCAATTTCTTAAACAACACCACCACCGCAAGAAGACAATGAGTAGAACATCCTTGTCAGTGGCTGTATAAGCGTGGCCATGTGAGAGCATTTCGAAAGGGAGAGCTAACTCTCCCCACCCTCGGCCGTACCAGGGCATTCAGGGGCTATGAGGACCTATATATATATATATATATATATATATATATATATATATATATATATATATATATATATATATATATATATATATATATATATATATATATATATATATATATATATATATATATAATAGTAAAAAGGGTCAGAAGAGCATTTAAAATGCCTTGAGTAATAACGTAAACATGTTTGGGATGAGTTTCACCCTCTTCTAAAAGTAAAATGTTGTTGCAAGAGTGATCCATTCCAATGACTAAACTAATGATAGGGAGTGAAGTGGTTGGGCACAGGACTGTCATCTGCGTGTTCAAAGTTCATCAGGGAACCGGTGTTGGAGATGGTTGAAAGAAAGTTAGGGGCGGCCAAACCAAAACGTGGCATCAGTGCTTGAAGTCACTAACCTCTAGTCTGAGCCATGTTGGTAGATGCAGACTACTTGGTTGGGGTCCGCGTGACTTTCGTAACCAATGGTTGGAGACTCATGGTAACATGGCTCAGAATCGATCACAATGGCGTCGGTGTATACACCCTCTGTCTTCTCTTAAATTAAGAGATTAAAATCACTTCATATCTTTCTTTCTACGAACTAATTCTTTATTCCTATACTATATCCTTATTGCAATCTTTCTCCTATATATTACCACCTTTTACCTAACCACTGTTATGAATCCGGTGTTCATCTTGCTGTGCTAATGAGGTATGGCAACCTGGACCGATGCACACATGTGCCTGGTCCTACATTGTAGCTGAAATTTCAGTCGACGAGAACGTTTTATCCAGCAGTAGGTCTATGATGGAGTTAAACAGAAATGGGGATAACGAACAGTCTTGCCGAACACCACTTAAGGTTGTGAAGTCAGATGACAGTTCGCCATAAGCTCTGACTCAACTGGTAACGTTCGAGTAAAGAGACTTCACATGGTTTATATACTTCTGAGGTGCACCTTTCAATGACAGACACTACCACAGAACCTCTCTATCTATATAATCAAATGCTGCTTTTAAGTCAAGAAAGACCACCATTGTCGGACGCCGATAAGCATGTCTATGTTCTAGAACCTGAAAAATGGTGAATATGTGGTCGATGCACCCACAACCAGGTCTGAAGCACGCCTAATTTTCTCGTGTTTGCAGTTCACGAGTTTTATTTAGGCCAGTATTTTAGATGCAATAAATATTTGTCCAAGGTCCAACATTGCTCATTGCCAACTGACTGAGGACATAAAAAAAACGCGACAGCACAATAATGTGTAATTAAAATAAATTTAGAAAATTATTGTAAAATACTCTTGGGTGCAATTTCGGTAAATTAGATTATATAAATCAAAACCCAATCAAATTTAAGTGAATATCATGAACCGATTTAAATGTACGAAACTTCATGTATTTTAGATTAAATGATTTTCAGTATGGAGTTGCAGAGAATTTTGGATTTTATTAAAATCATGAACCCATCTAGGTTATACAAACATTGAAAACCTGGAAACACTGGACGACCATTTCGTCCTAGTATAGGACTACTCAATAATGCGCATCCATGATTGCGTTTCAGTGGTTTCAGTGGTCATGGATGTGCACAACTGAGTTCTATACTAGGATGAAATAGTTTTTACAGGTTGTCAGTGGTGGTTTAACCTGCATCGGTTCATGATTTCAATAAAATAATTTTAGTTCGACCAACAATTATAGTTTCAGAACCTTTCCTTGACAATTACACAATAAATATCGCTAATTAACACTATGTTAATACATAATTTAAAATTTTATTACCGAACCCCAAATAAAAAAACATGATGATCTAGTACAACCCTGTCCATAAACCCAATTACCAAGAATCAGTTTACCTATGTATATAGGAAAAGAGAATATAATTGAATCTAGCATTTTGTGGTCTAAGAAAAGTTACTACTAGTAGCACAAATAACTGATGACAAGAAAAAAAACCGACTGCACAGCAAATATCTAACACCCCGACAACTTAAGTTTGTAAATATTTTGCTAACAGTAGTAGTACTCGTGTTCGCTTTGTAGTCATTTATGTTACCATGAAAACCTAACAGATTCGAAATTCCCATTCTTATAAAAAAGAACTCACATAATATACCATTTCTAAACTGATTGCTAAGAAATACCTCGACTTCCTAGAAGGTTGACAGTTATGTAGGAATAAAAATGTCAAGTGTTTGTAACTGTTGAACAAAAATAAACTTACTGCTACTGCAGCTGAAGTACTTAGATGAATAATACATCTGACATCTGGTCTGACACTGTGAACAGCCGCATGCAACATCCAACTCTGCCTATCAATGCCTAGATCAACAGATCCTTGAACCAAAATAGACCCTAAAGTGAAAAAAATATTTACACATTAGCTACTAGTAAACTTTGACTTATCTTAGATGACCACTGAATATTCTTCTCCCCTTTAACTATCATTAGTAAAGGTAAGTGTATAACTAATCATGTGAAAACATGGGTTATTGCAACAAACTTTAGAACAGCTACACATAACATGGTGTTACTGTAAAATATCCAAAATAGGAACATATATCTGAAAGCATGACTACATTGATGACAACACTTCCTGTATCGTACATAGGACGGAACTAGGTTTAGCTCAATTTTTTCCTTTGAAAATAGTTGTGAAAAAAATTATATTCAGGCATAATTTATTCAGACAGAACCGTAAGGCTTATAAACAATAAATAAAAGAATACCTAAAAATATCTTAATTGCAAAAGGAAAACAAAATACTTCGAATTATCATTAGTCATGCGGAATGCAGATGGACGATAACCCAGTGACCTTTTGAAAATATTATACTGAATGGTGGTAAGTTCGCAAAGTTGGACCATGCTGATGTTTATTTACAGGAGGAAGTTGCTGAATAATCGAGAGAACAGCTAACCGTTAATACCTATCGTCGGTTGTTTCAGTATAATCGTCCATGCCAATCATTGAGGCTGGGTTGCTTCCGCTTTTGCACTTGGTGCCGTCGTCTCACATCAATTTCTGGGCGGGACAGAAAAAGCTAAAATGCGTGCAACAAGAACGTTAACTGCGGTAAAATGAAGTACAGCCAGGTAGGGAAAGAGGTACTGGCCCCTGTCTTTGCGGTTCATCGTTTCCACAAGTTCTTATACGGTCAAGGATTTACTCTTCTAACAGACCACAAGCCTCTTCTTATGATTTTCAGTTCAAAATCTGTTATTCCATTCTGCAAATCGTCTCCAGCGTTGGGTCTTAGTACTATTGAGTTTTGACCTCAACATTTACTGTCGAACCACCCAACATTTCTGCCAGGTAGACGCTTTGTCACTTGTCAGTGAACACTCTACGGTAGGAGACAAGGTTATCGCCTTGCTTTCGACAGAAGACAACGCGGAATGTTACCAGTGTTAACAAGAGGCGAAATTTAACGCTAAAGTGCCACCAATTTCATGGCCACAGTCTGAATAACTTTGGTGCACGATACATGTCGACTTCGCTGGCCCAATAAACGGGACTACTTATTTAGTTGTAGTTGACGCGTTTCTGAAAAGGCAAGAAATCCTCCCCATCGTGTCACCAACAGCTCTTGACGGAGAGTGGATTTAATTGCATCGGATAACGGTTCGCAGTTCACTTCCAGCCAGTTTAACTAATTCTACAGACGGCTAGCCATCAATCAGTTTCGCTTTCCCCCTTACCATTTACAGTCAAATGGCCAATCAGAAAGGCTTGTGGACACGTTTAAGAAGACCCTACTCAAGTGAAAAAGTGAGGCGATGCCAGTCGAATTACTGCAGGATTTCTTATTTGTTTATCGAACGACACCAAATGATACGTCATCAGAACAGAAGTTCAGAGCAGAGATCTTCATACGAAGAAGACTGAGGATGGTCCAAAACCTGATGCTTCTGAGAACCACACGACCACCGCTACTACAGACTAAGTCGCAGGAGCTGCTGACGTACAGGGCTGGATGTCTGGTGTTCGCTTAAGATTATAGACCAAACTATGACCTTTGAATTGAAGCACATGTGGTCGAAAGGCTAGGCCAAGTCATGTATGAAGTAGAGATGGGAAGAGACAGGCAGACTCGACACTGGAATCAGCTACGGAGACAGTTTTCCCCAAATCACACATAAAGAAACAGAAGTCTCCCGTTCGAAGCTTTGCTGAATACCTTCAACCCACCCGCAGTCCCTACGCAAGAAATACAACAAAAAACCGATCTACGTTCCAGAAAGTAGTCACTACGACAAGAGTGACAAACGGTAAAATATGCAAGTGAACACTAAGAACATACGCTATTAAAAAGCGGTGTTGGTGATGCTAGATCCCTAGAAATCACTTGGTAAACGTCTAGTTTTTTGTAATTTTATCTCAGAAGTTTGAATTTCTCATCTTCACACCAAAAGCCCCACTTTTACCTGCAGTTTGTGTCAACTACTTAGAAGGACTCAAAGTATCACTGGTTCGTTTTGTCTTTCAGTACGCTATTGTGACGTTTTCCAGTAACACTTTTGTGCTATATATATACGCATGTGTTGTTTGTTTGTTCGTTTGTGCCTTTGAGTTGCTTGTGGAATATATGTACATTTCCTCTCGGCTGAATCTGGTTTTCTCTCTCTAGTTAGCTGCGCTGAAGTGTAGTGGAATAGTTTACCCTGTCCTGTTGTTGTGTTGTTGATCTTCGTTCCGCTCGCCGGTTCAGGTGATATCGTAATCTCTTCAAAAATAGCAGTTACAAAACATATCTGTAATATAACCGTTCCATAGTTCCAGACTTCAGAAGAATGACTACACAATCTCTGAATTGCTAGGGGTTTGGTTTCAGAGAAGAATACGGAGCAGTTGGTCGCTGTGTTTATGGATCATCAATCTGAATTCTACCATACATAACCATATCTACTGGACATATCGTAGCTCATTTTCAAAAAATATTGTTTTAGGACGGGGAACTAACAAACGAGCTTTACTGAATTCTGTGTAAAGGTGTAAATGATTCCTTTCAACATAGAAATAAATCTGCCGTTGTTTTTAATTTAACTAAAGGCCAACACAATCACATCCATGTTTCAGCTACGTTGCAGCTGACTGGCTGACCGATGTTTCAGATGAGGTCGAAATTATTACTATATAAGAAGCGTACATTATTGATACAAATAAAAAAGTACGAATAAAATCAAGGAATAAGTGAACTTACTATATATACATAACAAGACACTGCGTTCGCTAAATAGCTTGCAGATTTAAAAACAATTGGAAACGACCTAATTTTATTGAATTACGATGACAATAACAATAAATGGAATTATATATATATATATATATATATATATATATATATATATATATATATATATATATATATATATATATACGAGGTAATCAATACTTGAAATTAACAGACCAAGCACACTTGTGAATATATATGTCATAATATTATTAATAACATATTCAAGTTTATAACATAATCAAATTTACTAGATGCACGCATAATTTAAGGTTGTAACAAGCAGCAAGAATAGTTCCAAATCCGTCTAGCCGTCAACAGTTTAAGACATAGAACAGTTTCTTGTTTGTACAAGTTGCTACCCTTCATATCAGCGGATAGGGAAAATTAATGAGATTAAGTCCAAAAAAGTTGAAGAGTAGTAGTAATGAACCAAACATAAAAAAGAACAGATGAAGTTGAAAAATTATAGGTATAATTTATGATATATAAGTTATGTGCCGATCGGTAAAGTGTTATGAATTAACCGAGAGGAATGTGAACCTTTAACATTAAAACCCCACAACTTTTGTAACCACAAGGGAAATGGTTTGGGTGGAGTAAAATTTTGATAAAATATTTCTGCATATTAGTCGTCAATAACTCTCATAGTCCATAACTAGAGACACCTGCCTTGAAAACGAAACCAACGCTAATTTTCTCCAGTATTTATAGATTTTCTCACAAACTAACAATTTAACCTAACGCCAAAGCCTAGCAGCATCTTTCCGTTTGTTTCTTACTGATCATAATTACCTACGATAACTCCTGAATACATATTTAAATCAGGTAGAATATAAAACACAAATATATTTGAAAGGGCTAAGTAAAACGAATCACAGTATACGGTAAGAAAATGACTTTAAAATTGTTAGTACTTTAATGATCAGTTTAAAATTCATTAACACCATTTACCTTCAAGGTTAATTTTTACGAGAGAAGAGGCGGTTAGTTCGTTGTACAGTAAACCAATGGGATTGATCAGATATTCGTCAGCATCTCGAGAAACCCGAGCCTAGAATAAAAGTTTAGAGTGACAATTTAATGAAATCAGATATTTACATCTTATAGAATCCATTTATTAACTTGGTTTATAAATATATCACTTAAAAAACAATGGAGACTGGTAGGTGATTATTCCGATTACTCGAACAACTACCAATAACTAAACAGATTAAATGAAAACACAGCTCATATATTTCTTCGTAATATACATAATATCAATCGTTAATGATACTTCAATAAATATTTGAAAGTCATCGACGAAGTCGCTTAACTCTCATATCTACTTACAACAGATACAAGACAATAGTACTAAATCTATTATGGTTTAGCTTCCTTGAGTCGTATTTTACATTGTCAACAGTGAGTCATATTTTACAGCGTATGATTTCGAGGACATTTACGATGAAATTTTAAAAGAATGAGATAATGGGCAACCTTGACATACGCCACTTAACGTAGACAGCCAGCTCAGACGACATTTCTCTATAAGCCTTGGTTTAATCTAAAATATTAGAGTAGATAGTACTCAAAAGGCTTATGTACCTCCCTGGTAGACCTTTTAGAGACAAATACCGATATTAAACTGACTTATCAACAAAGTCGAAAGCAAATAAAAAAACAACTATATTCAAGTGTCGGTGAGTATCCTTACATTCCGAAACTGGAAGAGTGAATATATTTAATTTATATGCCCAAGTCTAAAACCAGCTCCGACTAAACACCAGATGGTTATGTATGTTAACATTTCAGATACGACGTTATTCAAACTAATTTAATCATTCTAGACACATTAGATACCATCTGACAAGTGGCTTTCAGTACCATATAATAAATTGAAGACAATTATCACACAATATCTAGTCGCTTAATAAACAAACCTGCACGTATCTTACGGTTAGCATTACTAGTAGTAATATGTTCCTGTCAAGAAATTGAATAATGATTGATAAGGAAATCAAATGATACAAAGTATGGGTGACACCTAAAAAAGCATCTCGTAAAAATTACAATGGATACAAACATCAGCAAAAAGAAGCGTTCGATAGTCCAATAACAAAACGACCAGAATGTTTTGCGATAGGTATCTTCGATGTCAACTTTAGATATCTTGATATCATCTGAGAGCTATTCAATTTATAAAATATAGTAGTATTAAAACTAGTTTACGACATCATCCCAAGGCCCAAAGTACAGCTTAATTGTCCATCCAACAAACTGCTTTATGTTCAGCTTTCACAGCCACTTCATGTATAATTTTTTCACTATCTATCAAAAGTCACGGAAGTAGCGTACACTGACAGACTAAAGATTGTGGCTTGCCACTATTAACTGGCATGTTTAAAATGAAAAAAGCCGCGCGACTCAACAAATACAAATTCATGGTATGTGAAATGGGCCACAATAATTGTGAGGACTCGTGATAATATCAGTCTATCAGAATATTGGTGGGTAATTGGGTCAGCGACACAGTAAATGGAAATCTAGTGTCGAGAACACAAAACGACATATTCATATTTCTCAACTGCTTTTGCTAAGGAATGGAAGAATAAACAGGAATTCCACTACGAGGGCAGAAATTTAGCTCAACCGTTAGTTTCTAAAACCATAATTACTTTACAAGCGGTGACATTTTGGCAAGCAAATTAGTTTTTAAAAGAAAGATCTATTGTTGAGAAATTGATTGACCATAAACATACCTACTAATACTTCACATCATTAAAGTCCTTCAAAACTAATATTGCAACCGATTATTGCCTACGAAATTGCTTACATAATTGTGTCTACACTTAAGTTCCTAAAGAACTTTTAAAAATTGTTGAATTGATGGCTTATGGAAAGCTTATATTGCTACAGTACATAGGACGGTAACTGCTAGAGGTATTGACTGACTAAATTCTGTCTCGTCTCAATACAGACATTTACACAAACATACAATGTTCGCAATACAAGGGAGATCATGACAAGTAATATAACTGACCGTAATATGATTATTGATCCCTGTATTCCAACCAAAGATGTCAACTAATCGGTAAACAGAAGCCAATTTACATCGTATAAGGCGTTCCCCTTTAACGTAACTGCCAAGTTGAACAGTGCGTAAATCATTAATTGGTACTACAGGGACAGTGGCACCTGAAGATTAATAAAGATAATAAATGAAACAAAATAGTTTGTTGCAATGTAATGCCCAAAATACATCAATAGAAATAATAACCTATCAAAAATAATATACCAAATATTGTATCAGTAAGTCTTATTTTCACCGTTTTAGATGAAAAAGCTACTATCTCTTTATCAATATGGCCAACTTTTATAGAATACGATAGTTACGATTTCTAAGTGTACAGTCCTCCGTAAAACAATTAAAAATAAACGATGTAATTCAGTATTTGACTGGATGTTAAAAAAGCAGCTTAGTAACTGATTTTTACTTACAACATAACCATCTCAGGCGCAAAAGATATTTTCCAAATGATTATTTGCTTACTGTAAGTCCACCTAAAACTTGGTTCGAGTAGTTCATCACAACTGATGCTGACCTTTTAAAATGATTTACTCAACTGTTGATCTATAGTTTCACTACGTTCTTTAAAAAAAATTAAACTCGTAATAGTTGAAAAAAAATTATAAGAAGAGGGTTGTTCACAATGCTAGCTCATTTGCTGAGTTGTCACAAACAAATCTCGTATATTACCTAAGGGGAAACTATTTCTCTTGTGAGTATTTTCTAACCGGTGTTCACTTACCATAACAATAAGGTAATTATTTGACTGACTAAATAAAAGTGAAGATTCGACTGAAGCCACTTTACTTGGCATAGAGAATACGTCAAATCCCTAGGCCACAAGTTTTACTCCCTAGTATTTACATTTTAGTTTAGATGGACATAAAATGGGTACATTTGTGTAACTATAACTGATTTCGAAACATAATATAAGCGCTTCGTGGAGGACGTAAAAGTTCGATTAATGGGTTGACCAACCATGAAGAAATTTTGCAAGAATTGAAAATAAAGTGCAGCTTTAAAGGTAATGGATACTTGCGCACTACATAAGAAAATGTGACTCATTCATCAAGTACTCCGATTTTAGACACAAGTATCTGAAGGTTAGTGACGCTACGCAGTCCCAGTGGCCGAGTATTAACAGCACGCGACCTTTAACAATAGACATTAGGTTCAAACTCCAACTCAATTACTTCAGTTCAGACAGCCAAACAGTACTGTCATTCCTCACAATTACAATTATATGTACTTGGTAAATCATAGTACTATTAGAATTCCCAAATTAAGTGAGATGACTAAGTAACTCAGTAATTGAGAGCCAAGGGTATTAACAATAATTTCACAACATACTGATGTCACTTACTGTAGTCAGTTATTCAGAACATGTGGTATCGTTATAGAAACCCAAATTTGTTATGAAGGAGCATGTTGAATTAAATGATTTAACATTCACTTGATATTTAAAGTGACCGACTTGAGAAATGTTAAAATTTTAAGGTATGAAGGATGCTTCATTATCTAAAGAAGGGTCTTTATCGTACCTAATCCAGAAACGTATTTTTGTCTTTGATGACAATATATCAGTCAGTCAGTCAGCTACAACGTAGGACCAGGCACATATATGCATCGGTCCAGGTTGCCATACCTCATTAGCACAGCAAGATGAACACCGGATTCATAGGAGTGGTTAGGTCAAAGGTGGTAATATATAGAAGAAAGATTGTGATAGGGATATAGTATAGGAATAAAGAATTAGTTCGTAGAAAGAAAGATATGAAGTGATTTTAATCTCTTAGTTTAAGAGAAGACAGAGGGTGTATACACCGACGCCATTGTGATCGATTCTGAGCCATGTTACCATGAGTCTCCAACCATCGGTTACGAAAGTCACGCGGACCCCAACCAAGTAGTCTGCATCTACCAACATGGCTCAGACTAGAAGTTAGTGACTTCAAGCACTGATGCCACGTTTTGGTTTGACCGCCCTTTACTTTCTTCCAACCATCCCCTACACCGGTTAGCACTGCACGACGTGGTAATCGGTGTTCAGACATACGTAACACGTGGCCCAACCATCTCAGTCGATGAAGATTCACAACCTTATCAACTGATTTACCATCATTCCCTAATACCCTGCGTCTAACCTCACTATTACTTACCCGGTGATCCCAGCAGACGCCAGCAATATTTCTAAGGCATCTGTGGTCAAATACTAGTAGCTTACGGGTGTCTTCTACTCTTAAAGGTCATGTTTCGCTGCCGTAAAGTAAGACAGAACAGACTGCAGCACAGTATACTCGTCCTTTTATTGATAGACGGATATCTCGCCTTCTCTATAAGTGACGTAAGTTGGCAAAAACCAAACGAGCTTTTCGAATCCGTGCTGAGATTTCGTCCGATACCAACCCATTAGGGCTGATCAGACTTCCGAGATAAGTGAAGTTGTCAATGCGTTCGACTACTTCACTCCCTATCCTTAGTTCAGGTGTTGATGCAGGCCAGTCCTGAAGCAAAAACTTGCATTTAGAGGGAGAGAAGCGCATTCCAAACATTCTGGCATTGTTGCTTAGTGCTACCAGAAGACTCTGCATTTTGTCAGCGTTTTCACCAAACAAGACTATGTCATCTGCGTATTCTAAGTCGATAAGCGGACCTCCTGGAAGGAGATCAATACCCAAGAATTCAGTCGACGAAAATGTTATTTCCATTAGTAGGTCTATGATGAAGTTAAACAAAAATGGAGAAAGTGGACAGCCTTGATGGACACCACTTGAGGTTACAAAAGTAGATAACAGTTCGCCATAAGCCTTGACTCGACCAGTAGTGTTCGAGTAAAGAGCCTTTACAAGGTTTATGTACTTCCGTGGTACGCCTTTCAATGACAGAAACTGCCACAGAATCTCGCGGTCTACAGAGTCAAATGCTGCTTTTAAGTCAAGAAAGACCATCATTGTCGGACGTCGATAAGTATGCCTGTGTTCTAGAACCTGACGAATGGTGAATATATGGTTGATGCAGCCACGACCAGGTCTGAAGCCAACTTGTTTTTCTCGTGTTTGCAGTTCACGAGTCTTCGTTAGACGTCTGATTATTATTGAGGCTAGTATTTT
Organism: Schistosoma margrebowiei; assembly: GCA_944470205.2. Classification (NCBI taxonomy): domain Eukaryota; kingdom Metazoa; phylum Platyhelminthes; class Trematoda; order Strigeidida; family Schistosomatidae; genus Schistosoma; species Schistosoma margrebowiei. The sequence continues at coordinate 64,138,172 of OX104028.1, read as the reverse complement.
AGATACTGATGGCAATATGGTCTATTTGAGTCCATCGTTGGTTTGGTGTAGGGGGTCGCCATGTTAGACGATGTCTCTCCTTATGCTTAAAATTTGTGTTTGCTAAAAATAAACGATTGTCTGAGCATAGTTGCAGCAGACGATCACCATTATCTGTTCGCTGTGTCGGAATACTAAAATATCCACCTAAATGCCTTTCTGTTTGGTTTAAACTGCCTATCTGAGCATCAGTCACCCCCTACGAGTACTATTTCTGAACGTTTAGCTTTCTGAAGAAGTTCGGACAACTTTCTGTAAAATTCATTTTTCACTTCATCTGAGCTGCAGTCAGTGGGAGCGTAGGCAGAAACGACAAAAAGGCAACGACGTGTGTCCCTATCCTTCCGAGTTCTTACGTAGCCGTTTAGCCGAACAGTACATAGACGACTGTTGACAAGTATCCATTCTAACAGTGCTTCTTCGGCCCTCATGCTTAGTGCTATACCTACACCTGCCAGTCCACGAGAACTGGACATCGGGTCACCAGATACACGGAGGGTGTATCTCGTTGGGTCTCCGTTTTGACGAGGTGAGGTCAAGTGAATGACCACACTGGGATCCTGTATGCGTGTTTCGGAGACACAGCATACATCAATGGTACGAGATTCTAGGGTTTCAGCCAAGGAAGCCTATTGACCGATTTGACATAGGGTTCGTACGTTGAAGGCTCCAATGTGTAGTTTGGAGCGAGGTTTCAGTAGACTTGGGACAGTGCTTTGAGCACTAGAATCGTTGGCTATGATGACACTTGAGGAGGAAGCCGAGAGAGGAAATTTAGAGTCGAAAGTCAATGTAGGAGAAATAATAGGAATTGAAGAGGGAGGTTGATTACGAATACAGTGGTCTTGAGTGCTGTTGGAGGTATGAGGGCGGTTATCACTTCCCGGTTGCCCACACCGTGGAAGGGTTGTTCTGGAGGTACCTGAAAAGGAAATTGGATTAAAGGTGGTCTTAGTGACCTGAAAGCGTGACCGCAGTGCCCAAGGGACAACTGCCTCAGGTCGGTCACACACGACCTTTTTATGGGTAATTGTTGTGTTAGCTCCGTACTTGTTGAGACCTTACCGCCGGAGACGGATATCCGTGGGATAAGGCGAGGTATGTATTTTTAGGGTCGACCTTTTCTAACCCCACCCCTCCTTGTGGGAAGGCAGCATCGCTGTCATTCTGGTTGTCTGAAGGAAACACCTTACTGCTGTCACACCTCTGTACAGTCAGCAGTACGACTTCGCCTTCGGACCTTGGGTTTGTTGCTTTTAGTCTTACCGCTCTTCAACAGACCTTTCTGACGTGGTAGGACCTTGAGGAACGGTTGTTCCAGTCAGTATAGTTCGGTTGCTTCATCACGATAGGCAAGCCCGACCACCACGTCAAGGTAGCAACAACGGTCGGGACAATAAATATCACAAAATGGTCAACACTCAATGCAACCACTAACAGTATTCGCCAACCGATAACTTTGCATCTGTGTTGTTTAAAGTCACAATTACAGAAGACATACTTTCAGTCTCATTTGATAATGTAGAGTATATTGGGTTTATTATGTGATTATATCTTGAACCTGATTGGATGAATGAGTACAAAGACGCTGTATGGTGTACGTGGATATATTCAACCTAATTATTACTGGTTGAAAGGTCGGCATACAGTACAATGGAATCCGATCCCCAATTCGACAAGTTATATACCTCTGATATATATCAGTTCCACAATCTAACCAACAAATTTGTGTACAACTGTCAGGTTAGATGAAATATAACCCAAACAATGAGTCGATTTAATCAACTATAAAACACTATTACTACCGAAAATTTGCCCCTTCACGATGATATTTAGTGACAATTTAAAATATACCTGAAAAAAATGAGGACGCTGAGGTAAAACAGCGGCTGACTAGCTAATTTTGTTTACTAAAGAAACTGCTTCAAAAGCGACTTATGCGATCAAAGTCAAGAAAAGTGAGTTGAGAAAAGGTATATAAACAGGCAATGATGTATAAAACAATTGATATTTTCGGTTACTCAATATTCAACTGCAGTATGAGACGTTGAAAACTTTCTTCTACTTCTAACAGAGGCAAAGGGAGTGACAACCTATGAAAGAAAATTTGCAAATCAATAGTGTCTATCCTTAAACCCTTTTAAAGGTTGATTTTAAATTAAGAACTGCTGACGAAAAGTGATTTGCTGAGTTAGATATATCATCAATATAGAACCAGTCATACTTGGTTAGTACGACGAGATGAAAATAAGAAGGGGTAAAAATAATCTAGTAACAGTGACAGGAAAAAAGACTAAACCTTGGGAATGTGGTTCGGAAAGACAGTGGAAAGGTATGTATGAAGAGATACTGGAACTCGAGATCAAAGGGGAGATAAAGAGTAGACGTACCTCCCTCATGTCACCCAGTTTCCAACCACTGGTCGGGATCATGACATGGACTCCAAACAGTTAGTTTGAATGACCTATATGCCTCATTCAACAGTCGATGGCTTCATGGACTGATGCTACATTTTGGTTTGGTTGCCCCTACCTTTCTTCCAACCTACTCCAGCACTAAAAAGCATCGTGTGAAGGGATAAGGAGTGAATAGGTATGCGTAACACATATCCTCATTACCTCAGTTGAAGATTCATCACCTTATCAATCGATTTGAAAACTTTGCCAATTATCCTATTCCTAACCTCAAAATTGTTTACTCGGTTATTTCACAACGCGCGATAGATTTACTAATACAGAAGAACAGAGTGGACTGCTTTGCAGTATACATGCTACTTGGTCGGCAAGCTAATATTAAAATTAACGGAACATTTCATGAATAAAAATTGATTAAAAAAGCTAGTTCGTAAATTAGAAGAAAAAGACCTATTAAACAGTCAGCTACAACTTAGGACCTAGCACGCATATGCATCAGTCCACATTACCACACCTCATTAGCACAACAGAATGAACACCAAATTCACAGAAGTATTTACCTCAATAGTAGTAATACATAAAAGAAAGATTGCGAATAAGGATATAATACAGAAAAAAAGAATTAGTTCGTGGAAACAGAGGTATACAGTGACTTTCATCTCACAGTTTAGGGAGACAAAGACCGTATACATCTACGCAATTGTAGTCGATACTGAGCCATGTCACACAGAGTCTCCAATCACTTGTTACGATAGACGCGCGGACCCCAACCAAGTAGTCTGCATCTACCTGCATAACTTAGACCAGAAATTAGTGACTTTATGGACTGATGGCACGCTTCGGTTTGGAAGCCCCTAACATTCTTTCATACGTCTCCAACACTAGTCAGCATTGCTCGTCGTGCTAATCGGAGTTCAGACATATGTAGCACGTGGCTCAACAATCTCAGTCGACGAAGATTTACAACCTCATCAACTGATTTACCATCATTCCCTAATAACCTGTGTCTAACCTCACTATTACCTACCCGGTGATCCAAGCAGACGCCGGCAATATTTCTAAGGCATCTCTGGTCAAATACTAGTAACTTACGAGGATCCTCCAACCTTAATTGCCGCGTTTCGCAAATTAAAGTGGGACAGAACGAACTGCTGCACAGTATACTCGTCTCTTAATTGATAGACCTTTGTCGTAGGTGACGTAAGTTGACAAAAGCCGAACGAGCTTTTCGAATCCGTGTTGTGTTAGCTCCATACTTGAGACTTTTCCGCTGTAGACGGAAATCCGTGAGATAAGGTCAGGTGTGCATTCTCGGCATTAACGTTTTCTAACCCCACCCTCCCTTTGTGGGAAGGCAGCATCGTTGTTATGCTGGTTGTCTGAGGAAAACATCTTACTGCAGTCACACCTCTGTACAATCAGCAGTACAACTTCACCCTCGGAGCTTGAGTTTGATGCTTTTATTCTTACCAGTCTTCACGCGACCTGTCTGGTATGGTGAGACCTTGAGGAGCGATTGTTCCAGCCAGTATAGCTCGACTGGTTCACTGCGATAGGCAAGCCCGACCACCACGTCAAGATAGCAGCAACGGTCGGAATCTATGTTAACTGGATAACGCAACTATTTCCATGGTTATACTTTGATCTTTGTAGTAGTGTAGTTGGTAAAGCAAATAGTTCATACTCTTAATGCACCGTCATGATTTCTACGAGGTCTGTGATAATTATAAGTCTAAAGTGAACAGTTTCACCTAAGACCGTATTTATGTCTTTTAACTAAGGGTGAGATAGCTTAGGACTAGTAATAATGGCGTAGATGCAATTATTCCTTACATTCCCTTACATCCTGAATTTCAAAAATACCTTAGACTCTTCTGATTCACAGATTTCTTTCTTTCTTCTGTATTGCATCTTCTACACCTAATCTTTCTTACTGATGATACTTTTACATGATAATTTTATCGCGCTAGCCTTATGTGGTTGTGTATAACTAAACAAGTGATTAGAAGGCTTGCCCTAACAAGTTTCAGACAAAACACTACAGTGGTCAGTATACGAAATAGTATTACGTGAAATTTATTTCATCGGGATAGTAGAGCCAACATATACTATTTTGCAAGAAGAATCTCGCAAAACGTTGCGCTCATCGGGATTGATAACACTGCCGACTTCCTGCTGTGACTCTATAATTGTTAGGTATTTTGATATTTCTTGGTTTGAAGAGACATGCATGAATGACAACACTGAAAATAAAGACAGGGTTAGTTATTCGCGAAATTGGGGTCAGTCGAGAACTCATTAAGTTTTACACTTAGTAAATCAACCCCTGGATCATAAACATTCACCCTTAATTGACACATTAGTCCCAGGTAAAAAGCTTGTCATACTAAACAGTCAAATCAGGTATTTGTTTATGAGTTACTAAGTAGTGACAGTCTGGCTTAAGACTGAATGGAACTTCCCAGTCATATCAAACATAACATCCAATCAGAGTCCAAAATAAATACCTTAAATACAGTACATACAAGAACTGCGTGTAAAACTAACTTTCCATGCAACACAAAACTGTAGAAACAATGGCGTACCTCTTGTGAAAGCAGAAGATCCTAGTCGAGTTTGTGGTGTCAGATACTCAACTATTTGCTTAAGAGCGATAACATTAGCGTTAAGACACCCAGATTTTAATGATGATGCCACGATCTTTTCCAATTCTTTCCGAAAATATGCAGAACGTAAGATGAGTGAAACGCGACTACGTTCCTGCATTAGTTTCACATCCTCCTTGATATCTGGAGGCCTTAACAATTCTCGAATGTAGTCTTCATTATTTATATCTACTACGTTTAGCATAATCAGAAAATGCAGTACCTATTCTATCAATAAATTTTGTAGGCGAAACCTCTTTATGAACATCAACCGCCATATCCACAAGAACGTAACGGATGATCTGATGTAACCGCTCTCTCTGATTTCAGATTCAGATTTGTGTAGTTAGGACAGAAGGCCTACGGCCATTTTATCCCTTTTCTAGTATGCTTCTGTGAGTTTCCAGTCTTCTCTTGGAAGATTCAATGGAAGGTGCGGACACCAATGCTTCGGACAGCAGGTTCCAAGCCAAGCTGCCAACTTTGGGGAAAATTTGGTCCATTTTGGGGGAATTTTGGGGAAGCCGCTATAGTAAATTTCGGGGAAATTTTGGGTTTTTCGTCTCATTTCCCCAAAGTTGCCAGCTCAGAAAGTATTGATGACTCGGCGTCACAACCTGTATGCCATGGGTATTTTGTTCGTTCTTGGCTTTTCTACTCGCCTGATATTTCCTCTGAGATTTCCAGATCTAATGGGAAGAAAAAGACAGGATAAGTCAGGTCCAAAATCATTTCTTAGCATTCTGTACATCAAAATTAGATCTCCCCTTGGTCTGCGATAGGATAGAGTAAAGAGGTCCAGCTTTTCAAGCCGCTCTCTGCACGATAAACCTCAGAGTTCCGGAATTACACGGGTACCTGCCATCCGTGTTTTTTCTAAGATATCCGAGCCACCTTTTAAACAAGGTCTTGCAGCCTGAACTTGGTACTAAAGCTTAGTTCTCACTAAGGGTTGTGTGGTAGTATCTATTAGCAGCGGATTAGATATATTGTCGATAAGAGAGGAAAGGGAAAAATGGTGAATCATAGGAAGACATTATCTTTCATTCTCAAGAATGTGTCAAGTTTTCTCTTGAAGGACTCCTGCCAAATCGCCTGAACTAGCACAGACAGGGGCGAATTTCATCATTTGACTACTATTAAGGAGTAGGATGTCTGTGTACAGTCCGTTCTGCTGTGTTGCGTCTCCAATTTCTATGTATTACCCCTAAGGATTTTGTTGAAACTAAACTTGAGTAGGTGTTTAAGGGAATGTCCAAAAGCGTTTAGGATGCTGTAATTCATTAGGTCACCTCTAAGACGTCTATACTCTAATGGGTATAGATTCAGTGATTGAAGGCTCTCTTCATTAGGCTTCAGTTTGAGTCCACGAACTGATTTCGTCGCTCGCCGTTGGATACGTTCCGGAATATTCTTATCCTTTTGGAGTGAGGAAGGAAATACTATGCTTCCGTACTCTTTGTGCGGACGAATAAAACTGTTGAAGATTATGTGGAAAATTATTCCGTTAAACAGGTCAAAAATGAGCTTCAATGTTCCCAATGCAAAGTTTGCTCGAAAGGCATTTTTGTCGCAGCTAGCGTAGAACTTCAGATAGTGGGCTGCCAACACTGTCAGATTTTTCCCAACTGAGGATGCCTCTAGAGAGGATCGATCTAATTTGTAGCTGTTACTTGAAACGTCTCAGGTGAACTATTTTACACTTTAAAGTATCAAAGATAAATCTGTTGTCGTCTGCCCACCTTTCAAGTCGATTCAGATCTTCCTGAAGTGTCAGTTTATCCTCCTGGTTGCGTATCTCTCACCAAGGTTTTGCATCTGCGAAAAGTAATAAATCTGACGATACCTGCTGTCGAAGATCGTTCATGTAAACTAAAAAAGGAGGCCTTAGTACGGAACCTTGTGAGACCCCACATCCTTAAATAATGTGACGTCAACCCTGAACTTGAAATGTCGATGTTTTAGATATGAAGTGAGCTAATTAAGTAATGGTGGTTTGATACCTAATCGTTTGAACTTAATGATCAGGCATATATGATTGACCGTATCAAATGCTTTATAGAAGTCGGGACATGTGACGTCAATCTTCCGCATAAGATCAATGATGGTTGTTCATCTGTCCAGGTTCGTTATACAAGGTTGACCTTTTCTGAAGACATGTTGCTGGGATGAAGAGAAGTTTATGGCCAACAAGTGGCCACGTAGACCATTCAAGTGATGAATGCTGGGAGTGACGTATACTGTCAGAACTGATAATAAATACTTGTTAACTCATTCGCTACCTATAAAAGGCAACGCAAAATCAAACCTATTTGCCGTCATGTAGCACATGTAGCACAGTCATTTTATGGTCTTCAGTCTGCGGTAATCTTTAATAAGGATAATAGGTTGTTGGACATTTTTCAACATTTGCAGCTTGTTTTCCAGCTGTTAGGGAGTTCCAGTTATTAATTACTCAACGAGAGAAACGAAATCTCACTTTAAGATTTTGAGATCGCGGCATTTGGGCCTTTTTGCTATGGTCTCAGAGATGATCACTTCTAGAGGAAGCGAAAAAGTAATAAATATTAACATCTGAATCGTTGTCGGAGATACAGGATGCTGGTCTAAGGTCACCTCGAGTTCTACGACACGATAGGGGGAAAAGGTTCACGACTTTTAGGCACTCATTGTTTGGAAAGACCCGCCCTCTGAACACGCTCAAGTGTGTTAGAATCTTTGATAGGACGTGAAAATAATCAGTCTGACTACTTTTTGGTCTCCGGATCTTGACATCATCTGTAAATAATAATGACGATGGCTACAGCAGTCTCATTAAATCTTTGACGTAGAGAAGAAAAAGTAAGGAACATAAGATAATGCATTAAGGTTCCACTCGAAAAGTGTCCCATTTACACGAACTCTCTGTCTTCGGCCTTAGAGGACGTTTTTATCTACTCACATGTCGTTCCAAAGCTTGAGGGCTTCTGCATAAGACTTGAGTGAGAATTATTAACAAATGCTCCGTTAAAATCTATGAATATCACATAGACAGAAAAACTGTTAAATTGGGCCGCTGTCCAATTTTCTCTTTTAGTAAGCAAGTTGGTTGAGCGCGAATGCTTACTCCGAAACCCGCGTTGCTCAGGCGTTAACAGATTGTAGGATTTTATGTTACGTATTAAAGTAGCCTGAGAAAGTTTTTTCAACTACCTTAATTACTGTACTGATTAGATTGGCCGCCTATACATAATAAGGAAGTGAATGAATACTTGAACTATACTGTTTTGATATATGCTTAGTTGTTTGAGGTGAACTCTTGACCAGCCAACCTCGGCTGTTACAGAACAATAAGGATTCTCGCAGGCGCTGCAATATCAGGTTTCAAAACAGGAGTCAGCTCAGCTGAAAATTTGTTAAGCCCTGGTGTGCAAAGCTAGAGAACAGACATTTTGAATTTGAATTCCAGTCGAAGACTTACAGAACCATATTTTTTGTACATTTATTTACCATTTTCGCTCATTCACCCCACGTAAGGTAGCGATGAACCTGAGATGTGTCCAGCCATAATTTAGGACTTTACGAGCTTGACGTTGGTTAACACACTTCTGGTAGCTTGCTATTCCAGAAGCATCTGCCCGCGTTTCTTTAATATAATTGGGCTATGCGGTTCAGTGCAACAATTAAGATACTTACAACAGAAACTTTGATTCATAGTATTCTTTTTCAGGTTTTAATCTTTCCCAGCCGTTCAAAAAAGGAAGAAAATATAAATGAATGTCTAAATACACTTTCGCTTGCGTAAGGAAGAAAAACATGAAAACTAGAATAAGTGTGAATAATGCCATGTGACGGCGTGAATAATTTTGGCTCAACCATGCTTTCTGAATTTGGCTTATGAAAAATGATATTCGGGTATGAGCACATATTAAAATAAAAGAGCAATTTTGTTTTCGACACAATAATATATAAAAAGAAACTCAAGATATGGCTATATTTTTGTGGCACACGGGATACGAGCACAAAAAAAAACATATACAGTATCCTACATGTTGTGGTCGTTCAAGTGTCCTGGAAATATAACCTTTCGTTAACTATCGTAGATAGCATCATAGCAATGAAGCATGTGTTGTTCGACTTTTCGAGAGGAAAGAGAGTATAATAAATGTTTCCTTGTAAATAAGTGGCTTTGGGACGTTGGATGCTGACCTTACCATTGATTTTGTTTGTATTGATGGTATAATATTCAGTTTGGCAAAAGAGGAATTTGAAGGGTCCTTCGTAAGCCGTTTCGTGTGGTCGTTGTAATAGATTGTGACATACAAAACATGTGTACTACGTTGTAGGATAGGTTGAACGAAATTATCATTTGACCACTGCTGAATGGAAACAGGTTTAACTAAACACATGGCCTTTGTAGTCTTGATCGCGTAAGAGTGTGGATCTGTATCCATTGAAGAGGATGATCCATGAATGCTTTCAGAAGTCCGAATGTCGTTCCGTAAACTAGTGCTGCAATTTATCCAGCCTCAGCTTTCACGGCATTGCTAATAAAAAGTAAAGCCAATGGAAGAACGTCAGTCCGCTGTGAAACGTTTGTATCCGAGAGTGAAGCTTTAAGCTGTCAATACAAGCGTTGAGCGGCCTTTTGGAATCGTGCGATTCCCTATAATGTAGTCAGACAACGGAAAAGTCAACATTCAAACTGCCGTCTACGGTTTGTATTGATAGTTGAAAGACATCTGAAGTTTGCTACCTATCGTTCAACGATAGCGTGTGTGACTTTTTCAGCAGTAATGTTTCTGTTGGGTACCACTTCTGGCCATCGAGTGAAACAGTCTACATAAATTGAGATAAGTGTATCCACTTGAATCTGGTATGGCGATCCTTCGGAAACTGTTTAAGGATGTTATACTAGTCAAGGCGTCTGGTACCACATAGTTCGCCTCAGAAATGTTTTAAACGTCTGGAGCAAACTACGAGGTGCAATTTAGTTGTCGAGATTCCTGAGAGAAATACCCGTCTGAAGATGAATTTGCAGGGAAAGTAAAATGTTTGGGGTCGGTTAACAGACTGAATTCTCGCCCTTTCATAAAGTGTGTGAGGTACCGTACAGCACAACACGTGGATAGGAGTTCCCTACTGAGGGTTTCATACCTTAATTTGGTATATTGCAACTGTCACAAGAAGAGCTCCGAGGGTTTCCAGGTGTTATCAGGCCGTTTAACGTGCGTAATTGCATAACTGTGGTCGATTGTGGGTAATCCACATTGGCCGCCAATTTTAGCGAAGAAGAAAAACAGTTTGAGCATCCGTAGTGGCATCGGGCCCTAACGAAACAATCCTCATAGTTGAACACGAAACGACTGGAGTAGATGTTCAACGCTTAACCCAATATAAAGAAGGCGGGAAGGATTATTCAAATTAATGACGAAGTAGACCATAATTCTACACGTCCACAGTATGTCCGAGAAAGTAAAAAGAGTCTGTTTCAAACGGACACTTTCGAATGTTTACACTAATACCGCGTTTTCAGTTGATTGAAAACAATGTCCAGATGCCGGAAAGGAGATTCTCTGTCAAGACATGTTATCAAGCAGTCATCCACATATGCGGGTACAAAGTTGAAACCCTTGGATACATCATCGATGAATCTTTGAAAATTTTATGTATCATTCCATAAGTCAGTAAGGTAAGCGTGAATATTTATTGAGTCCTAGGTAGAAGGATATATAACCGTCTTAGGGGTGTCGCCTGCAGCCATGAGAGTTTGGTTATACGCGTTAGCCAGATGGACTTATGAGGAAGCTGTTGTAACTACCCAGGTTTCTGTCAGGTTATGGATGCATGGTAAGGAGTAACGGTCAGGAGTAGGGGAAAGAGATGTCCATGAGACGTTCAATGACCCGATCATCCCCTAGTTTATCATGCGCTCGAATTGGTTTTTCTCAGCTCTTCAGAAGCTGGTTGGTGCACTTTCAAAAATACAGGTGGGCCTTTAGTAACGACATTGTTTGTAACGTTGCAGGTCACACGCATCAATTCCGGTAGTGTCTTGTGAATTTCTGGCTACGTGTGGAGTGTCTGATGGAAGTGTTGATCAATATTTTGTTTAACCGGAACTAGGCCCAACCTACAACCAGAAGATGAAGTTTCAGATGCAGAAAATTTAGTATTTCCCTCCATGGACCTCCGTTTTCTGGGGTTGGTGAATAGACCGCAGTGTTGAAACAGGCCTGTACCATTCACTAGCATAAGAACATCTGCAACAATGAAAATCCAGTGAATGGGTCTGAGTAAATCCATGTTAGGATAAACACTACACTAATCGGATATGGCAACCACTTTTTAATTTACCCCATTTAAGTTTTAAAACCGGTCCAAAAAGACAGTCGTTAGAATTCGTGGGAAGGACGCTCACTTCTGAACCAGTGTCGACAAGGTAGTAAAGTTTTACCATCATATCAGTGATGTATAACAGACGGCTATGTCCACCGGTTACGAACGCCTTTATTGTGTACCGAAGTTTTGAGTTTTGGAAAACTGAAGGGTCTCATGCAATTTCTAGAAAACCTACCATGCTTGTGGTGGTGATAGCATCAATCAAGAGCTTTTTTAATTCGTAGTCTGGGGGCACATCTCTATCGTGATGATGTTCCTCGAGGAGTTCGTGAGGGTTAACGACTATGATCACTGTCATGGCAACTGTTGAGTGTCATAGAAATACTCAATGTTATTTTGTGTCGTTTGAGGCTTTCCTTTGACGGTACAAACTTCCATGCAATAGGGGGTCCTGCTGATCTCCAGATGCAGCCAGTTAGTTTGCAACGTTATTTTGAAATGAGCCGAGAAGTGCTTCTGCCTGTCAGGTGAGACTTAATTATGAGTAATTGTCTAATAGTGCCTTCGTTTAACCTTTGTCGGTTAGGTTTCACCAATCGAGGATCACCCTCTTTAATGTATCGTAATGTATCCAGTTATTACTGCTTATTATTAATCTACCATCTTTCGATTCACTTTGAACTTTGATAAACATCCTTTCTTACTCCAATTTAGACCTGTATTTCAAAATTTGAACCCATTACACCTTGTTACATACTACAACTCATTGTTCTTCGTTACTGTTTTCTTCTACATGAAGGTTATAATGATATTTCACTCTAGAATAGCAACTAGTATGAGCTTCATCTGCTAATCCACCCTATCTTTGTTCTGCTACAAACTGTTAGGCATGGTTTGGAGTTTGCTTTCAAATACCTTGCAGAATAGCTGTTCAGTTCGATATTAGTACATTTGCTACTATCTCGAAATTGTAGATTTGTTATGATCCCACTATCTAATTTATAAGATCTTACGTGGAAGTTACATCATAGTCTAACCTGACTCGTCCTTCGTTACATTCAACAATATGATGCCTAGTCCTTTTGAGGGACAACATTTGGGCCGGGAGGAGAGTAACATATTCAACATAAAAAGGGAGAGGTCACGTGGGGTGACCACATCTGCAAGACGGAGCCATGCCACCCTAGTCAATTCTTCTCGTGTTCATCATCGTTGACCTTCTCGTCGTGTTAAATGTTGAATGGGAATTTTCTTGTTTATCTCATTTTCAGCTTTGAGCATCGTGTGGTTAGAACCAAAACCACTACATTACTCACCCATCCGAGTCAAGGTGATGTTGGTTCGATGCTAAATCGAGTAGGATTGTTGCGCGTCAGAGGTTACGAAAGAAATAGTAAGAATCCTTCAGGTATTAATAAATTCAGAGATAAATCAAAATCCTTTTGAGTTATCTCGATTTTTACCCTCCCCCCGAGAACTAGAGCGAGGTCTTGTAAATGTGAAATCGGAGATTAATAATTGTAATGCATCTAGTTTATTTTCAAGACTGGCAACAGTTCGTCCATAATGTGCTCGTAGTTCACCTAGTTCGGCAGTTAACGACGCTATGGTAGGGGTTTTCTTGTCGTTCGAAGTTTCTGATATTGTCTGTACGTAAGGTGTAGTACAGGGTGTAATTTCTAGAATTTTATCGGCCATACTAGCAAGACTTTCTCAATCTGATGGTTGGCTAGAGGCGCAAAGAATTTGCCTAACTACTGTTGGTAAACGTTGTAGCCAAATTTCCTTGAGGAAAGCATCATCAAATTTATAAGGGCCAGCCAATTGTCTCATGTGGCGTAATAATTGAGACGGTGAATTTTTGCCTAGCTCACATTCGTGCAGTAATTGTCGTAATCTCTTTTCATCCGATAATGAGGTACGTTGGATAATTGCCTGCTTCAGTTGATCATATGGGTTAGATGCAGGAATATTATCTATCAAATCTGATACCTCAGATGCCATTTCGGTAGGTAGTAGTCCAAGCACGAATGAGTATTTTGATGCTTGTGAGCGTATATTACGACGCTGGAACTGTACTTCCACTTGGGCAAATCAAATGCGCGGGCTTAATCGACTGAATGGGGGCACATTTATCAGGTTTAAAGCGTGAAGCTCTGCTGAAATGTTATCCTGGCTAATGCCTTCGGTTTCGGATGAGTACATTACAAATATACGAAAAATTAAATACTACCAAGATGTCACGAACTTAAGGTTTTAATGAAGACTTATCATGCAAAATACCTCATTAAATCGTGTTACGAATGTTGAATTAATTTCACTTCCTACCCAGTAATCCTATTACAAGCAAACTAAACAATTCGCTAATATACGAAGCCTACTCAAGACCCTATGAAAAAAATGAAAGCGGATCTAATAGCTTCGATAAAAAAAGGAAGATAGACAATCGTATATCACAATAATGTTTCCATCACTATATTTTATTTTATAACCACACATAATCTCATACTCTCAGCTCCTTTCTGAATCGCCACCATTTGTCAGTTGTATGTACACTCATACCTTGTTAACACTTATTTTCTTTAACCTATTAAAATTCTCTTTCTTAACAAATACATTAATAAAAGAAAATTAAACTGAGTAATCATACCTTAAACATTCCTTCATGAGTATTGGCTACTCTGCCTCTCGTCCTTTCTTTTACTCGCTCCCTCTTTCAGCCCCCTTGTGATATGGTACAAAAGATTTCATCCTGCACCATCCTCAAAGCCTTAGACATTCCAAAGGGGCATAGGAGCTCCCACCTTCAACGGACCTATCCCTGACCATCAGTTGCACATTTGCAACGCGACTTTCATGAAGCGCGCCAACTGTGGTACTGTTTAAAACCATCTACATTCTTATCTTATAAATTATCGACCCAGCTATGTAATTTACTACAGTGGATATTGTAACGTTTGTATCAATTTGACCTTGCCTGTAAACTGGCATGCCTCATGTAACAGACTGTTATTTGAGAATAAATTATTATTATTATTATTATTATTAAATAACGCCATAATGTACGTTATTGAACTCAAAATTAGTTTCGAGAGAAAAAAATTTACGGGCTCACCAAATTTGTGGTGATTCCCAAACAAAGGAAGCTTATACAAAATATATTGATACACTAGGTTATTAATGACATACCAAAAAAATTAATAGTAAACAAACCTAGATGTCTGTCTGTAGTAAAAACCAAAGGTAACAAAATACAGTCAGAAATACAAAAGGTATATTAAACAAACAGACAATAACAGTTACTATAGAATGAATGTTACTTGTGAGCTGCTTCGTGATAACAACAACCACAAACTGAGTTCACTTGATTGACAAGTGTTCCTCTACAAGTGGCTGCACCAATGACGTAATGAGGAAGACGGAGTCCAATAGTATTACATAATAGTAATCCGCGCCAAAAGTCCAACGTAGAATCGGAAGGCCTATAACGATGTTATAATACTATTATAGTCTTCGATCGAAACGATGGCCAAGAAAACAGAAAAACAAACGGCGTAGATAGCGTTCTATATTTTAACCAGTGCGGTAGTAGAATCGTATATCATTCGTCGAAAAATTATCATCGTCTTTTTAACAAGTGATACAGCGAAACAACAGATATTGAATAAAAATGTGGTTACAAATAAAGTGTGACAAATTAGAGAAAAAATGTGGTTTTTATTTTGTTCTTACAAAAATCACTGAATATAAGTCACCATAAATCAGAGGATGCCGACTCAGTGAAATCAGAAGTCACAAATCATGAAGTTCTAAGATATATTTTCCGATTTGTCGACATTGCAATAAGCGTTTGGTCTAAGCTAGCTAGTAGTCACAAGGGATGCGTAGGATAGCGTACCCACTCATGATCTGGTGTGGATGCTTGACGGATTGCCATCAGTTAGGACAATTCCAGTAAATTAATATGGTCAGCAACATTGTCGATGACTTACTGAACTATATAGTTTTGGGATATAATTGCCTATACGTGAGTAACCGAGGTAATCACGTATGGGGAAATCAGTGTGGAATGTTAACCTAAAGAGTAATTATATTAGAGGTCTGATATCACGGCAGCTAGCACGTGGGAACGAGAATTGTATGTGCAGAAGTGTGTTTATGGGGAATAATCAGTAATTCATGACAACAGAGGACAAAGTAGTTACGGGAGTTCATAGTCAATTTTAAACGACATTTTTGAAGCCGGTAACAATAAATGTGCAAATTATTTGAAACTATGAGGAACGGGAACATTGTTAAAGATTGTCTACAAATTAGGTTTCTGTTAACAACTCATATTTTAGAAAGTAGCAAGTGTAGTTTAAAAGATGAGCCTTTTATTACTGGTAGACTTTAAGAGCTGACGTGGATGCTCAACAGTGTGGTTTAAGCTAGTTTTATCCAATAAAATTATTATTTCCGAAGAGAATACCCATTCATTATTTCTTATGCACTGTCTCGCTAATGAATTGCTGATGAGTCATGCTTTACTGCTTAAAGCTCCTGAGGAATCGATATCATATTTTTTATATTTCCACCATGAAGACCCATGTTCCACTATTCCGAAGCTATGATTTTGTTTTGAGCGCGTGTTTTCAAATTGTTCGTCACAGAAATGGATGAACTCAGTTGGGGTGTCGAACTTTGGGTACGTAGAGTTTTTACCAGTTAAATTAGTTCCTTGCGAACCGTATAATCACTCCCATGTATTCAGTCTTACTTACGGTTTGCGTTTATTGCGTACATTTATGCGGGTTACATATAGGTGATTATTTACTGGAGTGTGTTGGATAATAGATTCTTGCCTTTAGGAAAGTCACCAACAGCATACGATATTACTAAATAGGTCTATGATGAAGTTAAACAAAAATGGAGAAAGTGGACAGCCTTGATGGACACCACTTGGGGTTGTGAAGTCATAAGTCGTAAGATTAACACTATGTGCATTTTGAAGGTTTTGCTGCTATCTGGTTGTTACAAGGCAATGAAGACGGCCAAAAGATTTGCTTCCTGCCTCCCTTAGTGCAACTTCAGTTACTCTAGATATGCCCTAGGTTGGAATGTGGTTTGTTATCTTCCATTGGTCAAAAATAGATTTAAAACTTTGTTACTTCATATCAATTCATGGTTTTTTTTCCTGTCCAGACATTTGTGTTGACTTGAAAGATGTTTTGGCTACTTTAATTTCCTTGGTGTTTACTGTCTTGGATTGTTACATCTTGAATCAACTCACTTTCCAGCATTTACTAGCGGTTTGATTTTATGTTTAAACTGCTGCAAAAGTGTATATATCTAAAAATAACCGTAATAAAAAACAAGTTTATTTATATACTGCATGCAGATAAGTAAGTTTTGACACGCATGTATATAGGCTAGAGCGGCTTATGCCAATCTAGGCCATCTTTGGCATCTTCGTGATGTTAGTCTGGCTGTAAAAGGTCGGATCTACAACGCGTCGATGAGAGCAGTTTTGATCTATGCCTGTGAAACCTGAAATTCCCGAGTTGAGGATGTTAGACGACTTTCTGTTTGACCATCGTTGTCTCCGAAGGATTGCTGACATCCAGTGGCAACACCATGTTAGTAATGCAGAGGTTTGGCATCGTGTGTTCGGGCTCAGTGACGATAATCCAATTGGTGTTACCATCTTGAAACATTGAATTCGGTGGCTTGGACATGTTCTACGAATGTCTTCTCAGAGAATTCCGCGTCGTGCATTATTTGCCGACGCTGGGACTAGTTGGAAAAAGCGGAGAGGTGGTTAGTATATGACATGGTGTCGTGGTATGAAAGAAAGCTGCAGAGGACTGGCTTCTGTTGGTCCTTCTCGACTCCCTGGTAAGGGTCCGAGAGATAGTGTAACACAGTGGCAAGAGACATCAGATATGGCCCAGAATAGAAACCAGTGACGATCCTGCTGTAACCTTTTTTTACTTCGTAAAAAGTTGTTGTATCTTCCTTAACTGAAAGAATTCTTTCTGGTTGTACCTTTTCGTTTCCCCCATTATTATTATTATTATTATTATTATTATTATTATTACTATCACCAGTTATTATTATTATTATTGTTATTATTATTAGTCATACACTACCACACACTAATCTGTGGTCGTTATTGTCCTCTTTTTTCCTTTCTTTTCCCTAATACGCACCTTACTTTTTTTCTCTCTTCCCATTCTCATTATTATTGTGGGGCATATATATTTGGCGCTCCCTTGTACCAATATTTGTTCAAATAAACAAATAAAATACCACGCTAACCTCGCCAATTTGCACCTCTTAACATGACTGAAAATAAGTCGGTTGTAATAATTGATTCCATGTTTTGATCCGAGAGTTTTTGATTCTTCCATTTCACTCCTTTCTAACTCAACATAGTCCGTCAGAATATGCAGCGTTTAGGAATACGTATTAAGGGTTTCAGTCAATTTCGGTCGATGAAGCTTCACAAACTCAAGCAATGCTTATCTACCCCAACTTCTACGCTAATGGTGACGAGTTGAAACTCACCCATGGTAATATTTTCTTGATGATCCAACCATCCTTAAGCATTTTCAAAACTGAATAGTCAACTATTCCAAATCAAAATAAGTTCTCTACTCCTAAAGAGCGTATATGGCGACCATCAAGTGGTGATTGTGTTATCCGGTCGTAAATTAGATTGAAGAATGTCCTGTGCGGGGTTGTGCTGCTACTAATTAATTCTTTCTTCCTATACTATATCCTTATCGCAATCTTTCTCCTATATGTTACCACTTTTGACCTAACCACTCCTATGAATCCGGTGTTCATCTTGCTGTGCTAATAAGGTATGGCAACCTGGACCGATGCATATATGTGCTTGGTCCTACGTTGTAGCTGACTGACTGTGCTGCGGCGCGCTGATTACCCATTTCATAAATAATCTGCGCTAGCAAATACGTGGAGAAGTCTAGAATATTCTTGCGTGAATGTTATAAAATATTGATGTTTTACTTATATATTTACTACTTATTCGAACACATAAACATTGGTACAAGGAGGCACGAAATACATATGCGCCACCTAATAAAAATGAGGTCAGTAGTAGTTATCATTGATTTGTGTGAGCTGTGATACTTCCCGGGCGCCCGAACCGAAGCAGGCGGTTTTCTTAGAGGGCCACACCCGGAGCCTTTGACATGAAAGTCTAATCCATAAGGCAGTGGAGCAACTTTAGGAGATGCAGTCCCATGGTAACTGGTAATCACTGATTGGTTCATACGCCTTTTGTTCCCTCAGGATACTGAAGGCCATGTGCACCGTTGGTTTGGAATCAGGTTTTTCCAACTGCCCTGGGTATATCCTCCATATCCACCAACCTGGTTGAAGCGCCGGACATTCGCTTTTGTCCTCTCAATTTCGTAAACAACACCCCTGCTGCGAGAAGGCAGTGAGTAGGACTTCCCTGTCAGTGGCTGTATACACGTGCCCATGTGAGAGCACTTCGAGATGGAAAGCTGGCTCCTCACCCTCGGCCGTACCATGTCATTTGAAGGCGTTTTACTTATTTTGATTTCTACTTCGTACAAATGGTTGTACAGAGATGTGACTGCAGCAAGGTGTTTCCTTCAGACAACCAGCATAACAGCGATGCTGTCTTCCCAAAAAGGAAGGGTGGGGTTAGAAAACGTCGACCCTAAGGACACACACCTTACCTTATCTCACGAATTTTCGTCTACGGCGGAAAAGTTACAAGTATGGAGCTAACACAAAAAAGTCATGTGTAACAGGCAGTAAACAGCTGTCCCTTGGGCACTGCGGTCACACTCTCAGGTCACCAAGACCAATTCTAACTCGATTTCGTTTTCCCAGAAGAACCCTTTCACGGTTTGGGCAAATGGTGATTGATAGCTCCCCTCATACCTCTAATATTGCTGAAGACCACTGTGTTTATAATTAATTTCCTTCTTAGATTCCTATTATTCTTCCTACCTCAACTATCTACGCTTAAGTGTCACTATGGTCAACGATTCTAGTGCGCGAAATACTGTTCAGAACGCTGGGCGAAATACTTTAGGAAGCAGTTCAGCTGGTCTTCAGATACTCTACAGCTACCCACCATTCTAAAACAGCCTGAATGAAGCATTAAAGTAGGTTCTCCCACTCTAGATGTACCAAATCGAAAATGAGGAAGAGCAGCTAGCCCAGATGGATGACTCCAGAGGTCTTTAAGTATGGTGGTCCAGTTTTATCGATTAGGTTGACCAATATTATCAGGCGTGCTTCAGACCTGGTCATGGCTGCATCGACCACATATTCACCATTCGTCAGGTTTTATGTATTTGGTGCCTCTTTGTACCATTATCTGTGTTGAAATAAATAAATAAATAAATAATAGGTTTTAGAACATAGGCATGCTTATCGGCGTCCGACATTGGTGGTCTTTCTTGACGTAAAAGCAGCATTTGACTCCGTAGACCGCGAGATTCTGTGGCAGTGTCTGTCATTGAAAGGCGTACCTCAGAAGTACATAAACTTTTTGAAGGCTCTTTACTCGAACGTTACCAGTTGAGTCAGAGCTTATGGCGAACTGTCATCTGACTTCACAACCTCAAGTGGTGTCCATCAAGGCTGTCCACTTTCTCCATTTTTGTTTAACTTCATCATAGACCTATTGATGGAAATAACATTCTCGTCGAGTGAATTCTCGGGTATTGACCTCCTTCTAGGAGGTCCACTTATCGACTTTGAACACACAGATTACATAGTTCTGTTTGATGAAGACGCTAATAAAATGCAACACCATGTCAGTAATGCAGAGGTTCGGCATCGTGTGTGTGGGCACAGAGATGATAATTCAATTGGTGTCACCATCTTGAAACACCGACTTCGGTGGCTTGGACATGTTCTACGAATGTCGTCCCAGAGAGTTCCACGTCGTGCATTATTTGCCGACTCTGGGACTGGTTGGAAAAAGCGGAGAGGTGATCAGTTCATGACATGGTGTCGTGGTATGAAAGAAAGCTGCAAAGGACTGGCTTCTGTCGGTCATTTACGACTCCCTGGTTGGGGTCTGAGAGATGGTGCTACACAGTGGCTAGATACGTTATCAGATATGGCTCAGAATAGAAGCCAGTGGCGATCCTGCTGTAACCTTCTTTTACTTTCTTCATAAAATGTGGTTTTGTCTCCCTTACTTGAAAGATTTCTTCTGATTGTACCTTTCCGTTCCATCGTTACGACCACACTACCTTACACCAATCTCTTCGTTATCGTTCTCTTTTTCTTTTGTGCTCCTTAGTTTTTATTTTTCTATCTCTCTTCGAATTTTCATTTTGTGTGGCGCATATATATTGGCGCTCTCTTGTACCAATATTTATGTGTTCAAATAAAATAAAATAAATAATAAAATGCAGTCTTTTGGCGGCACTGAGCAACAATTCCAGGATGCTTGGGGATCACCGGGTAAGCATTAGTGAGCTTAGACACAGGTTATTAGGGAATGATGGTTAATCAGTTGATGAGGTTGTAAATCTTCATCGACTGAGATTGTTGAGCCACGTGCTACATATGTCTGAACTCCGATTAGCACGACGAGCAATGCTGACTAGTGTTGGAGACGTATGAAAGAATGTTAGGGGCTTCCAAACCGAAGCGTGCCATCAGTCCATAAAGTCACTAATTTCTGGTCTAAGTTATGCAGGTAGATGCAGACTACTTGGTTGGGGTCCGCGCGACTATCGTAACAAGTGGTTGGAGACTCTGTGTGACATGGCTCAGTATCGATTACAATTGCGTAGATGTATACAGTATGTTTTCCCTTAAGCTGAGATTAAAATTATTTCATTTCTTTCTTTCTACGAGCAAATTCTTTCTTTCTGTATTATATCCGTATTGAAATCTTTCTTTTAAATTTTAACACCTCTGAATTAACTACTTTTACGAATCCAGTGTTTGTCTTGTTGTGTTAATGATGTATGGCATATATGTGCATATATGTGCCTTGTCCTACGTTGTAGCTGACTGATTGACTGACGAAGGTTAGTTGAGGGGTTCCAAACATACTTTATTTAGAGCTCCCATTCTGATACAGCTGGACACGCAAAACTATTTCATTTTTATTTTTATTTTATTTTATTTGAACACATATTGGTACAAGGGAGCGCCAAATATATATGCCCCACAATAATAATGAGAATGGGAAGAGAGAAAAAAAGTAAGGTGCGTATTAGGGAAAAGAAAGGAAAAAAGAGGACAATAACGACCACAGATTAGTGTGTGGTAGTGTATGACTAATAATAATAACAATAATAATAATAATAACTGGTGATAGTAATAATAATAATAATAATAATAATGGGGGAAACGAAAAGGTACAACCAGAAAGAATTCTTTCAGTTAAGGAAGATACAACAACTTTTTACGAAGTAAAAAAAGGTTACAGCAGGATCGTCACTGGTTTCTATTCTGGGCCATATCTGATGTCTCTTGCCACTGTGTTACACTATCTCTCGGACCCTTACCAGGGAGTCGAGAAGGACCAACAGAAGCCAGTCCTCTGCAGCTTTCTTTCATACCACGACACCATGTCATATACTAACCACCTCTCCGCTTTTTCCAACTAGTCCCAGCGTCGGCAAATAATGCACGACGTGGAACTCTCTGGGACGACATTCGTAGAACATGTCCAAGCCACCGAAGTCGGTGTTTCAAGATGGTGACACCAATTGAATTATCATCTCTGTGCCCACACACACGATGCCAAACCTCTGCATTACTAACATGGTGTTGCCACTGGATGTCAGCAATCCTTCGGAGACAACGATGGTCAAACAGAAAGTCGTCTAACATCCTCAACTCGGGAATTTCAGGTTTCACAGGCATAGATCAAAACTGCTCTCATCGACGCGTTGTAGATCCGACCTTTTACAGCCAGACTAACATCACGAAGATGCCAAAGATGGCCTAGATTGGCATAGGCAGCTCGGGCTTTCACTATACATGCATTCATCTCATCACTCACACCCCCACCAGCACTTATGTAGTTACCCAGATACACGAACGTCTCGACTACTTCTATCTGCTCACTATTCAGAGTGAGTTCAGGATTAAGATCCTGCCAGTCTTGTAGAAGTACTTTGCAGTTCGAAGGTGCGAAGCACATAGCATACCTACGGACACTGATTGCCAATTGATTAAGTGCGGATTGCATGGCTTGGGCATTGTCGCACAGTAAGACAATATCATCCTCATACTCAAGGTCAAGAAGTCTTTCTCCAGGCAACAGATCCACACCGCCATTACTTACATCCATCAGAGCTGTTTCCAGATTATCATTGATGGCAAAGTTGAAGAGGAATGTTGAGATCGGGCAACCTTGTCTAACCCCACTGCTCGAATGGAACAATGGAGAAAGGTGGTTGTATGCCCTCACTCTGCTTGAGGTGTTTGTATATAGGGCTTTTAGGATGTTAATAAACTTCCCAGGCACATCCTTCTTCAATAGACACTCCCAGAGAACAGTCCTATCCAACGAGTCGAAGGCAGCGCTGATGTCAAGAAACACTACGATTGTTGGCCTTTGATAAGTGTGGCGGTGTTCTAACATTTGGCGGAGGGTGAAGATATGATCAGTACATCCTCGACCAGAACGAAACCCAGCCTGCTCCTCGCGAGTCAATCTTTCTCGGGTTTTGAACAACCTACGAAGTATGACGGAAGTCAATAGCTTGGACGCAATCGGACGTAGACTTATCCCCCGATAGTTGTTACAGGAACGACGCGGACCCTTTTTAAAGATAGGGACAACTATCGACTCATTCCATGACGTTGGTACACTCTCTAGTTCCCAGACCTTTGTAAACAACGTCGTCAGTTCCTTAGTCAGAAAGTCACCACCATCTTCAAAAAGAGCCGGAGGTAAGTCATCTGGGCCAGGTGGTTTGTAGCACTTCAAGAGTTCGGGTTCCTTGCGGACTTCCGCCTCATTTGGTGGATCAGTTGCCACCGGCCATGGATGCCAAGACAGTCTGACCGATGTTGCTCGAGCAACAGGCCAGTTGAACTGCCTTTCGAAAAATTCTGCCCATCGTCTAAGACGTCAATGGATGTTAGTGATTGGCATCCCATCATCCTCTCAGATTGTTTCACTCACACCAGACTTCTTGCTGCCAGTGGCTTGGATGAGTTGGAAGAGCTTTCGGTAATTACCAGATGCAGCTGCTGCTTCCAACTCATTGGCATGCTTCGACCACCAGGCTTCTCGGTCCTTACGCAAGCTTTACCCGATTTCCTTACGTAACATCCTTCGTTTGTGGTCAAACTCACGGTCACCCGGAGTAGACCGACGGGCTTCAATGAGTTGTAAGGAACCAGAAGAAACCCAGTGCTTATAAGCGGGACGTTTCGCGAACCCACAGCTGACTGTACCCGCAACCAATGCTCATCTATGCTTTTCGGTGGAATGGTAGCTAGCCTAGAAGCTAGCTCGGTTCGATACTTACTTGCAACAGAAGTTGCAACCAGCTTGCTAATATCAATCTGTTGGTGGCGGTCACTTCGTTGTCCACTGAAAAGTAAGGTAAGATTGGCGCAGACCAAGGCATAGTCAGAGTCCAGATAGGTACTCCAAAAGGAGCGGCAGTCTTGTACACAACCACGCCAGCGGTAGCTGATCGTGATGTGATCAATCTGAGTCCAGGCTTGAGATGCAGAGGGAGGACGCCAGGTGGCACATTGGCGATGACTGTGCCGAAAGTTAGTGCTGGTCAGAAACAGGTTTTGGTCTGTGCACAGTTGCAGTTTTTTACTGGTAGATTAAGTGATCCGGAACAGCTGTTAATGGGTACATGCACCAACTTTTGCTGCCTAGTATGTTCTGATCACCGGGCCTCTTGGGATGAATTTCGGAGCTTTTAAGTTACTCAACGTTTTCGTCGTGAAAAATAGGACAGTTTCAGTTGTGCTGATCAATATAAAGTAATTCACGAAAAGTAAATCTGAGTAATCTGCGTTTTACAGATTTATGGTTGTTAGATAAATTGCACTTCGTGATTTTGATGCTGATAAAATTATCAAGCTGCTGATCAAAATACCCTGAACTCATAATTGAGCAGTTACTCTAGAGAGTACCATGCACCGTTTATAATTTTAAACAAGAAATAATTGCGTTTTTAACTTGACTCAATAAAATATAACTGCCCAGCATTGCAGTTAATATACTTATTTCACCTGTCTTTTTATGCTAAAATCTAACCGTAAACAAAGGTTTATAAAGTATTTTAAACCCCATCCTTTTTGTTTTGGTTAAGTCAACATTTTGCTTTTGGGTGTATGACGTACACCTTAAACGGATAATCTTTGGTTGTGGGTAGTGAAAGTTACGTTTAATTAAAGAATAGTTGTAAGCCAACTGCTCCGCATTGAACAATCAGTCAGCTTGTAATCAACAACGTAAAACTTCGTACGTACGTATATTAGTTCAAATTGCCATACCACATTAGCACAGATATGCAATTGTCAATTCAAATCCCGTAGTGGTAGAGGTAGTAAAAGTATAAGCAGTAATCGGAAAGATTAGGCTTTGAAGATGTTATTCAAAGAGTATAATCCAGTGAAATAAACTTGAAAAGAGGAAAAAAAGGAACATGAAAAATTCAGAAGATTAGAATTTGGGAGAACAACTAGATTATAGTCATAGTTAAGCAGATGAGAAGTTTTGTTTGTCATATTTCAACAACCAAGTCGGTCATCAAGTTATTTTCTCACAAATGCGGTTTTCCTGTCCATAATCTATACCTCTCTTTATCATGTTATCAGCTAGCGAAATGACAAAATGGATCATTTCACACAAATTATATATATGTACTAACTGTAGCAATGTAATAAAATTGAGACAGCTGAAATCCTAAAAAAATTATTGTATTTAGGATTTTTCCGAATACTGTAATGAGAAAACCAAGGTTGTCAAAATGATGTGATATATTTGCGCAATATATTTCGAGCAATGTGATCATACATTTACTTGTTAAGACAGCATATGAGAAATAAAAGATCAACTAGAAAATTAAATGTAAGTGGAAACAAAGATAATGTAAAAGTACATGGAGACAGTGTGAAAACCACTAATAATAAATCAGTATTACTGGAGTAGATAAGAGAAAATGGTTTTTAAACATATAAAAGGGCCCCCAAATGCCCTGGTATGACCGAGAGTGGGGTGGGCCCGCCCTCCCTCTCGAAATACTCTCACACGGCCACGCGTATACAGCCTCTGCCAGGAAAGTCCTACTCATTGCCTTCTGGTGGCGGGGGTGTTGTTAACGAAAATGAGAAGACGAAAAGCGAATGTCCGGCGCTTTAACCGGATCCCAAACCAAATCAGTGGTGCACATGGGTTCCAGTATCCTGAGGGAACAAATGGCGTATGAACCAATCGTTGGTCACCGGCTACCATGGGACTGCATCTCCTCACGATGCTCCACTGCCTTGTGAGTTAGACCTTTAGGTGAAAGGCTCATGGTGTGGTCCCCTAAGAAAACCACCTGCTTCGGTTAGGGCACCCGGGCAGTATTACACCCCATACACAGAATGAAATGACAATACTCACGGAAAATACTATACTTGCTTCGATTAACAGATTTGTGTGGCGCATATATATTTGATGCCCTCTTGTACCAATATTTATGTGTTCAAATAAATAAATAATAGGCTTCAGTAGACTTCAATGTACGTCCCTGAATACATTTGTACAAAGCTATAAAGGCTGGATTGATGTCAGCATTATGACCGGTTTCAATTAAATTTTTCACATTAAAGGAAAATGTTTGTCTATCCTGCGATCTTATTTGACCATTGGAGTTCATTTTTTTCTATAGTCACTTGGTTATGTGTTCAGTCACCCTTACTTGCAGCTCACAATCTGTCCTCCCTGTTTACATGTGTCCACACATATATGTAAAATAATAGACGCAATGGGATATGATGATGTCGCTTACATGTTGTTTGGGTTTTCAGTGAGACATATACTTTGATTATTCGATAATGACGAGTTGGAGTGCATAGGATGTCCGATTGATGGCTAATTTACGCTTCAACATGAGACTATTTGAGTCACCTCTAAATGATTAGGTGGTAGACTCGTTTTCCGGGTGCCGAAAACGTCATGGATCTCATCGTATTTCTACCAGCGGTTTGTAAACCCGAATGAATAACCGTTATTAAGTTTCCAGTTTAGAGCTTCGTGTCTCCTTCAATAATATCATTTGTACAAACATGATTGATCCCATTTAGTAAGCCCTTTATTAATCCACCTTTGTAATGGGTTGGACAATAACTATGGAAGTTAAAAGATTGCTCTGTCCATGTCGAGTTTCTATGTACAGAACGTTTGATCAAGCCATCATCTCTTCTACTAATCATTATGTCCAGAAAAGGGAGCAGGTTATTCATCTTTTCTTCGCATTTTAGAGGAATATGCTTTTGACTTGTGTTGATTTCTTTGAACAAGCGGTTCACATCTTCACATTTATCAACTGTGACTAGTATGTCATCCACGTACCATTTATGCAGACACATCTTTTGAATTGAGTCTTTAACTAGACTATCCACATATCGACCAACAATGATCCTGAAGGACTACCCATAGCTTCGCTATCAATCTGTCAAAAATGCTCACCTTCGAAAGCGAGTCTCACATCGTCAGTATATTTCTTTAAACACAAACATTGATACAAAAAGGCATCAAATATATATGCGCCACACATTGTCAGTACATAATAATAATAATGATAAAATTTTAAGTTTTTACAGGGAATGGCAATGAATGGTTATTCAAAGAGATATAATCACACAAAATATGTTTATAATACAAATTCAAAAATACTTGCTTGTTGAACTTATTATTTTATACGAAAATTTAGTTTCTGTGCTCCTGAACTTGCTTTCTTTTGTAACTCTAGGATCAAGTAGAGAATCTTTTTAAACATGAAATCGATCAAATCGGGCTAACTGAGTCCTACTTCAAACTTTTCTCCGATGTCCAGAAGTTACAGCATGAATTTGGAAAGAAACTAAGGTAAAGTAATATTTTATTACCATTCATTTTCGATTTCTATAGGAAAACGGTTTCTATATATTTACCGAGGAAGAAACCCGATGTTGACGAATTATCTTCCGTTCTGACATATTCAAGTATCGTTCCACAGATACTTGAAATGGGTGTAACACATGAGGCTAGTTCCAAAAAACTTAATGAATCTGTTGTCAATCCATTGAAAATTCAAGTCGAAAATGAGAAAAGATCCTTGGAAAAACAGCGTTCTCACTGGTCAAAGCTAAACGCGACCATAGAACAGTCGCGTAAACAGTTAGAATTAAGCTGGCAAAAGTATGTAACCAATTTCAAAGAAAGGCAGAAAGCATATGAGGTTTCGGAAAAGGCTCAAAACGATATCCAACTAGCGCGGGTCGATCAACAGAAGGTGGGTTTATTATTTATTGTTACATCGGTGGTAAATTTGACCCACACTATAGAGTTTTGTTTTTTTCAGTATGGTGTCATATTTTATTTTTCCTATAAAGTTGGTTGTAGTCCATGGTGATGTGTGTACATATTTTTAAAATTGGAATGATTACTAAGCACAAATATCTTATAGATGTTATAAGTTTAATACCATAACAAATGCTGAGTAATTGACCCTTACTTAGGCCATTCGAGTAAGTAAATCTTTTATTTGTGACGTGGCCAAAAGACTTAATTTCCTAACTTCCTGTCATGAAAATCAGAATACCCACCAGTTCGTGGTACATGAGCCATCCAAATGCATGTCCTATACTTCAGTTAATTGCTAGTAACTGGCAGTCAGTTCCTTTGTATAGTTTTCGTAGGACTTATTTTCACATGCTACTGTTCGGAATGGGATGTTAAAGCTTTAAATATGTGTTTTACATATTTCGTTAGTAGTGGCTTATTGGTTAAGGTAATTGACTTTCAACCATTAGATCACAGGTTCGAAGCCTTTTCTAACTACTTTGACTAGGACAACCGGATAGTATCGTTAGTCTTCACATCAGCATGTGGCTTAAAGCTAAAAACAGAAACCTACACTTACCAGATGGGTTACATTATTTATTATTGCTTCATTAACATACGATGACCCTGTAACATCGTTTAAAGTGTATTTTTGAAATGCCGTAGTTATAATAGGTGATCGGTAAATTATAATCTGATGCCACGTGAAAGTAACATGGAAGTGTTAATCTGGGATAGTGTGTACAATTTGATGGATTTTATGAACACAGTATGGATTATATTAATACCAAACAGTTATTTTTAAGCTCACAATATTTCTGTCTTGAATGTCTTACCGTTTTTGTCTAGTTTGAAGCTCTTTATCAAAGTAAAATGCAGTCTTTTGATCAAGCTAGTAGAAATTACGTCGATGAATTAGCTAAATACAATATAGCCAATCGACGTTACTTCAGCACCGATATAGTGACTTTTGTAGATGATATGGAATGTTCAAGTCGTATGCGAAATAATCGTACTCGTGAACTTTTACTGATGGTCACCCGGATTAATGAAGAAACAATTTCCAAACTTACTAGCTGCAACAAGCTGATTTCTGAGGCTGTTTCTGCTCTTGATTCCTCTTATGTAAGTTTAAAAAAAATATTGTTTCCTTTAGTGAGTGCACCACATTTTTATTAATTCCAGCAAATGTTTGGTCTTTTGATTTTTCTACGCTCTTACAAAATATTCTTGTTTTTTATTGTAAATTTCATGAGGTTTATTTAACGTAATCCATTGAATATGCCATCTGAATTTGAAATTATGCATCCATTTACAAGATCTTCAGTAAATATATAGAGCAATTTATTTTGTGATTTGTAAATTTGTAAAAATATTACAAATTCCGCCAACGTTAGCACAAAGTATTCCTACACATTATTCTGTGTATATTAGAATCGATTTACATAGGCATCTGCTGTTTCTAGTAACTTATGTTAAATTGATTCATTAGAACAAATTATAAAAAAATCACGACAATATTTATATCAATAGGAAATTAGAAAATTATTTGAGTTGTGCTTGATGTTTATCGAAATGCATGGTCTGATGTCATAAAATATATAATAATGTATCGTTAAGTTTCTATCTCGGATATATCAGACAATGATAGCTTACTTATGAATGTTCCCAATGTAAATTAATCTTGTAAAACTAAACATTCTGTTTTTTTGTACGACATGAGAGTATTTTTTGTGTAATTTATCACTACTAAATCACATAATTAGCAAAGTAACATTTGTTATAGTACCTACATTTATTTAGTGTAAATGTTGGTTAGTCGATTGGTTCCCGTATCCGGTTGCGTGAACTGTGTTTACAGTAAACAACTTGGGTTATATATATAAACTTATTATCTATTCAATATATGTATTATATAAACTTTTGTGTTGTTCACATGACTTATCTTTTTACAGGACTCAGCTAAGGTAATAAAGAGGTTGCACACTGATGAACAACCTCCAGCTGATTTACCATTCCTTGATTTGGATAAATGTCCTCCAAGTATTCTGGATGGTTCTGTCTCGGAACTGGGAGCTTTAATACTTGGTGTCGAGTCAGCAGAATGCTCAAACCAGTTAAATAACTCAGGAAGTGCTATTTCAGGAAGCGGGATGATGAGTGGACTCATTCGGTCTACTCACAAGAATTCGAAAGATGAATATCTTAGTTTACGCTCACCATTTATTTGTGGCATTAGTGTAAAAAGTATAAAAGTAAGTTTGAAAAATGTACTTTTATAAATGTACGTTATTCCACAAATACAGACTACCTGGTTCGGATCTGGGTGATAACTGCGGTTAGAGACTGGGCGACATAATTCAGAATCGTTCACAATGACACAAGTTCACTGATTCGTTGTCTTATTGGATTCTAAGTTTCCAAATCACCTCATAAAAACGTTTTTCTTTTTTTATTTCATAAATCTGTATTTTTTTCGAATAATATCTTCAATGTCTAGTCTTTTCTACCCTTTCTAACATTGCTACTGCATCTAACGCTCTAGTATTTGCTTTGAGAATTTCATTTCACCGTGCAGATGAGGTGTGTGACAACCTAAACCGATGCACTCATTCGTCTATGTTGCATATGGCTGACCGACTGACTTCACCAGGCACTAACTAAACTGTCATTAATCAGTTTCTTCATCGTCTTCAAAATTTTTAAAACGATACTTACCACTGTATAATGGTAACTACGTTGAAAATCATATTATAACTCTACTATGAGTCATGAGTAATGAGTATATTTATGTGGTCGAATTTCTTTCAATTGTTGTGCTTCTCACCTTGGTATTTTCTGAATAGTTGTTTAAAGTTTGAGGAGTCACAATTGATCTATGTGGCCAGAAAAGTTTGAACCAGACCATTGTACCACACTATTAATGGTTTTGACTCAAAACTTGTAGAGTAATTGAAGATGTGACAAACGATTATGTTAATTGGTGTAAGTAACCGTCAATCAGTGATCGAATTACGATATAACTTTTACAGAGTTACAATCTGAAGTATAATTATACCCATTGTATATGATTATTAATTTCCTCAGTAGTATTTTGTTTGTCATCGTAATAGACCCACAGACAAATACAATGACATGAAATTTGTTTCTGAAGTGCATTGGTCAATACTTTCTACAACTGTGGGAATGTGTTTACATGGGTAAAGTGACGTAACTAGTAGTGAACATGTAAATGACAGGCCAGTGTACTGATGATTGAACATAGTAAAAGTAAGTGAATGTGTAACATCCTGATTGGCATTTAGTGTTTGACCATAGATGTTTATCAATACAAAGGCATTACCCCAGCACACTTACCTATGCAACTCAAATTAGGTGCTAGTGTTAAACTGGACTGGTCGAACTTCGACATATATTCACCCTGAAACTCTTTTATTCGGCTTACTTTACACTTTTTTCTACGTATTTTCATTTCAATCGTAATGTTCTTTTCATTTCTTTCTCATTTGTATGGGTGGAAAAATTTCAAAGATAAGATATGGTTCTTGATGATTTGTGTGCATTTAATAAAATGCTTTTGATATTTCAATATTTCAATATTCTTAGTATATTCATGTCCTTCTGGTGAATGTCAACATGTTTATATGGTTATCATCAGTTGACGAAGCTAAAGTAACCAAATCCCACTGATGTGCTATTAATTGTGGACACTGATCTGTTCATGGATGATATCAACCTTGTGTGGAATTATAACTTTCCTAAATGTAATTGTTGAACAATGGATTAGTAATTTGAACACTTTACTCTCATCTCTCATTATGGGGATTTGTGAAGATTGTAGTATTATCACAGTTGAATTCTCGATTCAGTCTAAACTAGACCACCACTGAAAACCTGGAAGCATTGGACAGCCGTTTCATTTTAGTATGGGACTTCACAGCAGCGCGCATTCACGATCCCGCACAAGAAATTCGAACACTTTAGGGTTGATGATGAACTATTTCGTTCATTTGACTGATTTTATGTCAAAAATGACATGAACAAATATGCGTAACATATTTTCAGCAAACAATTGTTCTGTCTGAAATGTTCGTAGATGTTTAAATGTAGTGCTTATTAAATCCTTGACATATATCAATTAAGAATTGATGTGTAATTTATAAATCGTAAGCTATACAAACAATGATTGTCAGATTTTGCACTATGTTTTTTGGTTTGTGTGTCTTTCCATCATAAAATAACGAAGTCGTGGCTCTGGTTTTTTATTTACATACTTATATAGTCCAGATAAAAACATGTGAAAAGTGTTGTATGTTTTTTATTTTATCTCTTAAATAATTTTGGTAAGTTAACTATCTTTATTCAGTAATTTTACTTTCATTTCAAGAATACAGATTTAACTATTAGACAAGTTGCTGACCGGATAAAAGTACTAAGAGACTTGGTTATGAAGACTGATAATGAACTGTAAGTACTTTATTGTAAAATTTCTTTGAATAAATAATACTGATATGCTCAAACGGTAATTGAAATAGTCAAATGTAATATTTCAGTTCTCCAACAATTTCGTTGGATTGTATCCAGTTGTTGTTAAAGTTGATACTTCACATATGATGATTTAGTTAAATAATGCTGTAGACCATTGCAAAACATTTTTTCATCAAATTGTTAATCTATGGACTCTAACTAATTCTCTTTCCAATCTTAAAGGTGTTTGCTTTACTTGATAATTTCTCAAATATCGAAGTTAGATATGTAAACCATGGGATGCCGGCCCAATGATCTAAAGTTTAAGCGCTCACGACGAAACCTGAAGATGCTGGGTTAGACAAAGCAGTTGTCCAGTTCTTTGTGATTTTCAGAGGTTGTCGACGATCAATCCGTGATGTAAACTGTAATAATTTTCTTTAAAAGTACTAAGAAGAATAAGTTTCCAGTGTCTGGTTAATATTGGAAAGTTGAAAAATGTGATCGAAGAGAGTTTGGGACGCGTAAAATCAGTAATATTCAAAGGCGATCAATTATTAACTCTCCAAATCTACCATATCATTTGCTTAGTGTCTTTTTTTTAAGTATTTAGGGGTTTAGAGGGTAGGTCTAATTCCTGGAAACTGAAAAAAATTCATTATTTTTCTCTCAAGATGCTTTTGTAGTTTTCATTTGATTATAATCATAAGAAAACACAAAGAAACAGTCAGGGAACCTGTTAAATCCATTATTGTAAACTTGCTAATTACACTAATTTGAATGATGGTATCATATGAAGTGGATTCTGAGCAATCAGTTATAATCCCTTCTCTTTAGGTATAACGAGGAAGCCTAATATAGTGGCAAAATAATGGTAATAGTTTCATTTACTTGATAGTCATTCCTTATGATCTGTAAAGACATTTAAAGAATAAAGAAACGTTTTAAAGTACCATCTTATAAAGGATTATTTTGTCAACCATTCAGTTATCTGAAATGTTAGGAGCACTAATTACCTTTCCTTTTAGTTGCCTTAATATTCCACACTTCATAGTGTTAAAGCGTTGGAAATTTTTTGGTTACCACTAGAATATATATATATATATATATATATATATATATATATATATATATATATATATATATATATATATATATATTCAGTCTCTTGCCAAATGATTGCTATCAAGTGATTGATCTCTACAGTACCTGTTCATTTCATATACACCGTTATTTAGATAGAAATTAATTTTAACTCTATTATTTCAACTATGCATTTGATTTCTCTCATTTCGCACACATGGACGTTTTAAAAACATTTTAAATTTACACTTTTACCTTAAATAATCAAATTTGCACCGATTATCGACTATTAACAACATCAGGTTACACAAACACATACATTAATTTCATTTCACTTTATGAAATTTTCGCATGATTCACATTTTACTGACTCATATTTTTTTGCTTACTAAATTCATTATCTTAATATAATCACATAAGCTTTTAGTGTAGATTTGGTTGTTATACATTATATATTCTTTGACAATTTTGATTTTGATAAATAGCCTGAAGAAGTCAAAACAAGATTGCTGGATGAAACATTGGAATTATTTGACATTCGATCGCTATTGTTATTTCAATCATAATTTTTCATAAACAATGTGTTTTATTATACTCAGCGCCAATTTCTTTCAAACTATTAGTTCACAGACTGACGTATATTTGTATCAATATATATCACTGTATTGTTGGCTCTATTCCATTTTCACTAATACTAATCCTGTTTTTTTCCATTGTTTCACCATCTTACACACGCTAAACTGTCAATTTGAATATGATTTATATTCTAAGTAATAAACTATATCTTCAAGTGTATGACGTGCTATAAGGGATTTAGAAATGTAATAGAATTGAAACAATAGTGATATGTATTATTTATACTTGACCATAGCATACCTGAATACCTAGATCAGAATTCACATGAGCGTAGTGATACAAATGTGATTAAAGTATGAATTAATTGTGATTCATGAAACATCACAGCATTGTAATTTCTACTCAACTCTCGTTCTATACAATTGATACGATTTTGTGTAATGGTAATCATTTTCAACTCATATTGCTTTCTTCTTATTTGGTAAGTGAATCATAGTTATAACACGTTGATTGACTGATTCATGCATAAGTGGCATTATAATTTCTCCCAAAATACGCATATTTATTTGATCAATCGTATTATTTCTTGCCATTCTTTTTCAAGATTTGGCAATTACCTCTGAGGTCACCTATTTACTTTATCAGGTCAATCAATTGATCATGAACTCACAGTCATTTCATTAATTTATCAATCAGTGGTTCCATCGTAGCAAAGACGAGTATCAACAGTTCCTTGGTGAAGTGTAATTAACAATCTAGGTTATTTAGCGCACTTATCTAACTGTAAATTGTTTACTTTTTTCTATAGTTATTTTGTAGCTTTATTACAAGCTTGGATATATATACATTTTTATTTTATTTTTAAAGACGAAGTACCGATCGTATGATTGAATCCTGTCGGACAAATCCTAAATTCGGAGATATGGAATGCTTAGTTCGAGCAGGTGCTACTTACAGTAGACGTTTAAATTCTTTAAAGCAACACATTAAAGAACTTGAGGTAAAAATGCTTCCTGTGGATGTGAATAGTTTTTCTTTGTTATGGAAATAATATCAGATATTAGTTATGACAAATATACTAATCTGCCTTACTTTACCTGCAAATACATGTATGGAAATACGTAGAACTGTAAATGTGAATAATTAAGCAGAAGAAAATTTTCATACCTTAAATAGAAGTTCACTCAATCTTTAATTAATGACAAAGAAACAAAACAGTCTTATTGAATTTGTT
Organism: Schistosoma margrebowiei; assembly: GCA_944470205.2. Classification (NCBI taxonomy): domain Eukaryota; kingdom Metazoa; phylum Platyhelminthes; class Trematoda; order Strigeidida; family Schistosomatidae; genus Schistosoma; species Schistosoma margrebowiei. The sequence goes on along the minus strand of OX104028.1, from coordinate 64,102,862 downwards.
ATTCAAAGTTTTGCTCTTCGATTCTCTCGGAAATCAGTGTATATATCGATAAATAATATTTATTGGTAAATATTTGTTTAGATTATGGTTTAGCAAATATTAGCTCACTATTCGTCATGACAATTAATTGAGTTCATATTTTGTTTAACTAATACTAATACTAAAATCAGCTTTTGTTGTAGCGTGAACCATAAACTTACATTTGATAGATAGTGAGAAATCAACAAACTAAGAGTTACTTTTTAAAACATAAAAATCTTGGTTAGTTAAAGTTGTATGTTTCGTGCTTTGAACAGATATATCATACGAAAAAAGTAAGATGTAAACCGATAAACTAGCTAAAAAATTATTAGTGTTTATGTAATTATTTAATCTGCTCATTTTATTCGAGACCGTGATTAAAAACTTTAAACAAATATATTTCAACTGTATATCTATCAAGTGATCAGTCATAAATGACATAGGATGTGGCACACATGTGTATGGACACAAGTTGTCACATCTGAATGTTATGACAAAAGAAAAAAAATCAATAGGATAAAAAGATCATAAGAATCCCAATAATCATATTAATAGTAAGATTCATGATGGCGAAAGGAAAACACAATGAGAGCATTTCATTTATTTTGAAAATAACGGGTTAATCTGTGAACAAAATACAATTATGAACTAACATTCTAACTTAACATCTAGAAAAAGATAAAGCTATAAACTATTGTGATTAACCTCAAGCTATAACTTCACCTAATGCGTCTAACCATGGATTACGAATTATCTACTTATCTCGACCATAAAGTCTGCATCTTCAAGTGACTGAAAAAATTTGACGAATGCCACCTGATACTGAGTATTCTAGGGGTTCTTAATCGTTTAGACCAGTTTCTTAAAACATTCAAATATTGTAATAAACCTTCGTGTTTCAGATTTGTTTTGGCCAAATAATTATGAATGCTGAGCATACTTACTCACGTGCTTTTATAAAAAGAAGCGTACAACCTACCGCGATGCTTACTGGAAAACGTAAATGAACTGGTAGAAAGCTTTCTCCATTAAAGATGAATGACAGACACTGACTATTTAAACATAAAATATATTTTTGAATAATTACAGTTTGAGTGTAAATTAAAGGAAAGTCCTCTTTAATACTAGATAATTGATGCTGAGTTTTTTAGTGTAATAAAATTTCTAATATTCGATACACCGAACGTTAATTTTAGCCTTGTTATTGTTGGTGACAAGTCATCAAGTCATCCGAATATCTCTTAAACATTTACTTATGTAAATGCATGACTAAGTGGATTCAACTTTGAATCCAAGCGAGTTTTTTTCAGTTTTAGTGGTGTTGAGTGCTGTTGGAAGTATGTGTGGTTATCACTTCCCTGTTGCCCACACCATAGAAGTGTTCTTCTAGAAGTATCATCAAAGGAAATTGCGTTGGAGTTGGTCTATTGACCTGATAGTATGACTGCAGTGCCAAAGGGATAGCTGCTTGAGGCTGTTCAAGCACGGCTTTTCGTGAGTAATTTTTTTGTTAGCTCCCTACTTCTTGAAACATTACCACTGGGAATGGAAATCTATGGGATGAGGCTATTCATTGGTTTATCAGTTCACATGTTTAACATTTTAGTTAAGAGTTACAGCATACGAAAATACTACTACTAATTACTTGTTTCTAAATACCTTTTAATCTGAATTATAGATGTTGAGTTCTCCAAGTTTCTATCATTAATTATAGTGAAACTCTGATTAAGTTGCTCATTAAAAAAATGTGATCATTTTTAGGTGAAATTCAACAATCTAGGTGGTGATCTAGCTTATACAAAAGCTGAATCAATAGCTGAAAAGCTTAGTTCACGTGCTGTAATCAATAATAACACAAATACTTCTAAGATTCGATCTGTAAATACTAAATCGTAAGTTGATCAGTCTATTGCTTTATTTCTCTTGCTTTTTTTGTATTAAACCAACCTAGTTATTATTTCATGCCATAACTATCTATTAATCCTTTGTCAACTAGTCAATTTCTCTAGAATATGATGAATTCTGTGTGTTTATTTTAGGATGGTACTTTAATCAGTTTATTTCTTTCTTCAATCTACACATTAATTGAGAAGTTTCAAGGTCAACACTTTTTATTTCTTAACTCTAGTGTAGTTTTTTTTTAAAAAAAACAAGCAAATAAATTCTTACAAAAGTGCACAAATAGTCTTGAACTTATTATAATAGGAATTTTTAAAAAAAAGAGCAGTTCTGTCCGTTTGTTTAACTTGGAAGATTATTGTTTGTTGGTGACAACTGAACATAAAATATAATGGATACAATTCATCGTGTTACATATAGTGACTGCAATAATGTAATATGGTAGTTAAGTAAGTATAGTGCACTGTGAAGTTTAATACTTCAAAAATGAATTGTATTCAACACACTAGTATTGATGTTTAACTATCCATCTACCTCTAGACCGCCTAACATGGTGATGAAATAAAATTACTCTACAAAGACAAGTGGGTGGCGAAAGTCCTAATGGAAATTTCTTTATAAATATCAAAGCAAAATCTTGATATAACTGGTTTTCATTAAAACTTGTACTCATAGTTTGCTGAGTTACTTCGATCTATTGTTCTCAGTTGCCGTTGCACGATTGCTAAATTTCATAACCTATTTTTTCGTTATCTAACAAGCCTTTGCATATTGAGATTGAACATCCACCTGCTAGCAACTAAGTGACCATCAACAAATTGACCGTGTTTGTACATTATTAATAATGTCATCAACGCAATATGCTTTTTGTTAGGTTGTATATTGTTATCTATGTGCAAACATTGATCCTATTTCTATTGACTTGTCTCAATTCACAGCCTTGATGATGATGAAGATGATGATGATGAGAGTGATCATTCATTTGATTCGGATGCTGACGTTGCTACGAATAACAGTAAAGATGATAGTACTGTAAACAGCAGTTCGGATCTACACGCAGGAACTCGATATGTTGGCTATGCTTCTGCTTTGTACGAATATGAAGGTAAATAAAATATTAAGGGATTTAAATCATTTTATACTTGTGATGTATTACACAATACCGATATTGATTGCACATTTGTTTTGAATGATGCAATTATAGTTGTTGTAAATAGTTTTCTCCAGTCTGTTTATTGTAGTTATGCCCATTTAGATTTTGGTCGTTTAAAAATCATATAAGTATTTGTGAAATTCCCAAACACAAAATGATCCAATCATATTTGCTACTATACTGTACAGATAACTCGTCTTGCACTATCTCTCACCGTGAAAATATTCCATAGGAAAAACTCAGAAACTGTACAACCAGTTACATTCACAATGAATAACTATTTGAGAACACGTAAATACAGTGTTACACGCAGATTATCTGTTAGAAGACTACCACTCAATGAGTAATAACTAGAAAAAGACTAGTTAGATATTATATCAGCAACGATTTACTCAAAATTTCTCATTTTTCCGATAGGTCAGTCCGTGGCTGGAAAATTATTTCTCACGTTAACCTAATGACTCTTTTAATGGATGGAAATTTAGCTCAGACACTCGTACAGATTTAAAGAAGTCCACCTTATTAAGAGATTTCTGATTTTGAATTTGCTCAACTTATCGACACAATGTCTATGATTAAACGTCAACACGTGTAATCTCCATGAAAATAGTCGCAGTAAATACATTACTGATCACATGTCTTAGTTTATTCTGATATTGCGATAGTCAAAAGTGTGGTGGTTACATTTTAAAATTAACATATAAAATAGGAAACTAAGGTCAAATCATACTAACAGGATTGAAATAGTGCCTTTTATAAGTATACTTTTGAGAACTTGCTAGATGAAATACTCAAACAATATATAAAATGTTTATTAAAAAGTTTTCTGCTTAATTGCCATAAGGAAATCGAAAATTAGTTAAGTGCTTCAAACGGGAACATTTGGTTGTACAGCTTTTTTAGAGTCCTTATTTTAATCTATTTACCATTGACATGCGATCATTGATTACCAGCTTGTTGAATCAATAACGTGGATAAAAAAGCGACCATTTTATTTCCACCTTTTGATTTTGCACAAGGAAATCGGAATTATTTGTATACAGAGGAATACTAATATTATTTTAATATTAGGCTATTCAAGATAGTGCTTTCTTTTTATATCTTCTGTGTGCATAGAAAATGTCAGTATGGTTTGCCTTTGTAAAATTACTGCAATCTTTTTATGGATCTCACACAATATATTAAAATTGAAATTTTACTCTGTATAATGTGGATCAAAAGCTGCAATTGCTACAAATATAATGGAGGTTGTTTTTCAGAAATCTACATAACATTGACGAGTTTCATGTTTCGTTGTGCAATAATTGAAAAGGAACGTGTTAAGATAGCTATTCTCAGCAGTTATTTAGCTCCTATGGTCTTGATTCAAAAATGGGTTATATCAATAGCTCTAACGTAGCAAAAGAACAGAACAACAAATTTATGGTCAAACGGTAATACTAATACAGTTCCTCCGTATAGGTCAACGTATTAGACAATGAGTGACAATTGTTGAGGCATTACTAGTAAACTATTCAAGGCCGAAATTGAAAGCAAAATTTAGTTGTTTGTTGATTATTTCTACTAATACAAAGTCGATATGACTTTGTGGTAGTTCTTTGCAAAGGTTCTTTAAAATACATTTTAGACTACCAATGAAAAGCGATATCTCATATCACGTTGATAGTGCTTTACTATATGTGATGAAATTTGGCTGTCTATCTATTTTGATTCTATGCAATAAGTTCAAATGCATAGAATGACTCTTCCTACCACTGAGAGATATTTAAATAAGTCCAGTATGTTGGCTTCAACATACAAGATACAATCTTCACATGTATTTCTCTTAATCGTTTAAAATTCCCACATAAAGTCATATGAATGAGTTCAATATACATTTCGATATTTTCATCATAAACAATTAATCAACTGACCCCCAAGGTAATTAAAAATTTTATTTTCTCACATTTTCCCTCTGATCAGGTGATGGGAGTACATATTTAGCAACAAAGCCCGGAGAATTGTATTATGTTTTAAAAGTAGATTCAACTAATTCTGGATGGACAGCTGTAGTATCTGAAGATGGAACACGTCAAGGTTTTGTTCCAACTGGTTACATCAATTTAACCCTTTATTGAATTGTCACTTGTTATCAATTTGTTAATTTTTGTCATTTCCACCTTCCCCTAATTCTCAATTCAATTTTACTGTTAATATGAGTATTACAGCTCTTCCAGTTGAATGAATTAGTATTTTCCTCTTTTCATTAATATTGAAAATAATATATTGGTTTGTACATTCACTCCCCTGACTTAATTCTTGACACTTTAATCTTTATCATTTTCAATTATTATCACTACTGTCATGTATGACTATTTTTATTCTCTGATAGTTAACTTTACGTCTACACAATCAGTTTAATTATTTGAAAATTCCACCTCTGTACACCAGTTACTTTTCACATATATTACAATAAATGTTAAATGTACAATACATTAATCATTTATAACACCTTGAACACTTAACACACTAGTGCCTTTACTCATGATTTACTGCAAATTATTGATTGATGTTTTGATTGTATTATCTCATTGTTTTTCTTTTCAATAATGTTCACCTTCTAAAAACGAAAGTCAACTTATCGTTAACATTCAGTTTGATTTTGTATTCCGATATCATTAAATAAAAGTCATCTAGTGGTATTAATTGATTGATCATCTAGTCTTTAATATTTCTAATATAATTTGTCCGATTTGTTCATTCCTATTATTGCGTAATCATTAAGCTTGTATTCATTTATTTATTTTTTCATTTATGAAACATGTTGATAATGATGTTTCGCAAGATTTGGTTTGCTTAATATGTATTCCGTTTTCTATTATTTTCTTTTATTCAAAAACGATATACCCTAATTCTTGTACAACATACACTTATGAACAATAAAACAGGTATGACACTCAACAATTTATTTGCTTCATTGTCTAACTGCTGAATCTATTTTCAATGCATCATATTTGCGAACCTCTGTTTGATTTCATTGTTTTTCTCATCTTTTTGTCTGTTTTTTCCTAACTAATTTTAGCTGACGTAATTTGGTAAATTGTGTGGTTGTATATTTTATGTATTAATTTTTCTACATATAAAGAGGATACTATATATAGTGGTGTTTCAGTTATGCTAGATACTAACGCCTTTCTCATCTGTTGATTGGTAAGTGGCATGGTAGCCTTCAATTCACCTTGAAGTTATTTAATAAAACATACGTGTTTATCCTAATCTAAGTATTTGGATTTCTCTTAGTACAAGATTTATACAAATGGTTTTACTACGTTTGTTGTTTATATGACGGCTAAGTTAATTGTTCTTGAATTTAAATATGGATGCTGGGCAGTAGTGACTCAAGACCATTGTCTGTTCCAACGAATGTGTTGGGTCGGCTTCCGGAGAACTTCAACGATTGTCTTTAATGTGCTTACTATTTGATAAAAAATGCCTTTGATTATACAAAATGTTATTGTCAGAAGAGGTATCTAACAAAAATGTCATTTTAGAAAGCTTAGATAATCAGAAGCAGAACAGGACGTTTGGGTAATTAGATGTATCAGAAAACAACCTAAACATTAGCAAAATCTCACAAAAATATACGGGTGCAAAATCCATTCAAAACAGATAACTCTGAGTATTTATGTGATTTCATCCTAACTATTAATCCAAATGGTTGTACACTCAATATATAGATGAGTGTATTTTCGTTTAGGGTCGTCGTGTTTTGCGGTAAATAAATATTCATTTGTACCAGGTTTGGTGTTCTTACTTCATGTCGTTGTAACTGGAATGGTTCCTCGTTTTACAAGTATAAGTAACAAGTATTTCTGAAATAACAATCACCTATGATGCAGTCATAACAGATGTGATTATTGTTTAGTAGAGTTCATCGGACTTACGTATCGGACTCGTAACCCATCAACAGTTTAATGACACTCTTAACCCTACTATTCTTTTAACTTTTTACTATGGTAATATACCCATAAAATATTGATATTGAATGACTAATTTCTTGGCAATTACATCACTGTACCATAATGTTATCTATTTTGTTTATAATTCAGATGTATTGATTAAACTTTAAAAAACCACATACAGTTATTTCAACAGATTATATTGTTCATATTATAAAGTAAGTCGTGCATTTGAACCAAAAAAAATATCTTCGTTATTTTAGTGGACACACATGGTAAACGACATATAATGTTGCATAAAGGATTTAGTTATAATTAAGATTTATTGTTTACATTCTTGATGGTTTTTATCACTTCAAAAACATGCTTATACACAATTATACAGCTTCATAGGTAATAGCATAGGGCATCAAATTCTGAGTTTGCGGTTCAGTGTTACTGTGGAGATAGACCCGACAAGCTTATTTTGTAAATAGTTTTCAATGTTATTTGTATTTATTTTGTCAACCTTCCACTGTATGTATATTTAACATTAAATGACTAACTGTTGTTTTAGTAAATGACCTTGAACACATTTTCCGTTGTACTACTACATAGCGTGACATACCGCTGCTGGCTAACAAATACACTGCTTCTCATACATTCATCGTTCTATTTTCATTTGTATTTGAGCTAACTGAAGTCTATATCAAATACTATCTACATTTATAGACTGTAACCGGAATATATCACATCCTACGTTGGGCTATATCATTAGAGAGTTCACTAACCTGCTCAGAATCACCAAGCATTTATAATTGTGGATTTACATTACTGGACCTAATCAGAACACGCAACGTTTAATCAATTTAAGTAACGTCCCTAATTTTTATTGTATTTGTAACAATTAATTGTATATATTAATATTACTATTGATTTTTAGTAACTTTGTTTATACTTTTTGCGTTATTATCTGTTTGGTCCACCACATTACCATCCATTCGAAAAAATTATTTTGTGTTGGTGTATTGGATTAATATTAAAATTCGTTCAAAGAGTATCAGCAGAAGCTAGTTGACATGTTCAATAAACTTGCAGCATTGCAAGCAACTATGTCTACTATCAAACTTCGTATATAGCTCTCCTAGGGTTACTTCTGGTTCCAAGACAGGGTAATGGAGGAGGGTTGGGCATGAGGTCGGCAGTCCGATCAGGTAGAAAACATAACTGTTACGAAAACGCTAATCACAATAAAAAATTCAACCATTTATAATCTTTCCTCCGAGTTGAAGGAAGAATTGTGATGCCTCTTAATGAAAGCCGATATTCTACAGAAGTCACATAGCGTTCTCAAATGCCTGTATAGTCTCTGCTGAAGGATGGAATGTCGCGACATGTTCTCGTGTGACGTCCGTCAGTGGTTACAACAACAATCGTCTATAATAATGTATTAGCCCCAGAAACCGTCGATATTTTTTGCGAATCGTAAACTGATAGCCGCAAATAGCATCAAAGTCTGCCGGAACTGGTGTAATACTTTGAGAAGTTACGATTTGACACTAGATTTGCAAGAAACTACCTCAAAAGACGCACTTCTCAATGGTGATTGAGATGCCATACGTTTATACCCCTGGCAAACCCTCAAGAGCTTGGTCAATAAACCAGTGGAAAGTTTGCTCTGCATTAGCCAATGTGAATGGCATGCGCAGAAATTCATATAAACCAAATGAAGTAACTGCTGATGTCGTGGATGTGTCTTATCACATATTTAGCACCTAACGTTTACACGCTGAGCTCGATAATCTTCCTAAGGCCTGACTTCTCTGTACGTTTTCATGGCCAAGTGAAACGGCAACACACGAGAGTTGATAGGAGGCCTTATAATGCTTAGCTCCATTAACCAAACGAATTCCTGTTTTGCTATTCTCAATATTTTGAGGTCCAAACTTCGTGGCCTTGCATTTGCTGGTGGTCATTTTGTTACATATATGGAAATGAACAACGAATGTCGAAACATTAACTGGGATTTAAAAGAATGTAAACGTTTAACTGAAGGTTATCTTTTCCAATTAGAAATGACAAATGCATTAAATGGGAGTGAAGAACATCTATTCCGTGGAATTAGTGCTCATTTCTCTTCTCAACGTATCATTCCTACTGAGTTGGAGGTATTCGGAACGGTGTAATTCCTAGATATACTTTTTCGTTACTGTATGTTTAATGACAAACTGTCTCAAGCAGTCCAATTTATTTTACCGATTATGAAGGGATCTGAATACTTATAGTGAACGTTTTGTTGTACTTTCGTCATAGCAAAATACAAGATATTAACACATGGGTAATCGAAAGTCTGTTGTAGTGTAGCGTAAAAAAGTTAATTCGGCAGAAATTCAGAGAAACACACTTGTACGATCACTAAGAAAATTATTCTATTATTTCGAAGTTCATCTTAACTTTTTCTAGTCGACCTATGATTAGTAGTGGTTTGGAGGATAAGCTCCTGGTTTGTGACAAATCAGTGTACATCTTCCAGTTAATTTTCGCATCCATGAAATACTGTGACAGGCAGAACTATTGCATTTATGGTTGTGGTTTACATGAATTTGCACAAATTCCGGTTAATATTCATCTGGCTACATGGGAAGAATGAATGCTAGACGAATGCATTTCGAGGGAGCATCTGACAAAAGAGGCATATCTGATTTCGTTACAACAACAACAAAAACAACAACAACAACTACTACTACTACCACTACTAAGGCCCTATGAAGAACAGAGCTAACACGTCAAAAACCTACCACAAAAAGGCTGTGCGCGACCGGCCTCAAGCAGTTGTCCGTTGGGCTCTGCGGTCACGCTCCCAGGTCTTCAAGACCAACACTAATCCGATTTTTTTTCCAGGTTCCTCAAGAAATACCCTTCCACGGTGTGGGAAGCCGGGAAGTGACATCAGCCCTCATACCCGTAACAGCACACGAGACCAAGTTGGTCACATTCAAATCCTTCCTACACCTCCTAATACCTCTCTTATCTCCATGACTAACCCTCCTCACGTCTCTTTATCACCTCGCACCGCTAGGGCAAACGATTCGAGTACATGGAACGCTATTCCTGGTCTTCTGAAACCATGCTCTAAACTACACGTAGGATCTTTTAACGTCCGAACACTGTGTCAAATAGGACAGCAGGCTTCCTTAGCTAGGACTTTAGAATCCCGCGCCATCGATGTGTGCTGCGTCTCCGAAACGCGCATACAGGATCCGAGTAGCGTCATTCATCTGACCTCACGATGTCAAAATAAAGAACCGACTCGATTCACACTTCGTGTATCTGGAAGCCCTGATTCTGCTTCCCGTGGCCTCGCCGGCGTAGGTATAGCAATGAGTCCCAGAGCAGAACTAGCTCTCTTAGAGAGGATCCCAGTAGACGGCCGTTTGTGCGCTGTCCGACTAAGCGAAACAGTAAGAATCCGGAAAGATAGGGACACCCGTCGTTGCCTCTTCGTCGTTTCTGCCTATTCTCTCACTGACTGCAGCTCAGATGATGTAAAAGATGAGTTTAACAGAAAGCTTTCCGACCTTCTCCGAAAAGCTAGGCGCTCTGATGTAGTAATAGTGGCCGGTGACTTTAATGCTCAAGTAGGTAAACTAAGCGATAGGGAAAGACACCTAGGTGGATCTTATGGTGTCGTGGCTCAAAGAACAGATAATGGCGACCGTCTGTTGCAGCTATGCTCAGCTAATCGTCTGTTCCTTGCAAATACTAACTTTAAGCATAAGGAAAAACATCTTTTAACATGGCGACCCTCTAATTCGTCCCAACGTTGGACCCAAATAGATCACATCGCTATCAGCCAACGATGGAGGGGCTCGATAGAAGACTGTCGCTCATTCTGGAGCACATGCTTAGATTCAGATCATGCTCTAGTGCGAGCGCGTATTTGCTTGCGTCTTACTGGACGTAGGAAAGACGCTGCATGGAAACCTCTTAGGGGCCTACTTAATGATAGTCAAGCTAAGAGTATATTTCAGGAACAACTAGGAAAACAGTTAGGCAGCCATGTATGTGATGCCCACCCCGATGCAGCTTGGAATGATATCCGAAAAGCTGTGGAAACAGCAGTGATATCTGCTAGTAAGGTAAATCAGAAGGTTAGGGAGCAACACTGGATCTCAGCAGCATCTATCGCACTGATAGATGCTCGGAAACTCATTCCACCTGGCTCTGAACATAGTGAAGAGCGGAGTCAGCTTAAGCGCAAGCTGACAAGAAGTCTACGCAACGATCGCGAACAGTGGTGGGTAGCGAAAGCAAGAGAGATGGAGAAGGCAGCGGCAATAGGTAATAGCAGACAACTGTTCAGACTTGTTAAGGAAACCGGTATTAGGAACCCGACTGTTAGCGAAACACTCTCAGAGAAAGATGGACATATTATTCATTCTCAATCCAGGAGACTGGATCGATGGGCAGAACACTTCAGGGATCAGTTCAACTGGCCTTCAGCCACACTTCGGTTTCCCACGATCTCTTGTCAACCTGAATGACAAGTTAATGTAAGTCTTCCGTCTCTTTACGAAGTTGAAAAAGCCATGGGAAATATGAAACGAGGGAGAGCAGCAGGCCCTGACAGGTTTACTCCTGAGATTTTTAAGGATGGTGGTCCAGTATTAGCAATGAGATTAACCGAGGTCTTAGATAGAATTTGGGAACTGGACGTAATCCCATCTGACTGGTCTCAATCACTGATTGTGCCAGTTTTTAAGAAAGGACAAAAGTCCTCTTGTGACAATCACAGAGGAATCAGTTTGACTAATATAGTGTCTAAAATATTAGCCTCAGTAATACTTCGACGCCTAACCAAAGCTCGTGAAGAACAGACTAGAGAAAATCAGGCTGGTTTTCGACCTGGATAGATCAGATATTCACACTACGTCAGGTTCTAGAACACAGACACACGTTCAGACGCCCCACAATGGTAGTATTTTTTGACTTTAAGGCGGCATTCGACTCTGTTGATCGTAAGGTTCTATGGCAGTGTTTGTCACTGAAAGGAGTACCAAAGAAGTACATTAACCTTATTCAGGCTCTCTACTCGAACACAACTGGTAGAGTGAGAGCTTATGGCGAACTGTCTTCAGAATTGTAGGTGTCATTACCAAGGTTTGATTTGATAATTTCGAATAAATTGAGCATTGGGTTGATTGTTATAAATAAAAATAATATATTTGTAATATCCCAATGAGTAGAAAATTGGATTTTCTGACGTTTCGTGACTTAGTGTAAGTCACTTCTTCAGAGAACAAATAACCAAATTAAAATTCATCCAAGTTTAAATAGTTTAAATAGTCCGTTGTACTATTTAAACTTGGATGAATTTTAATTTGGTTATTTGTTCTCTGAAGAAGTGACTTACACTAAGTCACGAAACGTCAGAAAATCCAATTTTCTACTCATTGGGATATTACAAATATATTATTTTTATTTATTGTCTTCAGAATTGATTACATCAATTGGTGTTCGTCAGAGCTGTCCACTCTCTCCATTCTTGTTCAACTTTGTGGTCGACGTACTTTTCGAGATAACACTCTCCTCATCTAAATTTACAGGGGTTGAACTTCTACCGGGAGGTTCACTTGTTGACTTAGAATATGCAGATGACATAGTTTTATTTGGTGAAGACGCTGACAAAATGCAGAGTCTTCTGACCACTCTTAGCAACAATGCAAGCATGTTCGGGATGCGATTCTCTCCCTCGAAATGCAAAATGTTGCTTCAGGATTGGGTTACATCGGCACCCGAACTAGTGATAGGGAGTGAAATAGTTGAGTGTGTCGACCGCTTTACTTATCTTGGAAGTCTCATCAGCCCTTGTGGTCTGGTATGTGACGAAATCTCAGCACGGATACAGAAGGCTCGACTAGCTTTTACCAACTTGCGTCATTTATGGCGTAGGCGAGATATCCGTCTGTCAACCAAAGGACGGGTTTACTGCGCAGCAGTACGTCCCGTCCTACTTTATGGCAGTGAAACATGGCCGGTAAGAGTAGAGGATATTCGTAGGTTACTAGTATTCGATCATAGGTGTCTTCGAAACATTGCTCGTATATCATGGGACCATCGAGTAAGTAATGCAGTTGTTAGGAAACGGGTACTAGGTAAGGATGGCAAATCAATTGATGAAGTAGTGAAACTTCATCAGTTGAGATGGCTGGGACACGTGTTACGTATGCCCAACGACCGACTGCCTCGACGTGCTATATTCAGTGGTATAGGAGTAGGTTGGAAGAAAGCTAGGGGCGGCCAAACCAAAACATGGCACAAATCCATGAAGTCACTGACAAGTGGTCTGAGTCATGTTGATAGGTGTAGACTACCTGGTTGGGGACCTCGAGATGATAGCAACCGATGGTTAGAGACCTTGAATGACATAGCTCAAAATCGTTTGCAATGGCGCAGGTGCATCCACTCTTTGTGTTCTCCCAAATTTTGATCTCCTGATCCCCCCTTGTCTCTTTTTCCTCTTTCCAAGTTTATTTCACTGTATTGTACCCTTTAAATAACATCACCAAACCCTAATCTTCTCGATCACTGCTTACACTCTTGCTGCCTCTACCACTACGGGATTTGGATCGACAACTGCATCTCTGTGTTAAGGTGGTGTGGCAACTCGAACTGATGTACGTACGTACGAAGTTCTACGTTGTTACTGACTGACTACTACTACTACTATTACTATTGATTCTCGTGATATGATGACTAACACACTCATGATGATTTTTTTATTCAAAAGATTGTAAAGTGAGTACGTTTTATCTTTCGTAATGTCAATGTACACTGTAAGTGTAGCGTATCATTTATCTTCTATACGGGCTAACCTTTTTCATCCTTTCGAATGATCGATCGTTACGGCCTATTAGGTGAAACATTTGCTACCGTTATTAAAAATATGTGCCAAATGGAACAAGATTGGGATGAAAATTTCCACATTTTCAGTCAAGCAGATATAATCTGAAGCAACGTTATATGAGTCTCTAGTGGAAATACTCTGTTCTAGCAAACTCATCTGTCTGTCCACGAGAACTGGTTGATTAGTTGTTTAAGTAACACAAAGTACATCAAAACGTCTCATAGTAAACAAAGTCATTTATCAATCACAATGTCCATGTATATGCTAAGGAAAATAGTAGAATGAAATGCTGTTAGAAGCGTTGTTATTATATAAATAAAAACATTTTAACATTTTAAACTGTTAGTTAAGTTAAATTATATTACTGTCCATCTAAAAACTACAAAATTGTAAGTATTCTCCAACAAAGACTTGTTTGCGTACTTGGTAATCGCTTGAAAGAAAAATAAGTTCAGTAAAACAATTATCAAATTGTAAATAGAAAACAATCGTCTAAATAGTTGTAATCCGTACTGTGTGCATTGCGGAACTGGTTGGATCAAATCACATTATAAATGATGTTTCATGTTCAGATTGTCTTTGAAGTTTAAGATGAATAATCTCTACTTTCTTAAGACAATAACCCAAGTCATATTAATTATGTGTAAAAATTCATTTAATTTTGTGTGGATTCTATTGGTCACTAGATCTTATCCAGCTTAGTTAAAATGAATATCTAAACTCATGTTTAAGCCACTCTATTCTGATAAACTGTTTGGCTAAATTAGGTAATCCACTGTATTTACGATAAGATATACTTCGCATCCGATATGTGTTTGCCTTTCACACGCTGTAAGATTACTAAAATGGAATACGTCTACTGTGTCCGTGAAAATCGATGATGACTGCTGAGCTGGTCACAGCGAAATGTTCTTTGTTAAATGTCTTACAAATGGTGAAATTCCTATTTTCAAGTTCACCAATATATTGCGAGAGTCCTAAATGAACTAAAGAGCAGTTTTCTAAAAATCCGTATCGGTGTACTGTTCATTGTGATTGCTGTTTTTAAGTATATATGTGTGAGTTTCGCTTCGTTGGACTATAAATTGGTGAATTGTGTCATTTGAGTTTTAAATGTATGAAATTACTTACATAATTAACATTCGATTTCGTCATATAAGTCCTTCAGTATTCCTGGTATCCATTTACTTGACTCTTGTTCTAAAAACCTAAATTAGTATTGCATATATGAAGTCACCTTTCATAATCCTGAACCTCTGAAGTTCCCATTCCTTTATCAAAACTCCCAATTTTTCTGTAATTTGAAAATGAATATTCATTTTGGGTAACTGTGTTCATTTAAGTGATATAGGTACATTGATTTATCACACAAACTTTACTCACATTGGTGAGTGAACCTGAAAGTCGGTGACTGATTTTATTGTACTTTCGACAAACTGCGGGTATGAGTACGGGGGATTACACAACTTATGCGATAACATTCTGGCTTTTAAATCACACAGAAACCATCGGTTACCATGATACACAAAAGTATTTTGAAGTTGTAGTTATTTTGTAGATGAATATAGTTCCTAATTTACATAAGCATAGCACGTAAGTAAAAGAGCTATATACTAAGTGAAAAATATCTACTTATACTACTGCACAAATTAAGACATTCTTTCATGTTGAATAACCAAAGTTCAACAGATATATACATAAGAAAAAGGAAGCCTCAATGATTATTAAAAAAACATTGTTTGTTATTAATTGTAATTTCACATGAGCTGCACTTATTAAATTAGTTTGGATAGCTAAATGTCATTCCAGGAGAGTCATTTGTTCAATCAGTTACACATTTGTCCAATTTTGTGAGATAATTCAACAGAACATATTCATTGAAGAAAATACCACACAATCTTGTTACAGAGATTTCACTGGTGAAATGAACAACAGTTGACATGCCGTGAATATAGTGTGCTGTGAATCGGAATACAGATTGCATGTGTAATTTCGACTATGTCCAGTGAAACTTGTATGAGAACGTTAAATTACAGTAATCATTCAATCTATCGATTCGATGGTTTGTTAGACATGTGGAAAATACTGAGTCGTTTCATGACACTTTAAAGAGTAATATTCAAGGTTATTTTGAGGGAGTGACATTTGCGGATCGTAGTACTGAGTGACTCTTATACACCCACACTGTGGATGGATACTAAATCCATCTAACCATATGAAGTCCTGTCATCCCGATACATCACGAGGTTGTACTATTATCTGTGATAGTAATAGTGCTATTTATTTTGGATTGTTCGATGCACAATATGTTGAATTTAACATTCACTCACAAAATATCACTTACGTCTCAAGGTTTCCAATTCTTTATCACTTTCTCCAAATCTGTTGATGTGATCTAGGAGAGCTATAGAAGAGATAAATGTATCAGTTTTTAATGAAAACACGTTTTTATATCACAAACTGGTAGTGAGTGAATAAGCGTTTATTAACGGTCATGATGCTTGTAAGTTTTTAATGTGAAAAGAATCAACTCAAATAATCTTCCTCAAGTAGATCGACTGCACAGCATTGTAGATGGAATAATAAAAGCTTTTATATCTGGCGATGATTGATACGTCGTGATATGATGAAAATATAACAAAGATCAATGTGATATTTAGTACTTATTAACGAAAACCAAACCAATAATAAATATTTTATAATGATATGTGTGAACACAATAAAAAAAACATCTGAAAGTAGACTGATGGGAAAAGTTATGAAAAAACTTGAGAAACAGCAATCAGTTGATAATTATAAAACGAGTGCTTAAAGTATGGAAAAAAGACCACACCAAAAGATGGTGGTAAAATGTGGAAGGCTAGATGATATGTTATGGTCAAAAAAAGACAATGAACAAGTTGTTTTCGGATTGATCCACACAACAACTGCTATATTTTAGTCATTTTCTATTTGCAAACTAATCAGATACTAGGACAATGTCAATTTCTGCTTATGGGCAATCTTGAATATCATCTCACAAAACTGTTGTCACAGTGATAACTTGTGTTAGAAACCGTGGATGTATTTCTTCTCAAAATAGAAAACAACTAAACGTTCACGTTATCTGAAACATTGTAAATTTGTTTAATAAATAATATCAATCATTTTACCAACCTTGATCTGGTTGACGAGTAGTTCCTAACGACGCAGTGTCACTTTCTTCGTAATGAAAGCATTATTAATGTAAAAAATGAACACGAATATTATTTGACTAAGCAACGGTCTACTAGAGATTGTCAAAGTGGATTCTATTGCAAAAGGAGGTGATGAAACATAGTGGAAATATTTTAAATATTTGATATGTATCAATGCCAAGGTCGGGCTGTACAGTCGGAGTCGATAATTTGAGCATTGCATAGAAAGTTATTAATGAATATATTTTTGTTATATCTCAATGAGTAGAAAAACTGAATTTGTGACGATTTGTGACCTCATGTAGCAGTTTCTTCACAATGAATAAATAACTGAAATAAATTGCCACAGGTTTACGTGGTACAAACAAACAAACAAACAAACAAATGTTTGATGTTCGAGAGAATATTTATAAATCCGTAAACAGTGTTGTTGTGCCACTTATTTATTTGTATCAGGAACACTTACATATTACCCTGAGTGGACTGATGTTGACTGCACAAACCAGCTTCATAATGTTTGACAACATCTCTCTGTACTTGTAGTACGGAGATGTTTACAAATGGCTGATCATGGATAATGGACTAGTTGTTTTCGGATTGATCCCCACAACAACTGCTATATTTTAGTCATTTTCTATTTGCAAACTAATCAGATACTAGGACAATGTCAATTTCTGCTTATGGGCAATCTTGAATATCATCTCACAAAACTGTTTTCACAGTGATAACTTGTGTTAGAAACCGTGGATGTATTTCTTCTCAAAATAGAAAACAACTAAACGTTCACGTTATCTGAAACATTGTAAATTTGTTTAATAAATAATATCAATCATTTTACCAACCTTGATCTGGTTGACGAGTAGTTCCTAACGACGCAGTGTCACTTTCTTCGTAATGAAAGCATTATTAATGTAAAAAATGAACACGAATATTATTTGACTAAGCAACGGTCTACTAGAGATTGTCAAAGTGGATTCTATTGCAAAAGGAGGTGATGAAACATAGTGGAAATATTTTAAATATTTGATATGTATCAATGCCAAGGTCGGGCTGTACAGTCGGAGTCGATAATTTGAGCATTGCATAGAAAGTTATTAATGAATATATTTTTGTTATATCTCAATGAGTAGAAAAACTGAATTTGTGACGATTCGTGACCTCATGTAGCAGTTTCTTCACATTGAATAAATAACTGAAATAAATTGCCACAGGTTTACGTGGTACAAACAAACAAACAAACAAACAAATGTTTGATGTTCGAGAGAATATTTATAAATCCGTAAACAGTGTTGTTGTGCCACTTATTTATTTGTATCAGGAACACTTACATATTACCCTGAGTGGACTGATGTTGACTGCACAAACCAGCTTCATAATGTTTGACAACATCTCTCTGTACTTGTAGTACGGAGATGTTTACAAATGGCTGATCATGGATAATGGACTAGTTGTTTTCGGATTGATCCCCACAACAACTGCTATATTTTAGTCATTTTCTATTTGCAAACTAATCAGATACTAGGACAATGTCAATTTCTGCTTATGGGCAATCTTGAATATCATCTCACAAAACTGTTGTCACAGTGATAACTTGTGTTAGAAACCGTGGATGTATTTCTTCTCAAAATAGAAAACAACTAAACGTTCACGTTATCTGAAACATTGTAAATTTGTTTAATAAATAATATCAATCATTTTACCAACCTTGATCTGGTTGACGAGTAGTTCCTAACGACGCAGTGTCACTTTCTTCGTAATGAAAGCATTATTAATGTAAAAAATGAACACGAATATTATTTGACTAAGCAACGGTCTACTAGAGATTGTCAAAGTGGATTCTATTGCAAAAGGAGGTGATGAAACATAGTGGAAATATTTTAAATATTTGATATGTATCAATGCCAAGGTCGGGCTGTACAGTCGGAGTCGATAATTTGAGCATTGCATAGAAAGTTATTAATGAATATATTTTTGTTATATCTCAATGAGTAGAAAAACTGAATTTGTGACGATTTGTGACCTCATGTAGCAGTTTCTTCACAATGAATAAATAACTGAAATAAATTGCCACAGGTTTACGTGGTACAAACAAACAAACAAACAAACAAATGTTTGATGTTCGAGAGAATATTTATAAATCCGTAAACAGTGTTGTTGTGCCACTTATTTATTTGTATCAGGAACACTTACATATTACCCTGAGTGGACTGATGTTGACTGCACAAACCAGCTTCATAATGTTTGACAACATCTCTCTGTACTTGTAGTACGGAGATGTTTACAAATGGCTGATCATAGTTAATGGACTAGTTGTTTTCGGATTGATCCCCACAACAACTGCTATATTTTAGTCATTTTCTATTTGCAAACTAATCAGATACTAGGACAATGTCAATTTCTGCTTATGGGCAATCTTGAATATCATCTCACAAAACTGTTTTCACAGTGATAACTTGTGTTAGAAACCGTGGATGTATTTCTTCTCAAAATAGAAAACAACTAAACGTTCACGTTATCTGAAACATTGTAAATTTGTTTAATAAATAATATCAATCATTTTACCAACCTTGATCTGGTTGACGAGTAGTTCCTAACGACGCAGTGTCACTTTCTTCGTAATGAAAGCATTATTAATGTAAAAAATGAACACGAATATTATTTGACTAAGCAACGGTCTACTAGAGATTGTCAAAGTGGATTCTATTGCAAAAGGAGGTGATGAAACATAGTGGAAATATTTTAAATATTTGATATGTATCAATGCCAAGGTCGGGCTGTACAGTCGGAGTCGATAATTTGAGCATTGCATAGAAAGTTATTAATGAATATATTTTTGTTATATCTCAATGAGTAGAAAAACTGAATTTGTGACGATTCGTGACCTCATGTAGCAGTTTCTTCACATTGAATAAATAACTGAAATAAATTGCCACAGGTTTACGTGGTACAAACAAACAAACAAACAAACAAATGTTTGATGTTCGAGAGAATATTTATAAATCCGTAAACAGTGTTGTTGTGCCACTTATTTATTTGTATCAGGAACACTTACATATTACCCTGAGTGGACTGATGTTGACTGCACAAACCAGCTTCATAATGTTTGACAACATCTCTCTGTACTTGTAGTACGGAGATGTTTACAAATGGCTGATCATAGTTAATGGACTAGTTGTTTTCGGATTGATCCCCACAACAACTGCTATATTTTAGTCATTTTCTATTTGCAAACTAATCAGATACTAGGACAATGTCAATTTCTGCTTATGGGCAATCTTGAATATCATCTCACAAAACTGTTGTCACAGTGATAACTTGTGTTAGAAACCGTGGATGTATTTCTTCTCAAAATAGAAAACAACTAAACGTTCACGTTATCTGAAACATTGTAAATTTGTTTAATAAATAATATCAATCATTTTACCAACCTTGATCTGGTTGACGAGTAGTTCCTAACGACGCAGTGTCACTTTCTTCGTAATGAAAGCATTATTAATGTAAAAAATGAACACGAATATTATTTGACTAAGCAACGGTCTACTAGAGATTGTCAAAGTGGATTCTATTGCAAAAGGAGGTGATGAAACATAGTGGAAATATTTTAAATATTTGATATGTATCAATGCCAAGGTCGGGCTGTACAGTCGGAGTCGATAATTTGAGCATTGCATAGAAAGTTATTAATGAATATATTTTTGTTATATCTCAATGAGTAGAAAAACTGAATTTGTGACGATTCGTGACCTCATGTAGCAGTTTCTTCACATTGAATAAATAACTGAAATAAATTGCCACAGGTTTACGTGGTACAAACAAACAAACAAACAAACAAACAAATGTTTGATGTTCGAGAGAATATTTATAAATCCGTAAACAGTGTTGTTGTGCCACTTATTTATTTGTATCAGGAACACTTACATATTACCCTGAGTGGACTGATGTTGACTGCACAAACCAGCTTCATAATGTTTGACAACATCTCTCTGTACTTGTAGTACGGAGATGTTTACAAATGGCTGATCATAGTTAATGGAATAGTTGTTTTCGGATTGATCCCCACAACAACTGCTATATTTTAGTCATTTTCTATTTGCAAACTAATCAGATACTAGGACAATGTCAATTTCTGCTTATGGGCAATCTTGAATATCATCTCACAAAACTGTTGTCACAGTGATAACTTGTGTTAGAAACCGTGGATGTATTTCTTCTCAAAATAGAAAACAACTAAACGTTCACGTTATCTGAAACATTGTAAATTTGTTTAATAAATAATATCAATCATTTTACCAACCTTGATCTGGTTGACGAGTAGTTCCTAACGACGCAGTGTCACTTTCTTCGTAATGAAAGCATTATTAATGTAAAAAATGAACACGAATATTATTTGACTAAGCAACGGTCTACTAGAGATTGTCAAAGTGGATTCTATTGCAAAAGGAGGTGATGAAACATAGTGGAAATATTTTAAATATTTGATATGTATCAATGCCAAGGTCGGGCTGTACAGTCGGAGTCGATAATTTGAGCATTGCATAGAAAGTTATTAATGAATATATTTTTGTTATATCTCAATGAGTAGAAAAACTGAATTTGTGACGATTTGTGACCTCATGTAGCAGTTTCTTCACATTGAATAAATAACTGAAATAAATTGCCACAGGTTTACGTGGTACAAACAAACAAACAAACAAACAAATGTTTGATGTTCGAGAGAATATTTATAAATCCGTAAACAGTGTTGTTGTGCCACTTATTTATTTGTATCAGGAACACTTACATATTACCCTGAGTGGACTGATGTTGACTGCACAAACCAGCTTCATAATGTTTGACAACATCTCTCTGTACTTGTAGTACGGAGATGTTTACAAATGGCTGATCATAGTTAATGGACTAGTTGTTTTCGGATTGATCCCCACAACAACTGCTATATTTTAGTCATTTTCTATTTGCAAACTAATCAGATACTAGGACAATGTCAATTTCTGCTTATGGGCAATCTTGAATATCATCTCACAAAACTGTTGTCACAGTGATAACTTGTGTTAGAAACCGTGGATGTATTTCTTCTCAAAATAGAAAACAACTAAACGTTCACGTTATCTGAAACATTGTAAATTTGTTTAATAAATAATATCAATCATTTTACCAACCTTGATCTGGTTGACGAGTAGTTCCTAACGACGCAGTGTCACTTTCTTCGTAATGAAAGCATTATTAATGTAAAAAATGAACACGAATATTATTTGACTAAGCAACGGTCTACTAGAGATTGTCAAAGTGGATTCTATTGCAAAAGGAGGTGATGAAACATAGTGGAAATATTTTAAATATTTGATATGTATCAATGCCAAGGTCGGGCTGTACAGTCGGAGTCGATAATTTGAGCATTGCATAGAAAGTTATTAATGAATATATTTTTGTTATATCTCAATGAGTAGAAAAACTGAATTTGTGACGATTTGTGACCTCATGTAGCAGTTTCTTCACATTGAATAAATAACTGAAATAAATTGCCACAGGTTTACGTGGTACAAACAAACAAACAAACAAATGTTTGATGTTCGAGAGAATATTTATAAATCCGTAAACAGTGTTGTTGTGCCACTTATTTATTTGTATCAGGAACACTTACATATTACCCTGAGTGGACTGATGTTGACTGCACAAACCAGCTTCATAATGTTTGACAACATCTCTCTGTACTTGTACTACGGAGATGTTTACAAATGGCTGATCATAGTTAATGGACTAGTTGTTTTCGGATTGATCCCCACAACAACTGCTATATTTTAGTCATTTTCTATTTGCAAACTAATCAGATACTAGGACAATGTCAATTTCTGCTTATGGGCAATCTTGAATATCATCTCACAAAACTGTTGTCACAGTGATAACTTGTGTTAGAAACCGTGGATGTATTTCTTCTCAAAATAGAAAACAACTAAACGTTCACGTTATCTGAAACATTGTAAATTTGTTTAATAAATAATATCAATCATTTTACCAACCTTGATCTGGTTGACGAGTAGTTCCTAACGACGCAGTGTCACTTTCTTCGTAATGAAAGCATTATTAATGTAAAAAATGAACACGAATATTATTTGACTAAGCAACGGTCTACTAGAGATTGTCAAAGTGGATTCTATTGCAAAAGGAGGTGATGAAACATAGTGGAAATATTTTAAATATTTGATATGTATCAATGCCAAGGTCGGGCTGTACAGTCGGAGTCGATAATTTGAGCATTGCATAGAAAGTTATTAATGAATATATTTTTGTTATATCTCAATGAGTAGAAAAACTGAATTTGTGACGATTTGTGACCTCATGTAGCAGTTTCTTCACATTGAATAAATAACTGAAATAAATTGCCACAGGTTTACGTGGTACAAACAAACAAACAAACAAACAAATGTTTGATGTTCGAGAGAATATTTATAAATCCGTAAACAGTGTTGTTGTGCCACTTATTTATTTGTATCAGGAACACTTACATATTACCCTGAGTGGACTGATGTTGACTGCACAAACCAGCTTCATAATGTTTGACAACATCTCTCTGTACTTGTACTACGGAGATGTTTACAAATGGCTGATCATAGTTAATGGACTAGTTGTTTTCGGATTGATCCCCACAACAACTGCTATATTTTAGTCATTTTCTATTTGCAAACTAATCAGATACTAGGACAATGTCAATTTCTGCTTATGGGCAATCTTGAATATCATCTCACAAAACTGTTGTCACAGTGATAACTTGTGTTAGAAACCGTGGATGTATTTCTTCTCAAAATAGAAAACAACTAAACGTTCACGTTATCTGAAACATTGTAAATTTGTTTAATAAATAATATCAATCATTTTACCAACCTTGATCTGGTTGACGAGTAGTTCCTAACGACGCAGTGTCACTTTCTTCGTAATGAAAGCATTATTAATGTAAAAAATGAACACGAATATTATTTGACTAAGCAACGGTCTACTAGAGATTGTCAAAGTGGATTCTATTGCAAAAGGAGGTGATGAAACATAGTGGAAATATTTTAAATATTTGATATGTATCAATGCCAAGGTCGGACTGTACAGTCGGAGTCGATAATTTGAGCATTGCATAGAAAGTTATTAATGAATATATTTTTGTTATATCTCAATGAGTAGAAAAACTGAATTTGTGACGATTCGTGACCTCATGTAGCAGTTTCTTCACATTGAATAAATAACTGAAATAAATTGCCACAGGTTTACGTGGTACAAACAAACAAACAAACAAACAAATGTTTGATGTTCGAGAGAATATTTATAAATCCGTAAACAGTGTTGTTGTGCCACTTATTTATTTGTATCAGGAACACTTACATATTACCCTGAGTGGACTGATGTTGACTGCACAAACCAGCTTCATAATGTTTGACAACATCTCTCTGTTCTTGTAGTACGGAGATGTTTACAAGTGGCTGATCATGGATAATGGACTAGTTGTTTTCGGATTGATCCACACAACAACTGCTATATTTTAGTCATTTTCTATTTGCAAACTAATCAGATACTAGGACAATGTCAATTTCTGCTTATGGGCAATCTTGAATATCATCTCACAAAACTGTTGTCACAGTGATAACTTGTGTTAGAAACCGTGGATGTATTTCTTCTCAAAATAGAAAACAACTAAACGTTCACGTTATCTGAAACATTGTAAATTTGTTTAGTAAATAATATCAATCATTTTACCAACCTTGATCTGGTTGACGAGTAGTTCCTAACGACGCAGTGTCACTTTCTTCGTAATGAAAGCATTATTAATGTAAAAAATGAACACGAATATTATTTGACTAAGCAACGGTCTACTAGAGATTGTCAAAGTGGATTCTATTGCAAAAGGAGGTGATGAAACATAGTGGAAATATTTTAAATATTTGATATGTATCAATGCCAAGGTCGGGCTGTACAGTCGGAGTCGATAATTTGAGCATTGCATAGAAAGTTATTAATGAATATATTTTTGTTATATCTCAATGAGTAGAAAAACTGAATTTGTGACGATTTGTGACCTCATGTAGCAGTTTCTTCACATTGAATAAATAACTGAAATAAATTGCCACAGGTTTACGTGGTACAAACAAACAAACAAACAAACAAATGTTTGATGTTCGAGAGAATATTTATAAATCCGTAAACAGTGTTGTTGTGCCACTTATTTATTTGTATCAGGAACACTTACATATTACCCTGAGTGGACTGATGTTGACTGCACAAACCAGCTTCATAATGTTTGACAACATCTCTCTGTACTTGTAGTACGGAGATGTTTACAAATGGCTGATCATAGTTAGTGGACTAGTTGTTTTCGGATTGATCCCCACAACAACTGCTATATTTTAGTCATTTTCTATTTGCAAACTAATCAGATACTAGGACAATGTCAATTTCTGCTTATGGGCAATCTTGAATATCATCTCACAAAACTGTTGTCACAGTGATAACTTGTGTTAGAAACCGTGGATGTATTTCTTCTCAAAATAGAAAACAACTAAACGTTCACGTTATCTGAAACATTGTAAATTTGTTTAGTAAATAATATCAATCATTTTAGCAACCTTGATCTGGTTGACGAGTAGTTCCTAACGACGCAGTGTCACTTTCTTCGTAATGAAAGCATTATTAATGTAAAAAATGAACACGAATATTATTTGACTAAGCAACGGTCTACTAGAGATTGTCAAAGTGGATTCTATTGCAAAAGGAGGTGATGAAACATAGTGGAAATATTTTAAATATTTGATATGTATCAATGCCAAGGTCGGGCTGTACAGTCGGAGTCGATAATTTGAGCATTGCATAGAAAGTTATTAATGAATATATTTTTGTTATATCTCAATGAGTAGAAAAACTGAATTTGTGACGATTTGTGACCTCATGTAGCAGTTTCTTCACATTGAATAAATAACTGAAATAAATTGCCACAGGTTTACGTGGTACAAACAAACAAACAAACAAACAAATGTTTGATGTTCGAGAGAATATTTATAAATCCGTAAACAGTGTTGTTGTGCCACTTATTTATTTGTATCAGGAACACTTACATATTACCCTGAGTGGACTGATGTTGACTGCGCAAACCAGCTTCATAATGTTTGACAACATCTCTCTGTACTTGTAGTACGGAGATGTTTACAAATGGCTGATCATGGATAATGGACTAGTTGTTCTCGGATTGATCCACACAACAACTGCTATATTTTAGTCATTTTCTATTTGCAAACTAATCAGATACTAGGACAATGTCAATTTCTGCTTATGGGCAATCTTGAATATCATCTCACAAAACTGTTGTCACAGTGATAACTTGTGTTAGAAACCGTGGATGTATTTCTTCTCAAAATAGAAAACAACTAAACGTTCACGTTATCTGAAACATTGTAAATTTGTTTAATAAATAATATCAATCATTTTACCAACCTTGATCTGGTTGACGAGTAGTTCCTAACGACGCAGTGTCACTTTCTTCGTAATGAAAGCATTATTAATGTAAAAAATGAACACGAATATTATTTGACTAAGCAACGGTCTACTAGAGATTGTCAAAGTGGATTCTATTGCAAAAGGAGGTGATGAAACATAGTGGAAATATTTTAAATATTTGATATGTATCAATGCCAAGGTCGGGCTGTACAGTCGGAGTCGATAATTTGAGCATTGCATAGAAAGTTATTAATGAATATATTTTTGTTATATCTCAATGAGTAGAAAAACTGAATTTGTGACGATTCGTGACCTCATGTAGCAGTTTCTTCACATTGAATAAATAACTGAAATAAATTGCCACAGGTTTACGTGGTACAAACAAACAAACAAATGTTTGATGTTCGAGAGAATATTTATAAATCCGTAAACAGTGTTGTTGTGCCACTTATTTATTTGTATCAGGAACACTTACATATTACCCTGAGTGGACTGATGTTGACTGCGCAAACCAGCTTCATAATGTTTGACAACATCTCTCTGTTCTTGTAGTACGGAGATGTTTACAGGTGGCTGATCATGGATAATGAACTAGTTGTTTTCGGATTGATCCACACAACAACTGCTATATTTTAGTCATTTTCTATTTGCAAACTAATCAGATACTAGGACAATGTCAATTTCTGCTTATGGGCAATCTTGAATATCATCTCACAAAACTGTTGTCACAGTGATAACTTGTGTTAGAAACCGTGGATGTATTTCTTCTCAAAATAGAAAACAACTAAACGTTCACGTTATCTGAAACATTGTAAATTTGTTTAATAAATAATATCAATCATTTTACCAACCTTGATCTGGTTGACGAGTAGTTCCTAACGACGCAGTGTCACTTTCTTCGTAATGAAAGCATTATTAATGTAAAAAATGAACACGAATATTATTTGACTAAGCAACGGTCTACTAGAGATTGTCAAAGTGGATTCTATTGCAAAAGGAGGTGATGAAACATAGTGGAAATATTTTAAATATTTGATATGTATCAATGCCAAGGTCGGACTGTACAGTCGGAGTCGATAATTTGAGCATTGCATAGAAAGTTATTAATGAATATATTTTTGTTATATCTCAATGAGTAGAAAAACTGAATTTGTGACGATTCGTGACCTCATGTAGCAGTTTCTTCACATTGAATAAATAACTGAAATAAATTGCCACAGGTTTACGTGGTACAAACAAACAAACAAACAAACAAACAAACAAATGTTTGATGTTCGAGAGAATATTTATAAATCCGTAAACAGTGTTGTTGTGCCACTTATTTATTTGTATCAGGAACACTTACATATTACCCTGAGTGGACTGATGTTGACTGCGCAAACCAGCTTCATAATGTTTGACAACATCTCTCTGTTCTTGTAGTACGGAGATGTTTACAGGTGGCTGATCATGGATAATGAACTAGTTGTTCTCGGATTGATCCACACAACAACTGCTATATTTTAGTCATTTTCTATTTGCAAACTAATCAGATACTAGGACAATGTCAATTTCTGCTTATGGGCAATCTTGAATATCATCTCACAAAACTGTTGTCACAGTGATAACTTGTGTTAGAAACCGTGGATGTATTTCTTCTCAAAATAGAAAACAACTAAACGTTCACGTTATCTGAAACATTGTAAATTTGTTTAGTAAATAATATCAATCATTTTACCAACCTTGATCTGGTTGACGAGTAGTTCCTAACGACGCAGTGTCACTTTCTTCGTAATGAAAGCATTATTAATGTAAAAAATGAACACGAATATTATTTGACTAAGCAACGGTCTACTAGAGATTGTCAAAGTGGATTCTATTGCAAAAGGAGGTGATGAAACATAGTGGAAATATTTTAAATATTTGATATGTATCAATGCCAAGGTCGGGCTGTACAGTCGGAGTCGATAATTTGAGCATTGCATAGAAAGTTATTAATGAATATATTTTTGTTATATCTCAATGAGTAGAAAAACTGAATTTGTGACGATTCGTGACCTCATGTAGCAGTTTCTTCACATTGAATAAATAACTGAAATAAATTGCCACAGGTTTACGTGGTACAAACAAACAAACAAATGTTTGATGTTCGAGAGAATATTTATAAATCCGTAAACAGTGTTGTTGTGCCACTTATTTATTTGCATCAGGAACACTTACATATTACCCTGAGTGGACTGATGTTGACTGCACAAACCAGCTTCATAATGTTTGATAGTATCTCCCTGTTCTTGTAGTACGGAGATGTTTACAAGTGGCTGATCATTGATAATGGACTAGTTGTTCTCGGATTGATCCACACAACAACTGCTATATTTTAGTCATTTTCTATTTGCAAACTAATCAGATACTAGGACAATGTCAATTTCTGCTTATGGGCAATCTTGAATATCATCTCACAAAACTGTTGTCACAGTGATAACTTGTGTTAGAAACCGTGGATGTATTTCTTCTCAAAATAGAAAACAACTAAACGTTCACGTTATCTGAAACATTGTAAATTTGTTTAGTAAATAATATCAATCATTTTACCAACCTTGATCTGGTTGACGAGTAGTTCCTAACGACGCAGTGTAACTTTCTTCGTAATGAAAGCATTATTAATGTAAAAAATGAACACGAATATTATTTGACTAAGCAACGGTCTACTAGAGATTGTCAAAGTGGATTCTATTGCAAAAGGAGGTGATGAAACATAGTGGAAATATTTTAAATATTTGATATGTATCAATGCCAAGGTCGGGCTGTACAGTCGGAGTCGATAATTTGAGCATTGCATAGAAAGTTATTAATGAATATATTTTTGTTATATCTCAATGAGTAGAAAAACTGAATTTGTGACGATTTGTGACCTCATGTAGCAGTTTCTTCACATTGAATAAATAACTGAAATAAATTGCCACAGGTTTACGTGGTACAAACAAACAAACAAATGTTTGATGTTCGAGAGAATATTTATAAATCCGTAAACAGTGTTGTTGTGCCACTTATTTATTTGCATCAGGAACACTTACATATTACCCTGAGTGGACTGATGTTGACTGCGCAAACCAGCTTCCTAATTTTTGACATTTTATTTTTTTATTTTTGTGCTTTTTTTTCTAGTGTGTTTTATCCTATATCTTCTGGTGCTCTTATTATTGTTTTTCTGTCATTTAGTTTTATCACTTATTACTTTAATTTTGTGGTGAGTTAACAATTTTTTCGAATTTGTTGTGCTGTATCCTAATGTCATTTTGTGGGATTTTGTTTATCTGAATGCATTTCAATTTGCGCTTTTCTCCGTAATAAATAGATGGTAATTGATTTAGATATATATCCATTTTTGAATTTTTTTGTCAGTTATTCAATATTTGTTCATCTTCGTGGACTCGTGTTGTTACCTTTTTCTCATTGTAGCAAGTCTCAAATTATTGACTGCTTCTTATCCAAATAATCAATATATATATATATATATATATATATATATATATATTTGTTTTTTAACATCACTTAATTATGATCACTATGCAACATTATCTATCTTGTGTTGGTTGTGAACATTTAAATTTTATAAACATCATGAACAGGTTAGATAGATAACATATTGGCAAACTGTGTGTTACTGTACTCGAAATGAAATATTGTAATGTAAGCCATCGTCCTCACGCGCTCATTTGAACAACAACGTTTAAAGTCTTCATGCAATCCGTGATAAAACAATTCTTCACTCAGTTCAACAAACCTTTTACATTTCGAATCATATTGCTTAAAACCACTGATGTTTCCTTCAGTTTTCTTTCGTGTTCTACAAATGAGAGGTTGATAAGATCACACTTTTGGATGTAAAATTTACGTCCAATGAAAATGTATATCAAAGCGGTAACTGAAACCTCTGTTTTACATTTTATGACAGATAAAAGTGTTATCCGTTATTGGTTAATGCAAACCTGTGCTAGTCCGAGTCTAGATATACAGTTCTGTTGGTGGTGTAAGTTACATAGTCTGATGGATAGCTCCGTAGCCACCCGATTTTTAGTAATTTATATGAATATCACTTCATACGAGTTATTAGTTCCCGAAATTGAAACAAATGTCATACAGTTAATTTGAGAGGTTTCTAAAGCTTGTTTTCTGAAGTTTGATTCAATTTCAATTTAAAGATGTAAACTGTAGTCATTTCAGACTTTTCAGTGCGTAGATGTATCGAATGCAGTTTCCTTTAGTCGATCTACATTTACACTAAGAGATCAGTGGCGTGGATATAGAGTCTATTTGGTGTAACTTATTCTATATGGAGAAATATATCCAATGAGTACTGTAAAATTATAAATAAAATTATAAATAAACAGTGCTCAGTGAGATATATTGAGAGAGAGTTGTATACGGTTTGATAGCTCCTTTTGATTTCTATTCACTTTAAGCAGTTTTCAATAAAATCAAGCAGAGGAACAAACGTATTGAGAGTTGATAAATTTGTGCAGTTTTACAATGGCAAGTTGTATTAGATCGTCAGATTGACCAATTTGTATTCAAAGTGTCCAGATATCATGATGGTCTAAACGACTGTTGTATGGATTACAATGAAGCAAATCTCATGTTGAACATACCTCGGTTTGGTTTACGGATTTCTCGTATTTTTCTAAGGTACTGAACTACAATAGTGAAAAACAATTGAGGAGTAACATTGTAAAGTGGAACATCTAAGTCCTAATATTGGTTTATTTAAACAGTCGTATCAATTCTCGTTAATCGTCAAAGTGGGGAAACACATATTCTAAGCTAAAAAGTGCAATCTGACATTAGATCGTGATCGCCAAGCGACTGTGGATATCCAGGTGTCTCAAGTGTCCTGTAAAATATACCTTGAAATGAACAAGAATTCTTTAAATACCTATTTATGATCATCATTATTGTCTCTAGCGATGTAGTGGTGCACAAATTTTGTAGTTTATGATATGTTATTGAATCAAATAGAGCTACTTCTTCTCATCACGGTTAACGTAGTCCAGGTTTTTTAACTCTGATTGATGACGAGATGGTCAGAAGCCCTGGAGACTAGTTTACGATTGTGAACCCTGGAGTATTATCACGACTTATGAATCCTGGTCACGTTTGCGCGATGTAGGTATAAACGAAATGTCAATTAATTTGATTTATGTTTGAGACTGATACATTGATAAGTTAACAAGACTTTAACTTTCCCACAAAGCCTCACAAAATCTAAATAATAATGGCAAAGTTGTTGGAGATTCTGTGCAATACTGTACGTATAAACAAAATGTCAATTATTTTCTTCATGTTTGAGACTTATACATTAGTAACTCAACAAAATATATCGACGTCCACACAAAGCCTTACAAAAACCCAATAAAATTGGAACATTGGTTGGCGATTCTGTGGAATACTAAAATAAAATCATCCGACTACTAACTTTATCCGGTGCTGTGATATTTATTTCATGTCCACCCTGTGGATACAGAATAGTTTATGATATTTCAGTTTCGTTCGGTCAACCGATTGTAGTTTCTAGTAGGCTAACTATGGGCAGGTAGTACATACAAAATAAATATCTGATTACAGTAAATCTTTGGATTAAATTGAAAAACTGATTCTCAGCTTGTCCATTATCTTCACACATCGTAATACAAACAAGCTGGAAACGTTCGTTTCTATTAAACGGAGAGTTGTCATTGAACTAGTGAATGTTAATGATCATGTACCCAAAAAATATAACCTTCGTAAATTAGCAAATAAACATATGGCGGCTGAAATATGATCTGCTCATAAATTGCGATAAACGCTGAATGTGACAAATCACTAACTTTCTGCATCAACGAGTCTCTCCCTGATTTCCCACTTCTTAGAAATAGATAACGTCAAGTTACGAAGAACTGTAAACAACAGAAAGCAGTGAATACATATAAATATTCAACAAACTACATAGAAATAAATAAAGTCCAACAATATCTGTCTATATCACACATGTTATTATGTTGTCAATATCAAGAATTTAGCCGTATAGTGACTTACTAGGTTATGACGTAGATCAAAATGATAATAGAGTGCTCATGTTAAAGGGGTTGTACCAAACGATCTCCAATGAAATGTTTTGTTGAAGTTGTTTTCTGTAGTTTCGGTTTCACACTCAATGGAAACTAATATCTACTAATCCGTATTTCGAATATTAAGTTGAGTTTGTCATCAATTTTAGATATACTAACTGATTCCAAAAACAAAATTGTAATTTTATAGAAAACATTAACTCTGTTTCATCGTAATTGGGATTAAAAACCGTATGATCAACCACATGAGATGAAACTATAGATTGCGGTAATCGTACATCCTAACAATGTTTAGTGTTGATGAATATTGAATGATATCAGATAATCCATCCAACTGAACGTGTTTACAATAGCATAATACTGCTAATGAACAACTGACAATTCCGATCATTTGAAGCAGCAAGTGGCATTTTCAATTATCAACTTGAACTGAACTTTATAATTACTTTCTTATTTATTACAAGGTTTTCGACTGAGTAAATGACTGATACGTTCAGTCAGCAAAAGAATTTTGACAAGAATGTCGGCATCGATTTCGGAATACGTTATCATTGCTAATTTAATTATTTTGGGAAATAAATGAATAACACGGTGAACAATCTTGCCTAATGATAGAGAATACCAAGACGTCACTATGTATCAGCTCGATAAATGTCATAAAAAGTAAACAAAACATACTATTATCATTTTCGAGTGGTACAGTGGACTCTAAACTTTGTTTAAACGCGTGTTCGAGATCTGTTATCAAAATGGAATTAAAGTTTTGTATAATTCTAAGGACACTGAATGTGAACACGAACTAAAAATGAAGAATGATATAAACCATTACGCTGAGAAAACATTCATATCACTGTGTTCCAGGTGTTTTGATGAATAAAAGATCTACATCAAATTAGATTCGAGCAACTACTTAGGTAAAGGCAAATTATTTTGGTTTCAAATGGAATGATAAGATTTGATCGGATTTGTATGTTGATCAGATGTGACTAACAGAGGTGTGTATTGTAGTCGATGACAAACGTTTGATCCTTGAAACACATGAACCTAATGTTAACAGTGGATTTTTTCTACCACGCTGAACGCCTCATCATGTTATTTGTCAATTACTTTTTCGACTATCAAACGTCAGACACCTGTGTAATTATTCGGTTTCGCTATTTTTCGATCAGAGTTTTCTACACAATTTGAATGACCAGATTATTTGTACGTGGAATAAATGAAGAATAATCAGTGAATAAATAAAATAAGCTGAATTACTAAGAACACTTCAAATTGTACGGTTAGGAGTGATTACAACAGTGACTGTATGTTGATCAAAGATAACACACGAACAATTTGAGAGAATCACTATTCTAATTTATATGCCTATGAATCAAACGGATCTTCCAAGGAGATAGATGCAAGTGATAAAATACTGTTATTACATGATTCAATCCATATCATAAACTTTGTCAAGCCTTTCGAACTACATTTCTGTCCACAAGATATTACTTGGTCAGTAATATTCAGTAGTGAGGTACTAAACATAAAAAGATCAAGTAGATGTGATTAGCTGACTGTATTTTGACTTGATGCTGAATTGTGTCGCTGGAAGTGAAGTCGAAAAATGTAGAAATTCGCTGTAAGTTACATAATCTCCATTTTAGTCAGCAGATTAATTGAACTATTTGCTTGCAATTTTTCAATGAATGTACAGCGATTATAATAAACATTTCCTAGATCGGTTTCAAATTTATTTTTATTATAAAACGCTACATTTGCTGACGACGCAAATTTAATGGAAACTATATCACGAGACTCACGTTCAGTACGTTGAACAACCTGTTTATCCTTAATTCCATAACCTGTAAAAGCAAAATAGATTCAGACTAATGTCAAAAA
This sequence comes from Schistosoma margrebowiei, assembly GCA_944470205.2. Taxonomy (NCBI): domain Eukaryota; kingdom Metazoa; phylum Platyhelminthes; class Trematoda; order Strigeidida; family Schistosomatidae; genus Schistosoma; species Schistosoma margrebowiei. The sequence continues at coordinate 64,068,360 of OX104028.1, read as the reverse complement.
CGAATATCTACTCAGGAATTTCGAAATAAATCAGACAATATTTGGAACATTCAGTGTTAGGACAGGTTATAAACTAAAGGACACCATTTTTACCCAGTGAACTACTAGATATAGAACACTTCTGATTCGGTGTGATATCTGCTCAGAATAAAATCTGTCCTGTTTATAGTGCGATGATTTACTCAACATAACAACGATTTGATTTCAATGTAACGTTTACTTTGTATGATGTTGTTCATAGTAATTTATTCGGAACCCTATTCAGCATGATATACATTATGCATTTTTGTAATAATTCTGTGCATTTCTCTTGTGCACAATCTTTGTTAACTAATCATCATAGCAATGTATAATCAATAACTAGATTGTGTACTTTAGACTGAGGTCCATGGATGAGTTGAAATTTTATGTGCAAGTATTTCTCTTCTTATTTGCACATTGAAAACTACAGTGGTTTTCCTGTTGCAAGTACTCAGTTGTCCATCAATGTATAACATAAGACCTCATGGTTGTGTTTATACAGAAAAGATAGTGTTACCGAGAATTTATGAACTCTTAAACTTTTGAAACGAAATCTGATAATCTAGAAAGTTTATGTATACTGACAAACTATGTGTAGTCATAGATTCCCATCATATTTGAAAATGACGCTGTAAAGCAAGATTACATATTTTCTGTGTGTATGTGGTTGAATACGTTGTTTCCTATATTTACTAATGATTTATATTTGTGACATAGTATTGTAAAATGTTCACAAAAATAGTATCGTAGTTATTTCATTGTGTTTTGTTGGAACAGTAAAATATTAAGATAAAATACACTTACGCGAAATGATTTGACGAGTCCAATTAAAATACGATAATTTTTCTTGTTTCAAACATTCTGAATGGAAAAGTGGTAAAGACGTCTAAGGTTCCAATCATTCCACATTTAAATAACGAACAATACATATATTGATCTACCGTTTAGTATCTCAAAGCAATTTGCACTAAATAACTTAAATATCTACTAAATGATTTACCTTCGTTGAAGGAGAACCTCTTAGTTTTATCATAATCGTAAAGTACGTTTTCTTGATCTATAAGAATTTAAACAAATCGAAATAGAAGTTAGACTCTGTGGATTTGGATACTTAATTCTGTTTTTGTTAAATGTTATCAATAAAAGTGACATTGTAAGTTTTATTGAATTGTATGATTGATAGTTATGAAGTATCTATTTGACATAATGAAAAGTAAAACATTCATCTACCAATTTCGAAATCGAATATTTTAACCACTTATTAGTAAGTGGTTCTCACAGTGTTAATGTAAATGTATACATCTAGTTCCGATTTTATATTCTATTTCACTACTGTCCTGATTAATCTACTGACAAATCTGGCCAAATCAAGAAAGCAACTTAGGAATTGCTCATCCATAGATCATGCTTTTATGTTTTCAAAAGCGGTAAAATCTCGTTCGCTTAAAATCGTATGAATAATAAGTAAGTTTATTTACACATTAAACACAAAAGTACAACATACAGTGTTTATATATTGTATCAATATAGGCTTCACGATATTTATTTAAGTGCCCTTTTACTGATTCTGGAAAAGAACGTATTGAGAAGAAGAGAAATATAGAAATAAATCTTTTGTTACGTTGAAGAAATACTAGGTTTTGTACATAAATAAACGATACGTAATATACAACATTTCAATGTCAGAGGTATGGTGTTAAAATGTATGGGGCGGCTTTGGAATGTGTTTTAAAAGATCACGATCTGTATTTGATGTGAATGAATGGAACTGAAACATGTAAACTAAAGTATTGTGGGGAAAAATTGATATATTGGGCTATTTAAATTGGTGGATTCTAGAGGATATATATTACTTGAGTACTGCTGGATATTCTAAACAAGACCACCTAATTCAATTATTTACTATGGGCATTACTCAACAAACATTTTAATCCAGAATGAAATAGTTTATGCGGGAAAACCCAAGAAAATGTATTTTGTTCATCCTATGATAGAAATAGAGCACTCTGGCGAACTGGTAGTTTGTCGAAACAGATGAAAAAAGAGAAAAAATAGATTTAGTCGTTTTTAATGCTTACCGTAATACTTGTCGATTTCCGCCTCATCTGAAATCGAATAGTGGCAATTTAAAGAGATGTGATATGTTTGACAACAAAAGTCAGTGAAGTGAGTATAAAACAAATTAACTAGGAGAACATTTTATTTTTGACGCTGGGAAAGTAAAGCAAGAGTTACACTCCTATCTGTATACGAGACAATAGATCAAATGTTTGGTGTTTATTAGCTCGACAGAAGTCACTGATAAACGGATAAAAACACAGGTCACATTTCATCATAATATCACCTGCACGTTTCCAGGTTCATTGAATACACAGTAACGGAAGAGGATGCACATTACGACCATCTGTCACCGACCAACTTCTATTCATTATTGATTGCGAAATGATGCTTCCACTAATATTATATTTAAAATAAAGTTCCTGAAATATTACTTATTATAAGTACACTTACAGAAAAACACAAGTCAACAGTGCAATAATAGAAGAATTTTTACAGTCATCATTTAGTTGAGAGAGTGAAACAAACCATTCCGCAAACACGTAACACCACAGTAGACGATAGAATCGATATGTTACAAAAAAAGATTATTATTTTACGCCAAAAACTGACGAAATTGAATAAAGAGAACAAATGAAGGAGATGATCACGAGGTAAGTCGAGAGAGAGAGTAACCGATCACTCTCTCGGAGATGCTCAGCTCCGACTATGTGTCCGTACCATCAGACGTACGGCGACAGAACTGGGAAATGTAAGTCGTAAAGTAGATCTAAACGAATACAACAAGGAAACGGTTCCGCTGATTGTCATTAACGACTGCCATAGCTGGAATAGTCCCTAGAAACAGTCGTTCCCTACAAAACCGGCTCATACACGTTTTTGGCTTCACTGAAAATGCAGTAACGGAATAGTTTAGACATTACGATCATCTGTCAACGATCGATTTTAAGTTTAATATGAGGTTCCAGCAAGACTTTTATTCAGTAAGTAACATGAATATTTCACTTAGGTTAAAATCACTACTTGAAACACTACAAAATATGAATCTACTCACAGGAAGTTACGAACCAACAATGTAATAGTAGAAGAATTGTTTCCGTTCTCATTTATGGTGTCTGAATTCAAAATAATCAAAATTTCTATGGGTTTTTATATTGTTGATGGTATCACAATTCTATACAAAATTTCAAATGAACTTTCAAAATGTCACAAATATTTGTATGATAATGATATAACAATGATATTATAATGTGCAACGACTAATTACTTTTCACGACTAATTGAAACGTTCTTTTAATTAAAAATCCGAAATTTCACAAATGACAGCGGAATAGAAACAATGAGTTTTATTTTGTGAAAATCTTTTTGAAAGCAAAGCACAATTTAATTGGGATGTTGTCTTTGTTAATAACTATTTTGTGTTTTCTACACGTACACTGAGTTCTAGTGTCCTGATTCAGTAAATAAGAGAAATAATGTCAAATGCTTTGCTAATAATACAAACTTGGACGTCAAGAACCTCAGTGAATTATAGAGACTTGGATCATCTTAACTCGAGTAGTAAATGTAAGCCATGTAATTAAAAGATGGTTAACCTGCAAAATTATTGCCATTTCGAGGTCCCAGATATTGTCGATAGTTTCTTCCATGACTGAAATCAAGTTAGTCGTGAGCATTTCAGAACTCATTTGTTAACTAGGATGAAAGAGTGTTGTGTTAAATATCAAAACGTAATGTGATAGGCAATCAAATTAGGAAGTCATCGTCAGACGAACCAGTGATAAAGGAAACATTCATACTACAAGCGTTAAGTAGCACTTCGATATGGATGATTATTTACAATGGTTGAACAAGATTGAAAATCGTTCGCAGACTTGCAGAAGCAAAACGTTTTGAAAGCCACCCTATGTAACGAGGTCTAAGGGAGCAAATAACCTAATGATAAAGTTCTCAGTCTTAGTAATCCGATTTTGACTTTGTTATCATAAGGAAAACTGTAGACATAGGTAGTCGTAGTTTATGGCTTAACATGTATTAAAATCTTCAGTGTTTGTCACAGAATCAATATTTCCATGGAAATGGCATACACATATTGGCGCGTAAATATCTGCTTGTAGCTGATTGTTGGAGATTCTTATGTTTATTTGTCTGGAACTGTATTTTTCTCGCGACGTCTATAGATGACCACTTCATATAACACGTTCAATTATTATTCAGTTCCATGTTTCTTGTTTGTGGTGAAGTAATGAAGTACTATATTCCATGGACATGCTTGTAAGATATAATTTGATCATGTTTCTCAACATTGCCCGATGAAACAGGAGCTAACTGAGAATCTCCGAATTAAAATAATTCCAAACAAGTAAGACTAGATGTAGTGGAAATCGACAAATCTTATGGTGGGTATTGAAAACGACTGAATCTACTTTTTCTCTGTTTTCATCTGTTTTGGCAAACTGCCATTTCGTCAGAATGCTCTATTTCCATCGTTGTAATACAATCATTATGGACTCATAATTGTTGAGCCTGATGATCAAGTTACTGGAAGTGATTGTTTGGTCTAACATTCTTTGTTTTCGAACATTGTATGAGTTTCCCAGAATTACGTGATCAGTTTTATAAATAAATCAACGAAATTTTGATTACGTTTATTATCGCAGCACACACAGCTCATCAAAACCACGGGCTCACGAATGAAGAGTGTTATGTCATTTCCAAGGAGCAAGCGAGCGAGTCACTGGGCAGGATTTGTGCACACACATATATATAGGAAAATGACTGAGTCTTCGAATCATTTTATCTGCTAACACTAAAGCTAAAAAAACGAATATATATACATAGTGTTGAGCAATGCTTATGTGTACATGTTCACATGTTCATGTGTGTATGTGAAAGAAGGCATGCTGGTTAAATTAAAATAAAATCCGCTCACTGAATCATATTGCTAAAGCCTTTCACTCAGAAGCCATAATAGTATGATTCCTATTCATCTTCGTGACAAGAAATCAGGAACATGCTGCTTCAGCCTCCTGACTGTCAACAAAATTAAGTAAACATTGTCACCGACATCAATAAAAACCTTCTGCTGACGACCATCATTTCTCAACACTCTTTGTCTTCATTTTTCTCGGCATTCATCATCAGATTTGTTAGTATCAGTTGCTTCTTATTTGTTTTCTAAATAATTGAACTTATTTTTCCAGTTTCGTTGATAACAGAATTGTAGATTAAAGAAAGATTGCATGCTAAAGTGTATAAACTGGCAAAAGAACTTGCACAAATTCAGATCCTTACCTAGTAGTTGACAAGATAAAACTGAGGCTAAATAGACACTGAGATGCTGAAGGAGCTGCATTACTCAATGTTCAATATTGACTTCCTATGAGATAATAACAATTGCAGGGCAATCAAGATAACTCTCAGCAAACGGTACTAATCCTTAGAAGACTTAATTAAAGAAAGCGAAATGTATACCGAAGAAACCTTTAAAGGAATCAACGGAGCACGAAATTCAAAGTGTCAGTCGCTTGGCCGCATGATGCATCATCATAAGGAATGGATCTTTATCAAAAGCCTGAGGAGAATTCAACGGGGGAAAGAATAAAACAACAGCAATCAACAACGGTCGAACAAGAAAAGAGAAAGTGAAGGAACAGACGGACTACACAGAAGCAAACAATCAAGTGAAGAAAAGAATAAAAAAGACAAACGCATAGGAGTGAAAGAACAATCAATGACAGCGAGAAGAGCTGAAAAAGGATGAAATATGTTACAAGTAAATAATGCAGTGAAGAAGCGAGCGGAGAAACACAGTAAACCAGAGTGACCAGTCAGAGACAAATGAGTCAATCAAATCATTGAGATTCGAGGACAGAGGAACATGAAATAACATGTACTCCAAACTATACTTCTGCTTTTGATTCTATACGAAGACAACGTTTACTCAACAAGTTAATCAGAGTCAACACTGACAGCTGGATAAGTGTTATAACTGTGAGACAGTAGCTGAATCAAGGGTAGCGAATTATCGATCGGACCAAAGACGCGCAGACACGTAGAACGACCTAGGGTTCTGATTGGCCCCGCTTCCCTATCTAGCCCAGTAGTTGAGTCCAGAACGAAAGTCACAGCCTCGGATGTATGAATCATTATATTTCAACCATACTTTGTTTATATACCAGTCAAACAAACCACATCATACCATAAAATATAAAACAACATTGTACAATATTGGCCAGTAGGAAAATGACACGTGAAATAAGTACTGACCAATAAGAAAATAATACCATGTCCAAGTCCAAGAATAGCATTAGGCTTAATAGGATAATTTCTGGGATATTTTCCTGAATATCCCAACACCTCCCCTTTTTTTGGAGATTCGGAGTTGATATCCGGACTTTGGATTTCTTCGCATCTATCCTCCCCCGCGGAATAAGGTTGGGTCCTCGTATACCCAAGTAACAGTTAGTGCGACTCTATTTAAAGCATATTTCCCGCATTGAGTAGAGAGTCCACTAGAGCTGACTAGATGCTGAGGATCAGCGACAGTAGATATGAGGTCATTAGAGTTTGATTCTTGTGAAACATTCCCATCAGATCTCTTCGAAATTCCATTAGTGGATAATACGTTACCAAAATAAACAGCATCTATCAAAATTAAATTAGATTTCTGACCATTGTTTGATGCATGTGATATATTCTCTGGCAAATCAAGAGGATCTTTTCGTGAGCTGGATATGCTACTGTCTGTACATGCTATTTCGGGGATGATGGAGTTTGACTCCATTACCGGGCATGTTTCTGGAATAGAAAGTATTGGACCACCGGGCGCATCATGGACGACTGTTTCGTTTGAAGTACAGTTCATCGAGGATTCATGGAGGCTGTCATTTTCCAGCTCACTGTGAAACTCAGATATCAATCCGTCCACTTCCGTCGCATCTTCATAGCGTGACTGATTTAGCAGCTGCGTGCGGAATTTGACTAATAACTCCAAATGTCGTTCAAAGAGCAGCTGTAATCGATCGGAAGGGAGAGTCATTTTTTCGAATCAGCACTTGTGATGAGAATTACTGTGTGAATAATGACCAATGTCGTTGAAGGACAGTGACGACAATCTGGATGCTGATTGGTTGAATAATTAGACTGGATTTCGTCCAATTACAGAATGACTTTGGATTGTATTTTTTTCTTCACCCCGTCGCCAATTGTTATATCTGTGAGACAGTAGCAGCAGATTAAAGGGTAGCGAATTATCGATCGGACCAAAGACGCGCAGACACGTAGAACGACCTAGGGTTCTGATTGGCCCCGCTTCCCTATCTAGCCCAGTAGTTGAGTCCAGAACGAAAGTCACAGCCTCGGATGTATGAATCATTATATTTCAACCATACTTTGTTTATATACCAGTCAAACAAACCACATCATACCATAAAATATAAAACAACATTGTACAATATTGGCCAGTAGGAAAATGACACGTGAAATAAGTACTGACCAATAAGAAAATAATACCATGTCCAAGTCCAAGAATAGCATTAGGCTTAATAGGATAATTTCTGGGATATTTTCCTGAATATCCCAACAATAAGCAACTGGCTATATTCCTACCTCTCTGGATGGGAACCGTACACTGTGTTTGGAGGAGCGTTCAAAATTTCTACTGCCACATGAAGATGTACCACAAAGAACCGTTCTTTCACCTCTTCTTTGCTCTTTTTTCTTCATGATCTGCCATCTTCCACAGAACACACTTTTTTGAAATATGCTGATGACCTCACTGTATGTATGCTTATTACTACCTCCTTACATCTCATAGAAATGAATGAGTTTTTATCTCGTATTGAATGTTTGCCTGTTGATAATGGTTTTATACTTAATCCGCCTAAATGTCAAGCTGTTAGCTTTAGCATGGGACATGAACGGCGTCTAAACACTATTTCGTGATCCATAGTGCTCGTGTCATTGGAGACTAATTGAAGATCAACTATCTTGGTGTCATATATCCCTCTGATCTCTCTTGGTTTTCTCACGTTTCATTATCATTGAGGAAGGTTTTCTGTCTGACTTACTGCAGAAAGAGGCTGCATACTTTTGAGATTGCTCGTCATTTACTCTTACAGTTTGTCAGTTCATGCATGTTACTTATTATTCTTTACAGTTCTCGTTTATTCTCTCCCGGTCTTTTGAGCAAAACCTTTTCTGTATTGCGGAGAGCGCTGAAAGCAGTTAGCAAGGTGTGTGGTGAATCTTTCGGGTTATTATTATTATGGTTGTGGATAGACATCTAAAGCCATGCAAACTCCTGGCGATTGTCATCTTATTAGATATTAACCATTCCCTTCACTAACATCTTTCTCCTTGTATAGCTTCTGGTAGAACGTAATTACATTAAAATCCATGCACGCAAACAAAAGTATAAACGTTTAATTATAATTTACCTTGCAAATATACCTTGTGACGAACGGGTTGTTAGAGTCAACCTAGTCATATCTTTAATTTGGAAGGTTGTGCAGTTTCGATTTTTTTTCACTTTTTTTTTGTTGTCATTTTTTTCTGAAAGAAAATTGTGGAAATACCATGTGATGAGAATTATATAATGTACCAAAATATAATATTGAATCAAGCCGTCAATAAGAATAATAACAAACGCGGCTTTGAGACGATCAGTGATGATACTATCGTTAGTTTCGTTCTTATATCGTACTTGAATTCACGCTGAAATATCTTGAACCGTCGTTCTTATGCCATTTCGAAAGTTTGCCGTAGTGAGTCGCGACATATAAAAACATGTGTGCTATATCGCAAGTTAAACGATAACATCAGGTGTCTGCGGTCTAGTGGAAACAGGTCTAACTGAACACATGGCGTTTGAATCCACATTCATTGACAAAGATGAGGGATCGACGAAATCCTTCAAAAGTCAGTGTCGTTCCGTAAACTAATTGTGCTGCAGTATATCTGGCATAAACTCGGCCTGTAGCTCTTTTAGAGTTACTGCAGGTCCAAAGCTCGTGTAAATCAGGAGGTTTGGAATGTAGAAAACTAACTCGCTAAAAAAACGCTTATCAGAAAAAAATCACTCAAACCATTTAAACTTTGCTCTGAGAATTAGAAGGTCTTCATTTAGAAGAATTATGACGCTTCATGGTGAAAGCCGAGTTCCTTCGGAGGCCACGAGGCCGATGCCCCTTCTAACAACCAGAGCAAAACGTTTTATAGGTACATGGAACGTTCGAACAATGTGTGAAACCGTGAAGACCAGTCAAATAGCAATGGAAATGAGGAGATACAACTTAGCAGTACTGGGAATCAGCGAAACCCACTGCACCCAAGCTGGACAACAAAGACTAAACACGAGAGAGATGCTGGTATACTCCGGTCATGAAGAGGACAATTCTCCACACACTCAGGGAGTCGCTCTTATGCTGTCCAAAGTAGCACGAAATGCACTTGTAGGATGATGATCTCACGGATCCAGAATCATCAAAGCATCATACAAAACAAAGAAGTAGGGGATCATAATAAATATTATTCAATTTTATGCACCCACCAATGATAGCAACGACGACATTAAAGATCAACCCTACGAGCGGCTGCAGTTAATCATAGAGAAATGCCCATGAAACGACCTCAACATTGTAATGGGAGATCTAAATGCCAAAGTCTGAATAGACAACACCAGATATGAAGATATCATGGAACGACATGGACTGGGTGAGAGAAACGAAAATGGAAAACGATTTTCAAATCTGTGTGCATTCAACAAATTGGTCATAGGAGGCACAATATTTCCACACAAGCGTATACACAAGGCTACATGGATCTCACCGGACCACACTACAGAGAACCAAATAGATCATATTTGCATCAACCAAAAATTCCGAAGGACAATGGAAGATGTGAGAACCAGGAAAGGTGCTGACACAGCTTCAGGTCACCACCTAGTTGTGGCCAATTTAGAACTGAAGCTAAAAAAGAACTGGACAAGTGGACAAACAGCACTACAAAGGTTCAATACAGCCTTCCTTCAAGATACTGACAAACTCAATGAATTCAAGATAGCTCTCAACGACAGGTTCCAAGCCTTACAAGATCTACTGAAAGAAGAAGAAACTACTATGGAGGACAACTGGAAAAATATCAAAGAAGCATTAACTTCAACGTGTCAAGAGGTTCTGGGTCTAAAGAAGCACCATCATAAGGAATAGATCCGTATAAAAATACTGAATAAGATCAAAGAAAGGAAGGACAAGAAGACAGCAATTAACAACAGCCGAACGCGAACAGAGAAAGTTCAAGCACAAGCTGAGCACATAGAAGCAAACAGGCAAGTGAAATAGAGAGTTAGAGCCCAAAGGCAGAAATACGTGTAAGAACTATAAACGACGACGAAAAATGCTGCATGAGAATGAAATATGAAATAACTTTACGATTGAGGCGGCCCGTGATCTGACTCCTATTTAGATCGTATAAATGTTTGTAATCGCCTATTCTCGTATATCATCGTCGACTTAAATCACGTTAATCAATAACGGAATTTAGATAAGTCAATTAACGAGAATGGCCTTTGAATACATATATTTTGTATGTAAAGTGAATGCAATAGAACAGAGCAAAACGACGCGCAGGGAAGATGGCTGGGAAGCCAATTCCATTTCAAGCTAAGCATTACTCAATATTTATAGGCAGACAAAATAAACTACAGACATGTGATGAGTCATGGGACATGAAGTGTACACACACATACGCTCATATAAAAACAGTCAAGGCTAATAAGCGAATAATTGACAAGGTCAAAATATGACTCAAGCAGAATGAATAGAATGAAATGTCCGAAAACTAGAATAAGATATATTATGGGCTAAAACTAATGCCTAACACTACATAGCCCCCTCGTAGAAAATAGCACATTTAAAAAATGTCTGTTTTCGAAAATAACAATGAAGTGATATGAAGTTAACGTTAGCAACAAGTAGCGAAAAAAAATTTTACAGCACTCGATAAAGTAGTGTTTCACATGAGGGCTGAGTGTATTATATGAAAATGTCATGTAAAAGAATACATGAATATAGAAAAGGCTCGGACAAAAATGGAAACGTTAACATGCGAATATGAGCAAATTAATGAGCGTACAAAAAATTAACATGTACTAATGCTATGACTGTCTGAACGATAAAATAACAAGTTCGTATGAGCGATTCAAAATATTGTGAAAGTAGTGATAAATTATATGTGAAAATTATATTTGAAATATTCTCAGCGATTGAAATATAACTAACTCCAACGTTTCGTCCAGCTAACTTGTCTGGACTTCTTCAGGGTAATAATCAAAATCAAAATTATCAAAGACATATATAGCTTTTTAACAATCGGGATTATACTGTATTAAACCAATCATATTTGGATGTTGATTTTTTGTAAAATAGGATCAAATGAGTCAGTTAACTGTATATCATGTGAAGAGTTCAACTACATAGAAATAATTAACTGAGTAACAAATCGTATGTGTGTGTAAGAGATTGATATGAAGGAATAAATAATAACGTTCAAGTTCAAGGATGAAAAACTTGATAATGAAGGATCGATGTGCATGTCAAAACATAAATTGTATTGTTTAAAAAACTCATTGAATTCTTTCAAAATAATAACGATGCATGTGATATTAGAAACAGGTTTAAACAAGAAATAGGTTCCAAATTTACTTGTCAAACGAAATTTGCCATGTAGTTGCCATTTGAATACCATCTTTTCGGTTTAGGCTGTTCTTGTTCGCCCATATATGCAGTGCTTCTGCTGTCAATCTTTCTTTATGGGTGTTAAAACCTTTCTGAAGTATTTTGGTCCCTTCGAAATTAATCTTGTGCCCTGTTTCTAACGCATGTAACGCTATCGCTGACTTGTTTTCAAGTTTCTTTAAATCGACCGAGGATTTTGGAACATTTTTCAAGCATTGTTTGTGTTCCTTCAATCTTACATTCAGTTGCCTGGATGTTTCTCCAATATAGGTAGCATTACAGTCATGACAGCGAATCTCATACACAATGTTCTGTTGTTCTTCCTTTGCTAATTTGTCCTTAACTTTCACTAATGTCGATCTTAATGTGTTATTCGCTCTAAAATACACTCTTATATCATGTTTGTTTAGAATCCGTTTGATTTCTTCTGATGTTTCACTACGGTAAGGTATGACTACGGTGTACTTCCATTCTTTTCGTATACTTTCTAGTTTAGGCTTTCTTGATAAATTGTTTGTGGGTATGACAGCGAAATAAATCGTAAAAATAAGTAGAGTAGAATAAGACAGAAATTGGTCTGTGATGCCGATAGAATAGCGAAATATGTTAAATATATGTTCTGTTGAGCCGCAGTAGAATAGGTAGCATCGATTAGCGATGAGTGAATTTGAATTTAAATGAGTAGTTCCCCATTCGTAAGATGATAATAGGCAAATCGTGAAATGATAACTGCATTGACGGGTGATATTCGTTGCTGTACTGCAATTGATAATAATCATAAAATGTGAAGTCAGTGAACGTTGTCGTCTGCGTTATGACAGATGCATTGAGTTATCGTTGAATATGTATTAGTAGAATGACCAGAGGAACAGAATAGTGACTGAGTAGACGAAGTACGTAGAATCGTATTCCTTTTTGGTCATGAAGCCTAGAGTGGTTTGTTTGGTTTGAGGGAGATGCGCTCGATCTCGTTTGTTACAAAACCGTACCAAGGCATGACAAAAATACCAATACATATAATTAGCGATGGCGACGTATGAAACTGACTTGGATATAACGAACAAGAGTGTATCTGTGAACGACTAGCTCTAAACTCTATGTTCTGATATACCGAGCGATGGGTATAAAATAGTAGTTGCAGTACTCGAATAACGTTTTTGGTTGATAAATGGTGCGACATGCTGTTATTCATGTGGAAGAATAGATAAGATGAACGTAATGGTTTCTAATAAGCTAGTTAGATGCATCCACAGACATAATAGGAGGCGATTTTGAAATGAAAAATGTATGTTGTGACAACATAAAATAATGACCTCGACTAAGTGAATGAATGTAATATTAGATCAAATGACATGAAAAAAATTGGAACGAACTCACGTAAAGTAGGAAAATTTCATGTTTTGAATAGTAAAAATATTCCAGTGAGTTTTGAATGTCATAAAGTGGAGTGTTCATAAAATGATAATCTGTTCGGTGAGCAATATGATTGCGAAAATGTCATAATTTAATGACAGCATGAACATGATTATTAATTCCACATTCGGTCCTGATATTGAGAATAATGTAATAATAAGCATATAATGATAATTCGAATCGTGATGGAGCAAACTGACGAATGGATCAATGAGAATAATTGACATGAGGACAAAGTAACAATAAGATAATACGACTTGAGCATGTTCATGTCATGTTGCACAGGCTTTGATAATTGCGTCGGATTGGAGATTGTGCTGGCTTCGCTGAATTTGTTCGCCGAATGTATAGAGTGCAGAAGTTCCTTCATCGACGTAGCTTGCTGCGTTGCGTTCGTCGTCGGCGGGCTTACCAATTTGACGGCCCGTGATCTGACTCCTATTTAGATCGTATAAATGTTTGTAATCGCCTATTCTCGTATATCATCGTCGACTTAAATCACGTTAATCAATAACGGAATTTAGATAAGTCAATTAACGAGAATGGCCTTTGAATACATATATTTTGTATGTAAAGTGAATGCAATAGAACAGAGCAAAACGACGCGCAGGGAAGATGGCTGGGAAGCCAACTCCATTTCAAGCTAAGCATTACTCAATATTTATAGGCAGACAAAATAAACTACAGACATGTGATGAGTCATGGGACATGAAGTGTACACACACATACGCTCATATAAAAACAGTCAAGGCTAATAAGCGAATAATTGACAAGGTCAAAATATGACTCAAGCAGAATGAATAGAATGAAATGTCCGAAAACTAGAATAAGATATATTATGGGCTAAAACTAATGCCTAACACTACACGATACAACGAAGAAACTAGCAGGGAAATACTGCAAACCAGAGAGACCGGTCAAGGACAAGGAAGGCAGGCCAATCACTGAAATTTAACAACAACGGAACAGATGAGTAGAGTACTTCGAGGAACTCCTGAATAGGCCGGCTCCAATGAATCCACTGATCATCGAAGCAGCGCACACGGATCTTCCTATTGATGTCAGTCTACCAACGACGGAAGAAATCAGAATGGCCGTCAAACAAATTGAGGACGGAAAAGCAGCGGGACCAGACAACATACCAGCTGAAGCACTGAAGTCAGACATCGGAGTAACTACAAACATGGTTCACCTTCTATTCAAAAAGATCTGGGAGGAGGAAAAAGTGCCGATGAACTGGAAAGAAGGGCACCTCGTCAGAATTCCAAGGAACGGAGATCTGAGCAAATGTGAAACCTGCAGAGGAATCACTCTACTGTCAGTACCAGGAAAAGTCTTTAACAGAGTTTTGCTGAACAACATGCTAGATCCCGTAAGAATCGGTCGTGCACAGACCAAATTGCGACACCATGGATCATCGTCGAACAATCGATTGAGTAGAACCCGTCTATGTACATCAACTTCATTGATTATGAAAAGGCATTCGACAGTGTGGGTAGGGGAAAGTTATGGAAACTTCTTCTTTGTCGGGAACTCATACGACAGACAACAGTGCAAGGTCGTGCATCGAGGACAGCTGACAGATGCATTCCAAGTAAGGACAAGAGTCAGACAAGGCTGTTTACTCTCCACCTTCCTCATTATTCTGGTGATCGACTGAATTATGAAGACCTCGACATCTGAGGGAAAACGCGGAATTTAATGGACAGCTCAGAATCAATTAAACGATTTGAAATACGCAGATGACCTAGCTCTTCTATAGCATACACACGAACAAATGCAGATAAAGACAGCATGTGTAGCGGAAATCTATGCATCGGTAGGCCTCAACATACACAAGGCGCAAACCAAGGTCCTCAAACACAACACGAAGAACAGCAATCCAAACACCATTAATGGCGAAACTATGGAAGATGTAGAAATTTTAACATACTTGAGAAGCATCATCGATGAACAAGGAGAAGGATTGACAAAGCAAGGGCCGTATTCCTTCAGTTGAAGAATATATGGAACTCAAAACAACTTTCAACCAATATCACAGTGAGAATCTTCATTACGAATGTCAAGGCAGTCAATTTTACTGAACGGAGCACAAACTTTAAGGACTACAACAACCACTATCAAAAAGGTACAAGTATTTATAAATAGTTGTCTATGCAAGATACTCAACATCCATTGACCTGAGCTACTTATATTGATATAAGTAGTATATAACGTGCGTTAAAAGAACGTAATGTCTGGCAGCGGAAGATGGAGAAGATCAAGAAAGGTAGAGCGAGAACACAATGGAATTTGTAAGAAAATACATGAACAATGAAATGGGAGACAATGGATTGGTGTTTG
This sequence comes from Schistosoma margrebowiei, assembly GCA_944470205.2. Lineage (NCBI taxonomy): Eukaryota > Metazoa > Platyhelminthes > Trematoda > Strigeidida > Schistosomatidae > Schistosoma > Schistosoma margrebowiei. Next base: position 64,052,788 of record OX104028.1, on the reverse strand, counting down.
CAACAGAAACAGTCCAGTTTGATTTGATGCATGAATATTTAGCAAATTGACGATTTGCTATATGGTATTCGGATTTTGTTGAGATAGTCTGTAATTGTTGTGCGAAATACATCCGTTTGTCCGCACCCGTGCTCTTGTTCACTACAATATTATCAGCAACAGCCTTTTGTGGGAAAGAACAAACCAGCTTCCAGCTGAAGAGGAAATTAGGAAAAGAAGATGGATATGGATAGGACATACACTACGCAAATCGTCAAACCGCATAACGAAACAAGAATCCTGAAGGAAGGCGGAAAAGAGGAAGGCCAAAGAACACATTACGTCAGGGAAAAAAACAGATACGGGAAGGATGAATAACAACTGGAAGTACCTCGAAAGGATCGCCCAGTACAGGGTTGGACGGCAAATGTTGGTGGGTGGACTATGCTCCTTTACGAGGAGTAACAGGTACAAGTATGTACAGTAAGTATATCCGACGTCAGCATTCAGTGCATTGCAAATTAGAAGTGAGACCAGTGGATAAGCGTCAGTCCACTGTGAAATGTTTGCAGCCAAAAATGAAGCCAACACGTGTCGGTGAAGCCGTTCCACCAACACGTTTTCTTGTGTGTCGTAGGCGGTCGTTTGGAACCGTGTGATTCTCAGTAATGTAGTAAGACAACTGAAAAGCCAAGATTCAAAATGGCGCCCAAAATCTGTAGTGATAGCTGAAGGGAAGTCGACGAAGGCGCTGACAACTATTTCGGCAGTATTGTCCTTGATGGATACTGCTTCTGATCATTATGTGAAGTAAGAATGTCCATTTGAATCTGATAAAAGTCCTACCAAATTCAAATGAACATGGTCTCAAGGTGCGTCGGGAGTTTCAGAAGGAATTAAAGGACATTTATTGTGCCTAATCACCTTAGATTTCTGTCAGATCACACAGGAGCGTGTTCACTACCTCATGTCTTTGTTTATAACAAGCCAACAAAATCGTTCTGCTATGAGCTTGAAGGTTTGTCGAACACCTAGATAAGGTGTTGTGTCGATAATACTTCGGCATGATTTGATGATCCCTACCTGCAGATGTGTCACATGCATCTGTAGCCCAAACAATTTTAACTACGTCACTGTTGATTTGCAATACGAATTATAATGACCTTGCTTTTCAAATACTGTGTAACAGAGATATCAAAATTGAGGTCTGTTGGACAAATCGCTCATGATTTGATGGATTGATAGACTTGTAGCGTCACGTCGAGTTGAGATTAACTGTGAACACCGCTACCAAGAAGCTCGTTCCAATTGACTCCATAAAAACCCCGAGAAGCCAAATATCAGAAGGCAGAAAATGGACCAAGTCAAGATTTATTCACTGGCGATCTCGTGGTATCGAAAGGATACCGAGATCGTGACAGGATACAAACTTGGTTACAGAAGGTAACCGAATTCGCTCGAAATTACAATCGAAGTGTAAGAACAAGAATGGAAGCCCAATATAGCTGTCATTAGCACAGTCAAACAAAAGCACATTAAAACAAACACTGGTACAACTGTTTATAATAATAATTGTTTTTATTGAACCAGTCGTGTTCTCGTAATAAACGTGAGTCACTACAGAAGCCCCCCGCTAGAAAGGGTCTACACTTTCGATAAATAACGGTTTAAATCGTGAGACTGATCGGCTGACGAGCGATTGTAGGACGAACGGATTGGCGAACAGGAAAGCGATCGTTGATCATCGAGTTGCCAACGAAGGTCGTTTTCGGAGAACGGTACCAGGAGCAATGTGCTGTACTTGTTGCTTGAGTTGACATGCTACACGAGTGGTTTGTATCCAGAATCTGAAGATGGCGTTCGTAGGAAATGCGGACCAGAAACGCTGTAGACGTAGGACGAAACCACGTTGAGCCAGAAGCGACCGCAACGACCAAGTTCGAGACCAAGCGTGTGCCAAACATTCAAACCAATATATCGACTGAGTACGATGACAAGAGCGTGGGTGATCAGGCCAGCTTTCGCCAAAGTTGACTGAAGTCGACGGAACCAAACGGAGATGGTCGAAGGCGTGGGCTCAGGAAACAAAAAGAAAATCAAAAAAGAGAAGAGTGTAGCATGCGTGTAGTATAGGAATAATCCTACACCGTATCGGTTGTTGACTGTGCGGCTAGTCACGAAAGCGTACGGGCAACCGTACTCGGCGACCGGAACGTGAGACGGTAGTCTCGTTCGCGTCGCGTGAGCCTGCAATCTCATCCGAAGTCAAAGGCGGCGTGGTCTGCTGATCTTGACGTGAGACTGTTGTCTCGTCCGTGGATAGTGCAGATGACGCGTGCTGTTGACCGGGACGTGAGAATGAGGTCTCAGGTGTATCCAGCGTGGGACCTGAAGATGGTTTGAGGATCCCGCTAGGTTTTATAGGTCTAACATTGAATCTCAGGATATCAGATGGGGCACTGTCATCGACGTGTGCTGATTTGAGACGATCAATGCTGACGATCTCGACCATATCGATCAACCTTGAAGATCTTTTCGTGACGAGCGATCACGTGAAAAGAGCCTTCGTAAGGTTGTTGCCAAGGTTTGCGTACCGAATCTACTCGTAAGAAAACATGTGAACAGGTAGATAGCTCTCGAGGGAGAGCGACCTGTCGATGTTGTATTCGAGTTGACACCGCAGACAGCGTTCGCATAAATGCAGACAGTCGATGGACGTAGTCTGATTTACCGAAATCAGGTCTGCTCCGTGGTGTGAAGAATTCTCCGGGCAGACGCAACGTCGTGCCGTATACAAGTTCAGCGGCGGAACATTGGATATCTGCCTTTAAGCTCGTTCCGATCCCTAAAATAACGAGCGGTAAGGTTTCGTGCCAGTTGCCGTTTTCGTGTGCTCGTAGAGCACTTCTAAGTTGGCAGCGAAACCGTTCAACTTAACCATTGAGTGCTGGGTGGTAGACGGATATGCTTATGCGTATGCATTCCGTACCAATCAGCCGGGTCAGCGAGGAGAATCGAATAAAGCGTGGGATTTACCGTCACGCGAATAAAAAGTGACAAGGATTCGGTACACATACGTGGGAGTCTATTATATTAATACTATTCTTATCGTTATCCGTCATGTCGAGTATATTATATATTAAAAGATAATATGAAAATATACGACAGACGTGGATAGATAAATAATAGACTCACCAAATTGGCTTCTTTGGAAGATTTCACCAGAGGTTGAGGCGTGTTCCAAACTTTGGGATCACCAATTGTAGCGTGGTGTCGAGTCGAGATTGACTATGTACACCACTACCAAAATACACGTGCCAAGAATATCAGAAGGCGTAGGTTGAGCGTAACCAGATTTATTCGTTTGGCGATCTCGTGGTATCGAATGAATACCGAGATCGTGCCAAGAACGGTACAAGCGGAAGCAGGAGTACAGAATACGTGCGAGCAGCAGCAAAAAGCGCGAAACAATAATGGAAGGTAATGGAAGCACAAAATGGCTATAATTAGCACAGTTAAACAAAAGCACATTAAAACAAACACTGGTACAACTGTTTATAATAATAATTGTTTTTATTGAACCAGTCGTGTTCTCGTAATAAACGTGAGTCACTACAGACTTTAGAAAATCCTGATTTCGAAAGAAGACAGTTACAGTTACCTAAGTACCAAACAAAACTTCATAGTACTTTTGCAGCTATCTAGTGTTCAAATCACTGTGATCCGGCATGCGTGATGAGAAGGGGGACACAAAGACGAACCTATGAACAACGGAAGCTATTTTCTGAAACATTATTTTCCTTAGTTCAAAGTTTGTAAAATATTAACATTTAGTTTATTCTCTATTATATTCTACGAATCACAGACTCTCATTTGATGTATGATTCACTGTCATAAGCTTTTCAATTCCAAAAATTTGATTGTAATTTAAGCATAACTTCTTATTCTCCATTTTTCTTCCTTAATGCCCTAGCTTTGACACAAATGTACTTCTCTTATTCTTTATGCGTGATGATCTTGCTAGCCTTATATCCATTAATGTCTTTCTCAGTTGTTCAAAACCAGGGGTAAATCGAGTAACATTTCATTTGATTAGTTTGCTCTCTTGCTTGCCAACCTATCAGATCAGAGAATAGTTTTTCTCTCTTCCCTCAAGGCCATTCAGCCGCAATCGGACTCACACATTGCTAGCTTCATGTTTGGAATAAATAGCTAACCTTAAACAAAATTGAGATAAATCTGTAGTGACTTACTTTTATCACGAGAAAACGATCGATTTAATGAAAACAATTATTATTATTATAACCAGTTGTACCTGGGCTTGTTTTAATGTACTTTTGTTTAACTGTGCTAATGACAGACATTTTGTGCTACCATTATTGTTTCGCGGTTCGTGACCCCGTTCGTACGTATTTTCTCCTACCGATTCCGCCTGTACCTTTTTCTTGGCATAATCTTGGTATTCTTTCGATTCCGCAAGATCGCCAACGAATAAATCTAGTTACATTCAATCTTCGTCTTCTGATTTATCTGGCACGTGTTTCTTTGTAGTGGTGTTCATAGTCAACTGGGACTCTACACCACACTACAAATCTCTTGTGCATTAGTGGGCAGATGGGTTAAGAACGTGACAGAAATATACTCACAGAAATTACAAATGTAAGTATGAATTAATTGTGAAAACACCTTACACAGTAAAGCATCCAAGCTCAATAGTTTTTCTTCAAGTAAGAATTAATGGGTAGATTGTAATGATGCAGTTAACGTAAGACGAATTATTTTTAATATGGGTCAGGCTTAATAGTAAAGAACTCACTCAAAAATCCTCTCAACTACAAGCCTATAACCTGTGTCTGACATCACGTTAACAAATGAGGTGAAGAAATTTACATCATTGTTATTTTTACTATAAGGATCGTAAAGTATTATACAGAAAGTACAATATAAATAATATGTTTCTTTAACATATAAAATCTATGTTGTAATTATCTGCTTATCTACGATAAAAAGTTAACAAAAAAGCCATAATTTCTAAATACTGCGTTCAGCAAATCACATTATTTATTAAGTGGTCCTGAAATCTGGAAGTCATCGTAACACTGTTGAATCTTTAGGTTAACAGTTACAAGAAAATTTATCTCAACTTTCAAATGTTCACAACCGATTTCATTCTTTCAAAAATTCATAACTTTTGAAGGAAACCTATATTGTACAGCAGAAGACATATTTAACGAGTTTGTTTCTTTTTACATTCCTGATACCACAGGTATTATTGGATAATCATTAATCTAGATTGTAAAATAACTAAATTTAAGAATAAGAAGCAATGAATTACTGTAAAATATTTTGGATTTCAGAAAACTGAAATGTTTTGCATTTGATCCCGTTTCGCCATAACATCTTAGATGTTATACGAGTCATAGGGGTGGAAAACACATTCGTCAAATAGTTTTTCAATTGATAACAATCTATAACGTAAATCAACTTTACAATGCTCCCGAAAATTTATTTGTATTACCTTTAATTCACCTTAACTTTCATTCTACTTAGTTGAAATCTAGTCATAATGTAATCAACAGAACGAATAATTTATCACTGGGAATAAATTGATTTGTGTTGACAATGTAGACATGCATTTCTAACCAATTATGGTAATACAATTTGGGCGAAGAAATATTTATTTTAAATTAGTTCTTCGCCATGACTCCACACTAATACATAGCTTTCACAGTTAAACATAAAATCACTACAACTGCTGAAAGACCAGTTTGACAATGTACCTCATTAATAAAACAACGTATATAGACCAGTCTCATGTTGACATATGTGCATCCTGTGCAGATTGCCTTGATATAACCTTGAATCACAAGCTTCTTATCTGCTTCAAAATAATTCCTTCATCAAGCGATCCTTTCTGTGATCTTTGTATCTTTAAAGTCAAATCATATAATCGGTTAATTGTTGACACTAGTTATGAAAGAATAAGAACATTAATTGATTGTGAAATTAAGCAGTGGTTGCTGGTCCAAATATCGACGTTAATTCAACCCTTAAAGTTTTCCACAGAATCATATCGACTTTATCCTATGCTATCAAAATATTTCTTAAATAAAGCAGAAGCCATAAGAATACACATCAATAAACCTAGGCATTGGATACAGAAAAATTTTGTACTGCCTCATAATTTACTCTCGCCTTCTACCATAACGTTCCTTATAATTTCCTTAATTTAAAAAGAATGAAAACGTTTCAGATGTGGTGGACCAAAAATATATCAACTCAGAAAATAATGAGCACGTTACTACGTCCAAAATTGATGTATTAAATATATTTTATTTATAAACACAATAAAAATTTATTGGTCGTTACTCAAATTGTCAGGACTTGGTGTATTCGAGTTGCATTTGGTATAATAATCCAAAATTATAAGTAATTAATAACTGCGATAAAGATTGTTATAATACGAGCCGTATGTACAAATAAAATACATAATGGGAATATCGTTGTAGTCTGTAAACGTAGACAGTAAATACATTAAAGTCCTGTTATTATAACAATAGTTAATTGAGAACAAGAGACATATGTGCGTAGCAGTGTATTTATGAACGGTAATCGGTGTATTGTGCTACGGGGAATTCAGAACGGGAATGGGAACTTCAAAGTTATGCATTTTTAAACAACTATTTTATAGTCACTCATAGTAAATGTACAAATCATGAGAACTAATGAAAGATATGCAAATACTATCAAAAACTAATTAAAAAATAAGTTTATCCTAACTATCTTCACGCAGCCAAAAATAGCATTATTACCAACAGTATCATTTCCCTAGGTTGTACGATTGTACTTATATATCCTTTTATCATGTGGTAGTTTATAATATAATGTAATTCTACATCAATAAACAAAATTACTAAAGAAAGTCGAATTTTTTCAAGCATCACATATCCAAGTTTGTGAAAGATAGAATGGTGTTGTATTATTAAATAACAACTGGTTATCAGAAGATTTCGAATATTTAATATACTACACTACAAATGGAAAGGTGCTATTTCGTATAACAAAGTAATTAAAATTATCAGAAGTTTTCAAACACTAAATAAAATAGAGATGTTACGTCATTGAAGTAAGTGACCGAAAATTATTAAACCATGTTATTAAATTCATCAAAACGAGTACGGAGACAATAGAAGAATAAGGGATTAAAGGGGATTTTTATACGCATTGATCAGACTTAAACCCGTGAACTGCTACTGCCTCATGTGTGCTTAAATTTTTAACCCAGACCTTCTTTGAGCAAGTTGTTCTGACCTTATAGACAATTTCGGACGAGGATTCTCGTGGTGGCGCGTCATAAGCAATGATCATATTTTAAAAGATTGAGCTACTGATCGATTTGTATTTCGCTATAGATAACTATGCAGACAGCTGCTCATATATTTTTGTAGCAAGTACACCAAATTAAAATTTAATACACCCTGCATCGTGAAACCAAGTAAGCTGATAAATGCATACTGAGGTGGCGCTCACAGAGTCAGTTACTCCTTAACACTTCCCTAAATAAGGTTATTACAGTAAAAACAACTCGAAGCTCAGTTGAATAACATGTCATTCTCAGAACTCTAGACAGTCTTTATTAGTATTTTAGCCTACCTATTCCCTTTGAACTTAATGTTTATGAATAAAAATTTATTTGAAACGTTAGAGGTGCTTCCAATTTTACTATTCGGTTACAGGCTACGACCATTAAACTCGGGTGGGAAATCATTCGAAGCAAATGTTCGTCGAATGTCATCTAATCTATCATTGATGATGTCGTTAATGCATATTCGTCTGACTCTTGACGATAGAGGACAGAATTATTTATTTTTAACCGGCTGTATCCAGCTGTGGAAGTGCCTATCTTGACCGTTTTCTGTATATCGATCGTTCCAAAGAACCATCTCGCCTTCGTTTTACCGATACAAAAAAATAGAGTCATGAATAGAACTCTTGGATCCGCACTGCTGAGGAGTCCCATACTAGGACGAAACGGCTGTCTAGTGCTACCAGGTTTTCAATGGTGGTCTAGCTTTAACTGACTCATGATTTCAATCTGTGAAAATCACAGTATCCCTGGTTAATTTGTCTCAAACCTTGACCCATTTTAAACACAATTACGTAGTCACTTGTACTTTCATATGACGAATGACACTTTAGAACTTATCACACAAACTTTCAAAGGATTACATTTCATTTTTGTTTTTTTACTTTGAGGTCAAGATATTATGATACATTCTACGAAGATAAAGGTACATATTGCTAACGAGTCCTGATTCACATGATAAGTATATTTAGAGCTTCTGTCTGATCCCTAATAACCACTTAATATCAGATTGAAGATTATTTTCCAATCTACAAAGTATATTTCTTAAGATTCTTATTAAAGTGTTCATTCATTCATTCTTAGTCACTAACTGAAATACTGAACGGTACTATCATGATTAACCGTTATAATGAATTTACATATAAATCCACTTTATAATTTATAAATGCTAAAATCATATACTTTGCGTGTTTCTTTTAAGAAATTTCAGGATTTGTAATAATATAATTAGAAACCACTCATCACTATTGTAATTGTTCACAACTTAGTGTGTCATATTTCCAAATATATAAAATTGTTGAACTGTATACGATAAATGGGGAAACAGATTTAACGAATTACGAAAAAATGAAAATTATTATGTGACAAAACTTCACTATTCAGGTAAAACTGTTCTGTCATTAATTGAATAACAATAAAGAGATTAAAACCCAACAGAAGACAAACAACATTTGTTGTTATTATCTAGTTCCTGAGCATTCATAACATTGAATTCTTAACTGATTAATAAACTTCTACAGCTCTATAAACCTTGAGCGGTGAAAAAAAGATGGAAGTATGATTACGGATTTAACTCTAATATCTCAGTAACTTAAGTTTATTCGTATGATTACCAGATATATCGATGTTCTAAAAAATTCCAGAGACAATGCTAACGTTAGCATATTTCTATCCAATCACAAGAAAAAGCAACATATGCATATCGACTTCTGATAATTTTTAAGAGTACTGACAAGTAAACTGTATTTGAGTCATTTTATAGCTTTTTCGGAGGTGCGCGAGAACAAGCTTTGACATCCAATAGTAGTAGTACCGGTAGTCTACCAAAACATTACATTTAAGAATTAAAAAACTAATTTCATTTACTGAAACATATTAATTATGTAATCGTACATAGTAAATGTGACTTATCAACTTATTCAATTTAATTTAACTACTCACATTTTTTCCAGACGGAAATAGAAATATATAGGTTATTCAAGTATCTTATTTTGTAGTAGACTAAATACATATTCAACAGAGTCTAGTTTACAAATTGTTACTGTTGAAGAAGTGTTGATGCTACATTGATAGTGAACGTCCGCTCCATTGACAAATATGTAGTAATAAATTCGAATTGCCTTCAGTTTTAGAAGTTGAAATTTAGAAACGCCGTTATTTAAGTTGACACGTATCCAAATGTGTTATGAATACCCTAGAAAACTAGATAACAATAAAATTAATCAACTGGTATAGAGATATATCGTTAGTGTGATGCTACACTGGCTATTTTAGTCACTAGAATTGACCGTTTCAGACTCAGTTCTTTATTAAAATGATATATTGACAAACAAGATAAAAATATTTGCACACCATTGATCTCTAAACAGACTTCCATTTAGAATTGACACGAAAGGGAAACAAATAATGAGATATCAGCAGAACTCAATAAAAAAAGTCATAAGTAACGTAGGACCTGGCACGAAAGTGAGACTGTCGAATTTACCACACCTGACATTTCCACGAGCAGGAAGGAGCTTAACAAAACGAGAGGCAGAAGGAAAACAACTTTAGATGCAGTAGAGAAAGAAACATTAAAATGCAGTTCAATAAGGTGTAGTCAAGCTGTGAAAAGTATTGGATGACATAAAACTCAAGCATGAAAGGGTAGAACTTCGACAAACCTTAGCCCATGTTGCCTAACATCTCCAACCACAGATGATGATGTTATTGCAAACCCACTGATGTATTTTGACTCTGTTGCCAAACACTACTTTCGTTCTAACTTATCCCTATGCTAGCTAAGCCTGTGTTGGAGTATGTGATGGACCAGTGCGTCGAAGGCATCGATTATTATATACTTGAAAACTACCCACATTGTATTTTATATGCCGTACTGCAAAGCCATGGGGAAATATATTACTGTATGCTAACTGGGTAACTGGTAGACATGAAGGAGACAAATCACAATTTAAATGATAAAGTGATGAATTTTCCTAAAGTCTGAAGAACGATCGATTATGACAGCTGATTTTCAGCATTGCACAACAGTTAATCCGCCTACGGCAAAGGTAATATAAGCAAACTTTATGTTCCCATAATCAACTTTTTATCAACTGCAAGCAGCAAAGTACTTCGTGAATACAATAATGTGGTCAAGTTAAGAAATTCCAGAGTATCTACAAAAACTGGCCATATCGTAAATTACTGTTATCCACTATTTTATTTATTTATTTGAACACATAAATATTGGTACAAGAGGGCACCAAATATATATGCGCCACACTTTGTGTAAGGGCTGTGATACTGCCCGGGTGCCCAGACCGAAGCAGGTGGTTTTGTTGGGGGGCCACACCCCGAGCCTTTGACCTAAAGGTCTAACCCACAAGGCTGTGGTAGCCGGTGACCAAAAATTGGTTCATACGCCATTTGTCCCATCAGGATACTGGAGCCCATATTCACCATTGGTTTGAGATCCGGTTTAAAGCGCCGAAGATTCGCTTTTCGTCCACTCATTTTCGTAAACAACAACCCGCCACGAGAAGGCAGTGAGTAGGACTTCCCTGGCAGAGGCTGTATACGCATGGCCGTGTGAGGGCGGGCCCACCCCACTCTCGGCTATGGATAATCAAAACAACAGAGCAAAATGAACATGGGTATCAGATGATTAGATATTGAATCCAGTCTTAACATGTAATAGAAGAGAATATTTGTGGCATTTTGAACAATATTCTATAAAAATTACAGAATCATCACCAACTTAAGGTTTTACACGTTTGAATTTATTGAGACGTTTAATTAACTTATTCAACAGATATTATTTTTGTTGGTGAAAATTTGTGTATATCTTTACACTATTATCCTCACACTTATATGATCACATAAGCTTTGACCACGTGTTACGGCATATATATTTCTCCTACTAGCTTAAATATTGGTTAGTGAAGTCGCTAGATGAATCATTCGCTTGCTGATATATATAAACTTCGTAAATCCTAATCATTCATTCGCATTCTTGTTCGTATTCGCTTCGTGTGGTTGGTGGATCTATGCTGCCCAATAATAAACAGTAGTCATAGGTTAGTAATCTCTTCTGAAAGTTATACACCATTGGGAGTCATAAAAGGTATTTGAACGAATGATAAACGAAGCATAAATATTATCTCGAAGAAGTTTTACTACAAATAAAATCTGAACACATTAGTTATTGGAATTCTATAGATCGAAAAAAAGTTTAAATTATAAGGTAACATTTCAAAAAAGAGCGAAACGCATTCACTCAACACTAAGATAGGAATTTTCAAGAAAAAGGTTAATGGAATCGACAATCATAGGTTAATATACTAAGCTTTGAGATACAAATGATTAAGTATGTGAACCTATGGTCAAAAGAGTTCGACTTGACCAACGAAAGCTCCTAATTTTGTAGAATCGCGACTCAATTAGGATGATTTAGAATAAAGATTTATAAAAATAATTTTTACATAGAATGAATTAACATCATTCAAACTTTGTTGTATACACAATCAGATTTTTGGATTTTTATTTGTTTAGAGTGGACATAAGAAGGAAAATATTAAATGTTACATTTTTTAAAAATCAAGAAATGACTTTTTCAGTTAGGATGGAAGTAATTAATTGCTTAAGATAAACATAAAAGCAATGTAATATAGTCCGTAGTAGTGGTGCGAATAATTTATGGTAGATTTTTCAAAATCAAGTGTTCAATAAAGATTTGCCGTACGAAAATAGTGAATACGCTTGATAAATGAACTTAAAAGATGTATAAAAATTAAGACAAATAGACGTACATAGTAAATCTAAATAAAGGAAAATATTATTTTTGGATGCCGATTGAATAATGGTATGGATGAGCGAGAAATGCAGTTTCATATTTTGAGGACAGAAGCAGGGATGAGAAATATGATTAGAATGTGTTTTGCATGTGAAAAAAACTCAGCTTCCTTTGTGCGAAAAAGGAAAACGGAGCAGCAAAACATCAGGAAACATAACTCTGACACAGAAAAGTACAGAGGTCGATGAAATTACTTTTATTTTTCGTGACAGCCCGGTCATTCAGATGTTGATGTGGAAAATTTGCGAACAATTTATGTATATGATCCTTTTAGTGACAGATTCTTTGGGTTAATTCATTCTACAAATGTATATATAGTACATATTAAAGAGCACTCAGAATAAGTGATTTACTTTCTAATAAACATAGGCTTAAAACGAACACACTTTATGTACAACCAACAGCATTTATAAAACGATTTGTTTTTTGGCAACCAGTTACCACATTTATGAAATGCTCTCGATGACGACTCAGTAATCGAAATAATAATAAGGTGTTTTGGTCACGAACGGAGAGTATTCTCTCACTAATTTATATATATATATATATATATATATATATATATATATATATATATACACGTTGTGGCATAAAAGGGATCTTGAACCATATTATATATTCCTAGCCTGTTCTACTGTCACTGATACTGTAACTACTACTACTATTCTATGATCTGGTTGCGCTGGTATACCGTGAGAACCTAAACCGACGCCAGGTTCTGCGTTGCTTATGTATGACTAAATTTAGCTCGGGCTGATATTCGAAAACAGAAGGAATTAAGAAACATTATCTTCCGCGTCTGCTTTATAGAAGTTAGCAGACAAACAGTTTCGACGGGTTTACATCACCCAAGAAGTAAGAATATTTCTAGTAGTTGGTAGATATTACGCATTCGTTAAATGGTGGACAATGTTTTCCGACTGCCTTGTCCTTATTTAACGCATTGAAATGTGAAACATATCAAGGAATGAGGCACTATACAGTAAGAATCTTGATTCATATACACAGCAAACGTTTCGCAGTGTCAAATCCCATGCAGAAACTATTGGGAGACAACCCAGAAATCGAATTCTTTGTATTTCATCTGGGTAACTGGGTTGTACTGTATACCCTTACGTGATATTGTCCAGTCGAACTAAAAAGCCTTTGTGTATATATTAATACATCTCTTCCAGCAAACGGAAGTTAACATTTAAGTTTACTACTTTCAACTGAGTGTATTTAAAAACAAATCATATGAATTAATGGAACCAAAGAAAAACTAACCAAAGGCTCCAGTTCTTTTTTATCAATAAGATCGAAATAAGTTACAAAATAGTAGAAGTGCTTGTAGCAAGTGTTGACATGAGCCTCCTAAAAATAATGATTAAAAGGAAAACTACATACCGCTCCTATCTCATGCAAACGATCGAAGTGGTGAATATAGACGTGCACAAACACTCTGAACAGCCTACTAAATATTTTCTTTACAGTTGAAATATAGCACTTTGGGAAAGGAATATCTGTATAGTCACGTGATGTATGGAATACCCTACCTATGTCAGTTGGGAAAAGTGATGGATCATTTATCTGTGCGTCAACCCAGTCCATCAACTCATCAACGTATTTGGGTGCTGGTAGTGGAGTAGGCTTTTTATAATGTATATTATCGCGCCAATGGTATTCAAACTTTTTGCCTCCAGACATAGTTGGGCATGTCTGCTCAGTGCACCGATCACATATAGTCCCATAAATGAGGTTGATGCGATTGTAAAAATCAACAACTGGGAAAATGACAATCTATATTTCAATTCACCATGAACTGCAATCCAATCATTCAATTCTTCGTCATCTGGCTTTTTAACTGCTTCCCTGAGGTCGATCCCTGAACTTAGTGAAGCCTCAGCACGCTTGTGGAGATGGTAACGGATTGTATCTGGTGCAAACGTTTTCTTCGGACGGAAAGTCTTTGAAAACAATTACCTTCACTAAAAAAATAATACCTTTTGCTTAACGAAAATCTCCCTAAAGCCATTGAAGGCCATCTTTAAATTACGAGCGTGACCTTCGAATGGTCCAAATGATGGTAGGTAGTTAATTTCAGGTTACCACAATGAAGACAGAAGGTCGATGGCTTTCTTCAATCATTATTGAGAGTCCCATCTTCTCTCAAATGTTTCATATGAAAAGATCACTTCCCAGTCCTAAGGTGACTCAGCGCGCTTTACGAACGGAATAAAGCCATTAATAATAATAATAATAATAATAATAATAATAAAAGTTTGTATCAGTTGCAAAAGTTGTTACATGTAACGTTACTAACACGAGTTTGTTTTTTTCATTGTAGGGCAACAAAGAGTAAACGTACGAGAAGAAGAGAGATAAGCTCTACGTAAAATGAACCTGCAGAAAGATGGATAAAACTATTTTATAATAAGTTATACATTTTTGTAATATAACCTCGTCATTCAATTTCAAAAATATCTTTGTTGTGCCAGTACGCTGCGTTCTTACTTCAGAGGCATTTATCAGTCCTGACTGTTGTGTTGTTGTTTCAGATAGACCCAGCTTTCAAGTAAAAACTAATACGACGTTCTACAGGTTCAGCTCTAACGTAATTTGCGTTTGCTGTGTCCTTACTCTACATAAGTATCATCTTTTTTTCCAAAGAATCTGTCCTCAGCTCAACATTTGGTAGATTACTTATCTTTTTGAGTTCTACCCAAGTTAATCGTTGACTGTAGTTTTGCCTCAGCTTACTATTCGATTTTTCATTTTTTGTGTCAAGACTGATTCTAGTGTATCCTAACCGTTTGTACCACCCGTTTTTAACCATTTTTCCGTTTCGAGTGTTCTGTTTTTTGTTTAACTGTTTCAGATGCTTGCTAGGATCTACTAAACAATTCACATCACCATAGTCATGGTAAATCCATGCAAGCGACTACGATGTATTTTTGCTGTCACCTCGAGTATGCAGTGTGACAAATGCAAAGGTTAGTTGTACGAATCATACACAGATCTGGCAGTAAGTGACTCAGTAAGTAGGTAGGTCCGAGAAAGCAGTTGTCAGTAAACATGAAAAAAGATTGTCCCAAAACAGATTAACAAACAAAGATGCACAGTGAAGTAAAAGAACCTTGATAATGTTAGTATCGATGGAACATTTATCGAAACTAATGGGGTTATAATGAATCACCATCATAACATCGGCGGTACCAGACTCCCTCAGCACATGATCCCTGGACACATCAGTGGTATCTGTCAACAAAGTTAACGAGGATCGGGTGTCACCGTCTAAGAGACAGAATATCCCGTGTATTGTAGTGAAATCAACTTATTTGGCCGTATAGTCTACTCCTATGACTTCAGAGCCAGTCAACAAAGAGTACAGGAATGTGAAACTCTCTTCAACTGCCAAATAAAAGGTACTCAACCCGAACGTACCTGAAGACCTGGTAAGACGATCACGGTTTGAAATTATTCTCTCGTAGCCATGAACCGTAAAGACAACTCTGACCTTCTCCTCAATCTGTAGAATTAAAATAATAGGATTCTCTGGAAACAGTTAAACAGGAAGCCCAAACCTAATAAAATAGAGCCTTCGACGACCACACGGCTCTCTAGTGGAAAGGACTACATGCATCTAAATCGTCCAAGACTACTTCGTGTAACGCTCATTAACGCTGCTGACGTAGAGGATTTCCTACTGGCTAGTCACTTATTGAAATCTGATGTACGAATACTGCCTTATAAAACCGTGCTCTGAGCACTTTCCCATCAGGAATATTACTAAAGAATCTTGCGAGACATTTTCCCTTGGAATAAGTATAATTGCGCAAGGTGTGCAAGGAAACACGGATCCTGACCACACAAACTCTGATATTCGAAAACTGAAATTCACAAAGCAGTCCTTTAAGCTCAAAAACATATTGACTCAACAAGTGGTGAGACTAGCTAAGGAGGACGGGGACTCTAGACCCTGGCTGTTGAAGATAGTCTTCACATTTTTCCATACAGTGTGTGCATCTCTCGAATTATTTCGTGCTAACAGACGCCACTTGCCAAACGGAATGCAAATGCTCCTGGATAGGCCCCATGATGCCATTATCAAGTACAAAAGCTAATTGGAGCTGACTATTCCACTTGTGGACTACCAAGATCACGAAAACGTAGGAACGATGAGCTGCCAACTTAGATAAAGAAGTCAAGAAAGCTCACACGTTTAAAATTTATATTATAACCTGCTTATATATGAACTCTGCCAGTTTGTCGAATAAAATGGATGGGCTCTGTGTACTCAGTGAGGCTAATAATGCTCATCTGATGAGAATATCTTACACAAGAGTATCTTAATTTACAGAACAAGAACTAGCAACACACGTTATGTCTTTGTCTAACGACGGCAGAAAAACAAGAATGAAGGACAGTGTAGCCTTGTACCTGCGATCTAGTAGATCAAGTGCTCAACCAAGAGTTTATCATTCTTGATCAATCCGTGTATTGCTCTACCACCTTAAATTGTCTAGTAGGAGTACTTTACAGGAAATTGAGCTGCTGGTATCGAGTAAGACAACCGTATACTGTAAGGACTCACTCACTCAAGGAGACTTCAATCTTCCTAAAGTCAATTTCGCGGCACATTGGAGGTTATAACTCTGCTGAAGCTAGGTTCTTCAACCTTATTGAAAATCTGAGATTATTTGAAAATATCGATTCGGTAATTCGTCGAGGAAAAATCAGACGCCGTCTCGCTTAGACGGAGCATTTAGAAACAAAGAATTCCTGATTGCCGAACTCTCGATTCTGGCTCCTCTGGAAAAAGGTGATCATACCGTCATAGTAATTAGTTTTATCAGCAAAGCGGAGTTCAGAAATCTTACAGGCGCTGGGATTTTAAACGGTTGGATATGTCAAATTTATAGGGCAATCTACGGCAGATGGACTGGGAAGTTCACCCTCGACTTTATGTGCATGCCTGTTGGGATTTCTTACTGCACACGATTTTATGTGTTACAAAGCCGTCTGTTCAGCTAACGGCCCTCAAAATCTATAAGCAACCCACAGTCATCAAGAGTCACACTTTTCGTTTGCCAAGCCGTAAGAGGCAGTACAGGCAATTCGAATTAATGGGGAACATATGCACAAAAAGGTGACTGAAGAAGACAGGCCACAGAATCAGACAAAGTTTGTTGAAAAGTTTGTTTACAAACGGAGGAGCTTATTCCGTCATGCAGCCTTTCTTCAACAAAACCGTAGTTTCCCGACTGCTAGGCCTTAGTGGCCCAACCGAAAACTGCAGTGACGTCACTGGCCTTCTACTAGAACAGTAGTCTTGGAGATTTCAACCGACCTACACTGAATTTATTGATGAAAGCTTCATACGCAACTCCGCAGCACTTTCAGGAGTGAACCAATGCACCGACCTGATGTACCGAAACTGCATCATACCACGTTACAAATAATAATAATAATAATAATAATAATATATTTCTGCATGTGCAGGTACACACCGTTTTTACAGGCATGATCTATAAATTACAACATTTGTTGGTTCACAAAATGTTTCCCAACTTATTAAGTTTATAGTTGTTATAAAGTGAAATCGTTGAGAGCTTGCTGTAAACTATGACCTTGAGAGGACGCGTACATCAAGTTTGTTCCAAACGTCAGAAGTTTCATAGCCGTGCTCTCAGAGCAAGATTCTGAAGTATAAAGATAAGACTGACATGAACAATTACCGGCCAATAAATATTACTCCAGTGATTTCTAGGATTATGGAAAAAATTAAAAGTGATGAACTTTCTAACTATTTACTTGCTGGAAAATTTATCAATGATACTCATCATGGATTTCTTAAAAATCGATCTTGCATGACGTGTCGTTTGAACCTTTTTAATTTAGTTTATTCTCTACTTAGCCAAGGATATCTAGTCTTAGTGCTATATCTGGACATTCCTAGACAGTTCGCTAATATACGAAGCCTACTCAAGACCCTACAATAACTGGGGAAAAAATATTTTTAAAAAAACGAAAGGGGCTCTAATAGCTTTGATAATAAAGAGAAGACAGCCAATTGTATACCACAATACTGTTTCTAGCATTATATTTTATTTTATAATCACACATAATCTTATACTCTTAGCTCTTTTCCGAATTGCCTCCATTTGTCAGTTGTATGTCCACTCACACCTTATTTTCTTTAACCTATTAAAATGCTCTTTCTTAAAATATACCTTAATAAAGAAAAATTAGACTGAGTAATCATATCTTAAACATTCCTTCATGAATATTGGCTACTCTGCCTTTCGTCCTTTTTTTACGTGCTCCCTCCTTCATCCCCCCTGTGATATGGAACGAAAGATTTCATCCTACACCATCCTCAAAGCCTTAGACATTCCAAAGGGACATAAGGTTGCGACATTTAGAAGCTCCAACCTTCAATGAACCTATCCTTGACCATCAGTCGCACATTCGCAACGCGACTTTTATGAAGCGCGCCAACTGTGATACTGACTGAAACCATCTACATTCATATCTTATAAATTATCGACCCAGCTATGTAATTTACTTCAGTGAATATTGTATCATTTGTATCAATTTGATCTGGCATGCCTCATGTAACAAACTGTTATTTGAGAATAAACTATTATTATTATTATTAAAGCCTTTGAAATGGTTAGCCACCAGCTTCTTATAGGTAAGCTCACATCTTACGAGGTTCAAAATCCTTTGCTTGCGTGGCTTGATTCCTTTCTCAGCAATCGATATCAAATAGTTAAAATTAACTCTTCATTGTCTAACGCTGTCCCTGTTAGAAGTGGAGTAATACAAGGTAGTGTCTTAGGTACTTTGCTCTTTTTAGTGTTTATCAATTATATTTGTGAAGGTTTTTGTGTGGGCAAGCCCCTTCTGTATGCAGATGATCTTGACCTGAAAAATATGCGAAATTGCATCATCATGGAGCTTAACAAGGTAGAACAGTGGTGCTTAAAATGGCGACTGGAGCTTAATAAGGTTAAATGTGGATGGATATGCTTCGGCGATACATCACTCAACCTATACATTACCATAAATGGTGAAGTGTTATCTAGGTTACATACAGTAGTAGACTTAGGACTTACATACTCCCAAGACTTTTCGTTTACAGAACAGATAGTGAAATAGACCTTTAAGTCTAAACGTCTAGTAGGTTACATAACTCAAAACCTTTATAACAGTGAGTCACGTATTCTAATGTTTAAAGTTTGTGCTCGACCTCTTCAAGAATATTTCACGTTTATTCTTAGCAGTGCACGCATTAGGGATAAATTAAGGGTGGAATCAGTACAGAGACGATTTACACTTCGTATTCTTGGAGCTGATTGTACCTTAACTTATAATTTTAGATGTAATAAGCTTGGGCTAGACCCTTTATGGAAGAGGACACTCAAACTGAATCTTATCTTTTTCTTCAAACTACTTAATAAACTATCCTTTGCATCCAATCACGTGATTCAATATACAGAAACTTCTCATTATGACATCCGTAATTCCTTGGCACTAGTGGAACAAACTTATTTTAAATCATCTCGTTATATGAATTACTTTACCTGTAAATTTTCTAGACTCTGGAATAACCTACCACAATCTATTCGTACGATAAATTCACTCCCATTATTTATTCGCTGCATACTGGTTCTTTTGAAGATGCACTGAATGTTCTGGCACCTGTAAGTGTATCTCATTCCACAAGTGATATTATAGGATATTTAAATGTTTAGCCATCTTAATTAGTGCATTCCCTAAGTAAAACCACCAACTTGCTGTCACTTTATGTTAACACCGCCCCTAGCAAGTTTAACTAATTTGAATAACATCAACAGTATATCACTGTGTCACATGATACACGCATTTAGGTAAACCTGATTCATATATTTTGGTAATTACTGCTCTGTTGTTCGGTGCTCTCTGTTTTCGTTTTAAATTCTCTAGTTGTAGATAATTATCATTAATTCCATCTGGCACACGAAATGACCTTAATTATTCCGTTCATAAATCAACAGGCTGTCCATTTAAGAAATAATAAAAATTCCCAACTGATGCATTGGATCGCTGTAGTACATGTACTACCTAAACAACTACTGAACTAGTATACTTAAAACTTTCTTTTATCACATGTTTGTTCTGCATATCTAACAATTTTACTTATATTAAATTGATCATGCCTGTAAACTGACTTGAATTCTGTAATTATTATTTTTCAGAATATAAATTGTTATTATTATCACCTAATAAAGACAATTCTCATTGACCCGGATATGGTCCATTCTGCTACATTGAGGGAAGCAGCTTCTATCTAGGTGACAAGGCTTAGAGTGATGTTCTCACACGCTACCAGAATATAGAAAGCTGGCTCACAGTACACCAATTTCCAGTGGAGATTGACTCAGAAAACCTTCGAGATACAGGTCGATAGTACTTCAATCAGTACTCCTAAAAATTATGAACTGCCTGATACGTGACAGTCTACACGATTGTTTGCTATCAGTATACTTACTTTCGTCCCAATATCGTGGTTTCAGAAAAGATCACTCTTGTATAACCAACCTGTAGTTTGCAGTGGACAGATGAACAACCAACCTTGAAGGTAAGGAGAAGGTTGACATCATATACCTTTACTTAACAAAAACCTTTGGGGGGATCAAACATATATGTTGATGATGCCACAAGTATTCAGTGTCTGACAACGCTTTAATCAGTAACATCTCCTAATATAACTCGTACCCACCAACAGAAATCAAGAGACAGTGTCGAGGAGATTGGAAGATATATTTGATGACTATAAATATATCGGACTTGTTTGATCTAATCTGGCTAGCGATTGTAGTAGATAATGAGCGCGGCGTTCCCACTAGTGATCTGGTGCGGATGAATAACCGAGCGTTTTCAGTTAGGTGTGTCCACTAAAACTAATCTGGTTGACATCCAATGTCGAAGACTTACAGAACTATTTATTTTGAAATTTATTTACCGCTACAATATCTTATCAGTAAACTCAGACAACTAGGTATAATATCACCATTACTTACTTATTTCATATCCAACTAATCGACTTTTCAAGGTCAATGTAAACTTCACTTTCTCTCAAGATATGGAATGTCCTAATGAGCCCTCACGGAATTCAAAGCAGAGACCTCTTCTTTTCTTGATTTTTATAATCGAGCTTCCACAGAAGGTATCGTCAGATTTGTTAATTTCTGCTGATAATGAGAATCACTGGAGAGGTCTGCAACCAATTGAATAAGTTGTCACCTCAGGAGGATCTGACTCTTCTTCAAAGTGCGACAGATGGTAACGGACTTATATTTGACATTTCAAAGCATAGAGTAGTCCATCTGACACATGTTGCAGACTACTAATACAAGTTGGGTAACTCCCCTCGAGTGAAATACCAAGTTGAGAAGGATTTGGGAGTATTGGTACTATACGATTTAAAGTCTTACGCTAAGTTTGATACAAATGTCTTCCGAGCAAACCGTGCACTGGTAAGGTCGAAGAGCAATACCGGACTGTTTAACGGATGAACTTTGCACATAACCTTCAACAGTTTTATTCGTTCCCATGTAGAGTACGGAAACAGTATTTTCTCCCTCACTTCAAAAGGATAAGGACATTATGGAACGTATCCATGACACGAACTCAGTTTAGGCCTTATGAGAAGCGACTTTGATTACTGAATCTTTTCTTACCAGATTACAGGCATCTAATGACTTTCGGTATCCTTAACACATCTAGACATCCCCTTAAACTCTCAGTCCTAACACGAACTTTAGGAGGAAGACCCATCAACTGTTGGCCCAACACGGCAAAACGGACTATTGACCCACCTTCTACTCCTTAAGAAGAGTTAAATGACGAAGTTCACTGCGAGCTGGGCTAGTCCAAGAGACTTTCCGGGAGTCCCTCAAAAGAA
Organism: Schistosoma margrebowiei; assembly: GCA_944470205.2. Classification (NCBI taxonomy): domain Eukaryota; kingdom Metazoa; phylum Platyhelminthes; class Trematoda; order Strigeidida; family Schistosomatidae; genus Schistosoma; species Schistosoma margrebowiei. The sequence goes on along the minus strand of OX104028.1, from coordinate 64,030,678 downwards.
AATGTGACATATTCTTAGGGACTATGGACAGCATCATACTATGATTTACCAACTTCTTTCTTCTTCCTCTTTTATCACCAATATACCTAGGTTCCTACTTGGAGGCATCGGTGATCCAATACTACTATATAACTCGAAAATAATAAAACAAGCTCCTTTTATCAGTTCTACTCACAGAATTTAGAGAGGCTTTTGATAAGATCCCATGCAAACGGTTTTACGCTAATTGAATTCTTTCGGAATCAATAACCAATTATATTCGTGGTTTGATTCATTCCTAACAGAAAGTAACCAGATGGTGAAACACCAAACGTCAATAACCTATATATCTTTGCAGTTACTATTTAACCACAAAACAGTAGGATCGGGCATTTTCGGAAACATCTATCTTCCCAATCATGAATACCACAGACAAGATACGAGTAGACTTCAAAACACGCTTTACACATCAACTGCTAGCTTGTGACTCTACCCTTGACTGCAAAATAGGATATTATCACCTCTCCTTAGAACCTTTATGAAATCGTCTGACATTCCCCTACATAGTAATATATATTCCCTCATTTTTGGCCTCCCAGTGAATTATAGCCTATGTGGTTTATTCGTGTGTGATTTATTAATGAGGTCAGGCAGGCAGGCAAACAGTTACTGCTGTCAGACTGGTCTTACACATTTATAAAAAATTACTTTTCTTACTTCCGACCATTTTGTCCTAGAGCTAACTGCGGTCCTAACTTCTGTAAAAGGTGATGACAAATATTTAAACAATTGAAACCCATGTCCTACAAAATAGGCCTCTTTGGGGGATCGGTCGCTTTCCATAAGTTGAAGGAGCCAGCTACTTAGGATCAGACATTATAGACTGAAATCTATCTGACACATATAATGTGTCCATTCAGAATCGTATCACTATTAACTCTGGTTGACTACATCATCCATAATCTCCAAGCAATAAGAAAACAATCTGAAGCTGAAAGTTCACAGAGAGAAAGATTTCTAAAGATACGTGTTTGCTGCGAAAAGGCTTTCCCTAGCTTCAAGAAACTGGAACACATGTCCTCTCTGATCTCAACCCAACTAGCCGTGTAAAAGAGCAGCCTCCGGTTGTAGGAATGAAAAAGATTCAAGGAAATGCAATAGAGATCCAGGATTGGAACGATCCTGAAACTAGTGTGAATGGTATGATACGGCTGACAGTGGGTAGAGTCCGTTCTCCCTCTGGAAATGCTCACACATGGCCACACGTATGTAGCCTTTGCCAGGGAAGTCCTACTCACTGTCTTCTCGTGGCCGGTTGTTGTTTACGAAAATGAGAGGACGAAAAGCGAATACGGCGCTTTAACCGGATTCCAAACCAATGGTGAATATGGGCTCCAGTATCTTGATGGGACAAATGGCATATGAACCAATAGTTGGTCATCGGCTTCTATGGATTGCATCTCCTTACGATTCTCCACTGCCTTGTGGATCAGACCTTCTGGCCGAAGGCTCGGGGTGTGGCCCCCTAAGAAAACCACCTGGTTCGGTTTGGGCATCCGGGCAGTATCACGGCCCACACACATATCGAATGAGATTTGTGTGGCGCATATGTATTTTGTGCCTCCTTGTACTAATATCTATGTGTTAAAATAATAAAAATAAATAAATATAAGACACACCAGATACCGATTGAAATGTAAAGCACAGAACACTCGACTAATCTCCGTATGTTACAACCCTGAATTTATTGTAGACGATTTAACGTTAAACAACCCGCAATCTCGATCAAGAAAATTTAGCAATATTATGGTAAGTGACTTTACTGCATCCTCCATGAAGTGGTCGAACTTAGAGACAATGTCACTAGTGAAGTCATTAGCTTTCAAACTATCAGAAACGTCAATCCCACTAGCTCTAATATACAATTACTGCACCTTTTTTGTTAGATCTAGTCCTTACTCATAGCGATGGTGCTAGTGAAGTCATGTATCTTCTATATGTGGTGAAAAGTGACCATCAGGGTACAATACACAAGTTCATTGATGCCATCTTATACCAAGCGGACGCACTTGACCGTATGAACATATGGGCAACAGATATGAGGTCAATCATCTCTATGACCTCTACTGAAAATCGGAAAATTGACTCAGAAATATTGGCGAAGAAGCATGACGTGAGTCCACAAAGTTATATAACCAGGTTCGTATGAAGAAGAAGTGGCCATCTGTAGATAGACCATGAAGCTCTTTGTCTACACTGACGAAAAATATTTGATGTTGTTATCAATCTCTAAACTTTAAAAAGTGGTCTAGAAGAAATGTATCTCCAAAACACATTTCGGATGCGTCAGCTGCTACTATTAACTAAAGCTTTGTGTCATAGTGAGTTAGCAGTAAATCAGACGCAAAGATCTTTTTCACTTTTTCAGAAGATATTTAACATTTGATTTCCTTAGTTAACAATGTATTCAATAGAGCACACAGGGCATGCGTATTCGGCACAATGTGGCTATGATAGTTAATCGTTCCCAAAAATGACCGTAGTGTTTTACCACTTGATGGAGCTGGCATATGCACGATGGCACGTACCTTTTCAGGATCTGGGTTTCGTCCACGAGAATCGATAATTGTTCCCAAATATCATATAAATAACATAAAAAATGAACACTATTCTACTTTTATACGAAAACAGTACTCTCAAATACGAGCAAAAACATCTTGTTATTGATCAAAGTGTTCTTTTTCACTTCTACTGGAGACAAAAATATCATCAATATGTGCTTCAATGTCTGAGCTACCAGTTCCTGCCATCTAGATATGACAACAAGTAGTCTTTTTCCTTGTTCCTTTCAAAAGATCATTGTATCAATTAATTTCATAACCTATTCAGGCGTGTCTATGAAAAGTTATCCACCTCTCACCGTACTAGTTACAAAAATCTACAATCGGATACATCGTGATGGCTGGCAATGTGCATTGAAAAGAACGAATATTATTAAGATGTCGAATTCTGAAATCCTAATATCCAACTGACGACCTTTCAATATTTATCGTTAATATCGATCAAGAACTATGAAACAGAAACTAGCTGAAATACTTTGTGCTCAGAATACTATTTTGTTCCAAAATTGTAATATTGAATAAAGCTAATAATAAAATGTCATAGTAAACGGGACATCTCTTAACATGGTGTCAATGACTTTAAAAAAAATTGCCGGTGTACATTTTATACAAAAAGGGAGTCTACAATATTGAAAACGTTTCCAATGTGTGTTCACTGTTTACAGGAATCTACAATCTTCTTCGACTGCCATCTAAAGATATACATACGAAAAATCAGTATTTTGAAAACATGGAGCACCCATTCAACCTAGTAAACAAATCCTCTGGGATTGATGAGGGCTATAAATGGTCCTGTAATGCTTTATTTAACCCAGTGGTGAAGTGCACACATACACGTGATTTACCATCAGATTTTATTACAACCAATAATTGTGTTGCCCATGCAGAGTAATTTACAGGGGAAATAACTCCAGAGCTCTGCAGTCTGTCAAGTCCCGCATCCAAGGCATCAGTAATCGAATAAGGTACCGGTCTTCTTGGAAGGAACAAAGGTTTCGATTCCTGCTGAACATGCATACGATCCTTTACTTTCACACATAGTCTTAATTTATTTTCAAAGATATCTGAAAACTTACCACGCGATTCCTTCACGTATAGCCGGCTAAAGTCACTTGACAACGATTGAGGTACAAGTTAAATGATCATATTGCAGACAGTGTTCAACAGCAGGTCCCATAAACCAAGTTTATCCATCTATTCAATACCCAATAGGTTTGTGTGAAAGATCTGAGATACATAGCATTTGCCATGTTAGTCTTATCACCCGATATGAGAGGTAACTGCATTTCTCCGAGAAGAATAATGTTAGTTCCTCTCGCACTCCTAGCATTATAATTTATAGGTAGAAATTAAGATCGACCAACTTTTATCTAAGTCTCTCTAGAAATTAACGGTATATCACACCCCGTATCCACTTGCACTTTAACCGGTTTACCATTAAAAGAGATAGTTATGTTCTTCCCTTTAGATAGAAATTGAACACCTTTTGTGGCTAAAACATCATTTGAATTATGTGGTATATCTTTTGACATCTGTGTCTTATTGCCTTTACGGAACTTATGCTGACGGTCAGCAATCTTTGGTCTACTTTTGCATCATACTTGAGCATGATCATATTTACCACATCGGAAACAAACTCTTTTTAAATAGCAAACGTTAATAGAAAGACATTCATCGCACCGCCAACAAGATGTTTTGGTCTTCATTCGATGGGAGTACAGATACTTATTTCCATCATAAGGTTTCCTCAAAGCTTTAACTTCCATGTGTCCGCTGTTCCTTTCTACAAGATTTGTATCATGCTTTAAATTCACGATTCGTTGACATTCTTTAGATACTGACTGCAGACTGATGTGGGTATCTTGTCCAATCCTCGCTAAAATCCATGTCATGATGTCCGTATCTACTTCAGATTGTAACTCACAGACAAAAATAGGACAATTAAAATGATCTGAGGACATTTCCTTTATCCGGAACTGCTCACATTCCCGGTTCACAACGCTCGCATACGACGCAATCGAATTGTGGTGTTTTTACAAGCTGAAGATACTAATATCTAATGTGAAAAGTTGATGATCGTTCCCCAAACATAAGTATCAGGCACTCTACTGTTTCTCTGAAGGTTATGTCGGTTGGCTTCTTTGGTAGAATAAAATTACAGAACGTTTATGTTTAGAAACTCCGATCTTCCGTAGTTATAATCTCAGTTTCAAACCTTCATCTCACTCTTTACAATCATTATTAAACAAATCCTCATGACTTTTAAACCGTGCCTCGAAAGTAATCCCACTTTCTGGATCCAATCGAAATTCACTTATCGAATTCGCAATAGAATCAAAATTCATAGTGGAATTAGGTACCCGAGTTGTTCGGGATACTAATATGATATTGATCAATAATCCGATAAGAGCATTTTGCTGTTGCAATAAACACTTTAGATCATCCATTTTATTATAAATAAATAATATATTTGTAATATCCCAATGAGTAGATTTTCCGACGTTTCGTAACTTAGTGTAGGCCACTTCTTCAGAGAATAAATAACCAAATTCACATGAATCCAAGTTTATATAGTACAACGGAACAATAAGAATAATATATGGTCACGTATCTATACTAGATTCCCTTCCAGTGTCTATTCTATAGAACGTCAACACAAATCAGATCAAGAACACGTGATTAGCCTGACTAGAACGTAAATATATTTCCACACCAAAAACTGACATCAACCCTACACAATCCAACAAAAATCAGTGATAATGATAAGGATAGAAGAATATATAATAGTGATAACTATAATAAGAATAAAGCCATTATAGAATTAAAATCGTATTTATTTATTATTAATTCCAATAACCAACTGTGTAATGAAATTATTCTGTAATGCACGACTTACTTACTTCTGTTACCCCTGATGGAGGAATATAGGTAGTGAGACTATAATTTATGGGTGACGTTTGAGGGACACTTAAGTGACCTTGAGAATGTCCAGCTACTTACTAGGGATAAATGAGGGTTATCAAGCAGTGTGAAGAATAAGAATTATGATTTACAGTTTATGGTAAGTGATAGGATTTAGATTTATGATCTTCATCACGAACCGATATCACCTAAAATGCCAAAACTCTGTTTAAACAAATAAGTGAATAAATTTAGCTGCCAAGATCCAGGACTTGTTTTTCTAAATCTGATTGGTTCGTCCATAAATTATAGTCTTGCCGAATAGGCCGCACACCAGAATATTCCATCTAACTCTTTTCTGGGTAATCCTTTATAGTTGCTATTAATCCTAATACACAACTTACATTTTTGTTTATTTTTATTAGGTAGGTGAGTGGATAACACTCGATGGGTTTTATAATGTCATCAGCTAAGTTTTATACTTTAAGTCCCAAATAAAATACAATTTGATTGAGTTAACTGTTAAAAAAAAGAAAACGATTGATGAAATACTAATGAATTGATAATTTTAAAAATTTCATTGGTTGAGATCATGAATCAGTTGAAGCTAGACCACCATGAAAAACCTGGAAATACTGGACGGCCGTTTCGTCCTATTCCGAGACTTAACGAAAGTCTAGCTTCAAATGAATCATGATCTCAACCATTGAAATTACTATAATAATCACAAAACCCCTTCTGAAATTCTAAATATATTTATTTCAAAGTAATTAACACCATAGAATTTAACTCAGTCATTCTCTCTTTTTTGATTGTTTATGTTCTTCACGAACGTCTAGACAGTTCTAGTGTACGGAGCTGAAACGTGGAGAACTACTACAACCACTATCAAGAAGGTACAAGTATTTATAAATAGTTGTCTACGCAAGATATTCAACAACCATTGGCCGGATGTCATCAGCAACAGCCTTCTCTGGAAGAGAACAAATCAGCTTCCAGCTGAAATTAGGAAAAGACAACGGGAATGTAGTGAAAATTCCCATTTGGACATTTGGTAAATAAAGAAGGAACGAATTGATTGAAGAAATTTCTTTTCAATTAGTTTTTCATCATGGCTGTACACTAATATATATGATTTACAATAATGCTAAAATACTCATCGAGTGGATATGTTACGTACTAATTACATAATGACATTTAAATTAACATTGAGTAATTGGAAGAAAGAGGATTGTTAACATTCAAATTAATTATTAAATCAAGAAGTTTCTACGTTGCGTAATATGTGAAAAAGAGAGAAGGAACAGAATTTTTTAATGGATGGCCAATAGAATAGTAGTTACGTAAGAATCAAGAGATGAATGTTGAGAAATTATAAAGTTCAAAAACAAAAAAAAACATAATTACAAAAATTTAAAAAAAATAAACCAAATGGAAGTATGAAAAATAGTTCCGTTGAGGTAAATCTTATACCGATGGCTAAGGCAGCGAAAGTGGTTGTACAAATCACTTTTGAATGCAAAGGTTAGGTTTGTGAACATGGATTGCGATGACTTTCGCAATGTGCAAAAGGAGCACTCGTAAGCCATGTGGCAAATTTGATGGGATATGGTAGATAATATTAAAAGCTTCATTAAATTCAACTTGATGACTTTTGTCAACCAAGTGAGAGAGAATATAACTTTTAATCACTTTTACCTGTCCTTTACTTAACCACGATGGATGATGCTCTGTAATACGATGATGAACTTGTCGAATTGTGCGCCCTATATAACTGGCTCCACAGGAGCAGTTAAATCGATAAATACACATAGATTTGCCTTAATATATCACTTTGAAACATTAGTTTATAATGAATTGGTAGTGAGACTGAACTGTAAACTATTGTATCGTCTGCAGATAAAATGATTCAAATTATTACGTTGAGTTTGTAGGATAAATAAATGATCATTTTATTACTATTATAATATTGGTACTGATATATAGCGTAGAAAAACAGGTTCTAGTGATTGTGCTTCAATTAAATCCCGGTCAGTATTCACATAAATTTTCTAGTATTTGCCCAAATATGAAGGTAGTTGAGGCGTAATCTCGTGATCTTAAATTTTATGATATTAAGAAAACGGTTATTAAGATGTAAGTATCAATATCATGATTTGAATTGACATTTCCAAATGTAGTATTGGATAGACTATTTAATTCAAGTTGAACTTGAGTTCATTTAAATAAGCTTATTTTTCCCCTGAAGGGCGACCTACAACAAGTCCGAAATTTCATTTTCTACTCATTAAACAACTGTAATTATATTGTTGTAAGTTCAGTAAAAGGAGAAATCTAATTCAAGAGTCAGTCTTTACAACATTTAGTGATTTTGTTTACGACGATCTATAATGTAACAATCTACGCAAATAACCCTAATAACAATTCAACATAACGTAATCAAATGTTTAAAATTAACTACAATTCGAATACATTTACTGATCATTATTGAGTATGAATAAATGTTCACATTGTCAATATTTTGAATTTTCATTAGCTATATAAAATAATGATAACTATAGCAACTATGCTACAACCAATTTCGATTATGGTTAATTTTGATTAAGCTCTTCTATTAACTTACTTATCAGAAAATGTTATTCGAACAGTAACAATTCACATATTTCTTTATACTATTATGATCACTAGATCACATGACAGACTCTAGCTAGAATGTTGATCGCTTGAATATCACTCGATGATTCATCCTTTTCCACATGTATATATGTACTCAAATCCTATTATAGCTTTTATTTGGCCTTGCTGTGCTGTTCCCTTATGCGATTTGACCATAAATTTGCCTAGATACTGCAAGTATTGACTATTGAGTCAAAATACTATATATAAAGTTCATTGAATTCTATTGATAAAATGACCATAAGTAAGCCATTTAAATAAACTAATTTCTTTTTGGTTAGAAAGTTACGTGAGACCGGAAATTGATCTTTGGTTGATTGGCATAGTTTCTTAATATGAACATGTTAACCCACACTCATCTAGTTAAGAATTCAGAAAACAAACGTTCATTTGCTAGTGTTTAAATTTTATTTAAAAGTCATTATTCCGTAAATATGGGAATTAATCAAAAAGTAATGTGATTTTATTCTGACACTGGGATGCCTATGTTCAAGCACTATAAATTATTTTTAGCTGATTATATTTCAACTTCTAAAACGCATGGAATTGTTATCACCTGTGAAAGTAAATCTTTGACGTTTTACAACCTCATATAACTCACCCATTACTAGTGAAGTACAAATTTATTCTGCATACAATGGGCATAAGTATATCAAATCATCTCACTTATTTAGAGTAAGATCCTTACCTATCCCAAACATCTTGCTTTAATGGTAAGTTCGTTATCGTACAAAAATCGTCCACCGTTTCCTGACCATTTTAAGTTTTACTGTTGTGTAGTTCGGCAACGAAAATAAGTGTAAACCTCAAGTTTATTCTATGTACTTTTACATCACTTTTATGAAATATATTATAATATAAATTAAACATAAAGGATTATTAAATGAGCATATTCGAAACACAGATAGAGATTTTATGCCATGTTGTGTACTATGAACTAAATAGTTGAATCAAGAGACTTTTGTTGTTGTTCAGGACAGCATCATACGTATCTTTCACATGTGACAGGTGCTGATAATGTTTTCGAGAATAACAATAAAAGCTTCATGATTTCATTCAGAGAACAAAACACTACAGAAATGAAAATAAGATTTCATAAAATATAGATACTTAACTTAGTTTATCGCTTTCTGATAGTTATTCTGACAGAAAAATATTATTATGAATGTATCTAAAGTCTGCTATAGAAGCGATCAGCTATATGTTGATCTCTACACTATTTTACAATCAGAAATCATTATCTTAAAAATAAAAGTATGACTAAAAGAGAACCCTCAGGATAAGCGTATTTTTTCCAGACGACGAATGAACATATTAATAAGTGATTTATTCTTATTATGATATAAGTTTGTAGAAAATTTGTATAATACTTATGAATTTTTTCATTTATTTTTAACAATTTAAACGACCATTGGTTACACAGTACTTTCTGTTAATAAGTTTGACGTCTTTCAACTGAATGGACTTGTGTATTTGTGTTGTATATTTTATTATAGAGTCAATTTCAAGGTGGAAAAGTGGTTAACAACTCACCAAAAATTCAACTCTTAGATCAAAGAAGGGGATTGCAACTATTATTCTAAATTGTCCTTTAATATAGCAAATAACGATTTTGTACTAAAATCTGTAATTCAGATATAAGTAAGTGAATGATTTTTTATATATCCAGTAACTATAAACTAGAAGATAAAGCTTCAGCGAAAAAAATTATTTTAATCTTCAACCATGTTAGTTTTATTACACTAGATATAATTTATTTTGTTGAAAATAGATGAACAGCCAAGGGTCTTAGAAAATCTGACTTACTAACCTATGTATCGTTTCATCGTCCGACTTGCAGTGGTCTCTTTTATAATAAATCAGAAGATAAGCGCAAATTCTATGTAGGCAGATATTTTCCCTTGATAGATAGTTTAAGCAATCAACTAAAAGCATGATTTATTTTTCAACTTATATTGTCATAAATTTTATCTTGTCTAACAATCCTCAAAATTGAACCTATTTATCAAAGCATTTAACACAGAGACAAACATCTAATTACAGAACATGAAAAAAACGGTAACTGAGCAGATGCACAAGTAGAAAAAAGAGACTACCTTAGTTTCCTAAGTATTTTCTTGATAATTTTCCCTTGAAATAAATAAACACTTTTATTCGGTAAATTTTTAAGGATACCTCATTGTTATGGGACATTGTATAGGTATACTGAAATATTTTGCGGTGAATTACAAAGACGCTCTTATTTTTTTCAAACTGACTGAAGCAATATCCATCAACATTTTAAAATCAGATTTATGCATCTTCAAAAGAACACGTTTGTCATTATTCTTGTACCCTAATTTCAATGTTATTTTATTATGTTAATTTCACAACAGGTTTGATAATTTGGTTGCATTATCACATCTTTCTATTGCAGTTCATAATCTTGTTTTCACTTAAATGTACTTCATTTATGTCTCTGTTTATTAAATTAATAATAAATTTACGTGTGATATTGTATTTATTCTCATTAGGATTATTTAGATTGTTACTGAAATATTTAAATTATCAGGTGGGGTTTTGTGAAGATTTTAGAAATTTCACTGATTGAAATCATGAGTCCATTGAAGCTAGAGCATCATGGAAAATCTGGAAGCACTGGATGCCAGCTCAGTTTTCTGTTTGGTTAAGCCCCTGACGCGAGACTAATGGGTCTTGGGTTCGAATCTCGCAGGGTGCGGGATCATGGATGCGTACTGCTGAAGAGTCCCATACTAGGACGAGACAGTCGTCCAGTGCTTCCAGGTTTTCCATGGTAGTCTAGCTTCAATTGACTCATGAAATCAATCAAGGAAATATTTAAAATAATTTATAACATACTTTATTTCAATAAGTATGTTAAAATTTATTTTAGATCTTCATTTCTCTACGTGTTGCATCTTGCTTAGTAATTTGAGTCGTGAGGTAAGGTAGAAATATTAAATCTATTGCATCGAAGCACAGAATTATTGATGTGTTTACGAAGTAAGAAAATTTCAAAATCTGACATCAGAATTACGGTAGTTTTATTTTACTTTTAAGTGAAGAAACGTTTAGTTATGTTGTATTATGTTTAATACAATTACACCGTTCTCCTACTGTTTTATATGTATGACACTACTTAATGAGACATATGATATATGTCTAAACACCTTAGTTTATAATGTACTACAGACAGTTTAATACACTTATTTTGATGCTTTTTTTGACTACAATAATAAATCAAGGAGGGTGGAGAAATTTCACTATTCCAAGGGAGAAATCCATATTTTAATCATAATTAATTATCAATCAAGTTGAGTGGAAATGATGATCTGTTAACTGTACAGTTAAGGAACTAATAAATTTAATGAAACTGAAGTTATTCATCAATAGTCACCTAAACAATATATATTATCAGTTGTTATATTGAATCAATAATATATTCTTCACAGGCTATTTATCTGGATCAGAATTGAGCACATCATTTAACCTTATTTACAAATGTTCACTTATATTGTGACGTTTAATAAAAAGCTAATCAGATAGTCATATAATACTAAAGATTTCTAATATGTATACTGACTTACTTCTATTACATTCTAGAAAGCAAAGTGTTAACTTTTATATTAATTAATTTTCGAAATTCTATCAAAATTAAACCAACCATGAGTTCTAGATTATACATTGCTGTATGTTAAAATGAGTTACCATTCACTCCATCGTTTTGTCACATATGAGGAAAGAAGTGAGAAGATACAATAACCGTTAACTATCATCGGATTATTATTATTATTAATATATAAATAAATTTACTAATCTCTATTTAATTGTGAAACTTTGAAACTGAACTTATTGTTACGTAAGATATATTGTTCGTAAGTAGAACATCGATTTTAAGTAAACCTTTTTAAGCTACCACCCATCAATTATAAAGACAATATATGGTAGGAAGAATATAAAAATACAATTATACTTAAGTAGATTTATTATCAAAGCTCTCCCATTCAGTATTTATTACTTAATACTAGAAACCAAGCCATAACAGAGTATATCTTTGTAATAAATCATCAAAATAAAGATGAACAGTATGATTTTTCTCATTAGTTTAATTAACTTTTATCAGTGCATATCTTAATACTGAATATTCATATACAGAATGGTGAAATGTGAGACGTATGAAGTAATTGACTTCAATTAAAATTGTTTTATCCAACTCATTAAATATTCTTCTAACTTATTCAGAGTTGATTAGGACTAAGTGAAGCAGTCCAGCAAACTGTAGCTCCTCTAACCCTCTTCTCATATTAATAACATGCATAATTCTTATAAGCGTTTCAAAGCCTTAATTGTGACTCTTAGTAAGGGTTCGTCATCAGGAAGTTAATTCACAGTGAAAACCAAAAGCATCCTAGAAATATTATGAAATAAATTAGTATAAGATTATTTAACATACTGTAAAAGCTGCATCAGAAACAACCAATGACAAATTTATTACTGGTTGATATACACTGGAAATCCTATCCATTCTTTACAAAAAAGAAAAAAATATGGTAATAATACGAAATATGACAAGATTCCATAATTCTTTTAGACCTTAGGAGATGAATAGAATAGGATGAAATAAATTTATAAGTAATATATTATAAAAAAATAAATATGAGTCGAATATACAATTTGTAAGTAATCTTTCGGTTCAAATTAACCATATTTAAATAATAAAACCAAAAAATCTTCAACACGCAACAGAATACAATGCGATGCTTCAAATGCCACGGAACTAAGCAGGAAAAAAAAATATACAATGATTAAATCTATCAATAACTTACCAATCAAAATGTTTTCCAACAATACAATGCCAATGTGTATGATGATGAGAATCAAAGTAAGATTTAATGAAAGATGCAACCTCACGTTCCTCTGTAAAACGATTCATTGCTTTTTGTAATATTTTCATTGCATCTCTTTTCATTTCATCGCGCATATAACATCTAACAACAGATATTTCTGATAGTTTGATACTGGACATTAGGAATTGGTGAACAAAGTTAGTAATGTTAATTAACAGTGCTCACATATATATATTTATTTCATTAATATAATAACATCAGGTCACTGTAGTTAACAAACCAAAAACAGTCCAAATAAGAAAATATATGTAGATCAATATTTCTTATTTATTCTATCTGTAAAGTGAAAAATGTTCAAGTTTCAAGTAAAGTAATTTTAGGTCAAGTGAATTCCTTTAGACAAACTACATAATTATTTTTTATGTTATCTTTCGATAAAGAAATGATGCTCAGTAAGGTATAAAAATAATTAATCCTGATCCAATATTACATTGTTTATTTATAATTTATATTCTTAATGCATAATGATTTTAGACTTATAAGATTTGTGATTAAATATCAACGGGGATTCAAAACTCAATGTTCATTTAAGGCCAATGAAGGCAGTAAGGTTTTATACGTTTTTTACTCAACATGTTATTTGTGTATATAAAATCACTTATTTACTTTACCTACTTACGCCTATTACTCTTAATGGAGCATAGGCCGCCAACCAAGCTCCGCATGGAGACCCTCTGGGGTTACTGCCGGTCCTAAGCCCGGATAAAGGAGGAGGATTGGGTATAGGGTTGGCGAACCCATCCTCTAGAAAACTAATTCGCTAAAAAACGCTAACCAGAAAAAACTATTCACCTGGTAACGACTAAATCATTCGGTTTGTTTGTGCAAGTCAGTTCATCTTTGTTTGTCGAATTAGTGTTTTTGAGTGACAGATTTTAGAATTTATAACTTTGAATAAACTTCGTTGAAACCACAGGTCAAATTGAACTAAAATATGCTTGTATATTTATAATTTGTACTTTAAATCACTTCGTTCGAATGAAATGCACATGTGTCCAATATCCAGTGATAGATATTTGGCCGTTAAATATTTCTAAACTTTTTTCCATATTTTAAATTGAAAACAACAGTGGAAAGACCATTCAAAGACAAGAAACAGCATTTAAATATCGGTGTTTGCTGCTCATTAACCATTAGGTGTTATTACCTGAGTCTTGTGTTAGACCAGAAGCTATCAGAATAGCCATGGTTTTAAAAGCAATGACCATACCATTGCGTTTCCCTGATTTGAATCTCATGGGATCAATGATTTTCTAAAGATTACAAATAGGTCTTGATTGCATATTACCATTAACATAAACATTCGTCCTGGCAATCGCCTCGAATCACATTATATAGAGTTAATCACTGCATTAACATTTAAGAAGTCGAAATGATTTAGTTTTAGAAAGTGAGATTAATTTGTATTTATCTAATGTCTTTTACGGGAGTCTCGGATAAACTACATTTGCAAAAATAAATATCTTCAAAATAATGTGTTATCATCATTAAATGTATAAACGTAGTGTAGAAGATTTAAATTACATGATATCTAAAGAACTGATTTCAGTTCATAGTGCCTCTCCTTCTAGTTTATGCAACTATTCGATATGTAGTGACATTTTGACACAAAGTCACTCAATGCAAACTATAGAAGATAATAAACTGTTATTCGAATGTCTTCACACGTGAAATATGCTGACGATAAGATCATCAAATATGAAGACACAGATCCTACTAATAAGCTACAATAACGTTATAATTAGGCTCACTCGAATTGACTGTTCACATGCGAAATATCTCAAACAAAACAGAACGAAGTTTCTTGGACTGGTCAATGTTCACATTTTAATAGCTTTTGGCCAACTTCATTTAATGCGGAATTATATTCAAACGGTATTCTGCGCGGGGAATCAGATTATGTTCTGCTTATTTATTTGACAATGCAATGGAAAGTATTTGAAATGTTTTATTGGATAATGGTTGTCCTGTAAAGTGTGTTAACACACATCTAAAGTAAATAAGTAGAATTGCACAACTAGCTGCTACACACAGAATAAAGTTGTTAATCATAATTCAGTCCAATGTGTTTTCTCTGTCCTTTATTCTGTTCATGTATCAAGTGAATTTGTATGAATGCGAAACATAATTTTTCACGAACAAAGTAAATGGTTGTACACATGTTCACATAAAATCACAAATATAATACACTTTATTTGTAAGAAGAAAAAAAAGTACATATTTGATAGAATCAGAGAATGCACTGAAATAAATTCACTTCTTGTGCTATAACTACGATCCAAATGTTCATTTAATTGAATCCCATTGAAGAAGGACGTAACTATCAGGATTCAGTTGTTAATTGAATAACAGGATGGCGTTTAAAACTAAAGGTATTTAGTTCGAGTCTCGGAGTGAGCACCAACTCTAAGATACAGGTACATCCATCCAACAAGTACCAAAGAGGATGAAATGCACGTCCTGAATTCCACTGCTATCCACTATTTATCTTTGTTTAATATAATCCCATTTGGCAATACTATAAATTTTCATTAACAATCACAAAAATGAATCAATAATATAAAATAATGAAAATCCAATAAATTGTATAAAAGACTTCTACCTGAAGTTTGTACTGACGTTATTGTTCAGAAGAACATTGGATCGAACCAATGTCATTTTATATTCAATTTTTAATTTATTAAAATTATTCTAAATTTATTCAACCTTAGTGATATTATTATTAAAAGTAAAAATTGAAAAAAACTACTTTCTTGAATGAGATCATGAACAGATTGATGTTAGACCACCGTTGAAAACCTGGAAGCACTGGACGGCCATTTCGTCCTATTGTGGGACTCCTAAACAGTGTGCATTCGCGATCCCGCTCGCAAGATTTGAGGCCAGGGCCTTCAGTTTCGCGCGCAAACGCTGAACCTGCTGACCACTGACTCGGTATCCAATGTCGATAATGTCTAATTTCAACCAATTCATGAAATTGCGCGACCTTTTTTCATTGTACTGTGGTAGATACCTGTCTCTACCCGACATGGATTAGCTCCCCTGGTCACAGCTTCTCACAAAGCTAGTCACTAGTGATCACATGGTAATTATCAGTTTAGGGGTTGTGAAGATTGTTAAGTTTTTGATTGAGATTAAGAACCGACCACCATCATCATCACCACCAACACAACCCCTAAACTGATCATTTTATTCTTACATAATTTTTTTAAAATAAAATACTCATAATTAATACTTTATAAATTAATTTAATTTCATAATGAATAGATCAATTATAAAATAAGATCAGATCATATGATAGACAGAATCAGAAAAAACATTTTGAAAATATTTTTTTTGTTTTCTTTTTCTTTTTTTCTTTTTTTCTTTTTTCTTTTTGGTTTTAGCATGAATCAACACAACAAACTGAAATTGTGATTAATATATATATTTTTCTCACTTATAGATTTGTGAAAAAAAATGTGTGGTTGAATATTTTTTTTTTAGATTAAAAATTAAAAAAAATTTTTTTTTTGTTCCAATCATAACTTCTTATTTTGTTGTTGTTATTGTTGTTATTTATAAAATTATTTAAACAAACCACTTGTATACAAATTAAAATTTATAAATATTTAGTTGATTAATCAAGAAATTCATAAATTTGATTAAATATAATGAAAGAATATGAAGTGATCATGATAAATAGTGCAATGCCAACAGATTTAGAAGAATATGCTGCACAAGTAGCAACAGAAGCAATTACTATGGAATCTGATTTTAGTAGTATTGCACATTTTATCAAGAGAAATTTTGATAGAAAATATACAAACACTTGGCAATGTGTTGTTGGTAAACATTTTTGTGGGTAAATTCTTTTGTTGAATATATATATATATATATTATCAGAATAAGTTTTGTGGAGATTTTAGGAAATTTCATAGATTGAAATCATGAGTCAATTGAAGCTAGACAACCATTGAAAACCTGGAAGCACTGGACGGCCGTTTCATCCTAGTATGGGACTCCTCAGCAGACATTAACACCGTTGGATGCCGGCTCAGTGGTCTAATGGTTATGTTATCGCGCGCGAAGCCAGTAGGTCCTGGGTTTGAATCCTGCGGGGGACGGGTTCGTGGATGCGCACTGCTGAGGAGTCCCATGCTAGGACGAAACGGCCGTCCAGTGCTTTCAGGTTTTCAATGGTGGTCTAGCTTCAACTGACTCATGATTTCAATCTGTGGAATATATATATATATATTATTTTAGTATTTTATATAAATTTACATTGTTGATAATTGAGTTCATTACAACTGTTTATTTGTAATTCATATATTGGACATCACTTTTTTATCACTGTATCAGGACGGGTACATTTAAAACTTTGGGAAGCATTATAAGCAAAGAAAGATAGTGGTCAGCATTGGAATCCTGAACGCGCGTTTTGTCGTATTTAGGAATCGTCAGCTGAATGTACCTGCATCTTACAGCTGAAGAGTCCTAAATAGAATGAAACACGGGTCCTGGATTCCACTGCTAACCACTATCCATCTTTGCTTATAAAGCCGGTGACTTTAGGCAATATCGAGGCAGTGTGTACATGATGCGCATATACCAACAAGTGACTGATCAATGACAGTCTTAAATAGCAACGGAAAGATACAAGTAAACAACACCAAGTGAATTAACAAAGCATTGATTCAAACTTTCATTAATGTCATAGTGCTCTAATAAATTTGATGAAGACTATTTTTTATAATCTGAATTTATTAATAGACAACCTTTCAGTTACTTAATAATTCAGTTATATCGTACAATTTGAATGTAAACTAGCACATAACTTTGAATGATTGCATTGTAATAACAACAAATTTTGTTGATATAAGCTTCTGAAAAATAACTGTCGGTTCATTTGTTAGTAGTAATTGTCTTTATCTAAGAATAATATAAAAATGCATATGAGTTTTCATATTACATTTTTAGCATTTTACATGACACAACAATTCTGATCAAATGATAACTATTTATAAAGTCCTACTGTATTTAGAAAAGTGAACGCACCAGATACTTAATATCTGATCAAATAATTACGTCCAGTGTTAAACAATGACTATTATGTACTAACGTTCATAAAAAGACTTCTCATTTCACAGACCTATTAGTTTGAATCTGTATTAAAAAACTAGATGAAACTCCGAAAGATGATCTCCTCTTTAAAATGCCTCAAATCAAACTACTAAAACCAGATGTACAATTCTGTGATTCTACAAATAACACTAAACATTAAAACTATCTTTAATGCACTAATGTTTTTAAGGATACTAAATAAACTATAAATTTTCCATAAAAAAATAAAATGAACTGTTGGTTTTACCATTAAATATACTAAGAGATAAAAATTATCACATCCTGTATTACTTCGTAATCAAAGCCAAACGATTTGTATAGCTAAATTACATTATATGTCGTCTGCTTCAAAGATATTGTAATTAATTGTTCAAGAACCGACAGATAAAAGTAGTAAATCCATCTCCAACCAGTATACTGGCTAGACAAAATTTATGTAATGTATTTCTATAGACGTTTCCTAGGGATTCCAATACTTTTAGAACAGAGGTTAAACAAGGTTCTGGCTTTCAAGTTATAAACAAACTTGTACGACGGTATGACTGACACTAATTGATTATAATTCTTGAAAGATTATAGATATTCATCAGTAAGCGAATGATTTGATCATGGAATTAAAATTTATATCAACCAAGAATAACACTGATATTATAATATTTTTCTGTATGTTTATAAAATCTAACATTTTAGTGTTAACTTCTCAATTTTTCCATAGGTCCTTCACTCATGAAACAGGTGATTTTATTCACTTTAAGCTAGAAGATTTGACATTTTTGCTTTTTCGATCAATTAAACCAAAATCACAATTATTTTATGCTGATTCGAGTTCGAACGAATGAATCTTGTCAAATCTTGATGCTGATGTCAGAAATTACTAATTTCTTTAATGGTACTACATCGTAAAAATTATAACTGGTATACATACTAGTTTTTATCGGGTTTTTTTAAAATAAAAATTAGTTGATTAAATTCTGAATGGTTTTCATCTGGATTTAATTATAGAAGATTTAGGTTATTTTATCTTCTTAAAGTGTTGAGGTCTTAAATGAAGAGAGTGAATTTAAAAAAAAATCTATGATGGGTTTACTTAAGTTGATGATTGCGAATTCGTTTAGAATTCTCGAAGATTATAGATTTACTTTGGTAACAAATATTTAAATATATGTGTACAATATTCAAACTGTTTCGTATCCAAAATACCTGACTCGCCTACACTTCACTTCAAATCAATATGTTTGATAGTTGTATCTGACGTTTATTAAGTAAACCGTTATTTGTCATTCAGCACATAACATTTCATTTCCATAGATAATATTACTCATTTAGGATACTGTGGCAAATTATTATGGTCATTTTTGGAAATTAAATTGATGTAAGTATGCTCCTAAACAACTTTTTATCGTTTAAATTTATTTATATATTTGCACATCAAGACTCAATTTGAAACTTATATGCGTCCTATTGTCATTGACTCAATTTATGTTAGCTCACATCTAGTTTATGATGGTCCTATATCTGACTCCAATTAAATCGTATGCTGATTGTTGTCGAAATAAACATGCTACCGACCATCGTATATAATTATCGACTTAATTCCCGGTAGAAAATAATGGATTAAATCTTCTTGTGGATTTGTTTTATGATAATGCATGAGCATCTCTGTAAACTAGATATTGAATCGACAGATAAACATAACTCGACAACAAAATTTTTAATTTTAAATGTACATAACTTGTTTCCTCTGCTTACTTGTGTCGTCTTCAATTGATTATTTATCTGTATTGGTCACCTGGAGGCTAAAAATAAAGTGAGAATCCTGTTGGTATATATGATCATCAATATTGTTATCAAGTGTTGTTTGTTAACTCTAGTAGGTGTACGAAATATGTTTTAAATAATTCAATGGTGGTGGTTGAACAATAGGATTAAATAAAGTTCTAGACCTTAGATGAATCTCACTGAGATATATTCGAAAAATGGCATCTTAAAAAGGTACAATACATTCATGCGTTTTACTACTAGTTACTTTTCTTAACTAATCATTTCACTAGTTTTTCGAGAGAAATAGTTCATGATCATTTAAAAATAAGGCGTAATCGCTGCTGAACACTATCCGAATGTTGATAGCTTTTCAAATGGCAATAATTTTAAGTCAGAAATGACTTCAAATTTATCTATATATTTCAATAAATATGAAAGTTACAACACAGTAGGTGCATCTGTGGAATGTAGACACACTTTTCTACGTTCAAAAATAGTTGTATTGCTCGACATTAAGGCAGTGTTCGACTCTACTTATCGTGAGATACAGTGGCAGTGTGTGTTATTGGAAAGCGTCCCAAGAAGTACGAAAACCTGAACATTATCTCTACTCTAGTCTGAGGTTCTAGCGAGCTGTCATAGAAATTGGTTACTTCAAGTAGTGTTCGTCAGGGTTTTCCGCTTTCCCGACTTTAACTTTGTCATAGACATGCCTTTAGAAATCACACTTTTATTGCCTGATTTTTCAGGATTAGATTTTCACTTGTTGACTTAGAATACAGTTCTGTTCTATTGGTGAAGGAGCTGACAAAATGCAAAGTCTTCCGACCACCTAAAGCGACGTTGCAAGCATAGTTGGGATGCGATTCTTACCTTCCAAATGTAAAATTTCACTTCAGAATCGGCTTGCATCATCTCCTGATCTATTGATAGGGAGTGTAGTAGCTGAACGCATAAACTACTTCAATTACCTCGAAAGTCTCACCACAACAGAAGGTTCGTTGTCTGACGCGATTTCGGCATAGATATAGAAGGCTCGATTTACTTTCTCGAACTTGCGTCAGATTGGATGTAGGGGAGATGTAAGTCGATCAACCAAAGGCGAGTTTATTGAGCATCAGTTAACTTCATTCTACATTATGAATGCAAACATGACCACTAAGACTAGAAGGTATTCGTAGGTCACTGATATTCAGCCATAAGTGCATTGCTCGTGCATTTTGGGAGTATGGGGAAATCAATGACTGGTTTATGAATAAGGCACTGGGAAAGGGTTGAAAATCAATCGATGAGGTTGGGACATGTTATGTATGCTCAACCTCTGTCTACCTCATTAAGTGGATTATCTTGTTGCAATAGTGTGGTTGTAGATTTATATGGTGGTTGGAGGTAGTCAACAGGAAACCCTAGACTCGGGTTTCGAGGTTGTAGAATGCCAGGGACGGCCAAACCAAAACATGGCATCAGTCCATGAATTCACTGACAACTGGACTTATTCATGTCATTAGGTATTGATTACCTGGGTGTGATCCGTGTGATTGTCGTAATCAATGAATAGAAACTTTGGATGAAACCGTTGAAAATCGTTCGCAAGACGCATCCATTCATTGTCTTCCACCAAGTGCTGAGATTTTAAATTCCTCTTAACGGGTTTTGTTTTGATTTCACTAATCGATATTTTTTTAATTCGCATCTTCGATGCCTAGTCTTTATTTTTACTACTGAGGCTGTAACTATCTTTTCTGAGATTTGGTCTGACAATTTCGTCTTTCTGTGCTAATGGGGCACGGTAACATTAACTGATGAACATACGTTCCATGTTCTACATTATGACTAACTGACTGACGGACAATTGATTGAAATTGAATGAAGCCTAAAAATAATGAAAGAAATTTTATGAGGAAATTGGTTATCAATACAGTCATCTTATTTGTTGGTAGAGGTATGATGGAGGTTTTCGCTTTCTGATTCCTCACACCGTGGGAGGGTTCTTCTAGAGGTACCCGTAAAGGGAATTGGCTTATAAGTGGTTTTAGCGAATTGAGAAAGTGACGGCAGTGTCTAAGGACAACTGCTTGTGGCCAATCACACATGACCTTTTTGTGAGTAATTTTTGTGTTAGCTACGTACTTGTTGGGACCCTACCGCAAGGGAAAGAAATCCTTGAGATAAGGTGAGGTGTGAATTTTTAGGGTCGGCGTTTTCTAAACCCACTCTTTCTTGTGGGAAGGCAGAGATCCTGTTACGCTGGTTGTCTGAAGGAAACACCTTACTGCCGTCAGATCTCTGTATAGTCAATAGAACGACATTTCGCCTCTTACACCTCTTCAACCTTCCTGTCTGGCATGGTAGAACCTTGATGTACGATTGTTACAGCTAGTAAAGCTCGATTGGTTCATCACGATAGGCAAGACTGACCACCATGTCAAGGTAGCAACAACGGTCGAGATTAAGGAAATTTAGTCAGGGAACAAGCTGACTTTTCAACTACTGAAAAATTTCGATAAAATAAATACGATTTATTTCCCGAAAATTCGTTTTGTGGATAAAATGTTGCTTCAAACTCGTCACTTAGCAAATAATGTGAAAGCTATGAGCCATAGCAACTCTCCTACAATTAATTTTGATTATGATTAAGTTTTGTTAAGCTTATTTAACAAACAGTTTTATTCGAACAGCAGCGATTCGTCTTTTTCGGTGTTTTATGAAGATCACTGTCATATCGCAAACACACGTTCTCCTGGCTGCTTCAAATTCGTTCCATGTGCTTATAGCTATCCGCTAATAACTTGTAATTGCAACTGTATATTGCCTTCTGATTTCAAACACCGAGAAATTTGTATAATAACAGTTACAAAAGTGATTGATTAAGGAAGCAAAGACACTACAAAGCGCTTAATTGATTCGTTTTACAGTATTCTTTATGACATTTCAGGAACAAAGAACTTAGTGTAGAAAAAGAAAACGATGTAATATTCGGAAAAATGAGTTGTATGAAAAGTTTAGATAAAGATAGACGTGTATGATCTTAAGGTATTTTATTCATTTTAACTTCATGAACTAAACGATGCGCGAGATTGAATCAGTATGAAGCTCAAAAGATTCTTTTGGTTGATGATCCTCTTATCAATTTTAACTTCACTGTAAGTGGTAAGGCCCTATCTAATTTTCATTCAGTGGACTCAGATATCACTACAATATGTATTTCGTAGAACAAATTTCAACAAAGTATTCAAGTTCTTAACGAAATCTCAGCTTCATACTGTTATCCTCTATATCAATAACCTCTGTATCTTAGTGTTCAAAGTATTTGTCCGACCACTCCTATAATACTCCACATTCATTTTGAGACGTATTATCATTGTCGACAAACTCAGTTTGAAACCTGTTTAACGGCGCTTTACGATCTGTTTCCTTTTAAGTCATTGTACTTCAAACCACAAATTCAAATTCTTTTAACAAATACTTCATAATATTATGGAAGCTGAAACTCAAAGTAAATCTAATCTGTTTCATCAATATGCTCAATAAACTATTTTTCATTGACTGACCCAATTCAATACAAATAAACGTGAAGTTATTGCATTCGTAACCGAATATGGAAAGTGAAGATATTTTATTCTAAATACTCTATCAATATGAATCGATTTACAAAAGAAATTTTTGAAACCGCTGAATAGTTTGCCACTATCACCATTTGTTCAGTAATTGATGGTTACCTTATATCTGAAACCCCTTTAGAAAGCTCCCATTTGTGACTTTTTTCTATCCCAACAGTGAAATTATCGGAACGTCAAATGCTTGGTCACTGTTATTATTGTGCGTAATTATCAAAGTTTTGTTTCTGTATATATTTTACGCTCACACTTTCCCTCATTAACTCGACCAATATAA
Organism: Schistosoma margrebowiei; assembly: GCA_944470205.2. Lineage (NCBI taxonomy): Eukaryota > Metazoa > Platyhelminthes > Trematoda > Strigeidida > Schistosomatidae > Schistosoma > Schistosoma margrebowiei. The sequence goes on along the minus strand of OX104028.1, from coordinate 64,006,836 downwards.
ACATTACCCATACAAATCAATAGGTCATAAAACAACCTGAGACGACAAACTTATCACACTAATTTATCTGTTGTTGTTCTGTGCTCTCTGCATTTGTTTGGTTTCCTCTAGTTCTAGATGACTTTAATTACTCTATGATGACACTGTAATTGCCGCTCAATAAACTATTCATACTTCGATAAGATCTCCTTATTGACGTGCTCGAATTTACTGGTTCCTAAATGTTGCCTTAGTTTGTTGTATTCTCCGTGACAAATGACCTCTAAAAATAAACACATTATTTCAAACAATTAAAGACTATATATTACTGTTTCACATATAACAAAGCTTTTTATATCAACCTGATCATGACAGAGAATTGGCATGCATTCTGTCACTATTTCCAGAATATAATTTCAATCTAACATAGGACGCTCTGCCTCAGATCTAGAAAGTTATGTTCACTAAATTACCTCAGAGAGCAAGGTGGTTAGCATCGTTCATCTATTTTTAGAGAAATATAGTTGTAAATAACAATACAGTTGTAGTGGTTTTGCTTTGTTAATCAATTACCCGATAACCGCTATGATATAAATTTCAAGAGTATTTGAAATCAGAATTGGCAACTACAGCTTATTAGCGGATAAAACAGATCACAAAGCTATAAGCACATGGAATGAATTTGAAGCAGAGAGACGAATATGTGTGTGCGAGCCAACACAAAGGCAAATTTATAGTCAAATCGCATAAGGGCACATCACAACAAGGCAAAACAAAGGCTAAAAATAGGATCTGAGTACATATATACATGTGGAGAAGGATTAATCATAGAGTGATATTCAAGCGATCAACATTCTAGCTAGAGTCTGTCATGTGATCTAGTGATCATAATAGTATAAAGAAATATATGAATTGTTACTGTTCGAATAACATTGTCTGATAAGTAAGTTAATAGAAGAGCTTAACTAAAATTGACCATAATCGAAATTGGTTGAAGAACAGTCGATAAACAGGTTTTTTTTTAACCAATAAAGTACCATACAAAATTCACTGACTGTTAAAGGACTTTTAATATAAAACTTTTGATGATTTAATACATCTTATGGCTCTTGAGTACTATCAATTCACTAATTTGAATAAATCACCTTTTCAATGTACTCTGGATGTTGAAATCAATCCACTTGATGTTCTTGAATTCTAACAATTACAACTTTACACATATTGATCATATTTAAACATCATACTGATGGTTTTAAAAAAATTGGCTTTTCTATGTGAAGGAAGTCTTCCTTTAGTAAGAATGAGTGTATTCCTATGAAACTAAGATAAAATAACTAATTTCCCTAGATGATTACCTACATAGTTGTTTACATCTTTATAAAAATAATTAAAGAAATATCATTGGATTTATTTTATCTATTAGCTACAACTATCATAGTAGAATTGTCGCTAAATAATTGTAAAAGTTTAATAGATTACAATTTTTTTACATAGTTACAATTGATAGATAAGTTTTCCATATAATTGTTTGTGTACATTGGTTGATAGTATTCCTCATCATTCAGAAAACAATTCATAATTAATATCAGGTGAGTTTTGTGAATAATGTAATAATTTCAATGGGTAAGATCATTAGTCAGTTGAAGCTGGACCACCAAGGAAAACCTGGAAGCATTGGACGGCCGTTTCGTTCTATTGTGGAACTCTTCAGCAGTGAGCATTAACACCTTGACATTAACACCACTGAATAAAATCTGAGTGGTCTAGTGGTTAAGTGCTCGCTTGCGAAACCAGTAAGTCCTGTGTTCGAATCTCTCAGAGGGCGAGGTCGTGGATGTGCACTGCTGAGGAGTCCCACAATATGACGAAACAGCCATCCAGTGCTTCCAGGTTTTCCGATAGTGTTCTAGCTTCAACTGACTCATGATCGTAACCATTGAAATTCATAATTACTTATACAACATATTTGATGATAATACATCTTTTTAAAAAAAATACATATGAAGTTTGATAGTTTTGTTTTTATTCATTAAGAGTTCATCTCCTTAAATCAATAATTTTGCACAACCGGTAAAATTTACTCAATAATATGACATATTTTATATTTAAACATTTTGTGATAATTTTCAATTTGTAGTTTAGCAATTCATTAAGGAATGCACTTGTTAATAAACAAATATGATTCACATTAAAATGTTTTATATAATTATATTGAATGATAAATGGTAAATGATGAATCCACCAACGTCAACTAATTGATTTAGAAAAAAAAACAATCATTATTTTTACATAATTATAATATTGATCTCAGATTTTATCATTGTGTATATGATCTTATATGAAGATTATATCATTGGTAAATCAATAAATAAATATTAGTTGTGCTAATCTTTTGTGTTCCCACTTTGCACTATGAACAACAAAGTATATTTCAATTGTGTAGTATCTACAGTATGAACGCGAATACAATAAAGAAAACATTAGCATAATACTAAGATAAAGTGATCTTTGAAGATATTCTAACTATATATTTAAAATAAAATAAATACAATTACCAAATCTATTATTTATCATGTTATTATATGCTGATAAATGATAAGTTTTATAACTCGATTCAAACAAAATGATAATAACCATCATATGCTTACTAGTGACTGGCTGAAAGAGGTATTTCATGGAATTCTAGTGATAAGCAGTAACAAATGGAGTTCTACCGGGTCTGTTGTATAGGCAGTTATTTACTGAAGACAATGGTGGACGGCCGCGCAATATCGTGGATTGGTTGAAGTTAAGTATTAATACCGTTATATACCATCTCAGTAGTTCAGAGGCAGACACGGTCTTGCCTACGAGACCTAAAGTCCTGGGTCCGAGCCCATTCAAGACATAATATAATTATTAAAACTATTATTAAGAATAGGCTGCTATTTACAGGAGTATAAAATGAAGCGAACATAATATCATTATATATAAAATTCTAAATCGTATATTTCAAGATCAATACATCATGAATTTTCAAAACTTTAAGAATATAGTTGAACACAATGAAATTTTAACCGAAAGAAAAAGACATAGATGACCTTTTATAGATCATTTAAAACGTAAAGAATTACTTCAATGTATAGTCAAAGATGGATAATTAATCAATAGCGTCTTTTCTCAGCTACACATAGTTTTAAATTAGTCAATAATATAAGGTCTAATAAATTTCTATTTGACTTAATAAGTACATATATAAAATCATATATGACTTATTTTTTTTATGTTTAATCTTCTATAATGGTCGGAATAAAACAATCGGATATATTAATAATAAAATGTAATATACAAAATGAAATGCAATCTTATATAAAAATGCTTGTACAAAAAGCTATGAAACGATATGAAGAAGAAGAAAGAGAAATTGCTACTTATATAAAACTTAAATTTGATTCATATTATCAAGAATATTGGCAATGTATTGTTGGTAAACATTTCGATTGGTAAGTTCATTTCATAATAAAATTATACATTTTTACAGTTCATTAGAATTTGAATTATCACGTTACATTCTATTACGTGCAAAGGATACATTTATTTTATTATTTCGATATAATTGAATCAATTTTTAAATAAAATAAAAAAACTAATTCATATTCGGATTTAATGTACTTCATTTGTAGCCTTTTTAAAAATCATTTTACTTTGAGAATTTTCATGTTACTAAGGCCTTGTACTTTATAATTCCTGTCACATGTTGTTTATTGATTTCGTTGTATATTTGTAATTCATTCTATTTTATAAATTGATTGAAAATACATATTATATTATGTCTGACTTATGTTATTTTGATTAGAGAAAGAATAATGGTTCTAACAAAATAGTATGCATTCATTTCATTTCATTTCATTTGGTTCTCATCAGCTGCTTACATCCTGTGATATTTAAAAGTGTAATTACATAATGAGTTTAAATGACTTACATGAAAGAGTTTAGTTGAAAGTTATGTTGAAGACATATTAGTATCGTATAGTAAGGGTGTGAATAAAATTAATAAATTGAGTATTGTAAATATATACCTTATGTAAAAGAATATTCTACATTATTGTTTGTAACATCAGTTCAAACGGCCGGAAACAAGTGATTACAAACTGAATAAACGTTGATAACAATTAAATGAATAAAGCTCAATTAATAAAATAAGATTACTAATAGAAAACATAGTCGAATTTAAAAGACGTAATGATCTAGGCAAATGAAAGGAAACGATGAGGAAATTTTTTTTCATGATGAATATTTATCATCAAAGCAAGAAAAGATTATTAACTATCTATATTTGAACACATAAATCAAATTTTTGAAACCTGATAGGAATGGGGCTTGTGTGTCTTATAATCACCTTGAAAGATTGCAAGGCATCGATCTGATATCCTGTATCCAAGAGATGTTTGATAATTGCATTACTCAAAGTCGTTCCTTCTCTTGTTCTAAGTCATTAGGGAAAATGCTTAAAAAAATCTAAGATATGGCCTGCTTTCTGTTCGACCAGGGTAACTGACTTAACAGGTATATGTAAATTTATAAATATAGTTGAAGGTAAGATGTATGAGGTGTTTATCGACCTCTGATTAGGTTATTGAACATACTGTTTTATACAGAATTAATATTAGTTTAAAGGTTGTGGAGATTGTTACGTTTTTGATTGAAATCATGAGTCAATTGAAGCTAGACCACCATGGAAAACCTGGAAGCATTGGACGGTTGTTTCGCCCTATTGTGGGAATCCTCAGCGGTGCGCATCCACGACCACCCCCACCTGCGATATTGTAACCCAGGACCTATCAGTCTCGCGCTTAACCAACTAGACCACTGAGCCGGCATCCAATGGTGTTAATGTCTAACCTCAACCAATCTACGAAATCGCGTGACCATCTTCCATTGTACTGAGGTAGACACCTGTTTCTACCCATCCAGTGTTTCCAGGTTATCCATGATGGTCGAACTTCAATTGACTCATGATTTCAACCAAAAACAGAATTAATAGTTTGATTGCCGGGTCATTTTGTAAAGATGGCATTGGTATACAAACTTAAGTAAACAACATGATATCGTTAAGCGTATTTTACTACTCTGTAGTTTCACTGTTTATATGCAATTTAACTTAAGGAATCTCTGCAATAGAATTTCCAAAGTATAAAGTATATTACAAGCAACTCAAATAATTATTATTCTTGATTAAAATCCATTCTCCTTTTGTAAAAACAGTTATGAATTCGGAGATGTGATGTTTTCCGTATACACAGCTATTGACTTCTATAGTATAGCGTTTATGCCAGACTAATTGATAATGAATGAACCCACCCAGGAAAAATTCGTAAAATAAGATTCTTTAAATTTCAGGTTAGTTTAATGTTGTGATCATCAAAATTGTTGGATGTCTTTTGATTAATTCATAGTTTTGCAGAAAAAGTTTCTGCCTACTGACAAATTATTTAGTAGACACAGTTTGTGTTTGAAATTAAGTAGAACATTTTAATATCTGTTAATATACATTATCATGTTTGCATATCATTATTGAAAGAACACTTTCAGTAAATAAAATTGCCTTTACCGTTATTTTGAAACAATAAAACTATGAAACTATATGATGTCAAAACATTTGATGATTTCATGTGATTATGATCAAAGTTACTATAAATAAGCTGAGTAAATCTCCTTGTATACATCTTTAACCACACCTGATAATAATTGAAACATACTTTTACATTGCAATTAGCACCTACCCATTTTAAGTGATCCGCAAAAGTAACTTTCAAAAAACTGACCTTGTTGAAAAGTGAAAAAGTGTTTACGTTATTCATCTTTAACGTGGTGATTTTTTAAGGGTCAGCTATCCAAAAATATCCAATGCAATTAGTACTCTGTAAAGTTAACATCTCACAAACTGACTAAACTTTAAAATTGAGATTTTATGCCACTAATCCAATTCATATAGCTTATTAATATTCTTATTAGTAGAACCTCGATTACATTTCAACAGAAATTAATTCGAAAATTGCCTTTACAATGTAACAGTTTTGAAATGAGGTTACCCTTATCTCAGCCGTTTTAACTGAAAACTCACTTTTGTTCTAGTAGATACTGTTACGTCCTTAGCTTACACGATTACCGCGAAATTATGATTGCCAAATTTATATACGGGTATCTATACGACCAAAAACCGACGCATACACCTGAACGAACGGCCTAGATACCCGACTGATCATTTTCCCGTCTAACCCCGGTTGTTAAGTCTAGAACATCAATCTCAGCCTTGACGACATGACTCGTACATTTCAAACATTACTTACTTATCTACTTACTTACGCTTGTTACTCTTCATGAAGGAGCATAGGTCGCTCACCAGCATTCTCCGTCCAACCCTGTCCTTGACAATCGTTTCCAGCTCTTTCCAGTTGTTATTCATCCTTTTCTTATCTGCTTCTATTTCCAGATGTAATGTGTTCTTTAGACTCAGTGGATAAGTGGATAACGCAATGACGTTTGAAACGAACGGTACTAGATTCTAGTTCAAGAATGAACATCATTTCTAAGATAAAGGTATATCCAGCTGACAAGTCCGAAATAGGACTAAACGTGCGTCTTGGATTCTACTTCTAATCACTATCTATCCTAAACGTTCTAGATAAATATCTAAAAGACACACTGAAAATTTCAGTATGTATGCATCTTATCCTCCTTTTTCATCGATGATACTTCACGGGTATGTGAAGGATTCTACATCTTCCATAGTTTCGCCATCAATGGTGTTTGGATTGCTGTTCTCCGTGTTGTGTTTGAGGACCTTGGTTTTCCCCTTGTGTATGTTGAGGCCCAGTGATGCATAGACTTCCGCTACAGTGGCTGTCTTTATCTGCATTTGTTCATGTGTATGCTATAGGAGAGCTAGGTCATCTGCATCAGTCAGTCAGTAACAACGTAGAACTTCGTACGTACGTACATCAGTTCGAGTTGCCATCTGCGTAGGACAAATCGTCCAATTAATTCTGAGCTGTCCATTGTATTCCGCGTTTTCCCTCAGATGTCGAGGTCCTCATAATCCAGTGGATAACCAGAATAATGAGGAAGGTGGAGAGTAAACAGCCTTGTCTGACTCCGGTCCTTACTTGGAATGCATCTGTCAGCTGTCCTCCATGCACGACCTTGCACTGTAGTCCGTCGTATGAGTTCCCGAAAATGTTGACAATCTTCTCAGGAACTCCGTAGTGTTAAAGAAGTTTCCATAACGTTTTCCTATCAACACTGTCAAATGCCTTTTCATAATCAATAAAGTTGATGTACGGTGACGGGTTCCACTCAATTGGTTGTTCGACAATGATCCGTGGTGTCGTAATTCGGTCTGTGCACGACCACTCATTGCGGAATCCCGCTTGTTGATTTTGAAGTTGGGCGTCTACTGCATCATTCATCAGGTTCAGCAACACTCTGTTAAAGGCTTTTCCTGGTACTGACAGTAGTGTGATTCCTCTGTAGTTTTCACATTTTCTCATATATTCTTTCTTTGGAATCTTGATGAGGTGTCCTTCTTTTCAGTCCATTGGCACTTGTTCCTCCTCCCAGATCTTTTTGAATAGAAGGTTAAACATGTTTGTAGTTACTTCGATGTCTGACTTCAGTGCTTCAGCTGGTATATTGTTGGGTCCTCCCGCTTTCTCGCTTTTGATTTGTCTGATGGTCATTCTGATTTCTTCCGTCGTTGGTGGATATATGTCAAACATTCTTGGTTTATATACAAGCCAAACATACCACATCACACCATAAATGGAAAATAAAATTTGTACGAGATCAAGCTAGATAGTTGTTGTGATTGTGGGAGACGATAATTAATAAACTGGGCATAACGTAAGAATAGTCAATCGTATAATAATATTCTACAGGTCAAAATAAAGCTTATAAGAATAGGCTAATCAATAAATATAGTTTAGTAACTTAAGTTACTATTGGTCCATAAATAAATCTCAACGGTTCCTTTTCATTATCCTCTTCGGGATGTCACAGATATCATAATTTTAGAGGCCAAAGTAATGGTCTTAAAAGTTCACGGTAAGTAACATACTACCTAACATGAAGATTGTGAAGGTCTGTTGGCAAACATGATATCTTCAAATTTATAATCCGTGATTATACAAAAAAGGAGCAAAGTATCTTAGATAGAACCCACCTTTTAACTTCAGTGAAACCTTAATTCAAATTTTATCATCTAAACCACAGTTATTGTGCAAAAAATACAGCTAAACATAGCCGTCTAGTATGCAGTTATATTCACAACTCGAAACATGTGTAAAATGATAAAGTGAATCAACGATCAAGAAAAGCAATGGTATTAGTTTAAGACAGTTAGAAAACTTCAGGAGTGAGTGGATATTAGCACTGTTAAGATATTACGGAGTCAAAAGTTTACAAACGTAATTAAACCAATATTGTTTTCCGTTTTGATAATGACTATACAAGGACTATAAAATGAGACCGAACTGAACAATGCAGGAATTAGCTTTTTGTCCTCAGATCTGGAAAGCTTGATCGTAGAGCTTTCATCGTTCTTCCGAACAACATCATCAGCACAAACCTCACGTTGAAGGCAGAATGATTGAATATCTGGGCTACCTGTTCCTGCCATCTGGATATTTCAACAAGTTATCTGTTTCTTTGTGTTTTCTAGCTCTTCTTTTGTGACGATGAAAAACGTGCCGTCCACATAACGAACTTAAAGTTTTGGCTTAGTCACTGGTTAGGGTCAGCAATAAACGCTCATGATCAAGGTAGATCAGACAAGCTGTGAGTCATATGTCGAGAGATTCAAATACTTCACTTCTACTTGAAGTTTGTGCTTATGATGTTGTTCAGAAGAACGATGAATGTTTTACGACCAAACCATCGAGCTAAGAGAACAAAACTACACCAAAATAATCCACCTGTGCTACAAATCTTCTCCACTATCTCAGGTATTAATTTAGTGATACAAAAGTATGTAGAAAAAAAGAGTAGATTTATAAATTGTGTAGGTAAAAGTTGAAAAAAGGTAAGATATTGAAATGGTTAGAATTTATTTAGAATTTATCAAAGTCATGCCAGTAAGACCACAATTTCTCTTTGATAACATCAGTTTGAAAGGAGACAATAAATTTTCTCTTCAGTAACCCAATTTACTTATCCTATCGTTATTTATTTTCTTCAGTAATATATTTGAATCTACTTAATGGGACATAAATTAAATTTCTATAGTTATTAGTATAAAGGTTGTGGAGATTATTAGGTTTTTGATTGAGATCATGAACAGATTGATGTTAGACCACCGTTGAAAACCTGGAAGCACTGGACGGCCATTTCGTCCTATTGTGGGACTCCTCAACTGTGCGCATACACTATCCCGCTAGAGGGATTTGAAGTCAGGGCCTTCAGTCTTGCGCGCGAACGCTTAACCTACTGGACCACTGAGCCGGAATTCAATGGTGATAGTGTCTAACATCAACCATAATTATATCTAACCATGATGAAAATGGTTTATAAATGCAATTTTCGATCTATCTTTTACCCGTATTACTAGATTTTAATACTTGAAACATAAAAGCATTATCAGTGTAATGTTTATTTTTAATAAATTTTGAGAAATACTAGTCCACTTGTTTCACTAAACTGAAGTAGCTTTGTATATGAACCACTTAAACTAGATCAATTATAATTCTGTCCTTAATATATTTTTCTCATGGTATGACCTCATGTGTGCATAAGATTAAGGTTAGAATAGATGTTTCGCTTAATATTAGTAAAGTACATAATAGATATTAAGTTTAAAACATGTATCATTGAATGCAATGTAATACCATATTATGTGAATAAGCTTGTTAATTAAATGTTGATGGCTTCATGAACCAACTCGACCATAACTTTTTCAACTAAGCTGAAATGATATAGTTTGTAGTGGAATATATTTATTGACATTCTTTAATAAACCAAGCGGACAGTAAAAAATAAACTGTTTCGCGCTTGTCTAAAAGAACTATCTGTAAAATCTAAAGACTAATGATATCAATTACCTGGAAGCATATCTTCATAAATATCCCCTGATAAACCGTTTGAGATATTCAATAAGTTAATCATTTATATTTGTGTGAATCGATTTAACTGTAGTTACTACTTGATTTACAAAATGAATACTTTTTTTCTGGTTAGCGTTGTTTTAAGCGAGTTAGTTTTCTACGGGATGGGGTCACTAACCCCATGTTCAACCCTCCTCCTTGATCTAAGCTTGGGACCGGCAATACCTCCAGATGGGGCTTCAGGCGGTGGTACTACCTAATTTACTTAACAAATTTTGTTTAATCTTCAAGATATAGATTACTATATTCTTATTCAACTACATAAAACTAAATTATTCTTATTAAAAATCTCTAAATTTTTATTACAATATCTAGTAGGATTGTAAATTCTCACTGATGAAATGTTTCAATTTATATTCTCAATGATATTGTTCAATGACAAGAATACATTTACATTCATTACAAATCACTCATTTATACAGTAAAATTTATTTTGTCAGTAAACTAGATTTTCTCAGTTGTTATGACAACAACAAAAAAGTTTACAGTACCCTATTTTTTTCTTTCTTCTCTCATTGTAATTCAGATTATTCAAAGAAGGTAACAGATTCCTGGTTGTCATTAGATTTTTATTATATAATAATTAGTACAATTTATTGAAATTTTGAAACATTTCACATCAATATCATGTGGTTACTATTCTTACATCTATTATTATGATTAACATGATTATTACTATTGAAACTATCATTATCATTATCTATGTTATGTAATATTAATATCAGTAATGCTAATCGTTATTTTATTATATTACCGTGAGATTATATTAATACATGTTATATATTAGTAATTGTAATATTTGAAGGTTTTAGTTTTGAATGAAATTCTTTTTCATTGTACTAATGACATAATTAACATTATCCTTAGTTACATTTTATTTTAAGATTAGATAGTTTACACCAATAATCAATTGATACTCATTGATTAAGAGTATAAATACAACATAATATTTTATCATTACAATATAATACATAATAAGTTATTAGGATAATCATGTCAGAACGTAAGGCTGTCATTAAAAATGCTGATATGGAAAGAACTGTACAAGATGATGCAGTTTATGTAGCATCAGCTGCAATGGATAAATATGATATTGAAAAAGATGTTGCTGCTTATATTAAAAAAGAATTTGATCGTAAATACACACCAAATTGGCATTGTATAGTTGGAAAACATTTTGGAAGGTAAATTTAAACTGTTCAATATGTTAAATTATTAGTTTAAATATTGTTAGATACATGCTTTTTATAATAGAGTGATGAATTGACACAAAAGAAATAGAATGATTTTGATTAGTCCATGTAACAAATAACTGTATTTTGTATTAAATAACTTTTAAAACCTTTAATAGGCTACAGCCATATTAATGCAAAATGTGTTTCATGTAGCTTGTCGAATTCTTTATCAACTGTTAGTTTAGTATCTAAGATCTGTAGTTAGGTAAACAAAACAGGCTATCAGAATTATATTGAAATGCTTCTTTGATGAGAGTCTTATTCATAAAACTGAACATGATCATGATCATAACTAAAAGTATTTAGAGAAAGGATTTGAGATAACATTTTTAATTAGTGTAATAAATTATTTATTAGTTTTTAATGTTACATACAATAAAGCATAACGTACATGAATAAAGAACTTTGTTGGAAATGAGACTCTCGTAAATGTGGGAAATTATTGTGCAAATATATGAGTAATGAAGCAATCTTAGATATAATGTCTCTAGGTTCATTGGAACTAAGGTAAGTAGTTCACAGTTAGTGTTGTCAATTATCTTTTCGGTACTACTAAATGATGATTAGGTTCAAAATATTTTTACTGAAATAAAAAACACAACCTAAACTTGTTTGGGGAACAAAATGCTTCGTTTTTTTGTGTCCTGGTATCTGACTCCAATTAAATTGTATGCCGATTATCATCCACATACACAAGTCGGCTATCCTTGTATATTTCATCGAATTAAATCGTGTTGGTGAATAACGGAATTAATTAAGTTGAATACGAGAATGAATTTTTGAATACAGATATTTTGTACACTTGTTGATTGGAACAAACATTCAGAGAATCGTGGCGAATGAAGTGAAGATCAAAAAGCCAAGTGAAACGAAAGAATACACTGTGGAGAAGGCATGTGAGCCAACTCCCATTTTACCAAGTGTTAATCAATATTTATCACCAGATAAAAATAAGTTACAGATATGTGATGAATAGAATAAGAAGTATACACGTATGCTCATATAAAAACATTCAGGGTTGATAAGTGAATAATTAACCAGATCAGAACGTCACTGCAGATGAATGGTTAAATTGGCCTGTTCAGAATCTAGAGTATGTTTTACGGGCTTAATACAGTAACTAACACTAAAAGTTTTGAACATAGAATATCATTTTACTTTTTGAATAAAAATAACTATTTATTATTATTCATTTATTAAGTAGTATAAAAGAAGCTTTTTAAAAATATTATTAGTTGTAAATAGTAGTAATATTATCTAAAATAATTAAAATAAACTTGATTTCAATTATACTAATCTATGCCTGAATAAAACAATCGTCAATATAGTGGTTATTATATTTGGTAACTTAATAATTTATACATCTTCAGTAATAACCGTAAAGTACTTATGATAAGAATTAAAAAAGAACTAATTGTGAATTTAAGCTAAGATGAATAGTGGCTAGCAATCGAATCGTACTATTTGGGACTCGTCAACTGGATATGCCTGCATCGCAGAGTTGATGTTCGCTCAGGGACTCGAACCCAGTACCGTACTGAGCAACTGCATTCTTAAATAACCATCAGATGATACAAGTAAAACAATACCAAATGAATTTAATTGTGTATTTGAAAAGAAAACTATTTTACATTTACTTAATGTAAATCTTTCAATCGTTAGTTAATAATTAATACAAGTTTTCTGATCATCCTCTCATTTATATGTAGTAATAAACAATAAGGAATTCAACATCTCCATTATGATAGAAATTACTCATTGTCCATTTATTAATTGTAAATATTATCCAATAGTTAATTAGTTTAAGTACATTTTTTTTCTTTTTAAATTATTATTGTAAGATAGTTGAACTATAGTTGGGGTATTTGATCCATAGTATGAAAGTTAATTTATGCTTTTAATGAAAATGTACTTGCATAACAAGTTTGTTTGTTTAGATTTAAAACTTTATGAAATAAATGAGTACCGTTAAGCTGTTTTTATATTTTCTTTGAACAGTAAAATAATCTATTTTGAATTATCAGTGTAGGGGTTACTGGAATTATAACGTTTTTGATTGAGATCATAAACAGATTGATGTTAGACCACCGTTGAAAACCTGGAAGCACTGAACGGCTGTTTCGTCCTATTGTGGGACTCCCCAGCAGTACACATCCACGATCCCGCTCGCAGGATTCGAAGCCGGCGCCTTCAGTCGTGCGTGAACGCTTAACCTACTGGACCACTTAGCCTGCATCCAATAGTGTTAATGTCTAACCTTAACCGAGTCACAAAATCGCGCAACCATCTTTCATTGTATTGTGGTAGATACATGTCTCTACTCGACACAGACTAGCTCTACTGGTCACGGCTTCTCACTTAGACTCCGAGAATTCCCTTGCGAATGGTGTATCATAGTTATTCATTGATTTTCTCACATGTTTAATAACACAATGTTTTTTGGAAGTCAAAGTATGAATCAAGATAAAATAGTTACGAGTGTGTGCCATTGAAGAATGTATATTATTATAATATTAATTACAACCGTCAAAGATTTGTTCCGTAAATTATGTAATACAGATTGCATTCACCAGTATGCACCAGTAAACGATTTATTTTGTCCTCTCACAGTGATGTCGTATACATATATGTTGATGTACATCTAAGTAAGAACCTAAAGATCTTACATATTATTTGAATAAGTTCATTTCTCTGAAAAGATCTAAAGACTTATTAGTAAGCCCAATTATGCTAACAATACACATATATTTGAAAATACGTAAATTTTCATGCTCACACTGAGAAATAAAATGATAGCACATGACACATTTTATGTGTACAGGATCTTGAAATATGAGCTAACACAATCAGTGTATATGTGATAAACATATTTAAATGTACGGGAACCAATAATCATAGACCAATCGAGGATAAGAATTCACCTGCTCCGTTTAAAACAATTCACTGTTAAATGTTTATAACAGGTGAAGTAAACCGGAACAACTGAGACCAAATCTCACACTTAAAATTCAGTCATATCAAAATGGATAGAATAATATATATATATATATACTAAACAACTTAGTGCACAGTTGAATAAATTAAATCAGCTACCCAACATTATAACACCTTTTAGAAAGTATGATTGAACATAAAGCTGTGATTAGGAATACTGATATGTCTACTAAAATGCAAGAGGATGCAATAGATGTAGCAAGTGATGCACTGGATAAATATGAATTGGAAATGCATATAGCAGAATATGTCAAGAAAGAATTTGATATAAAATATAATCCTTTATGGCACTGCATAGTCGGACGAAATTTCGGAAGGTTAGCTGTTAAAGGTTTTAATTTTCTATTTGACAATAATTATTATTGTATAGTATAATGACTTAAGATCTGTTAGATTTCATTACATTTTAGATAAGCATAACTCATTTTCCTTACTCATCAAACATTCGATGTTTGTAACGATGAATCACCATAAATTATATTTAAACTATATTCACACAGATATTAAAGATCCGTTTTTATTTTTCTGTTCTTTTTCTTAAAGTTACGTAACCCACGAGACGAATAACTTCATCTATTTCTACTTAGATGATCGTGCAGTACTTTTATTCAAATCTGGTTAGATTAAAATGGTACAAAGAATAAAGCCAACCAAGCAAATAGACAACTAATTCAAATGACAAATAAACTGTGAACTATGCAAGATGATTGTATTATTAGTTTTAAAATAATTAATTATATCATTTATATGATAATTGTGTTTATTTGTTTGTCTTGTCTTTTTCTTTGTTAGTTTAATGATATAAAGCTATCCATCATGTTAAATCTTCAAGTTTTCAATTAGCTACTATGTAATCATGAAGTACCTAACTTGTGTTATCATGAGTTTTACTTCTAGAGAAAATTAAATGATGATATATTGTTTACTAAATTGCTTTTAACAATGTAAGTCTTCATTTATTTGTATTACTGAAATTACAAGACTACCCTGACCTATTTACGTGTAACTGGGTTTAAACCTGCAACCCAGTGGTTAAGAGTTGTCAACCTATTGATTTCGTAGGGTGAATTAATTTTGAAGTGACAGGTAAGCTTAGCAGCTTAGTTGGATGATTCTGTTTGTATTGTGTATTCTGTGCTAAATAGTTTGATTCCAAAGTTTTTACCGGCAATTCGGAGAATATAATCAACGCCTATTTCATGTAAATGTTATGAAATGATCGATTGCAAATGGATGTACTCAGCACAAAGTTTTCCTAAGAGTTCATTGAGATTAAGATTGTATAAACAGTACTGTTGTAATGATAAAATCACTACACTATACATAAAATAGCTATATAGATATACGTATTATGATTTGTGCAGGGACCTAACTAGCTTTTATAAACAGATATGAATTACAAACATTAACGGTGAGGTGATCCACAATGTGTGCACATTAAACCTTGATAACTGTTTTCTTTTATATTAGTTATCTAGATGATAGCATTTAATGGTCACTTTCTAAGAATTCTTGACTTATCCGGTTTAAAGACGTATCATTCATTCCGTGCATGTCCAAGTGTTCCAGATTTACAGAATTCGGTTGTACATACAATTCGTTATTATGATAGACTAAATAATGTAGCTTTTGTTGGAATATTCGGAAAAATATACCAATAATTATCATGTTAAGTCTAATGGTGTCCCTGGACTCTAAATGGACATTCCCTATTGGTCAGTATTTATTTCACTTGTTAAATATTGTACAAATGTTGTTTTCTATTTTATGGTACGATGTGGTCTGTTTGGTTGGTATATAAGCAGAGTATGTCTGAAATATAATGATTCATATCTCAGAGGCTGAGACTTGCGTTCTGAACTCAACTGGCTGGGCTAGACAGGGAAGCAGGGCAAATCAGAGCTCTAGGCCATTCGTGCGTGTTTTACGTGTCATTGATCCGATCGTTAAATACGCTGCGCATCTAATCAGCAGTCCACAAGTTACAACAGCTTTGATTGTTGTATCTAATCTATATCACATAGATTATTTTGAATTTAGATTATTGAAAAAGTATAATTTATGTATACCCCAATATTTTTTGTAGAAAACATTGAATACTCTTCTACCTTTTCATAAATTAATCCATTCTTCTAAGTGCATTTGTTGGACAACTCCTAGCTCAGCTTAAAAAAAAAACAAGTTTACTAAAATTTTCAGAAGACAAATGAATATGCCGATCTTTTTGAAAGAATCCGTGATTGAGAATATTTTTAATTAAACCACAGATATAATGATGGAAATTCGGTGTTGGACAACATCATTGAGACAGTCAAATAACGTATTGGAAAAACCGCTTCTACAAAAATTAAGTTCGAATCACCTTAATTATAAACCATAATCCTTTGTAACACTTCATTACAGGTATTTTCCAACGTGAGTGTTCTGATTTGTTTAGTAACATTAGAATACAGACAGATCAACGACTGAAGATATGAAACAATCAGAAAAAAAAGAATAGTTATTCAAGCTATAATAAACTCTCCAACAACTGTCGAGGAGAATCTCATAGAAGTATATATCATAGTGCAAACATTAATATCAATTTGTAAGCGAAGCAAAATCATATGACAAAATGTAACCATTTATTGACAAATATGAAATAAAATTATGTTGAAGAATTAGCTGTGAACAATAGATCAATCCATTTGTTTGGCTAAGACCAATCTTTATTCACCTCACTGAAAGTCTATTATGGACTAAAAATGTCTCATGGATACGGATGTCTTAACCTCTTCAAATGGTTTAAACCAACAGACAGTAATACCATAGACAGTCGACATGTACTGGTATGACATCCTGAACCTCTTCTGAAACCCAATTTCATGAATTGCACTGAATCAGAAAGGAAGGAGGGATAACCAAAGATATAACATTTGGCAGTCACTGTATTACCAAACAATCAGTCATAATTACATATAACATCAGCATCGCCTACTAGGTGATTCCATCACTAAGTACATCTGTAAATTGATAGATGCTACTTACACATTTTCGTCGCCAAGTGTAAACTAACACAGAGTCACTTGCTTTGCTGAATACTCTTTCGCTGATAGACAGA
The DNA here is from genome assembly GCA_944470205.2 of Schistosoma margrebowiei. Taxonomy (NCBI): domain Eukaryota; kingdom Metazoa; phylum Platyhelminthes; class Trematoda; order Strigeidida; family Schistosomatidae; genus Schistosoma; species Schistosoma margrebowiei. The sequence goes on along the minus strand of OX104028.1, from coordinate 63,989,392 downwards.
TAGAAATATAGTCCATAATACAAATGTTGCTAGTTGACAAAAGGTATAATGACTGAGATTTCAGGAAGTAGCTTCCCCGTACCCTTTGTTTGGACTAAACACTCTTTTCTTACCAACTCTAATTCCTGTAACACTTCATTACTTAACATTCTCAAATTACAAATACTGTCATGTAGCAAACGACCACACAGATAATTACTTAAGATTGATCGTAAACATAATGTTCAGATAGGCAGAACACATTCACTCCATTTTATCTTTATTGCAAAGGGACACAGTACAGATTCACAAATTTGGTATAAAATCATGAATCAAAGTTCTAACCCTTGAAAATACTCAGGACAATAAACACTTCTATTTTATTTAAGATGAAACATGACTCTGACATATAACTTTAAAAAGTTTCGATGGTAAAGCGATAGCATCTTATAGATAACGTGAATTTTAAAGTCGAAGTATATTTATAGCTTTGATGGATGCTTTTATTTTCATCTTTGGAAGCAATCAATCAAAACCATAGTTAATAAGATGAACACAATGACATTTACTGAATGATGCTAAAAGTCACACTCCTATTTGTAATAATATAAAGATGATTTAAATAAGAATCTAACTACAGAATCATCACTAAGATTTTTATGCTCTTGAGTTTGAATATTATAATCTACATATCCAACGTAACCTAACTTGTCATTATCTAATGACCTAAAATATTACATCTTTCTTCGTTTCCACCTTAAATAATCTCTAACAGTTTATTTGATAGTTAAATTTATTTTAAATCATTTCATTCAAACAGAGAAGTTTACAAAAATTAAAATCAGAAATGAAAAATTCATCATGATTAGTTTCTTTATGAATATAAATAGCTAGATTCAATTCATTTTGTTAAGGTACATTCATAATGAATGAACCTTCTTTACACTACTATTTATCAGTTTATACTAGATACTCATTTTCTTGTTATTTTTTAAGACTAACATATATATATGCTTCCCTTTAATCAGTATATAATCTTTTGTTTTACTGCGAACGAGATCGGTAACGCAAATATTTACAGATATAGACAAGTAAACTTAATTTTATCTATTCAATTCATTTAAGGACATGTAACTCATTACTAATTAATTTAAAGTATATTGAATAGTTTAATGAATGTCAAACATTTTAAAGTGTATTTTCAATAAAGTTTATGTGATCTAAATTAATGAATTAGTAATAAATGAAAATTATACTTAAATAATATTACATATCATAATCTAATTAAGGTTCTTTGCATCGAATAACTTTTATAAATTTATAAGCCATATTTATTGCCAACTAAATATGCTTAACTAATTGAAATCATGAGTCAATTGAAGCTAAACCATCATGGAAAACCTAGAAGTACTGGAAGGCTGTTTCGTCATAGTATGCGACTCCTCAAAAATGCTCATCCACGATCCCGCACCCCGCGACTCATGATTTAAATCAGTGGAATTTCTAAAATCTCCATAAAATTCCTTCTGATAAATATGCTTAATACTGTTAAATAGAGCTATTAATTTTTAAGTCATAATTGGGATTACATTATTAACATAAATTAGAAAAACAAGTACCAATGTCAAACATTTCATTGGTCAAAAATGTTCTAAATTCATGGCTTCTTACAGATATTTAAAGAAATTTCTACTGAATATTGTATTCCGATTACATTTGTTATGTTATAATTATGTAAAATCAATCAATCATGTAATCCAGTTAAAGGAAGGCAATATGCGAGATTCTGATATTCAAAAGAAATAAAGTCGGAAAATATAAATAGACGAATATATGTTTTGCTGAACTAAACATAATTTCATATTAATAAGTTACTTTTAAAAGACTATCATAGATTTTATTTTTGGAATTGTAATCAGCAACATTTTCATAGTATTGTTTTTGATTGGCCTAGAGACTGTTTATTTGGTATCTCCTAGACACCAAATTATAGTAGCACATGAAAACATTGTATTGTTGTGGTGCGTGTTACTTATATTGATGTAAGTAGTATATAATACGAGTCAGGAATGTAATGTCTGGCAGCAGAAGATGGGGAAGATCAAGAAAGGAACGGCGGGAATAGAAAGCAATTAATATGAAAATGCAATAACAATGAAGTTCGAGACAATTATTGAACGTTTTGCAAATTAAGTATTATAGTATGGTTTTTCTATTTTATCAAGTAACTCTGTAATTTTGTGCTAAATTTAATTCGGTTGTCCTCACCTGTGTTCTCCTTCACTACACCACAAAAGTGTCTGATGAATGTTTTTAGTTCATTTAAATTTTACCTATCAAATTCCTAAATCCAATTACTTTGACATTTTTCGTTAACAAGTAACTTCTACAAATAGCGTATAACACTTTAATACTTGTGTAACATTTTGAATTTTTACCCAAGTGACGGATATTGTATTTCGCATAGAAAACTCTCGATAACTGGTTCCTCTTCATGTTATGTCGGTTATTAGGTGGACAGTTATTTTTTATTATTCAAGCTTCCGACTACCGAATGTTTCTTTTTTGTTTAGAATTCATCTATGATTACTTATGTACTTACGTCAGTTACTCCTCGTGGAGGAGCATTGGCCACCCACAAACACTCTCCATCCAACCCTGTCCTAGGCAATGATTTCCAGTTCTTTCCAGCTGCTATTCATTCTTGTCATGTCTGCTTCCAATTCTCTGCGCTTTATGTTCTTTGACCTTCCTCTTTTCTGTTTTCCTTCATGATTTCAAGTAAGGGCAGTTTGATGATTTCTCTTCATCTGGAAGTAGGTTCGTCTTCTCTCACGGAAGTCTGCTGCTAAAGGTATCTGGCCAACGGACATTCAGTATCTTGTGTAGACAACTGTTTATAAATACTTGTACCTGTTTGATGACGGTTGTGGTAGTTGTCTAATCTTCAGCTCCATACTGTAGAACTGTCTTGACGGTTGTATTGAAGATTGTGACTTTAATGTTGGCTTACAGACAGTTTTTTTTAAAAATTCAATTCAATTCTTCATTTTTAAGAATGTGGCCTCATCTATGATTAGTACAATTTTATTCCTTTTTTTATGTAAAAATGTTATAGGATTACCAATTCTCTTTTAACAATGACGACAAAAATAACAACTACACTACTAATAAATGATTTTAGTGTTATTAAACTTTGATTATTTGATATTGCCCCCCCCCACTTAACTGATCTTTTGATCATTTTATTGTAAAACAATGAACAGAAGAAAATGAGAGTTTATATTCTTCCAAGTATACCACTGTATCATTTTTTTTAATTGTAAACCAACAAAAATTACAATCAAAAATTGAGATTTATTTCATTTAATCCTAATGTATAACTATTTTAAATATATCTATTCAATATTCATATATAAAAGCTTCATATATCCAGTGTAGCTCTTTTGTAACATCATTATAAACTAGTTTTATAAATCATGAACGATTTCTTCTCAAATTTGAAATCGAGAAAATATTGTGAATCATGTGTAACACAACTAAAAATAAAAGTAAATATACAGAAAATATACTGAAATAGGAGAGAAAAAATACATCATTATTAATTGTATCAACCTAATTAAAGAGAATTCATTGAAGATACTTAAAAGTAAAGTAGATTTACTGTATATTATAACTTACAAATGAAGAGTAAAATATCATGATCAACCTAAGAGATGTGAATAGCATTGTTTACTTTATTTATAAATAGTTGTCTATGCAAGATACTCAACATCTATTGACTGGGTCCCATCAGCAACAACCTTATATGAGAGAGAAAAAACTAGCTTTCAGTTAACAAGGAAATTAGGGAAACATGTTGGAAATGGATAAAACATACGTTAAGCAAATCATCAAACTGCGTCACCAGGCAAACCTTTACATGGAATCTTGAAGGGAAGCAAAAAAGTGGAAGGCCAATGATTACATTACGTCGGGAAATGGAAAGAGATATGAAAAAAATGAGTAACAGCTGGAAGGACCTGGAAAGGATTGTTCAGGGCAGAGTTGTATGGAGTGTTGTTGGGCGGCCTATGCCCCTCTACGAGGAGTAACAAGCTTTAGGAAGTAATCAAGTACTTTACTTAACTTATTTTTTTATTAAAACTGTACGCGTGTGTTATAGTCACCAACGACGTTTTTAGTCTAATTTTACAGGTGTATTATGTTTCAACAATTTCAAGGCAATTCAAACATTAAATCATAATGTCAAATGGTAGAAACCTTCAACAGTAATTAAATAATAATGGAAATACAAAATACAATTAAAACTACTGTTCTACTTTAATATCAGTAAACAGCACTTACCAGGCAATAAATCAGTGTCATCTGAATAATGAATTTCATTATTGTTTTACTGTAATATACTGGTCTAATTAAGGGGTGAATCAGTATTGTTTTAGCATAATACAGTAAACATTTTGGGATGAAATAATTCTTTAGGAAGAGATAGTAAACTATACGATCAGTGATATAATCACCGTCATATTTTATATATTGGTAAGTTTGATATCAGTTCTATACTGATTAAATTTCAGAGTATAAAAAGAATGTTGAGATCATTTTCACGTAATGCTATTGTATACCTCTCTGAATGTATTTTCAAGAATTTTTATCAAAGATGATTCCTCTGAGGAGATGGTTTGGAGAAAATATGTGAGATGGTGACAACAGTATTTAATGAAATTAACACTAAGATGTATTAGTGTAAACCGGATTGTTGACATAGTACTACGTAAATCCCTTAAACAGTTCATTCTATGTTTACTGTTTATACTGGACGTTTCGTTTTAGATCATATGGTAATCATGAGTTATATCATTTAAAATTTATCAATGCCTTTTCATTTTGAATCATACATTTATACATTCCTCCTTGGATAAAGAATTAATATGGTTTTTGTTCGTTTACATTCATTTATACTTTCGACACTCCAATACTTTTTATTGTATTCCTTAAGTAATTAAAACTAGATCAAGAATGTTGGAATTATGTAACTACAAATTTCGATAATGCGTAATCATTATCAAATATCATGTAGCGGGTATACCATATTATTTTATAGTCATTAGAGTCAAAACTGAAGTTATAAATTAAAAAGTCTGGATTTCAATTCAGAAACTAAATGTTATTCAGTTTGTTGCAAGACCGAGAAATATCGATTTTATCTCACATATAATTGTAAAGATAAACTGTTAAGGAATGTGATCCAAGATTTAGAAAGTAAATCCATTCAGCATGCTGATTTCAGACTAAAGGCTGCAATTAAAGTAGTCTGTCAATGTTCTTCATAAATGTTTATCATTGATATTTGTTCTAAGAAACTGTTTAATTGTTATTCGATACAATGCAGTGTGACAGATTATATTTTTGAATTTCCTGTGTTGTTCTATTTGACAAAGTATCGAAACTAGCGACGAGTCTTTCTTAAAAAGTAAAACGATGAACATCGTGTAGACATTTACATGAATTGACTGGATATATGAAGAGACTTATTTTCTACAAAATTAAATATAACTATCAATGTGAAGGTTGGACTTGATAATTTAAAATAAATTGAACATTGGATAAAAAGTTATTAATAAACATGGTTTTTTTTATATCTCAATGAGTAGAAAAATCGTGTTTCTGATGTTTCGCAACTAACTGTATGTCATTTCTTTAGAGCAAATAAATAACCAAAGTAAAATTAACTGAATTTTAAATAGTACAAAAGAAACAATGCAGATTCTGTATTAATTATAACTTTTTGTATGAAATACGTTATATTTCTAAGCTTTATTATAAAATCTGAACAAACCAGCTTCCAGATGAAGAGAAAATTAGGAATAGACGATGGAAAAGGATAGGACATACATTACGCAAATAATCAAACTGTATCACGAGGCAAGCCCTAATTTGAAATCTTGAAGGGAAGCGGAAAAGTGGAAGGCCAAAGAACACATTACGTTAGCAAATAGAAGCAGATATGAAAAGGATGAATAACAAATGGAAAAAGCTGGAAAGGATTGCCCAGTACAGGGTTGGATGGAGAATGCTGGTGAGTGGTCTATGTTCCTTCACGAGGAGTAACAGGCGTAAGTAAGTAAGTAACTAATTAATCTATATTAAATCTTTTCTCATCTGCTAGACGAAGTAGTATTACTTAGAAATATTTCAAGAAAGAACGACATGCTATTACTGTAATCTGAACTAGTTAACATGTTGTTAAATGTGCATTATTAACAACTATGAAATATAAGTGATAGGCTTTAAATTTGATGCAGTACTGTGATGAAATAGATTAACTATAATACATTACTACGTTTACTTTATGCATAATACTACACTGCATAGCTGTACTGAAATTTCTTTTAAGGAATGTTCTGCTAATAGGTACTGACATTGCATGAATCCCAGAAATATATCACTGACCTATACATTTATACTATAAATCATTTCATATTACACTAAACAAATCATGAATTTATGTTTAAAAAAATTAGTTTGCCTATTACATACCTGTTATATTCATCACCTATAATACAATGCCATGCTGGTCCATATTTTATATCCAAATTTCTTTTAATATATGCTGTAGTATCTAAACTTCGTTGATTTATACTCCAAAATTTCAAACATATAGAGATTATTTCATCTTGCATTGTTTGATTCATATCAGTATGACAAACATGAGCTTTTTCTTTAGATGATTCTGATAAATCTATACTTGTTTCCATTATACTTTTTTTGTATATGAGTAATATTGTAATGTAATGTAAGCAAATCAATTGTATAATAAAACAATTAGATAAATTTAATGCATTTTATTTATAATTTGATATGTAATTCAACTTTTTAAAAAAGAGAAATCTTCTACTTTTTAAATCATTCATTACAGTATTGAACTTTATTATGATTCAATTTAGATAAGTAATTAATTATAAAGTTTAATTAGTGAATAATCATTAGAAAGATTATTAAGATGATGTAATAAATCAATCATTCTTGATTACATTCTAAACTGATAATGAACTAAAATGAATACATTCATTGATAAGATAAAAGAATAATTCACTTTTATTAATAAAGATATATCCATATAAAGTTATTTGTTTCATTTTATTTAAAGAAGGAATGAATTGAGTGAAGAAATTTCTTCTCAATTAGTTTTACATCATGGCTCTACACTAATATAAATATGTATGATTTACAGTAATGAAATAATACTCATCTAATGGATACAATACGTAATAATTACATAATCACATTTCGATTATAAATCATCATTGAGTAATTGGAAGAAAGAGGATTAATAATAATCAGAGTAATTATTCGAAAATCAAGTTGTTACGTTACATAATATATGAAAAAGAGAAGGGACAGAATAATTTGATGAATGGTTAGTAGAATAGTAGTTATATAGTAATCAAGAGATGATATTCAAAATAAGTAAAATACAAAGTCCAAAAACAAAAACAAGATAGAAGAAGTATGAGAATAATTTATCAATCTTTTGCTAGAAGCGCCCCTATACTGATGACCAAGGTAGCGAAAGTGGTTGTACAAACTTCTTTTGGATGCATAGGTTAGGTTTGTGAACATGGATTGTGATGGTTTAAGCTGTGCGCAAAAGATGCACTCGTAAACAATATGCCATCAAATTTGCCACATCCTTTTACTTCAAATTACTCAATGTAAATTTAAATGTGATTATGTATTTGTTACGTAACGTATTTACTCGATGAGTATTATTTCATTATTGTAAATCATACATATTTACATTAGTGAAGAGCCATGATGTAAAACTAATTGAGAATAAATTTATTCACTCGATTCATTCCTTCTTTAATTACCAAATGTGAACATGTGAATTTTCATTATATTTTTGTTCACATGAATTAAATTAAATTTATCAGTATTACTAACTACTAACTGATCCATTAATGATAATGTAGAAATGAAACTTTTACCAAGAAAATAAAAAAGACAAACCATATTACTTAAATTCAGTCTTTTTTTCTATAATAGGAATTTTTGTGTATGTCATATTGTTTAGAATTAGTTTAAATAACAAGTTAGAGTCTGTACGTTTTAACTATTGAATATCTAACACGAAATATTATTCTGTTGTCATTTCAGGGATATTTTTTAAACATAGAAAAACAAAATATTTTGAATAAGTTTATTAGTTCATTACTTGTTTTGTAAACTTAGAAACATTTACGTATTAGACTGTGATCTGTTGTGTTAATTCTTTTGAAGTCTTAAAATATATACCGTAGGACGCGAATGAACTTAAAAGTTCTTAAGAAGTCCCATCAACATTATACCACTAAAGATCTTTATCAGAATGTGGGTTTTTAAACATTGTGGTAATTTTAATAGTTGAATTCATGGGTCAATTTAAGTTAGACTATCATTAAAAACCTGGAAGCAGCAAACAACTGTTTCATCCCAGTATAGGATTCCACAGCAGTGGTCCAGACGTTAGGCGTTCGTGTGGGAGATTAAAGGTCTCTGGTTCGATTCCTGTGTGCGGGACTGTTGATGTACACTACTAAGGAGATTTTTAATAGGACGAAACGGCCGTCAAGTGCTACCGGGATTTCAATGTAGGTTTAGCCTTGATGGACTCATAAGTTTAACTACTGAAGGCTTGTCATAACAAAATATCAAATATCATTTATCATGATTCAAGTTTTTCTTGTTAATCTTGCTTTAAATTTTTTGATTTACTAATATCGAGATATGCTTCTTAACGTCTGCTTTACTGTATAAAGTCTTCCTTTGCTTCTAATATTGCTGAACACCGACTTTGGAATTTTCAAATTTTTGTGTACTATCTGTTAATAAAATTTATTCCACAATAATATTTTGTCGACTGTTGTGATAAGAATACGCCAAATTTGACTAGAATTTATAGGACTGTTGGTGCAGTGTATGGTAATTCTTTCAACTTTTACTGTGACCATGATAATATAGAGACATTTAATATCTTTCAAACGACAGACAGTTTATGTTCCATCAAATCAAAACCAACTAATGTCTTCATGTCTTTATTTCTGTATGTCTTTTGACCGAACTAGATGTTTCTATATTAAAATTTACTCACAAAAGCAATAAAATTGTGTTCAAAGAGCACACACTAACTGAATAAACGGTTGAAATGTTAGACTTAGAAAAGGTTGAAAAGGCTGGAAACATAATTATCTTAAACCTTACATCATAAAAATACTTCAGTATGTTGGTACGCGACAAATAATTCTGTTTACGTTCAGTACATGCAAAAATTTGATAATATTCATTACTTTCTGTGGTAAAAAACAAAAATTGGCTGGAAGATATAACGGTCTATTTATTTAAGTTCATTAAGTTTGAAGAATTCCAGTGATTAATTAAACGTAATTCATACGTCTGTGTTAACTAAATACCCAAAGACAATTAACTATAAACTGAAAACTAAATTGTGTGTACCGGTCCTAACCGGTGCTTTTCATCTGGTACTTAACTCAGACAGAATCTCAGTCACTTTATGACTAAAATAGAATAAAATTCAACCAACCATCAAAAACGAGATCTTATTAAGGTTTTATAGTATTGCTTTTATTAAATATGCGCGTGAATGCATATGTATATATAATGACCGATGAGAGATGATTCTTATTCAAATTTATACGCTCAAGTACATTTGTAAAAAATTTAACGTTTTTGGTTAAAAAAAATCACTCAAAGTACTTCACCATGATTGTTTCGGTTGTTATCTGCAAATTAAATGTCTTCGAATGTTACTACTAACCAGTAGAATAGTTTTATGTTAGAAAATTTTCTCTTCTAAAAGAAAATATTTGATTAATCAACTGATTTAGTAGATAAATTATAGTTGGTTGACATAGAAATGTTGTAAATATATATCATACATTTATCTCACGACTACTGCATATGTAAATCTTCAAATATGGTACTTTATTATGTTTGCTCCTTAAAACCAAGTAAGTTTACCAAGTATAAACAAAAATACAAAGGGATTTTGTGTATGGAAATAAAGTTAAATAAAACGTCAAGTAAATAAGAATCGGCAATTTAGAATACAATACAAAAATGATGAAATGTAAAATGAGTAATAAGTTTGTCTAGAGGTCAGTCACTTGAATAGAGACCAATGGTTCTGGATTCAGTTCCCTGTTAGGTCATGGATACGCAGTGCTATGGAGAAACCTCCTGGGATGAAACAACATTTTGGATCTTTCTGATTTTCGATAGTTGCAAAACTAATCATTTTGTGACGAAAAATGAAAATGACTGCAAATATCTGTGTGGACACATTACAGGGAATTAATAGTACTTCGATAAAACGAGTCCTCAAAGACACATTTCTAATTGTTTCGACACGTTTGAGAAACTGTTTTCTAAAGGCCGTGACAGGACCTAAATCAACTGAAACTATCTCCCTTGAAATCACTCGTGTCTTCAAAATCATTGTTAGTCATTACTGAATAAATATTACTGGGTCTTAAATGGTTTATCTCTAAAAGCGAAAACTTGATTTGTTGCTGTATTCACCTAATAGCAATAATGAAAAGGCGATATTACGTGAGTCTGTTTTATATTAGAACTATGATATAATTATTACGGGAGATTGAAGTAGAACACATGGACCTTCCTATAAATGTCAGTCCATCAACGATCGAAAAAGTCAAGAAGATCATCAGACAAATCAAGTGTGAGAAAGCAGCAGGACCTGACAATATATTTGCCGAAATACTCAAGTCATACATAGAAGTAACTACAAGAATGATTCACGTTCAAATCAGGAAGATTTTGGAGGAAGAACAAGTGCAGATGGACTGGAGATTAGGAAACCTAACTGAGAAAAAAAGTAAGGAGATTTGAGCAAGTGTGCGAACCACAGAGGAATCACACTACTATCGGTATTAGGAAACGTTTCCAACAGAGTATTGCTGAACCGGATGAAAGATTTAACAGTCGCCCAACTTGGACATCAAAGGGCGTTTGACAGCAAGGGTTGGAGAACCTGATAGAACATTTTTAGACAACGTAATGTGTTTATAAAGATCGTCAGCATCATACGAAATTAATATGACTGACTACAGTGTGTAGTTGTGCACGGAGAACAGCTAACGGGCTCATTCCAAGTGAGGGCCAGTATCAGCAAAGCTGATAACTCTCCCCCTTTCTCTTTCTTCTGGTGATTGAATGAATTATGGAGATTCCCATGATGACATTTGGTATATAAAGAAAAAATTATTCGCGTGAAGAAATTTCTCCGCAATTAGTTTTTCATCATGGCTCTACGCTAATATATATTATTTACAATAATTATATAATACTCATCGAGTGGATATGTTACGTAACAATTACATAATGACATTTAAGTTCTATTCTCTCTCACTAGGTTGAAAATAGTCATCAAGTTGAATTGAATAAAGCTTTCAAGGTTATCTACCGTATCCCATCAAATTGGCCACATGGTTTATGAGTGCGCCTTTTGGACATTGCTGAAGCCATCTCAATCCATGTTCACAAACCTAAGCTTTGCATTCAAAAGAGATTTGTACAACCACTTTCGCTGCCTTGGCCATCGGTATAGGATTTACCTCAATGTAACTATTTTTCATAATTCTCCCATTTAGTTTTTCTCCTTTTTTTAAATTTTTGTAATTTTGCTTTCGTTGTTTTTGAACTTTATAATTTTTAAACATTCATCTCTTGATTCCTACGTAACTACTATCCTATTGACCATCCATTAAAAATTCTATCCCTTCTCTCTTTTTCATATATTACGCAACGTAGCAACTTCTTAATTTAATAATTAATTTGAATGTTAACAATCCTTTTTCTTCTAATTACTCAATGTTAATTTAAATGTCATTATGTAATTGTTACGTAACATATCCACTCGATGAGATTATTTCATTGTCGTAAATTATTCATACATAAATTCATGAAGATCCTGACATCTGAGGGGAAACACGGAATAAAACGGACAGGTTGTATGTAACTAGACAACATAGACTTCACAGATAACTTAACTTTGTTATCCAACACACACGAACAAATGCACTTGAAAGCAACTAGCCTGTGAAGCAGTAGGCCTCAACATGCACAAAAGTAGAACCAATATCCTCAAATACAACATGTAGAAAACCCAGTCACACTTTATGGACAAGTTCTGAAAGAGGTGGGAACTTTCACTTACATGGGCTGCATGATCGATGACCGAGTAAGATCTGATGCAGATGAAGAACATACGGAACTCAAAAAAACTGTCTATAAGCCAATATCAAAGTCACAGTCGTCAATACAACTGTCAAGACAATTCTACCAGACACGGAGAACTGCCACAACCATAATGGAAATGGTACAAATATTTATGAACAATTGTCTACAGAAGATACTGAATATCCGTTGGCCGGATATCATCAGCAACAGCGTTTATTTTCGCATCATATTATTTTGCTACTAAAACGTTTAGATAATGCAATATTTTTTCATCAGAAAACTTTTCTTAATAATTTAATAATGCATTGGTAATTCGTTAAAAAAAACTTCTATAGTTGATCCCCTTCTTATTCTTAACATAAAAGAATGTTTCAGTCAAGCAAATAATGAATGATGTGAGACCTCGGTCTTACAGCTACCATTCAACTGGTGTTTCAAAGACAGGAAATTAATTTATTTATTCAGCAAATTGTATCATTTCTTTCCCGAATCCACAATACATTTTGTCACTCACACGACTATTCATTACTGAATATCTTCCTAGAAATTACCATCATTCAACTGATCATAATTACGTAGCTTGTGTTGAATTTGTGTTTGTTAGTGAATTTTTGAAAAGGTTTGCATCAAAGAATGTCTGGTGCCACTATGTTTTAAAATACTAAAAATGCATTTGGCACAAATCAAGACAACACGTATTGCTTTCAGCGATACCACATGGCTAATGTTATGTCTGTGTTGTATGTTGAACGATATCACGTGCCTAAATCGCCATTCACGATAGCCGGTAATGATTTTTCTATCTTGCAAATGATGTTTTTAACTATAATCTACAATTCTTACACTTAAGCACTGATGCGTTCTGGATGTCACAAATATACTTGAGCTAGCGTAAACTGAACATTTATTGGTCGTCTGTCCGCAACCCCTTCTTAATCCCCAGCCGTGAGCCCGAAGAGACGTTTTTAGACAGTCGTCTATTAGCATTATGTATCTACCGCCCAGCCATCCAGCATATTTCTCAAACACTCAGCATATATCCAACACTTATCAGACCAAAAACCACACTGATTAATAAATCATACTTTGAACACAATCAATCAATAAGTACCAGAGAGCGATGTGAATAGTGCATAGTTAATTATAAATAGTTACGAAGTAGTAAAACGCAAAACCACAGTTAATAGGTTTACTGGAAAATTACAATAAGAATAATTCAAAAATACAATAATACAGTTATTTAGTAGTTATGCAGTGAGATTATGAATCATAATAATAACCCGTAAGATATTTTCAAAGGTTTTTACTTTTGCAACGTTCCTTGTTTTACAACAGCTACTATCGATAAAGCATGTTAAAGAGAAGCTTAGAATTTAATGTTTTACCATCATCAAGCGCCTTAGAAAACATCGTTCTTTGTAGTTTGAAAATGGTTAGATTTATTCAATACGCAACCCATTCCTAATAAGCTTAGGCCATAGTAACCATGTAATGGAATTGAAAACAGTATAGTACGCTTAAATGTGTCACTGCATTGTAATTTTGAAAACTTTTCTGACTCACAGACTAAGTGATTTAGGCCGTAAATGTGACTTTATTGCACATTTGTTTCACTTTTTTAATTTTTATTAACATGAATATTATTAAACATTGCTTTTCAACGAAAACTAGGCAGTATTGCTGAATTTCGCTGTAGTAATCGTCAACAGAAAGGTTTACATAATATTTGTCCATATATGAGGTGTAATCGTTGAAGTATCCAGTGGGTTTTAGCTTTTTTGATTTTAAACTAATTTCGATTTAATGAAAACTATTTACAATGAAAATCAAGCAAAATCTAACTTATAAGTTCGATTTCGAATAAAAATTCAGCTTATTTTTTCAAAGTGTTTATTTCAGTGATGTTCTGCGTTAAACATATTTTGATTAAAGAGTTCTTAGTCTTCTTTTTCTTTCATCAAATATCCAGAACTGCCTAGTAAATCTTCCATAGTTTCAATAGTTTTTAGTCATCATTCCAACTTTATTTCAACATTGTCAGTCATTATAAAGTCATCATATCAATATATCTAAATCAAATGTTCTATCGAGGATATTTTTGTACCATTCAAATACTTTGCACATATTCATTTTATTTATAATCGGCAAATAATTCTTTTTTATGATAACCTATGCCTGTTAGTATTCTTTCTCCATCCCAATACGTCTTAACAAACTAAGCAATCACTTCTTGAATAACTCTTTGAGTTAAACACTGTTGGATGCCAACTCAGTGGTCTAGAGGTTAAGCGTTTAGGCACGAGACTAATAGGTCCTGAGTTCAAATTTCGTGAGGCCTGATCGTGAATTCGCGCTGCTAAAGATTCTCATGCTAAGACAAAGCGGCCATTAAGTAATTCCAGATTTTCCATAATGGTCTCGCTTCAAATGACTAAAACAAGTGTCATGATACAATGTTATTCTCCCAAATATTCTTTATCGTTCAGTGTGTATATTTTTATCAATTCCATCTGGAAAAACATATCATTTCTCATATGATCGAAATTATTTATTTATTTATTTCAACACATAGATATTGGTACAAAGAGGCACCAAATACATATGCGCCACACAAATCTTATTCGATATGTGTGAGGGCTGTGATACTGCCCGGGTGCCCAAACCAAAGCATTTAAATATAATAATTAACATTAAAATCAGTTTTAATATGTGAAATAAATAGGCAATAAATAAAAACACTCAATATATTAAAGAACAATGATATATTCCTTCTTTTTTTTCAATTACCAACATAATATAATGCAATCAATGATGACAAATATAAGTAAAGTCAAGTACACTGATTAGATGCATAAATTTCGATTGTTCAATATAATTATCTTCATAAGTTCTTTTATAAATTATTCTTTTATCCAGATTTAAATAGAAGGAATGCTCGATCATCCAAATAGAAATATATAAAATTATGTGTTTCATGTGTTACATAACTTTATGAATAAATGAAAGAGAAATAGATAGAAAAAAATGTATATTTAATTATTGAAAATTGAAAGAAATAGTTCTTAATATATCGATTTCTAAACCAGATTTATCATGCATTAAGATTAGTAAATGATTCCCATTCAATTCAATTGATGAACTCATAGATACAAAGAAGTTGAACCAAAACGATTATGTATAGGTTAGTTTGATCGATAGTTTTTGAATAGTACGTTTTGAGAATTTGTATTAATGAAATTACAAATTGTATAAACAAAGATGAATGGTGGTTTGTAGTGGAATCAAAAATGTGAATTTCATCCTAATTTGTACTCGTCAGCTAGATGTACCTACAGTTGATCTACACTCTGGGACTTAAATCCCAGTACTGTTCACTTTATACACTATCATATTATCCACTTGATTACTGACTCTTAATAACCAATTACTTGTACAAATAAACAATACAGAATGGAAATTACAGTTTAACGTTCAATATTATCAATGAAGTTTGCACTTTGAATTGTAGAATTATGACATTTTATACATGTACATGTATAGACCTATACATAAATGTCTTGTAATTTCTTAATCTATAAATAGTATTGAATTGATATTATGTAACAAATGATAGATACCTTGATAATCATGATACATATATAAAATATGATTTATTCATTGATTAATAATTAAACTTACCTTCCAAAATTTCGTCCAACAATACAATGCCATGTAGGATTATATTTACGATCAAATTCTTTTTTAATATTAGCAGCTATATCTTTTTCTAAATCATGTTTATCTAATGCACCAGCAGCTATATGTATTGCATCCTCTTGCATTTCATTACTCATATCAGCATTTTTAATTACAGCTTTACGTTCACTCATATTGTAATAATAATAATAATAAGTTTAATTGAATTCAATTACAATTATTATTATTATTATAATATAATTAATAGAAATTTGTACAATTTTTATAGTATTTATTTTATATTGTGTTAAATTAGGGTATTCATAATTTCTTATTTCACTTTAGTAGCATAACTTCACATGAATAAACTATTATGATTTAATGAATTAAATTGTTCATATACATGTATATATATTTATATATATACATATCTAATATGATATACACAACATTTAAATGTGATTAGTTTAGAGTTAAATAATTTACTTAGGATAGTGATAAGATTGATTAATTAATTAAATGAACTATTAGACAATGTCAATGAATTAATTTATTAAATTACAAATATGTTCATTTGTAAACATGTGGAAAAGTCTATTTAAATAATAATGATGATAATGATAATCAGTCAGTCAGTCAGTCAGTAACAACGTAGAACTTCTTACGTACTTACATCAGTGCGAGTTGCCATACCACATTAGCACAGAAATGTAGTTGTCGATTCAAATCCTGTGGTGGTAGAGGTAGAAAAAGTAAAAGCAGTAATCGGAAAGATTAGGCTTTGAAGATGTTATTCAAGGAGTATAATACAGTGAAATAAATTTGAGAAGAGAAAAAAAAGAGGCAAGAAGGAATCAGGAGATTAGAATTTGTGAGAACACAAAGAGTGTATGCACCTGCACCATCGCAAACGATTTTGAGCCATGTCATTGAGGATCTCTAACCATTGGTTGCTATCTTGATAATAATAATAATAATAATAATAATAATAAATTGAACGGTTCTAAGATGGATATGTTTGTGAATTGCTAACTTACATGAAAGCAATCAATATTTGAAAAAAATTAATTGTTTCTTAGTTCAATTATTCTAAGATGAATTAAATGAATAAACCGTAGTGGAATATTAGTGATGTTTCTGAATTTAGATAATAATCATAGAAGAACGAGTAAAATTTTATGACGGTTGAATATATATATTGGTGAGACTGATCTCATATAGCGGGCATATTATTAACACTTCAGTGAATGTGTATTATGTTTGTAACAATGCTTATCTGTTTCTTATAACAGAGATGTAAGATTCATTACTACTGAGCGATTTGAAACGCAAAGACATCTTCGAAAAGAATTCTCACTAGATTTTTTTTAAATAATACTTCTTGATGTAAGTATGTCCTAAACTCTATCAACTTATAAATGTAATAACTTCAAGTTTCATTGTATTGAATTGGATCAGTCAACAAAAAGTAGTTTATTTAGTATCTTAAAGAAACAGGTTAGATTTACTTTAAGACTCAGCTTCTACAATGGCATGAAGTCTTTGTTAAATGAATTTGTGATTTAAAATGAAATGATTCAAATGGAAACGGATTGTAAAGAACCGTTAAACAGGTTTCGAAGTAAGTTTATACCTGGTGAAAACACTACTGAGAATTAAGGTGGAGTATTCTAGGAGGAATCGGACAAATACTTTATACATTGAATCACAAACGCTATTTTCATAAAAGATGTGAGTATGCAAGTGAAAAGACTTTG
The DNA here is from genome assembly GCA_944470205.2 of Schistosoma margrebowiei. Lineage (NCBI taxonomy): Eukaryota > Metazoa > Platyhelminthes > Trematoda > Strigeidida > Schistosomatidae > Schistosoma > Schistosoma margrebowiei. Next base: position 63,971,720 of record OX104028.1, on the reverse strand, counting down.
AGAACTCGTATTTTTTGTTGAAATTTGTTCTACGAAATACATATTGTAGTGATATCTGAGTCCACTGAATGAAAATTAGGTAGGACCTTATCATTCATATCGGAACTATCTACGTCTAGCAGCGCTAAGTTAGAAAACCCATTTTGAGCTTCTTAATTAGTCTTTATCAGGCCTCATATAGATACAGCTTTTAAATCGTTTAGTTCATGAACTGATTATTAGTAAACTACTTTAAGATCACTTGCATATTGAAAATGTTTTTCCGAGCTGAAGCAGTTATAGATTTTACCTAAATAAGCTTGACAAATCAAATTAGAAGGGTTATTTCACGGTTTCTCTAATTTAGTGTAATTAATTAAACCCAAGCCCATCTACTCCATGACTCCTTGAAATCTTAATCGAGTTTGTGGATTCAGTAATTTGAAGATAAGTGAAAGAAATAGAACATATAGTGTTACTAGTCGTATGTGTTACTTATAAGAAAAAGATTTCAATTGATTCGTAAAAAAATACTGAAAATGTTAGCGGTGGTTTTAAATTTAAATATTTAGTTCATTTATTTCAAATTCATATGATTAAGTGTCATATGTTAATTCGCTTTCTACGGTACTATAATTTGCTTTGTTTTAAATAACTTACTTTCCCGTAATAAAAATTGACTTGAATTTCTTCATATATGTGTGTCACTATCTCAATTTAATTCTAAACTTTGTTTCTTTAATGTTTATTAATACTTCGTCTATGTTCAAATATGAAATCTACATTTCAATAAGCTTCTTTTTCAGTAAGACTTCAAACGGTGACTTTCATTTAAAAACTATAAATGTAGAATTTAATGCTATGGTATAAAGTCTGCATTAATGCTAACTAGCAAATTAAGTAAACATCTAAACGTTTATATGAAAGGCAGCTATTGTAGTGGTTTCGAATGACTGATGGATCATTAATTTTAACTTAATGAACCTATTATAATAACATATTTATTCTTATATGGATTTGTTTTTTAAGCGTAATATCGGTATGAAATTTCACTGAAATATATAATTTGTAATTGTTTGTATAATTCCGTTGCTAATATTTTAATTCAATTACAACCAGTATTAATTGACATATTTGCACTCTGTGGCTTTACACAAATATATATGAGATTTGTAGCTAAGGAATAATACTTGTCAAGTAGTTGGGTTACGTATTAATTAAATGATATTGTATTGTTTACATAATAATACTGAGTAATTGAGAGAAAGAGGTCTATAATAATCAAAGAAATTATTCAGAGAATCAAAACGTTGTTACACCGGATAATGCATTAAGAGAACCAACAAAATATTATCATGAAAGGTCAGTAATATAGTAGTTACGTAAGAATCAATAGACGAATACTAAGAATTTGTAAAAATGTAATTAGAAGAAATTATGATATTATCAGTATTGTTTTGTGGTGATAGTTGATTTTTCACCGAGATCATGAACTGACCAATGTTATGTCACCATTGAAATCATGGAAACACTGAACTTCTGCCTCGTCCTAGTAGAGTGCTTTTCAGCAATGTGTATCTACAATCTTGTTCGCAGGACCCGAACCCAGGACCTTCCGTTTCTGGCGAGTGCATAATCTCAAAACTACTGAGCCATGATCCCACAGTGTGAGTGTATTACTTTAATTAGTTGACGATATTTGGCGACGATCTTCTATTGTCTGCCTGACACAAGACACAGTTGAAGTCTCTCATATCTAATTAATACAGTACCATGGAAATGAGCGTATTGTTCTACTGTAGGCTTTCTATGTGTTCGTCTTTTTAGTATTCCATCTACTTTGTTTGTTCGTTGGACATCAGAAACAATGTAATAGTTCTCTGTCCCTCCTCAAGTGTAAAACTAAAAGATGGGTTAACCTTATTAAATATGTTAAGAAGAAGTGCGCGTCTTAGATTACACTACCAAACCTATTCATCACCACATGAAATCTTTGAGAATTAATTGCTCTATCAAAGTCATTCATACAATTTTCATGCATGCCAAAAGAACATGATCAATTACAGACTTAAGCATCAATAGAAAGATCCAAACAACTAACATCTATTTGAATTATATATAGTAATACTGATATTCACCTATTAAAATATTTCTCTTATATTCAATGTTAACATTGATTGTGGCGTCAGTAACAATATTTTCTATTTTGTTTTCATGCTTATGTAAACTATGCTAAATCTTAAGAATTATATTTTACTAAATGTTTTTCATATTTCATTCTTATTGATTACAACTTTATATACACGAATTAGAGAAACATTCTTAACATTGATATTATATAACTCAAGTTTCATGAATGAAATTAATGATGACAAGTTCTGTATGAAATTAATCATAATTTACATACAATAAAATTTCATTTCATTTCTATTTTGAAATTCTTGTTTAGTAGCTTGGCTTCATTTTATCGACATATCAATAACAATGTATGTAGTGTGTTTAACCATTCATCTCTAAATACATTAGGTCGATATTAATAGTGGGTGGTTTAACATATATGTATAATATATATACATGTGTGTGTGTATGTGTACCACTATCTTATTGTTGTTTTGCTATTTTTAAAAAAAAATGTTTGCCAGTTGTTTACCGACTTGCAAATACTTTTGACTAACTGTAAATGCAAACACCAATATATTGTATGTATTCTGTGTAAATGGTTTGTGAAATAATTCAAAAATTCTTGTTTTGTTATTATTGACACTGTAATATCGTACAGTTAAACAAAATAAAAAGTTTTTGTATTCTTTGTTATTGAAAATTTAACTTTTAGTCTGGGTTATGCATACAGGAGGTCAGTCACGGCCCGGATAATCCAGTGGTAATGTTTCTGACTGTTGAGCTGGGTGATACGGGAGCATGAGTTCCGTCAGGATTATAGGTACAACTTGCTGACGAGTCTCGAATAGCATGAAATCCAGGTCCAGGGTTTTCTGTCAACTATATGTAGCAACCATATTATCTCAGCATAGTGCATGTACTGTCGAGTTATCTAGACTAATAGCCATATTGCAACTTGCTCGATAGGAATCGATCTGAATTTAGAAGGACCTGACATACATGACATTGATCACTACCCAGTGATCAATCAACTGTAAAGAATAAGCTAAAAATGTCATAGTTGGTAAATATTTAAATGTTAATCATTCAAACATAAGAAAATATAATATCAAATTATGTGTTAGATCGAAGACAACTTAGCATTTTTTAATGTAGTAATTAATTTATTCGTATTACAGTGACACATAGAAATCTACTCTGAAGTTTAAGAGATCAGTTTTACCTGTTATGAACTGATGAATCATGGATCGATTTCAAAGCTAACAACTAGTGGCACTTATTCCGTGAAATCCTCTGACAAATATAACTTGGTTTTTGTAAAACAAAATTACAAAATCCATATTTTTCATCGCATGCACATGAACAAATGCAGATAAAGACAACCTGTGTAGCAGTAGTCTCTGCATCAATAGGCCTCAACCAAGGTCCTCAAATACAACACGGAGAACAGCGATCCAAACACTCTTGATGGCGAAACTCTGAAAGATGTAGAATCTTTCACATACCTGAAAAGTATCATCGATAAACAAAGATGATCAGATGCAGAAGTGAAGGAGAGGATTACAAAGCAATGGTCGCATTCCTACAACTGAAGAATATATGGAAATCAAAACAACTGTAAACCAATATTAAAGTGAGAATCTTCAATACCAACGTCAAAGTAGTTCTAGTGTATGGAGCTGAAACTTGGAGAACTACTACAACCATCATCAAGAAGGTACAAGTATTTATAAATAGTTGTCTACGCAAGATATTCATCAGCAACAACCTTCTGTGGAAGAGAACAAACGAGCTTTCAGCTGAAGAGGAAATTAGGAAAGAACGATGGAAACGGATAAAACATACATCACGCAAATCATCAAACTGAATCTCTAGGCAAGCCTCAACATGGACTCTTGAAGGGAAGCGGAAAAGTTGAAGGTCAATGAACACATTAGGTCGGGAAACAGAAGCAGATGTGAAAAGGATGAATAACAACTGGAAGGAACTGGAAAGAATTGCTCAGGACAGGATTAGATACATAATGCTGTGGAGCGGCCTGTGCTCCTTGGCGAAGAGTAACAGATATAAGTAAGTAAGTAAGCCATATTTTTTTATTCCACAGCTTTCACATCTTGAATTTAATTGTATATATGTACTATCAAATAAATAACTTAATCTTATAAAAATGAAATTCTTTCATATGGTTATAATTCATAGTTTCCATCAAGTGATACATATCAATCTCTTCTAATAATCACATTATACTATACAAAGTTTCTTATCATTTGTTTAATGAATCTTACATAAGAATAGAATATATGATTTAACTCATAATAGTATTTTAACTAAACGTTTTATTCATCAAACAAGCAAGTTGATTTAAAGAACAACACAATTGTATCAAATTACAAATATAAACCATAAAGTGACTTTATAAGAACAGTTAAATAATTCATTAAATTAGTCAAATCAGAGTAAATGTATTCACTATCATTATCATTATTATAATTAATGTATTACATTAAAGATAGTTTACTCTTTTTCTTCATAAATTTAGTTGATTTATACAAAGACAAATACAAAATACATCAGAGTACACATTATTGATTATTTAACTTTATCATTTAATTAACAAATAAATGAAACTTTTGAAAATTCAATGAATTACTATGAAATTATTATATTCAGAGTCAAAAATTAAAGAAAACAAAGCAACAAAAAATTACATCAACATAGATACACAACTTACATTGATATGATTGAGTAATTCTATGTAATTCTATGCATGATTAATAGGCATACTAGTTTTAAGAATGTATTTTCATTAAACTCTTTTGTATATTAGAAATATTAAAAAAAAAACACAACTAATATTCTGTAAGTAGAATATATACTATTTCTAATTAGTGTAGTATAAATTCATATATATTATTTGAAGTCATGTATGTAGATGTATTCAAATCTAAAATGTGATATCATTTACTCTTGACTATTAAATTTCGACTTGAGAATTCAAATATTTCATTTATAATAAATGCATTGCAAAATCAATGTTGATAGTTTAATTGATCTTAACCGAATAACAGGAATCATTTATCTTTGTTCACTTAAATATGCTTGCAAGCTATACTAATTCGTAGAGTGTAAGAGGACAGGTGGAATAGATGAATCTGTTAATATCAAACGATTATAAAGCTTAAATTCATATAAATCCTAAGAAAAGAAGATTTAATCAATGATTTCTTATTTTATTAGACTAATCTTTGTATTCGCAAAGATACCGTATAATGACACATTAGCATATCCCCTAATGTATATGTCAGTGATACAGAATTTAAGTGTTTGCGTGCGAGACCAACAAGTCCTTGGTTCGAATCTCGCGGGGCGGGATCGTGAATGCGCACTGCTGAGGAGTCCCATACTGGGACGAAACGGCCGTCCAGTGCTTCCAGGTCTGGCTTTAATTGACTCATGAATTCAACTGTTAAATATTTGCAAAAGTTGAAATTCAAGTTTGAAGCATGGTAGAAAATGAATGACTTTAATAGATGACAGGTAGACACTTTGTGAAAATGACTATCCAACCTTGATGCAGTTATATTCAATATATAAAGTAATGAGTTAGGTAATGTTTCACAATAAGTTAACATGATTTTAATTAAATAAAAATGAATTTCAATAATCAAACGTTTACCACATTTACTGTGGAAGTTTTAAACCACTGAATAAATATTTGGTTGATATTGTCATATTGTGGTGTGTGCTTCTGATGTCCACAGATATAAATAGTATGTATCATCAATAGAAAGTGGAATACCTGATGGCAGAATGTTAAGTAGATCAAAGAAAAGAGAATGAAAACGGAGAATGTAAAGTGTGGAAACGAAAGAACAATAAATTCTGAGACGATTGACTGATATTTCGCAAATGAATTATTTACTGTATGGTTCTCATATTTTACTAAGACGTTCTGTAATTTTGTATTCAAATACATCCAATTTTTCCTACTTGTGTTTTCCTTCAATGTAATACAACTAAATTTAGCAAACTAGGCTGTTAATATTTTAACTGGTTAAATTAGGTTAATACATGCATTTATAAATATGTATTCTTCATTGATCATTGTACAAAGAAGTGAGTTTTGGTTACTTATTGATCAGAATATAGGTTAATTGAAAACTTCTATTGTAGTATGTGCTTCTTATGTTGACAGATATAAGTAGTACGTAACACTAATCAGAGGTTAGCAGACAAAAAAAAATACAATTACGATGAGGACTATACAATTTGAAAAGTTACTATTTAAAAAAAGGATGAATTATATTAATTAACACTTTGTACAATACGTTGACACTATTAAAATGAACACATTTCCTAGTCAGATTTCATTTCATTTGTAATAAATAAGATGGATTATTTATTTCAATATTATGAACTAAGTGACTTGATAGTTTGCATACTATTTCTAACTGACAATTCTGTAAAGCCTATTTGATAATGTTAGTAAAGTAATGGAATACAAATAATTCGGTACGTTTCAAAGATATGATTACTACATAACTTCGATGGTATGTATTTATTCCATAATAAAAATAAGATAAAAGAATGAATATATATTAACATTACCTTACCAAATAGTTCTGCTTGTTGTTGGGCACATAATTAGACATAAGAATTTAAAACTCTTTTATAAGATGGACTATTTCCTCTTCAATATAATAAATCAGTTCAAATTCAAAGTACTTTCAATCAACTTGATATTACAAACAATTTTATTGTACTGATAAATCTTATTCAAAAATCAATGAAAATATAATTAGTATATATATAATGAAGTATATAATACTACGTTATAAGGCAAGCCCTCAAATGGAATCTTCAGGGTCAAAAGAAAAAAGGTAGACCAAAGAACACAATACGTCGAGAAATGGAGATAGACGTGAGAAAAATGAACAAAAATAGGATAAAACTGGTAAAGAAGGCCCAGGACAGAGTGGGTTGGAGAAGTTTGGTTGGCGTAAATAAATGAGTAAGTAATATAATACTTCGCTATTCCGTAAATACAATCACAAATACGAACAATATTTAATTGTTACCTACATCATTCATTTGTCAGTTAAACTTTTGTAAAACCTAACACAATAACTTTGATAAATATATATGTAATATTCCAGTGAGTAGAAACAATAGATTTTCTAACGTTTCGTGACTCAATGTAAGCTATTTCTTCAGACAATAAACAACCAAATCAAAATTAACAGAATAACTTTGATGTTCATCTAATGCTATGTTCAATAGTATAGAAATCTTGTACAAAGAACTGACGATAGTAATATTATTCTTTTTGTTAAAGTTATCTAATGAAATTTATCTGTTATTTCAAGTTTAAATGATCTAACTTCAGATAAGTTTATAGATATCAAAAATGTAACTTATTTGATAAATAAACAAATAATTTTCTGTTTTTCATAATTCTATATGAACTAATATAAACTAATGAAATGATTATCACAATTAAAAGATTTAGTTTATAACGTTTTCTATCATTTTTTTCTAAAAAAATTAAGTTGAACCATTATAGAAGTAAATAGCTGTAAACAAATAGTTTGTGATTATTTAAAAATATATAAAAAACAACAACAATCACTAAGTGTAAACATATGGTAACATAGTATAATGAAGTTATGATACACATTCACATTTGTACTCACAGTCCTATAGTCAAACTCATAGATTACACTAACGCACATAGTTTAACTCAATCATAAGTAAACATAACAATAAAGAAAGAGAGAGAGAGAGAAAAAAATCATTTAAAGAAAGATAAATGATATGGTAAACACACATATAACTTTTTTTTTCTAACTACAAATAAGTATAGTATTTGTGTTCATTTACTTGTCAGCCTTATATATAATAGCTATGCTATAATAAAAACCAATTTTCGGAATAGCTCATTTTTTTTCTTCTTCTTCTTCTTCTTCTTCTCATCTAGTCAGGTGAATTGAAGCTAAGTTACTAAACATGAATCTACGAATGAAAATAGTGATATGATTAAGTACTTAAAATTATGAACGGTATAAAAGTACTAAATGTTCACGTATAATACTTCATTGTGTTTATATTCATAAATTAAGTTAAAATGGGAGAACGAAAAGCTGTCATTAAAAATGCTGATATGCATGAAGATATGCAAGAGACTGCTGTACATACAGCTGCTGCTGCACTTGACAAATATGAAATTGAAAAAGATGTTGCTGCTTATATAAAAAAAGAATTTGATAGAAAATATAATCCAAATTGGCATTGTATTGTTGGAAAACATTTTGGCAGGTAAGCATCATAAATAAAATCGTTTATTTTTATGTTAATGTCCTTTCATTATGAAATATGATTAGTATATATAATATCTATTGTCAGATATAGTGAATTCGGTCATTTAAGAAACATAACTAATTAGATATAAAGCAAGAAACGTCTATATTTTATAACATTATCTCCTACTTTATAAAATCCATTTTCATTCTTTGTCATATCAGTTTAGACTGATGAGGTTTGTAGGATGATATATATATGTTTACCTTTTATCGATTTAGTAAATACACAATATTTTAATATCTTTCCTTTTTTATAATTCTAATTTCAGTTACGTAACACATGAAACACAACATTTCATCTATTTCTATTTACAAGAAAGAGCTTTCCTTCTTTTCAAATCCGGTTAGAAGATATCAGTGACAAATCGAAACAAAGAAAACAACATTTAGCTTAATTCAATTGTACACTAGTTAGCATACATTTATGTTTAAATGATAGTCTAAATGGTATAATTTAATCTCTTTTCTTTTAACAACAACGACAACAACAACAACAAAAAGAAAGTACAATGGCATTTTTGTACTGTTATGTCAATACATTTTTTTAAATTTGTTTAAAAAACAATGAATAAATAAATTTTTTTCTATAATTTTTGATCAAATCATGACTTTTTAATTAGCTATACTGAGTTTATTTTCAATCTGTTCAGTGAATAGACCATCTTGAAGTTAAAAAAAACCAATGTCATTAATATGTTAACATGATTTATAGTTGCACAACTTCGTGCATTGGTTAAAGTTAGACATTAACATCGTTGGATGCCTGTTCAGTAGTCTAGAGATTAAGTGATGGTGAGCGAGGCTGATAGGTCCTGGGTTCAAATCTCACCAGGCCGGATTATTGATGCGCACTACTGAGGGGTCGCATACTATGACAAAACAGCTATCTAGTGCTTCCAGGTTTCCGATGGTGGTCTTGCTTTAGTTGATTCATGGACTCAACTATTAAAATAGAAAATACCCAGAATTTCAACGAATAAATAGAATGAAACAAAAAACGAACAGAAAAAACACAATGCAAACAATTTTCTGTTGTTAATGTTCTGATCATTCAGGAGTAAATAAACTTGTTTTATCAATGCTTCAATTGACTGATGAATTCATCTAATGAGTAAGTATCTGATGATTCATTCGTCAAACGATTAAGTAACAAGAAAATATGAAACTTATTACAAAGTCGTAGATTGAATTTAAGTATTATTTATTATTTATTCTCAAGTTATCAATAATTGTTATATATTATTCAGAAAATAAAAAGAGAGATCTTCAATAGATATGTATGGACTTTGGCGACCTGCTTGAACATCTAAGCTACCCGTTCTTGTCATCTGGATATTTCAACAAGTTATCTGTTTTTTGTTTGTCGCAGTACATCATTATGGCTATTAATCGCATAACCTATTCAGGTGCGTTTCTGAAAAGTATACAACCTTTCGTTGTAAAAGTTACAAAAAGCCCAATCAGAGATATCGTGGTTGCCGTCAATATGCAGCGAAAAGAATGTACATTATTTAGATGTCGATTTACTGGACTGCTAGCTTCGTCAGCATTGACCAAGAAGTAAGAAACGGAAACTTGTTGAAATGATTTGTGCTGACAATTATATAATGTATCAAAAATATAATATGAATAAAGCTAAAAATATAAGCTAATGGTCTCATTTATTTCAATTAATGTTTGACACAATAAATTATTTCTATTAAAGTATATCAGTAATCATCTCATTGAATCAATTTACCAACACAGACTCGTGTAATAGACATTAATCTGGATATTGTTTTACTATAAGTGTAATTGATGTTCACGGAAGTTTATAATTACACCTCAAAACACAAAAAGAGAATTGCAGTCAGTGTTTTTCTAATTCTTGATACTTGTTCTCGTTTGGCTTTTATTCAGCTGCCAATCGTTCATTACTTGCTCACTAATTATAATTGACTGAATCGATTCTAATCTTATGGTTTTGTTTTGTGTTTCATTTATTATGTAATTAATCGATAATGCCGATTTGTTCACATGTCTACAAACTTGGTACACTTTGGTAAATATAATACAAATATTAAGTTATATTAAATCCATAAAAACGTGAATGAATGAAGTTAATTATTCTAGATTGTTAGGTTAGCAGCACTCACATTGTGGTTATTATTTAACTTAATAATTACAAATCAAATCACTGCTATTTTTAGTTCAGATAAACTTAAACGTTCAATATAAATTATGTGTAAATTACTAATAAGTGACTGATCGATTTCAGTCCTAAACTTAAATTTAAATAATCAGTACGAGGGCAATATTCGTTTTTTACCAATAATACTTCATTATAAAAGATCAGGTATTAGTCAGACAAGTGATCATTAACGAATCCTGTTTTCGCTTAGAGTTAAGTTAACGGGAAGAGAGAACTACGTGTCCAGTTCAAACGCGTCCATAGCAAATACATGTCACTTTTCAATTACGAAAGTATGTTGTTCAGAAAGACCATCAAATTCAAATGATACCAAATAAATGATTGTTTGTAGTTACAAGAAGAGTATGTCCATTTACTGACTCTGATTAAAAAAAAACAACATTTCTAATTTGAAATCCTATTCCATGATCTATCTTTCCAGAAACTTCTGAATAAGGAACTGAATAAACATCAAAAATTACGAAGATTTATAACTGTTGTCTAGTCAGAATACAGATTATCCACAGTAGATAATTGAGTATATATTCATTATTGCAAAACTTGCTAGACATAAATACACCCAATCCATCACTTTCCTTATTAAAAAGGCTTAAATAAAAGGCTTTTTTCTTCAATAACTTTTTACATAACAGGTTAGATCGAAATTATATATTTTTAAAAATCTTGAATCATTGTAAAGTAGTGAAATATCCGTATCGATAATGATCTAAATTCACTGCATAGATATACATGCAAATATCTTCAAGAAAGTATTTATGAAATTACGTACACTGAATTCATCTTGTACCTACTTCATGAACAAACGTAATGATTTCAAAAGTTCATTTTTTAAATATGTATTTAATGTGATTACAGTATATTAGTTACATTTTATGTCAGATGGAATAAAATCAACATGAGAAAAGTTCAATTCTTCTTTTTGTGTATAATAATATTCAACAAAACTGAATGATAATGTGAAATGTACTGAAAATATGCTAATGTGAATTTAGTTTGTGATTTATTGTTTTGGGCTAGTTGAATTTTGAGTTGTTATCCCATCTATCACTTCATCAATCCATGTTCTAAAATATGCAACTCTTGTGAATAAACCTGGATAAAGCTCAGGTGCCGTAGCGTGTGTAGCTGAAGCTACACCAACAACGTAGTTTATATCATCTTTCTTATAAATCAGACCACTCCCACTATCACCCTAAAAAAAAAGCAAAAGGAAATTCGCTTTATTTAATTACGCAAATGATATAAGCTTCTTAATTAAGTCCATTCAAATAAATAATATACTTCATAAAATAATAATCGTTCCACCACCTACGACCATAAAAATTATATGCCATTTCAATAAGTTAGCGCTAATTGATTTATTAATGATCTTGTTGAATTCCTCTAAAAGTTGTAACGCATCTTGAAATAACTTTGATTCCCATTAAGACCGCTGAACACTAAGTACTTACTTTTTCTAGTTTAAACTTGTTGACAGTTGAGATTGACTATAATTCAACGATAACTTTAAATGATTACTATATTACATGACGGGTGGAATGGAGTTGAAAAAGTGGACTATTTAGTTATGACATGTAAGGTTATTGTAATTCCCCCCAAAATCCTATGTAATAAATTTAATCACATTTTACTGCATACATATGTGAACTACTAATTATTTTTAACACATTTACCCACTTATACTAATACCTGGTGATTTTAGTAGCTTTTAAGTTGATATGTAGTGGTTACATAATGTAAATTTATCAAGAACAAGAGTAACTTGACCAATGTTTGAGTATACGCTACTTAAGTGAAAAATCTTTGACCAATGAAAATTACGAAGAATTAATGTTTCTATTGAGATGGTAGAGAAGATTTGTAGCTCTGTTGGAGTTCGTGCTGATGATGTCGTTCAAAAGAATGATGAAAGCTCCACGACCAAACCATCAAGCTCAGAGAACAAAACTCCACCAAAATTAATCTTTCAATTCCTAATTTCATCTGGGTTTATTTTATTCCTAAAATGCTGCAGAAAAAATATTTACATAAGATACGTAGCACTTTTTATTATGCAAAAGCTTACCTAGCTTTGTCACAATAAAAACCAAACATTTGCTTAGTAATCATATGCTTTGGTGGTCTCACTTTATTTCTTCAGCAAATATAACTGTAAAGTACAGTATAGTGAAACTATTCTCAGTGATTGTTATATACATTTTTCATAAAGTTTGCAAATACTGATGAAGGTGAACTCTTAAGTATTGATATACATTCATTTGCAAAAAATAATCCATTAATGTTACAAGTAAGGTTATTTTTAGTAATTTCTTTAATTGATATCTCATTTCAACGTAGAAAAGATGAAGAGATATTTTTACTGAGGGCTGGACACTTCAATTTTAGTTCATTCTTTAAGTATTTCACAATAGATTTCTTATGATCCACATTTTTCACAAGTCTATCCCTATCAATATCAGTTGTTTCAAATGTAGGCTTCTCACAGCTAGCGAAAAATATCGAAACGTAACAGATTTAATTTATTCTTCAAATTTCGTTATTCGTGCTCTGATCAATGATACCATTGGGAGATGATGTATAAATATTTGAACATCATCATGATGGCATCGTTAGTTTTGTTATTATGATTTTGAATTTGCTTAGGGATATAATACTAATCTCTATCTCATTTGTAAAGTTACATTATAAAATCCGTCTTACAAAATACAATTTAATCAAATAGAAAACTTCTGAATCTGTAATTCTCGTAGAAACAGTCTTGACTAGATGTATGCGAATTCCCAAACATACCGACTGAAACTAGACTTTCATAATCACAAAAATTATTTTGCAATTCAGTTGAAGAACAAATATTAGTTATAGGGCTTACTGAGCATATTCCTACTCGTCCTTGGTAATAACCAGCGCAAAACTCATGTTGATCGTTTAAGCCTGCGGCATTGCCATACATTAGCGAACAGTCCTGATTTTTTAGTGTTAACAAATGAACAGCTTGAGCCTGTGCTGATGGTTTACCATTTTTTACACGACAACCCCATCCGACAAATATGCAATCAGCATGATCAGGTGGCCAAGCAAGATAATTTTCACTAGGTGGTAATTCAGCAGGTTGAACCCCTGGATCTTCCGACGGCAAGGGTGTTTCTAATTCGAGCAAAGCTAGATCATATTCTAGATCGTCTGAAAAGACAATAAAGTATAGAGTATAAATTTACCATTACTGTCAGTCTTTATGATTATTGCCATTAATAAACCTATGGTCTAGTTCAGGTGATAAAGGCCAAGTTACAGAAATGCGAAATTCTTGTAATTGCATACTCTTACTTATGAATGGCTGTTCAAATGAAAATAACTAGGCTTATAAAGGAACATTCTCCATGTAATGGTAAATTTTGTGTAAAATTAATGAATTGCCGATGTTGCATAAAAACTTCGATATTTTACTATATACATACTTTATCTAGCAAAATTCACTTAACAAGTTTACTTAGCAAAATTCACCTTTCTTCACTAACTATTCAATATAAGCTTACTTTCTCAATAATGATCATGTGCAAACTTCTACTTCACAGAGAACATTTTACCTTGGCGTTAGTCATATAAAAATATAATTACGTAAACACCAAATCCAGATGAATAAAAAGATAACAGAAAAAATAACCATATTGGCAGTATTAATCGTGATAGTAACATATCGTGTAAATATCTTTATCGACAGCTTTCGTAAGTTGACTTTTTCGTCTTAAAAGCAAAATTTAGTTGCTTAAAAAGTGCGATTTGAACTTAAAAATACTTTTCAAATTATTTATCCGTGTAAGCAACCACTTTTCCCCATTAAAATCTAAATTCCATTTATATAAAGTAATGAAACTGCTTAATATGATCTATGTCAAACGATATGATTAAACAGATTTCCACATATAGATATGTATACGGTTGCAATTTGTCAGTATCTTTGAGCACAACATTATTTATAAAACATTTCATCCATTATATCTTGATTAAGGCAAAATGATCATCAAAGTTGTTACTTTACACCGATTTTCTTCATAATGTCGGCACACATTTATAGATCGTTAAGATATTACCAAGATAAATAAAGTTTAATTTCAAAAGAACATCATCCTGACTATCAGATACAAACATCAAAGGAATGAAGAAAATTTGGCAACAGTTGAATAGGAAAGCACAAGATATAATAGGGTGGAGATAGTTAGTTAGCAGCCTGTACTAAACGAAGGATAACAAGCATAAATAAGCAAGTAACTAAAGTTGAGATTAAAACATAATTTGAAATGTCTTAATAACACCATACAAAAATAACAAACAGTTTTTTATTGATTTTAGAAAACAGTATAGTTTGTTTACTATTTATCATTTTTTTGCAATGCTTACCTGGTCTATAATTTGGATGAAGTATAATTTGTTTTACATGTGTATGCCAAACAGCTCCTTGTCTGTCTTTTGAACTACTATTAAATTATGATGCAAAAATGTGAAATTTTAGTGGGAATAATTTTCAAATATTGTAAACCATTCATATGTACAATGTAAAAGTCTGTTTCAGAATTTACCATATCGCATATTTATTGATCTTTTTACATTCATAACATGCTTGTTGATATAATAACAAAGCACTGAAATGTTTTAAGCGATAACTGACTAATGTGCAGGAAAATCTAAATGCAAATTATTTAGATGCTTGAGAACCACCTCATTGACTATCAAATAAACGTTTTACTTAATGGGATATATTTTACAAATTGTCCATTGATTTGTGTGTTTATTTGCTTGTTCATTTGACAAGGCATAGCTACACACTAACTAAAAATACCAACGGCGTCATAATTATTTAACTGGTCTCTTTTTACTACTGATATGTTCGACAAATGTAAATGGATTTCTGAAAAAAAAACTAACATTTTATTTTTAACAGATTGAAATCATGAGTCAGTTGAAGCTAGACCACCATTGAAAACCTGGAAGCACTGGACGGCCGTTTCGTCCTAGTGCGGGACTCCTCAGCAGTGCGCATCCACGACCCCGCACCACCCGGGGCTCGAACCCAGGACCTACTGGCTTCGCGCGCGAGCACTTAACCATTAGACCACTGAGCCGGCATCCAATGGTGTTAATGTCTAACTTCAACCAATCCACGAAGTTGCGCTACCGTACACCATTGTCCTCAGTGAGTTCCTATCTCACAACAGACCTGGTTGAACTCCACTAGTAACGACTTCTCACTAGAACTCCAGAAGTGTCTCCTGAAGTCAGTCACTAGTGAGCAGGTGATTATTATTATCAGAGTGGGTTTTGTGGAGATTTTAGAAATTTCACAGATTGAAATCATATAAATATAAATGTACATGTGGGTAAACTACAATCAAACAAATAAACTCCATGTTTGTTATATGATCAGAAAGAAGTCAGTGAATTATACAGGGAAAAAAATGCACTAAATGTGTAAGAAAAAAGACAAGTCAAATGAAATCGAATACATAATATTAATTTATTCAAAAATTTCATACTATTTTCACTACTGATAAATGTAAATAAAGTGAGAATACATGATCGTAGCAGAATAACAAAGCACAATAATTCACTTATTGTCGGAATGAAATTTTAGTAGTCTAGTGATTGGATTCATGAATCTATTTAAGTTAGACAACCAGTGAAAACCTGGAAGCACTGAACGGCTGCTTTGTCCTATCTATGAACTTCTCAACAGTGCGCACCCACGATTCCGCACGCGAAACTCGAACACAGGACCTTCGGTCACGCACGCGAACGCTTAACATCTAGATCAATGAGCCGGCACTCAACGGTGTTAATGTCTAAATTCAGTCAATTCACGATGTTTTGCAACTGTCCATCATTGTGTTCAGTGAGTAACTGCCTCATGACAGACGCTTGCTCAAATTAACTCGTAAATTTAGACATTAAATAATTAAATTATTTTGATATACGAGATAGCTCTTCATTTTCGTTTCCACTATAGACTCATTATCAAACCAAACGAATGTATAAGTCAAGTGACTTCGTTGAAACTAGACAAGTATATTTCTCTTTAACTCCTAGATCTTTATGTAACCTTCTTCCTTATCATTATAGTTGTTACTAACATTCCTACTCGTCCATACACATGAATACATAAACATTCACCTCATTTATGATATCTCAATATATTCATATAATTTTGTACATAACATTGTCTTTTACCAACTATTCGATCTGATTTGTACTTACCATATTATTTCTCTCACTCTATTTTTTATATTTATTCTGAATATTAATTCTACAGCTTTATTTCAGCTAATACAAGATAACACCGTATGTTAGTCATTTTACCACTAACGATTTCATTTTATTTTACTTATAATCCCTAATTTTAATGTCGTAATTTAAAACAATGAAATTTACTTTAAAGTTGATTATTCTTCTGAACTATTAATTTGGATGCATTTCGGTGTATACAACTGATGTCGATAGATATAAGTAGTATGTATCATCAATAGAAAGTGAAATACCTGATAGCAGAAGGTTAGGAAAACCGAAGAAAAATGAACGAGAACAGAAAATGATTGATACAGCAACGAATTATCAATGAATTCTGAGACGATTGATTGGCTTTTCGTAAATGAATGATTTACTATATGGTTCTTAGCTTTTACTAAGAAATTGTGTAATTTTCGTGTTCAACTACATTTTATTGTCCTTAATAATGTTCTTGTTCACTATAGTATAACTGCAGAAAATGAGGAGAATTCGTTGTAAGCAATATTTCCAATTCATATATCTACATTTTGATATGGTGAGAAATTTCTAAATAATAAATTATTTCATAATGAGGAATAAATCAAAAACCCAGCTAATGAAGATATATGATACAGAGTTCGTCATATTGGCACTTGGATAATTAGTAAATCACATTGAAGTACATAAAAGCTTATTATACTACAGACTGTGAGAGTAAATATTGTTTTTTTCAGATCGTCAAGTAATTGATTAAATACGATCTCATACTACTTAAAAAGATGATAAACAGTTCAAACATTAAAAGCATAAAAATGTATGATTAGAATATTGGTCATTAGTTAAACATTAATTTACAATTACAACGAATACTTTCTATTAGCGAATTCTACCTTACTGCTCATCAAAAAAAAACGATAAGGATACATGAAATTGGTGTACATATTTACATTGTCCTAGAAACAATGACAACTATTTGATATAATTAGGTAAATAAAACATTTAAATCCCTCACTTCACTTCTAGATATGTGTATATACACAATAGTTTGAACATTACAGTTTATAATAAAATGCAATATGCATGCATTAACATCATTTCAATAAGACATTTTCTTTTAAAAAATGATAGAATAATTTAACTTACCTGGAGAAAATATCAATTAACCTTTTGATTAAAGTAGCTATAATAGTTTGACGTCCATTTGTACCTGGTTTTAATACATGTCCTCTATATCCATGTTCTTCACCTAACTAAAAATTAAATTAGTTATATTATTGAACTATATTCTACAAATTTGTACAAATAAACGTATACAAATTTCAGATGGTTCATAGATTTTATCTTTGACTCTTTGGAACCTATTTTCATTTATTTGATAAGTCTTAGTTTTCTAGGAAACATATTTTGATCAATACAAAATTAAATAAATCATCATAACGTAATTACGGAATAGTTTTAAATAAATACCATGAAAATGAATAAAAAAATCGTATATAAAGATGCCTCACACTTGTGGTCGAATAAATCTGAACGTATGTCAAATAGGAAACTATCCTATTGACAATTCATGGTTAACATGTAAACACCATATTTTGTGAGATTTTTTTGAGAGGAAATCTTGGGAAAGTGTTTTGACAAAATATAAGAAAAAAAACAACTGTAGAACTGTAAAATTGTTCAAAATAGATCAGAGATGACTGTAAACACATTTGTAAGAAAGCTGATTAGCTATAAAGCGACTTAGAATATTTTTTATTCATTATAACAGTTTACTACACATATTCAACTAAACAATAAATAATGCCTACATTATTTGATTCCTATCTTAGCTACTTCATTTATATACATTATCTGTTGCTTAATTATATGTAACAGTTGCTTAGTTCATCCATGAACACATTGATGATACCAACCCTACTAACGGCAATAATAATTTTAAAGGACATGAGAAAATGGAAATGGTTGAATGTCTGAAATGATAAGGGGTTAAATCTTTAGCCTAACAATCTCAAAACAATAAGATTAGTCATTATAACCATAAATTTGAAATGAAAACTGAACCAAGGTCAAAAAAGAAAGCGTTGTTTGGATTTAATAAAGATGAGGTCAATCAAACAAAACCGAGAAATGTAAGTAAGGTAGTTGGAACAGCTAATTAACTATCATATCAGTGGCAAGTGAGCCAGAATTTCGTTTTATGCATACAAGGTGGGGATTTCGAACGCCAAATAGCCTCTGGTTCTACGTTAAAAATTTTATTACTTTGGTAAGCTACAGATTCATAACTTATGATATAAGAATCTCATTTTCATAAGGTAAGCAGAAGAGTGACAACCTAATTTTTAGACAGATTATGCATTTAGCATTTTAAAACTATCTTCAATTTTATAACGGTCAAACAAATGTTCAGATGAACTAAAACTCTATTTACACCGCAAATATCAGTCTAATAAATAAACTAATGAAAACATCATAAAAATAAGAATTTAATAAACAATGATTGTCCAAGTGTCATGATAATGGATATCAATAAAAGTAACTTACTTCAATCACGTTACTTCCAGCTTGAACATGCCAGTTACTTGGATCCAAAAGGCTGAAATGTAAATAATCGCTTTTGGTTGAAAAGGATAAATTCAAGCTATCGATCTAACCTGATTTTAAATGTCTAAATCGAATATGTAAATCCAAATAACAATTTAAAATATTAAGGTTTGTGTAAATCTTTTGATTCAAGCACAATTCATAATACTAGATAACTATTGAATACGAAGCTGAAGTGGACATCTATCATATTATAGTCGAATACTTCCCATTAATGCACCTACCTGCCCAATTAACAGTTAATCTATGTGCCATGAGTTATCGTGCATAACGTGTTACCATTATGTCTTTCCGTTAACATTCACTCAACACTAATGGTTTGAGGAAATTGTTTGATATGGTTATCGTATCACTAAATTTTCTGTCAACCAGATTAATCAAAAATGTCTTTGATTATGGAATAAAAGTAAAGTGAATTCTGTGAAGAAAATTTTCTTCTCAACGAAGTCATTCTTATTTGCATGTCGATGTGCATCTATAAATTTACTTGCTCCTGTGTGGCAGGTTACATTGAATGCAGGAAGCGAACACCTTCCAAACGCATCTCAGAACATTACAGTAACCATTTCAACCCAGAAGCACCTAATCAACTCTGAACTCGTTACTTCAAAGGTGTCTTCTTCCAAAATAATGTGCACAAACAAAGAAACTGAAATGAAGGGAGGTTTGATCAAAAACCTATGCACAGCTGAGCCGTTTGCAATCCACCAATTTAAACCCGGACTCTTCATGCAAAAACGATACGTCCAACCCTACATTCATTTTTGAACCAAACCCCCTTCTGTATTGTTTTTTTTCAAAATTATTGTCTTGTAATTTTAAACCTTAATAAGTTGTCATTATCCTTCAACAAATTTTTCATAATTACTGTTCAGTTTTATTATCATAACCGTTTTGTTTTTCATTTTTTTCATATACCAAGAGGACAATTATCTTTCATTATTGTGACCACTAAATTAACTTCATCTTTCTATTCTTCTCTAACCCCTTGGTTATTACGTAACCTCATTTCATATTCAAAGTCATGAATCACTGTGTGATGTAATATTTTCTATCTTTCTATAAGCATATATTTACCATACAACTACAAATGTCAATGTACAGCATAAGTTAGTGATTTCGTTGTAAAGGAGAAATGTCTCTCCGGAATTCTCTTTATTTTTATTCAATGATACAATGAGTTGTCTTAATTGTTTTAAGATGTCTCTAAACTCAAAGAAACGTTTTTCAAATGTATTATCACATTTTTCCTACAATCTACCTAAGTGTAACTAATGAAATGTACGAAGTCTACAACAGATTTTCTTCTTTTTCCTTTCATATGTCATTTGAATTTTAGTTAAAGTGAAAATTGTTAATATCAAACATACTGAATTATTCACAAGGTAAATGCCTTCTCTATTTGTTGAATAAAAGTATACAATTTGAATAAAATATTTTACTATAAAATTGCTTCGAAACTTTTAATTACTGGGATTTTCTCCATGATCCAGCCCAAAAACAATGAGCAGCAGTAAGCAACCAACGATCTCGTATAAATGTTGATCCACAATATGTGATTTGTTTGAATATAGGATTTGTACCTTTTATAGATACAGCCCATGGATATTCTAATTTTTCTGCTTTTTGACCATTAATTACACGTTTTTGTATTTGTAATGGACTAAATAGATTATGAACTGAAAATTAAACATATAGATATTTGAATCAATCACATGAATATTTAGTAAGTTCTAAAAATGTACTAATCACATATAACATTATGTATACTTATCTTGTCTCAACCACCTACCACATCAAATATTTCTTAAAGGAATAGTTAATGATTAGTTAACTTACGAGTTGTCCTTTTCCCACTTGGGTTCAGATTCCATTACAAGTGTTTGAAGTCTTTTTTATATTCATTGGACTATTAACTGAACTGGACTTAGACATTCGATACATATTTATAATGAGTGGATATATATATATATACTCAGTTAATCTTGTAAAGTATCCCTTACAGTTTTTATGTCATTTTCAAGCTAAACATCATCTTACTCTCCTCAATTAATTACATTAAATCATCTCCCGCTGTAAGACTTGTTGATTTCATTTAGTATATTACTGTAAATGTAATCACCTTATCTTAGATCCTACTATATATTTAACAGTTTATACATGTGTAGCTACGTACATGTACCAAAACGACTAAAGAAACAAATAAAATTACGAATAAACAAAACCAGATAATAAAAATCAATCTTCCTGTATTACTCAATACATAGTTGAAACAGGTTATATGATTGATTTAAACTTAATCTTTATGGTTTCGAGTATAAGTTGTCTAGGCCGAATGCTAAAGTTTGTTGAAACCCTGGTGATTCGAAAATGAGAACTGCTGTTATATATATTCGAAAACAATTTGCAGTCACCTCAAGCCGATTTAAGTAGTATTGCTCAATTATTCAGCGTTATGAGTTCCACACTGTTTTGCATTATATTTTCTATTCTACAATTCTATTTACACTTGTAATAATTCAATTTGAAGAAATGGTTTGAATGAATTTAGAAAACGTCAGAAATTCAAATTTCTACTTATTGAGATATCACAAATATCTCGGTATTATACAACTAACATTCCAACCAATGCTCAATATACTTAAAATTATCAAGTTAAAATTCCGTATTGAAACTTTATGATCTTTCTTTTCTTTTCTATTTCATTTGCCTAATTCGCCATTTATATTTCCAAGTATAAATGTTCTTAACAACTATGCATCTAATCGAATTGTTCAAAATGTATTTTGTTATGACATCACATAGCTCTGATATTTTTCACCTCTTATAACATTATTGAAATCCACATAATTTACAGTGCCCATCATTAAAATGATATCCTGATATATCCTATTATCAGTCATAAAATGACTCACACTCATAATATATAAAACAATAGAATTTTGATACGATTACTTATAAACATATTCATATATCATTGTTAACTTACCTAAAATTATTTCACATGTAAATATAATATACACAGGAAAAATCCTCATATTCATCACTAACAATTATTGTTTGTTTACCAAAGTAACCGAATGAAATGAATTTACAACAACTGAATTCAATAAAGATAAATGACAATGAATAATACACATATATATAACATTCAGTTTAATGTAAATCATATTCTGTGCAAAAAGAATATATACCATTCAATATGTTCTGTCTTTTTTTTCCCTTTTCTCTTTCTTGACTTTATGAAATAAATAATAATTAAAAAAAAATTCTAACAAGAATAGATCTGATAGTGTTAACTAATAAATCTCAATGAAAAAAAATTGGTTCAAGTTAAATTTATCATGAGAAAGATAAAAAGAGAGAGAGAGAGAGAGAAAGTAACAGATTTGATTTCAAAATTATACCCAAACAAATAAACAATAAACAACAACAGCAACAACAATACAAGAAAATATTACCCAAAAAATACATGGTAACCAATTCCTTTTTAGTAATTAACCACATTGATTACAAGGTTGAATGTATAAATATTAGAAGTGCATGTCTATATACATATGAATGTTGTTTACAATATATATTCTTCCATTTAATACATTCAAAATCCGTCTATAAATAACTGATATTTAATTTATCACTAAAATCATTGAAAAAGTAACAATTATGATGAAAATTCATAGTTTGTTTGTTTTTTGTAAAGAATCATCTTTAATTTATGGATGGTTAAAATTAGATAATTGTTTCTACATATATTTGGAAATCATTTGGACAAATAGAATTTTACATTTTTAAAAAAAAAATTGAGAATAGTTTCTAGTTTGTGTTTGAGAATTTCCATAGTATTCGATAGCTTATTTTCAAGGAATAAACAGAAAGATTTGTGGTAAGTTATGCTATAACACTTCAATGATTGTTGTTTTTTCAATGAAAATACATCAATACTAATTCAAACACTATGTCGTTGAACAATAAGTATCCATTTGGGAAGATATTCGATAATCTTCAAGCTGGCATTTTGGTGAATTTCAGTTCATTTTTAAATGGAATACATCAATTTAAAATATATATACTTTTGTAATAGTATTTTAGATAATTTTTAATACTAAGAGAATCAAGTATATGCAGAAATATCTACATGAAAATAATGTTAACTAGAGTTTCTGTCTATTTGTTATCAAATGTATGTCATAAAGGAAGAATGTATTCATGGAACGCCAACAGGGTTGCGAAGCAGGGAATTAGTAGGTCAGTTTAGTAAACTTCATTAGCTGTTCGTTTCATAAGTATTCTCACCAACTAAATGATTGCAATTTTTTGTAGACAAAGATGTGTTTCTCATCAGCAGAATGTACGTTGTTCTATCAAACTGCACAATAAATCTCATCATCATTCCTGAGAACTTAGTCAAAAGATGTTAGGTTTATGACTCGTTTGAATAAATTGGCCTGATATCACAGTTTCTCCTTACTTCATTTTTAACAATTTGGTTATCAAATGACCGGGTAATGTACAGTTTGATGAATAAATCAGCCCTCGTTAAACGTAATCAAACGCTTGTGAATTTCAGCAAGTCGAGAATAACGTTTGATAAGGTTTTTTGTACATTCTGTAAACCTCGCGATACCAAACAAAAGATTCTACAAGATTATTTGTTAGCTACTTTAATGAAATAATTTAAAGACCAACTGATGACTGTTATCCATGCAAGTAATTATTTCATGTTTCTTGTTAGCTGTCATCTCAGTAGTGACCACTTTATTTTTACGAAAAATTATAAATTAACATTATATAATTATTCTTACTATCAAAGCAGCCACGACAGCATTTTCCAGTTTCGTGTAATGGTCATATTACTGTCAATACCGCAAAAGGTTTGGATGATCAAAGCACTTCTACATTGGAACGAGATTCACAGCGTATCATTTCAGTTGAAAAAACACTGAATATCGATTTCCTCGTTGCATTGTAATAACAGAGTTCGAAAACCATATTGATACATAAAAAATTAAATGAGGACTACTCTGTTCCTTTAATTTACACTAAATGAAATGATTACAAAATCGCTGAATAAAATCAAAACCATCCATAAATCAAACTACCTTTTTGTTTATGCTTTTTGATGCTCTTTAGTGACCTAAATATTATAAGTAGTGGCATAATATACTAGAAAAATAATTAGAAGTTAATTTATCAGATATTTATTCTCCGTTGTTATTTACGTTGTTATTTAGATCATTTATCAACGTTGTTACCGTCAGTGACTAAGATTAACTAATAGAAACAACTTAACACAGAACAGCTATTTTGCTTCAGTTTGCAGTTTTTCAAAAGTGAGTATCTAATCACTAACCCAAGACTTTATGTCTCGGACCTCAAACATATCAGATGATGATTAATACTGGAAAAAGTATTCATGCCCCAAATCGCATTCACACAAATCACATTTATAGTCATGCAATAATATTCGTTCTTAGTTTTTTGTACTACGTCACTTATCTACTCCCTTCTCTTCTCATTTTGTGCCTTCCTTTACTTTCCAACTTCTACAAAAGCGCACCTATGGTGGAAATCTTGTCCTGTATAAATGATCTCAAGTCACTGACTGATCGCAAGTTCAAGGCTACCACGAACTATAAATACTGAACCAACTTTCCTGAAACCACATATATCGTTTAAGCTCGCCTCCATCAATGTTCGTACACCGATGCATATCCGGTGTGAGTGAAACTATCGGTGAAGCTGATGATATGCTAATCAGTGACATCTATCAACATCGTAGACGATGATCAGAGTTTTATGAGAGGTAGATCAAGTGGTCTAATGCCCCAGTGACATCACTGAGAGTGTTCTAACGTACATCCCAGGTGGCGACTAATCCACTTGACGAGGCAGAAGTCCGCTAAAAAATTCAACTTCTGAAGAGCTGTGAATCAACGTTCCTGGATGTTAGAATAACTTTCTACTTCTTACAGGCCGATAATCGTGATTCTTCGTGATTTTATGGCTGTCTTCGATTCTTTGGACGGGAATGTCCTCTTAGGCAGTAATGCACAATCACATCATTCATCTTCACTTTTGCTAATATTGGCTTTCTGGAAACAGCTCAAATGAATGTAGGCAATGGTGGTGAGGATCTGTTGCCTGGAGAAAGATTCCTCGGCCTTGAGTATGCAGATGATATTGTCTTATTATGAGATGATACTCAAGCCATGCAGTCCGTATTTAAATAGTTGGCAGTCAGCACCCGTAGATATGGTATGCGCCTTGTAACTTCCAAGTGCTAATTACATTTACAAGACTGACAGGACCTAAATCATGCACTCACTCTGGGTAGTGTGTAGGTAAAACTAGTCAAAACGTTCGTGTATCTACGTTGCTGAGTGAGTGGTAGTAGCGGTTTGAGTGACGAGTTCACTTATAGTGAAAGGCAGAGCTGCTTATTCCAATCTGAGCCTTCGCGAGAGAGCAGTTTTGCTATATGCATGTGAAATCTGGCTTCTCCAATTTGAGGATATTGCATGATTCTCTGCGTTTGAACGTCGTAGTCTTCAAATGCTTAGTGACATCCAGTGTTAACGCTTAACCTATAAATAATAATAATTAATTTATATTCTGAAAAATAATAATTACAGAATTCACGCCAGTTTACAGGCATGATCAATTTGATATAAGTAATAACGTTAAACTTGCAGAAAACAAACATGTGATAAAAGAAAGTTTTAAGTATACTAGTTCACTAGTTGTTTAAGTAGTACATAAAGCAGAGGTTTGGCACTGCGTGTTTGGGCAGAACGACAATATTTCATTTAGTATCACTATCTCAAAAAATCGATTTCTGCGGCTTTGAAATGTCTTATAAATTTCTTCCAGGAGAGTCCCAATTCGTGCATAATTTGTCGACTCTGTGATCGGTTGGAAAAGGCGGAGATATGGTAGTGTATGGCATGGTTTTGTGGTATGAAGAAAAGTTGTACAGGACAGATTTGTGCTACACTTTTACGACTCCCTGTTTAAAGAACTGCATTTGGTGCAACACAGTAGCATGAGATGCCATCAGGCATGGCTCAGAGTAGAAGCTGGTGGCAGTCCCACTGCAACTTTACTCCGCTTTTTTCATTAAAGTGACCTTAACCTTTTTAATTGAAAATAATATTTCTGAATTTCTTCTCTTATTAGAATTATTATTTCATTCTCAGAGACTAATTTGTCTTCGTTCTCCGTCTCTTTTTCGCTACTCACTCTCCGTTCTCCATCTCTTCCAAACCTCAATGGTACTGTGTGATGCATATGTGATTGGTGCCTCCTTGTACGAATATTTACGCGTTATAATAAATAAATGCATAATAAAATGACCCTTTGAAATCTTAACTTTATTATCACTTCTGACTTTCAAAAAAGACAATCAAGTGTTGTGTCACATTTATTCTTATCTCATCCATAACCAAAAACTGTCAATGAATAATTCCGTACTGACACAAGTCTATGATATATAAACTACGCGAAACCAACTGTCAACAAATAACAGCAAATTTGTGTAAGGCAGTGATTTCAAACCGAAATCATACATTTTGTGGACTAGATATTACTTAACTTTGATTGAATATTGAGATTTGATAATTCAAATCTGAATTGTCAACTAGTAACTGTGATCGGTTATTAACTGATGAAATGTCTGAATGTGTTAAACGAATACTGTTTCGTATTCACTTTCTTAATATTTCATCTGAACGTTAAATGCAGGTTGAGTAGCGCTTCAGCACAGAGATACCTCAACAAAATGTTAATTCTTGAATACCTAAATCACAAAAACGTCTAGTTTAAGAATTCCTGGGATTACTTGGATAAGATGATGAAAGTAAATTCCAGAAGTTCCATCCGAATACCCTTAGACGATTGAAAAGTAAATTTTTCGGGTTTAAAAAAGGTATTTTCGGTCGATTTTTGAAAAAAAAACTATTTAAATCAACAAAACTACCTTGATTAGTAATAAATAAGCATAATCTGTTTAAAGACGTATGATTAGATGCATGAATGTTCTGTTCTACACATAATTTATTTACTTATATTACATTAAGAGTGTTTCTAGAACCTCTTCAAACAGAAAGTAACCAGTGCAGCAGTAAAGACGTTTTGAAACTAATATGCAGTTCACATGTTAGAAATAAAACCATGTTTTCACTCGGCATCAAGTTTTGTGCACATGGTAGACTGACCTCATTAGCATGAATCTGATCTCACTTAGGTTGCAAAACGCGAAAATTTCGTAATTCTTTTATGATGATTTTAACAATTAAACAGGAGACGACTAGTCAATGAAAGGTCTGATTCATGTTAAATTACTGATTATTATGTGTGATATAAAATCATCGAATTTTTTAACTACAGTGGTATCGTAGATTCTTCGTTTATTTGTTGTTTATGTTTCACAGAAGTTCCTTTTTTCTCATCAAGGTTCAACCTTAGCGATGAAGCCAGGCCAACCTTTAATTTATCGAATTCCATAATTGAAAATATGTTATGAGATCTCTTTTCAAAAGTAAAACTTTAAAAACAAGATCCTGAACTTGACTAACAAGAATTATTTCTTAAATGAACGGATGAGCCTTTAGATGTGATTTTTTATACAGGAATATGTCTTCTTAATTTATTCATTCAGTGGTATAATCATAAACCACAAAATATTATCGCTGTGAAGTTAGCCTTAAACAAGTATTGATTTGTGAATATCAGATCCTTCGGTGGTAATATCTTCTATGGACATAAATGATAAATGACGTGATTGAAGATAACGCATCATACTCATCTGATTTGAATCGAAATGCACAAAATGCATGCGAAACTTTAGATTTTGATCGTGAACCAACTAACCTACGATTGTTACCTCACGTCGTGTGGAAGCATAATCCACCCACCAGCATTCTCCATTCAATTCCATCCTAAGCGTTTCCATCCAGCTGTTTTCAGTTGCCATTCACACTTTTGCTGTCTGCTTGTAATTCCCGACTATAAGTATGGCTTGGTCTTCATCTTTTGCGTTCACATTCAGGATTTTAAGTCAAGGATTGCTTAAATATGTGGTCTGATGATTTGCAAAATATGTCCTCTATCCATTCGCAACACCTTTCTTAATTTCTTCTTCATTTGGAAGCTGGTTTGTTGCTGATGTTATCCATCCAACGGACATTGAGTATCATATGTAAACAATTGCATATAAACACTTTTACTGTTTTACTAATTTTTGCATTAGTTCTCTAAGTCCCAGCTCCGTATGGTAAAATTGTCTTAAAATTTGTTCTGAAGATTATGAATTTCATGTTGTCTTACAAATATCTGTTTAAATTTCTATATGTTCTTCAGCTGTAGGAATTTGTTGCATATGGGATAGATTAGCGAAGTCATCTTTAAAGTCCAAGTCATGATACTGAATTAAAGCATCATTGTGGTTGCAATTTAACAGTGTCCAGTCAAGCTGTTAACCATATGTGGAAAAATTCGAATACCTTACGTCTACCTGACGTTTGTGTTGTTGATGTTGTTCAGGTGAACAATTAAAACTTCACATTAAAGCTATCCTAGTCAGAGAACCAATTTCTACTAACAGCATCCACCTGAGCTAAACATCCTCTCAACCATCTCAAAATATGGGCATACCTATAGGTCTGCTGACTGTCATTGAAATTTGGAAGTCTTTGAAAACATACTACTTAAGACGGAAAGTAAGTGTTCAAAGATTTAGAGTTTACGACATGACCAGTCAATTTCCTAGAAGTCCAAGTAGTGTTTTCACATTGTTTGAAATATTCTCATCCTCTTTCTGGCTTCCAGAAAACTTGTCGAATGGTTATTCAGGCGTACCGACATTCCGCTTTTATTCACCATCAGGAATAATAAATATTAGAAATGATTTTATTCCATTTTATTTGAAAGTAGTCTTGCAATTGAGTAATTTAGCTTCTGAGCCTGTCGAATGGAGTGTGGTTCTTAACATATGTTTCAAACTATATAGATTGTGTCACGGGGAAACATCTATGGATTTATTATCGATCCTCTGCATTTGTACCGTCAATTAATGATTGCCTATATATATATATACATTATTGCTGCAGCGTCATCGGCAAACGGGTAGCAGATAAACGAACAACTGCTCCGGAAACTGACGCGATTCGATATAATGCGACGGACTTCAACAACATTGACAATGTGTTAGAAACTTCATTGGATAAGTTAGTTTAATTTGAAATTAGGAAAAAGTTATTCGATTCAATTGTTAAATGGCTAATCATTCTTGTTTTTGAAATCAATCAGATGTTGTTAACACAGCTTAACATTTAATTGCAGTCCTTCCATCACTAGACTTCACTTAATATTTCTATTGGAATATTGTTGTACGTTAATCGGTTGTCTGTGAAACAAAGTCCCATTTCATCCGACTTAATTTGTCGGAATTATTTTTTATGTACTTTTAAAGAACAATATTTCGTTGATTAACAAAAACAAGTTTGTTCATACTCGAGGCTTTTTATTTCACATTATGAATATTAAACATTTAGAATCGAAACACACAACAAAATTGTTCTACCATCAGTGCTATATAGATAAACATAAATATTCAACCAAAGTTACTACGAGTTACTACAAGCAAACATTCAAAGTACTAGTGTGAGTATGGAATAACATATAAGTGTCCCAAGGCTTAGTAGAATAAAAAGTACCAACGGCAACAACGACGGAAGTTAAAAGATTCGATTCGTATAGCTTATTAGTGCTTAATTGGTTGATTTTCATTATCTATGATAAAAAGGTAAATACCGGGATATTTTCATTCAACCACTGAATAATAACGTCGGAATAGTTTTCAGTCCATTTCAATTTTTCTCTGGATATGTGAATTAAATAATCGATCTTTTTTCGAAGTTCAGGATCTATCTGATGATTAGCTTCTGTTACAAGGATCTGCAAATATGAAGAAGTCATTTTATGCACATTTTATGTGGAGGCAGTACATAAACTTGACAGTTTAATTTTGAAATGAAAAATAGTGAAAATCGATCAGTTATGTAGGATTATAATAAGTGTTCGACTAATGACAAAACATTTTTACACTTGTTTCGGAAATTTTGTGTAGATTCTGCACACATTCCTTTATACGTTAGAATTGCGAAAGAGGGTTTGCAGATTAAAATGTCAATTGTACTGTGCAAGGAACGTTTCAGGTGGAGAACGCAATCGAAAACACAAGATTTGTTTCCAGAGAATATTTTTAGCCATATATCATGACTGAGTTTGTTTAAATACAGTGTGTATGAAAAATGAGACGTCGTATAATTGTCGAGTTAGTTCTCTTAAATTACGAAACGTACACTTGATGATCGCAAGATTCATTATCAGGACTCAGTGTAGAAATGGAGCAAGAAACGCATATTGTGCAATTATATCGTATCATTCTCACTCTACAATTTACATATAAGTAATACCAACGAATCCTAGCAGAATAGTAAGATGATTCCTGTTATCTGGCTCCTGGTACTGATCGCATCTTTGACAATATACTCAAGTGTAATAACTGGTATGAGTAGTTCCACACCGTGTTGATTTTCACTTGACGTTAGAGTTCAAATCATTTAGCGATAATATCTCGGGTCGCAGATCGCAAAAATACATATTCGACGA
Organism: Schistosoma margrebowiei; assembly: GCA_944470205.2. Classification (NCBI taxonomy): domain Eukaryota; kingdom Metazoa; phylum Platyhelminthes; class Trematoda; order Strigeidida; family Schistosomatidae; genus Schistosoma; species Schistosoma margrebowiei. Next base: position 63,940,541 of record OX104028.1, on the reverse strand, counting down.
ATCATACCTAACACGGATGTTAGATTTAGGGCACCCTACAAACCACGTTCAACCACTCAATGTTATTATTTCCCTTTTATTCAGTTTAGCTTCATTGAAACTGTTAACGATTAATGGAGTGTGTGCTTCCAAACATTAACAAAATAGTCTAGATGATCATATTGGAAAAAGTAAATTACATAATAATAGTATATGTGAATGTGGGACGAAACAAAGCAACATGTGCATGTTTATGGAAAATAGATAGGCTCTCAACTAACCTTTTCATGTTTTGTTCCACTAAACACTGAGTAAGGATATTCAGTTAGTGTTTTTGTTAATAATTTCGTAAAGTCTCTGTGAAGTAAAATTTAAAATATGCTTTTGGTTAGTTTGCAAGGTCGCGTTAACTGGACAATCAACCTGTTCAATCAAACTATTCCTATTCTGAAATAAACGAATAACCTAAGTAAATCATCATGATGAAATAAGTAGAAATTATGAGGTAATTGTTTCAGAGGTGCACAACTGGTCGAATCAATTCTCTCTCTCTCTCTCTCTCTCTATATATATATATATATATATATATATATATATATGTATATATATATATATATATATATATATATATATATATATCAGGCAGCTGCTGACTGTAAGAACTAAGTGTAGGTCAGTTAACTAACAGCATTAATGTTAGTCGACAGAGGTGCCTGTATATTGTTCCATTCCAACAGATTTTTTAATGCTGATATACAATTTGCAGAACAGCTTTATGTATTAACGATGACGTCGAACATCATGCTCGCTTAATAGGACACGTCAGCATATTTCTATCAGAACGACTGTTTACATCAAAACAGTGGATGTGAGTAAAAAAATGAAGATGAAATGTGTTATTTAATGTAGTTTGCCAATCCTTGTACTAAGTGTTTATTTATATGTTTATCAACTTAAAATTACATTTGTTGAAACATTTCGATGAAATAAATTACTATGCTCATCAAATAAATGAATTTTTCGGTGGAATTTTTCATATGTGAAAGTATAAATGAAAAAGGCCACAAAATCTCCTTGATTAAGGACTGACATTCCATGACATTGGTATTCAATCTATCTTCTACATATAATGTATACTATACGACTTCACAAGCAAAACGCAAACGTCTGAAGTTAACAAGCACAACCTACCTTATAACATTAATATGACATCGTTTTCTCACTTTCAATAGAAATTTAGACTCACTTATATTTAATAAAGTTATTTACATCACTCAGGTGGTCCCATAAAAATTGGTTGCCAACTGGAGACTCTGAAAAATAGTCAAGTGTAAACCATAAGTTCTTGTTCTCTCTTACCCGCTCTAAGTACCTGATGAAAAGATGGAAGAAATGTTAAGCTAAGTAGGTGTGATGAGCTAATTTAATCTTATAAACATTAACATCTGTAGGATAAATTGATATGAGGGCCAAAAATATATTGTTGTAGTGAACAAGAACACCAGTGGGGATAATCAAACGTATTTAACACAAAATGTCGAGTCTGTGGCGCACTGACACACGTGGCTCCGTAGACCTGCCAAAGAAACAACATTCGACATCACCTTGGCATCTGGGACGCTTAACAGTCGTACTAAGTCATCCGAATCCGATGTCAGCCCATGAACGGCACGTCCTACCGCTCCTCTCCATTGATAGGCCACACTTCAGCCGACTGCCCAAACAAACAATTCGACTGCAGGACCGCAACGGCCTTCGAAGAACAGCACCCTACTCCTCCTGATTGGCAGCGACACCAAATCTAGTGAACAAGAACACCAGTGAGGACAATCGAATATATTTAACTCAAAATCATAGGACTTGTTAATAAAATCTAGCAATCATAAAGTAAATGCTTAATTTGCAAAATGTCCATCAATTGTCTCGAAATGACTCAGAATTCATTGTTCTTGCATTTCCATCCCAATTGCACCCTGTTTCCATTTTTTACTGTTTGATCCTCTTGTCTCTCTGCTGCCAGACGTTCTGCTCACGACTAACATCATGTACTACTTATGTCAATATAAGTAGCACACACAACAATTTGACGGATGAGATTACAGCCAAAATGCCTGGAGTTGACGACGATTCCTACTCTTTTACATTGTTAATTCTATCCCGTCGGAGATGTTGTTGATTTATTTGTACGTATTTTAAGCTCGATCTTTTCGATGATGACGAGTGTGTCGCACACATGACGAATGTATATTATCGGTGGTTTTTCTTGTAGATCTGAAGACTTCGGTCATCGCATCAGCACTTCGTGATACGTCTTGATATCAGTAATCCCACTGATGTCAATTTTGTTTGTCAGTGAACGTTGTTGTTGAATTGAGAAACATTTGCTCAGTATTAATCGATTGGTTTTAGTTGACTTTAGACATTCGTGTACTCTGAGATTTTGTCAGTGCTATATCATGATGATAGCTGTTGATCCACATGTGAAACTCTACTGTTCTCACTATATCCACAAGGAGTTAAATTTAAGTCAATTATGATATAAAAGCGAATTATTGGAAGTTGACAATGTAAACCAATTGGGTTTGAATCAATGATTCAAATTTGTCGTGTTCACTCGATGATACTTGATAGACTCCGTCCAGAAATATGAGTGATCTAGTTTTATGTAGTTTTATCCATAAATTAAAAAAACGTCATGTGTCCTATTACATTTGATAATGAGTTGGTGTAGGCTTATGTTATAAACTTTCATTCGACTTGACAGCGTTTTGTTGTTCAATCATCGTTCGAGGAATAAAAACATGTATCTTTCCAATTATTCAATTATACTCATTGTCACACATAATTTCAAAAAATATCATGCACGCTTTGTGAAATGTTTGATTATAACAAGCGGATTTAGATTCTGTGAACATATTCATTAATTGATAGGAATGGAGATTCCAAACATCTAGTCGCGTGACCGTTTTCATTAACAGATGTGACAGTGTTAAGTTAAAGGTAACAGAATAACTTACCTTTTCATAATTTCTGTATCACGAGAACACGTTAACGCCGACATCTTGTCTTCAGTATCTTCCTCATTTGCAAGATCGTTCAACATCAGCTGACTTTCTAAAAATTTCCATTCTTCTTGACCGCCATGACGAATAGCTGTACAATAAGTAATGAATCTCAAATCAGGTGGTATGCTGTAAAACAAATGAAATGTGGACAAAAACATTACTTAACATTTATTTAGAAAAGAAAACGCAATGCAATTTCACGCATGGAAGGCAAACAACATATCAATTGCAAGTAATGATCGGAATCAAACACATCTGCTTACCTGTGCTATTTGAAATATGACAGCAACCAATTCTCAAGTGAAGCACGGGACAAATTGGGCAGCTTCGATTCACTTGAATATTATGAAGTCAGTAAATGACTTAACTCTTCCATATCGTGCTTACCAACAATGCAGATGAAGACATTCAGTGTAGCAACAGCCTCTACAGCAGTAGTCCTCAATATTCGGAAATGAATAAGCAAGATCCTTTACTGAATGACATGCAGAGGGGGGGGATCGGCAAAGTAACGACACTAAACTTACAGTTGAAGTCATATGAGTAAATTGAGGATCTGCAATACAAACGTCCAGCCAGTTCTAGTGTACTGAGCTGAAAATTACAAAACTTTTATAACCATCACCAGAGGTTAGATGTGTTCATAAACAGTTGTCCGTACATGACAGTCAATATCAGTTGACCGGATTCCATCAACAACAACACACTTTGGCACTTCCATGAAAGCAGAATAGGTCGCTGAAGGTAGATATGACTATGCAAAACAGAATCTGAGCTCAAATATGCTGACTTATCATTCCATACTACTTGAACTTTTGTCAATTTAGCTCCAGTAAATTATCTTCTCTGAAGAAGAGACTTTGATAATGGCCATGAAACATCAAAAAGTCTGACTTTTATTTAGTGGAATATCTCAGATAATGACCAACTTTGAAGTCAACTAGGCACGGTTCCTCACAATCGGTCGTGCACGGACGAAATTACGATAAATAGATCAATGTTGAGCAACTGGTTGAAGGAATCCTTCATTAATAAACAAATTCCTTGTGTATGAAAAAGTGATTGACAGTGAAGATAGTGGAAACAATAAAAATTATCTTCAAAGTGTACTGTAACTAGAAAGATTGTCAGCATCAAACGGAATCCAGACTACGGAACACAATTCAATTCCACGAATGGTAGACAGCAGTTAGGTGAATAGCAAGTGAAAATCGGTGTCATACAAGGCTGAGTGCTTATTCTCTTGCTCTTCTTTCCGGAAATTAACTGGAACGTGACAACAACCACATCTCAGGAGAATCACGGAACACATTGAACAGCGTCGATGCACTTGGATATTTTATAGTTAGTAGATGCTTCATTTTAAAATATAACACATAAGCTGGAGTGCGTTGTTTAGAATGGTGAAAAAAGGTTGAATCAGTTAATTCGAAGATTTTCCGCAAATAAAACTCTCTTATTCACACAAGAGAGTTATTGTCGACTGATCGACAAATTCAGGTAGCACACATCATCCGTCTACTATATACATCTATTTTACAGCTATCCCACTACGCTTACTGACTTATTAGTTCATTACACGCAGGATAACATAACATTGATAAACTATCCATGCATTCGTGTCTGACCTTAGCAACAAAAACTGATAACACAATCTATTTTAAGCTGCGTTTTAGAAATTAGTTCAAATAACGTTAAACATAATATAAAGGTCTATTAAAAACCATTAATTGCAAGACTAACGGGTTCGTTTCCGGTTTTGACATCCATTGTCTAAAGAGATCCGTAGTTTTGTTCACACAAAGATGATGTTCAGCTATACAAGCGAGTTTGATCATACTATAGTCTAAACGTCTAAAATGAAGTAAATGGTGGAAGGATAGTTATGTAATACTTTAGTAAATATGTATAAGTATATACGTAATTTGTTTATACTAATGCGTTTAGTATCATTGAGTTATTTAGATATTTGATAGAGATAAAATATCACGGAGATGCCTGAATATGTTCAATGAGTACAACGGTTTATCCAAATGATTCGAGAGTGCTGCGATTTTGTAGCTGAAACTTAATGTCTTCACATCAAAAATGTTCCCACATGTTGCATCGTCCCGAAGCCTGATTTGTAATCTCTTTACGAAAAATCGAATGTCATTTAATTCACCAGTTTGCACAACATGGACGAGCTTGTGATTTCTGTATTTTTTGATGATATAACTTTTTCATCTCATTTTAACGGCAAGCTGTTATCGTTCACTATATCGTACTACTATGATATATCCATACGTTTTAACACATGTCAGGATTTTCACCAGCTTAAAAGTTACGTTAACATTATTCACTGAAATAATCCAATAGGAATTTATTTTCCCTCCGTGTGTGTTTCAGGGTTATAGGTGTAACAAGAAATAACTATTCATAACGTAACAAATTAATTCGCAGAGAAACTTGATAATACAATTCATCTTAAAACCAATTGACCAACGATAGTATAATATGGTATCAAATATAATTCATGTGGCCTTTACTTCTTAAGTTACGGACGTTTTCGCAAGATAGTTGCACCGTCTGAGTTTTTACTATGAAAAAGTACAACTTTGAGCATCCGATTAGAACCGTTTATAATGGATGGAATTGAAGCAATCATATTATAACTATGCCCTATTTACAGTCGATTATGGAATTCAATCGGGCAATAAAAGTGTGTTTCTAATTATAGGAACACACAATTTGAAGTGCAACTTTACCAATCTTTTATAATTATTATGTTTCAGACATTCCAACTCTCTGTGAAAGAATGTCACTCCTCTCGGAAACCGTAACTTGGCAGTCCCGTCACCAATACTGTTAATTTCATCATTTCATATTTAATATCTTCCATACAGATTGTTTCGGAATAAACGGTTTCCGAGATAAAACTGGGTGATTTACTGATATGACAGAATAAAGACATACGAAATAGAATTATCATTACTCACGTCTTCTGAACATCTTCACTTGTACCAACAAATGACCGACTTGCTAATCGAATTCGGTTATGGATAAGAGTTTGCAAGTATGCTTGGAAAACGTCATAATTCTCATTCAGAGCAAACATGCTATTGATGTAGAGCAGCGCTCGACTAGCTGTTATCCATACAATAAACTCATCTTCGTGGTTTAAATATTTTGTCGCGTTCAGGAAAAGAGTATACGGTACGATATGACAACTGAAAAGGAGGCCAAAGAAGAACAGAATAGACGATTGTGAGCTAACTGCAAAGTAAAAAATAGGTTCAAAAAGACTTGTTTGAGTAATTTATTCACAACTGAGTTTGAAAAAATTCACCATTTCAAACTCGAACTCCGTGTACACAAGACTTATGCACAGTGCTTTATTCTTTCATGATTTTAGCATTTCTTCGAATTTCGCAATTTGCACGTGCTAATTAATGCCTTTTTCGTTCTCTTCTTTGAATAAGTAGACCGGTATGCTTAACATTTGTTTAATCGATCATTAGCTCTCATAAATTCAGCATCCATTAAACAAGGTGACAACCTTCACTCCATCACACAAACTCAATTTACTTTCTTTGACTCCCACATGAATAAGTTTGATTATCCTTGACAAATATGTGAAACGCCGCCACTTTACCGTAGAATATTACATGAATAAATCACCTATAAATACGATTATGCAGCTTTCAAAAATGATACCGTTGGAAGTGTAATTTCCTTTGATGAAATATCTTCATACTTTTCGAACTACTAGTTTGGATATGTGATTGTAGAACATTAAGAGAATTTGTTGAGAAGAGTATTGTTCGTTTATATGTCTGTTTATTTACTCCACCCGACATGTTATATTTTCAGTCAATATTAAATAAGTAATCAGCCGACGGTATTGACAGGTGTTTTCAACAATATAGCGTATAGTGTATGTTGACTTTTTGGGATTATACTAAACTATCGCTATATTATCTTAAAGTTTACATAAATACCTAGGAATCTGAATGTGGGAACTTTGGCTTTAACTAATATTTCAGTTTATATAAACATCTCGTAAACACCAGTTTGAATTTCTTAGTATTCACAACGTCTATGAAATATCTTCATACTTTTCGGACTACTAGTTTGGATATGAGATTGCAGAACATGAAGAGAATTTGTTGAAAAGAGTATTCTTCGTTTACATGTCGGTGTAATTACTCCACCCAAAATGTTATATTTTTAAATCTGTATTAAACGAGTAAGCAAACGACAGTGTTCTATTAATGTGGTGTTAACAGACGTTTTCAGCAATATAGCGTACAAAGTATGTTAACTCTTTGAGATGATACTAATCTATCATTTTATTATGGTAGGGTTTACATAGTGGCTGGTTATAATTGATACGCCAGTTCTGACAAACGTGTTTTTAACCTCACTTTGAACTGTCTCAGTATTCGTTACATCAATGTGTTTACCGATTTCAGTTCAACCGACTGTATAAATTTTTAATCCAGCTAACTATTCGTTTTCCCAACTAATTTGCCTCTTTTGCGAACTGTTGTGCTGGTTTGCATTTCTGAAAGATTCGATTTCGGAATATGGCTAGCATTCAATTAGAATATCCAAGTTCAAAAACTTATTTCCTTTACAATCAAATGGTATGAAATGTCGAATGCTCAATTTTTTTTAATATTGGCTAATTTTCATCAATTTTTTCGTGTTTTCAATTGGTATTTGGAATCAAAGTAATTAACCAGCCTGATATTTTGTAACAGAATAAATATCATCCAAAAAAGAAATTGGCTTCTTTCCACTTCACACTTACTTTGCAAGACTGAATAAATCATTCAATATTTGTGCTCGTGCGAAAACTGGAATAGCCTGGACATAAGGAAATCAGATAAAAATCGAAATGCCTTGTAGAACATCGAGTCGCAATGTAAAATGCAATCTATAAAATGAATGTGATTTCAAACAAATCATATCTTAGTGTGAGATACGAAGTATAGAGCTAAAATCACGGATTTACATTCTTGAAGGTATTTTGATTTATTGTGATGTTAAATCGTCGTCTTTGACAGTCACATCTCACTCACCTTAGGCACACATCGAAGCCTTTACAAACCGATTCGAGGACAGACACAAGGCCAAACAATTATGTGTTAACCAATGTGCAATTTTAACCTTGGTAATTATTTTGTACTTATTCATATCACTGAACGCTTTTATTCATATAAAACTTTCATATATTTCGGATCTGCTGTGAAGATGGCGTGGAATCTAATATTCCCAATCACTTCATATTTCTACCACTGAAATTCTGCGTATTTGGTATGTTCTCGAGTTAATAAAACGAATGACAAGATGGAATAATTATTTTTACGTTCACCGCGTTAAATATATATATTTCATATTCGTAATATTACGGCGTTTCTTCGAAATAATGATAAACTCAAAGAATTCAAAATAGATCTATGAAGCAATCTCCATGTCTTACAAGATCCACCCCAAGAAAATAGACTACCAAGAAGCGTAACTGAAAGCAATTATAAAATCAATACATCAAACGGGTCAGGTGCTCAACCACAAGGAATGGATATCTGTTTGGCATGTGGGTTGAACAATCTCGAGATAACGCTAATAGACCAGTCTCACTAAAATGGCTGGACATCGAAACAGCAGCATTAGCCAGCGTACCAGCTGAAACATTGAATTCAGGCATAGAAATACATGCAGAATGATCCGAGTTCTATTCAAGAAGATAAAAACACAGTTTTGTTGAACCGAACATAAGATCAAGTAGACTCCCAACTTTGAGATCAATATGCTGGATTTCATAAAGATCGTAAGTGTGCAAATCAAATCGCAACACTACAGGTAAAAGTTAGATAGTCAACTGAATGGAACTCTTTATTTCAAATTATACGTGATAAAACGGAGTGGCTGATATGGATTGATAGAACCACACGGTTGTGGCTAAGAGAAAACTGACGTCGATGGAGCACTTTACAACAAGATAACCGCAATGAAATATTAAGTATAATCTCTGTACGTGATCCTGACAACCTCGATGAATTCAAGATGTATCACAGTAAGATATTTGAAGGCTTGAAAAATCCATTTAGACTTTAGGAAACCATCATAGTGACTGAAAAGGGTTTGAAAAAGTTATGCTTTCTTCATGCCTGCAGTTCCTGGGTAGCAAGAGTTATCGTCATGTTAAGATATCTACTATAACTCTTTCTATTTAGAAAGTCAACTGAAATGTGATGACATCCACATCACAGGAGAAGCACAGAACAAATTGGATAGCTCTAATGCACGTTAATATTTTGAAATATTTTTGATGGCTTAGCTCTACTGTGTTATTCACACCAACAAATCCAGGTGAAGACAGACAGTGTATCAGCAGCCACTACAACATTAGGCCTCAACATTCACAAAGGAAAAAGCAAAATCGTCAACTGAAACATGGCGAAAACGGACCAAATATCACTCGTTGGAGAAGCTCTGGAAGGTGTGTAAACATTCAGATAGCTGGGAATTATGATCGACCAACTCGAGAGATTTGATGCGGAGGCAAAGATTGGCACAGTGAAGGCACTATTCTTAGAGTTGTACATATTTGAGTTTCAAAACAACTTTCAGCTAACATCAAATTCAGAACATACAATACAAGCATCAAGGCAGTTCTTATGTACTGAGCTAAAAATCGGAGAACTACAGCAATCATCATCAAAAAGTTCGTGTGTTCATAGGCAGCCTTCTAATCAAAATTTTCGATTTATTATATCACTATTTTGAATGCACGGCAGAACAAAGAATCTATGCGTTACAAGAAGAGAACAGTGTTCTATGCCACAAACTGACGGGTCTTTATCAGAACAACAGGCAAAGAATGTGGACACAAGGTAGACCGAAAGATATAAGTCTGTCATGCACAAGCAGACACTCAGCTTCTACTGCATGCTGGTTCCTTCAAACACGCTCCAAATTGTAGATCACAAAGCAAGTTTAAACGATCATATCGGTCATCGGTCACGCCTGCGATAATAAACATAGATCCTAGAAACAATCGTTTTCGTCTAGGACAGAGCAGCCGTCGCTCAATTCGTAGTACATACGGTAGCGGAAATCAGAGAAGTAAGCGAAGATGAAAAAACGTTATTACGTTACTAGTGCTAAGAGCGGTGAACACGTCAGATATCAAGGCGCACGGCATACGAAAGTTGTTCTTAGATTTTTGACGAGGCGCTTCGTACAGCTGAGACGTTGTCGTAGCAGCTGAATCAGTTCTCAAAACAGGAATCGATTTCTTGTGTAAATGCGATCTGCTAGTGATCTCGCAGCATCACAGACTTGTAAATGGTAGTCACACGACTTCGACAAGAGAAACGTGAAATCCGTTTCCATAACCCTAGTGATAGATAAAAGCCGCAGTGATTCATGCGAATTATTGTTAGAGGGGGTTACAAAACTGGTGAAAGTAACGTGCAATAAAATGGGTCTCAAACATTCCATCCAGCTCGGCCTGGTAGGCGTGGTCATCATTTGGTGTTGTTATATAACTTTTCTTCATATTCAATATAATGTTCTATCTCCAGCCCAAACGTGTTCTACATCATATATTGGTAATCATCACCATGAAACAGTGTAGACAAGATTGTTACTTCTACGTAAGACCTTATAGATTAGACAGGTAAATCATGAAAAATCTAAAATTTTAGTATCAGGCCCATCATTAGGGAAGTACTATTATCATAGTGGACCATAATCCTATACATCGTCATATTCGCTTCTCATAGGGTTTTTGTTCTCACCTAGATACTAGATTACAACATATTCATATCGATATCATGGGACCACTGACAGTTTCGAATGAATACAAATATAGTTTTACATACATTGATAGGTATATACAATGGCCTGTAGTGGTACCGATAAATGGAACCTCATTCGAGTCTGTAGCCAAAGCCTTGGTCGAGAATCGCATCTCTTAATATCCCGTACCAGCAATTACCACAACCGATAGAGAAGCTTGATTCGAAAGTCGACTCTTCCAGCAGCTTACAGAACTCCTCAGAATTAAACGTATTCGAAAGACATCCTATCATCCAATGGCAAACGGAATGGTTGAATACCCGCCTAGGCAGTTAAAAGCGCTCTTTGCATCTGTCATTGTCAACAACGATTGAGTCAATAAGCTTTCTCTAGCATTGTTGAGTCTAAGAACAATAGTTAAACAGGATATAGGATGTTGTCTAGCTGAGTTGTTCTATTGAACTACTGTACGTTTACCTGGAGAACTTTCGCTTCAGGAAAATACTGTTCCGAACAATGTAGCAAACCACGTGTAACATCCGAAGAAGCACATGAAAGAGCTACTAATCCCACTTCACAGACTTCAACAAAACGAGTGTTCATACCGCAGGAACTGTGTAATATCACTCACGTAATAATTAGTAGAGATAATATAAAACCCCTTTGCAACCGAATTATGACGGTTTATTTAAAGTAAATACGAGGACAGATAAGACGGTTATCATCGAAAAACCTGGCAAGATGAATGTAGTCAGCATCGTTCGAGTGAAACCAGCTTTTATTGATAGCGATTTCTAATCAACAAGTACAAAACCCTCAAAGATGGTCACAACAACGAGAAGCGTGGATCAACGACACTAAGGCAGCAATAATAGACGTTTCCGGTGACCACAAGATATGGTCGAAGAGTGAGCTGGTCACAAAGGTATATAGCTACGATTTGGAATAAATAGGTTTTTTCACCTCTTCAGATGTGAATTTTGTCTTTTCCTCTTCGTTTTGTATGTGCACATCGAGAATTCATTTCGCTTTGTGTATATGTAAAAACATTACAAACCTATTATTTTGAATGGCACGCCTACTCCTTCACTTGCTTTTCGGTATAAGCCTTGCATTCTTGTTTCGTGTGTCTGTGGTTTTGCTGAAATGTGCGTCGTGCAAAGAAAAACACAATCAATAATTCGTACTCTTCATCTAATTTATAAAGCGTATGAGACATTATCTAGCAACCGTTATCAGGCCGAACTGTTCACAATATTTAAGGATTCTATCGAATAACAGCCACTATACATCAAAAGAATGAGAAGCAGTTCGCAAAATTTTGAAAAGAGGTTAGAATAGAATAGTTTGTTGTTGTGAGAATAATCAAACGACAAATATTTAGTAAGTAATTGCATAAGTATATAGGTAAGTACACAAATACCTTAGTACCTGTGTAGGTAAACATGTATTTCAGAAAGTAAACGGACAAATATATAGGTTAGTAAATATCTATGTCAAGTGACAAAACTTTATGTAACATGTAGTTTCATATAATTAATTGGTAAATGGCGATGCCGTCTGATGTAAATGTTAGTGTGACACATATGAATACATTTTAAATCAATGATTGTAGTTGAATATTCACAATGAATCGAGATCCATTCTTACTAGTTCATATTGAAATATCCTGAATCGTTTATCGATTTCTACAACATTTATTCTCACAAGTATGCATATACAAAAGATTTATATTACTATCAAGATTAAATTTAAAATATTTGATAGAATAGATATTTATAACAGTGAAAAACACAAGTGTTTTGAACAAACCGTGAAATTCTTTTGCAATTGATTGGTTAATAAAATCCAGTTATTGTCAGCGTAGTGAACCCGATAAAATCCACCTTGTTTTACATTCACCAAATACCAGTCGTTTGAGCTTATGTTCATCATTTGATTCATTTTCCCTTAAGGAGGCAAGGAATGATGAAATAAGTCCATAATATTGTAATATCGGCAATTACATGTGAATTAGAATAGAAGGTTAAAGCTGAATAAGTGCGTGGAGTTTAAGTGATTATTTTTACCTCATCTATTTAATATTGAAGTGGTGATGAACGTTTTCTTCTATGTAAGGTTGAAACTCGCCTCTTAACAAATTATTTCTACACTTGTTGGATAAGACAACCGTTGCTCTTTATCGGAAACAGCTCGTCAACTCGACCATCTGGCTTCAGGACTTGACGCAAAGTATTTACAGGTATGTCTAGTGTTTAATTATACTAATAAAAACGGAAAATAGTATTTCTTACTGTTCACCATCCACAAAATATCAGCATTTGTCCAGTTCACCGTTTGTGCTGACCCATAAGTGATTGGTATTATCCAGGGTTGTCTAAAAGAAGCAAAACGCATAATAATGAACATTAAAAGCTATAAAAGTACAAATATAAGAATCAAAAACTGGAAGTTTGAGTGAATGCCATAACAAAACACATGTTGATAATGCTAGTTGATCGATAGAGGTCAAGTTGGATTTCAAACATAAATACAAATGATTGTTTATTAGCACAATACACTACTAAATATCCCTTCCTCTACGCTTGTTACCCCACCTCATGGAGGAGCGTAGACTTGCTACCGGAATTTTCCATTCACTTCTGTCATGGACAATCCACTACAATTCATTCCAGTTCCTTCACAGCTTTCTCATGTCTGCTTATGATTCTCGATTCAGTTTAATATTTTGTTTTCCCATTTTCCATTTCCATTCAGTATTCCAAACTAGTACCTGCCTCATGATGAAATCCGATGATTTCCACAATGTATTTTCTATCCATTTTCGACGTCCATTTTTAATTTCCTCTTTCATTGAAAGCTGAATTTTTGTCTCCCACAGTAGACTGTTGCTGTTGTTCTACAGTTACCGGATGTTTTGTATGTTGTGTAGATAGTTAGTCACAAATACTTGAGGTGGAGTGCACGACGGATCTTTACAGAATCCAATTTGTTGATCTTGCAGTTAGGCTTCTACGGAAACGTTCATCAGTCTAGCAACATTATGTTCAACAATAGTTCTAGTACTGGCAAGAATGTGATGCCTCTGTAGTTCTTACACTTGCTCAGATCGTCTATCTTCTGTATCTTGATGTGCTATTCTTTTTTCTCAGTTTGTCAGTGGCACTTGTCATTTCCCTCTAATTTTCTTGAATAGAACGTGAAGCATATTTGCAGTTACTTCTATATCTGATTTGGATGTTTCAGCTAGTATATTTTCAGGTTCTACTGCTTTCTCACATTTGATTTTTCCGATGATCAACTTGGTTTCTCCTATCATTGGTTGAGTGACATTTATAAGATGATCTGTAGGTGGTGCTTTGAGGTTTAACGGATCCATTGAAGATGGCTTATTCAAGTGTTCGTCAAACTGTTCCACACATCTGTTCCTCTGTTCCTGAGTCTTTTCTTTACTACAAGATGTCAGATGTCTCGATTTTTATTAGTTATATCAACAACAAAGTAAAAACTACTCCCCCTTCCTGTGAGAAATAATTTTGTTTATTATCAATAAACTCAACTCTAGTTGTGCGAAGTGAACACTGATCATCATATTCGGTTCTAAAAAGTGTAGTCGCTGTTTCATTAGTTATTTAGAATGAAAACATATATAGTATAATAGGGGTGACCCCACGCACTCGTTTACTATATTATGATTTAAATTTAAATTTAAATATGTTTCAACAGCACACATTGTATGAGAAGGGGATTTCTGGATATTAAATTTATAAATCATGTTCGACATAATAATGAAAAACATTTTAGTCTGGCCGTAAGGAAGTGGCACACCAAATGTTAATAACTCGAGTGGATATCTTTTCAATAATGTTGATGAATCTCATTCAATAACGCCTTTTGCCAGACAAAGTGTAACAGCTACAATAATTTCACAATTGACATAGAATAATAATAATATTTATGTGTTTGGAATGATGGTGTAATCCAGTATCTTGAGGTGTAAAGCGAACCCGTTGTGATCGGTGATATGTCCACATCTCCTTCTATAACGGTGACTTGATGAATGGAGATAAGGAAGTATATTTATAACAGAAAAACAGGTTTTGGTAGAAAGTTGTACAGTTAAACGAGTTATTACCGGAAGCAAACAGTTACATTAAAAAATCAAAACGTGTAGATTGACTACGTTAGCAATTGTTATTCGTTCACATTTTCAAAATTCACGTCAACAGCCTTTATTTCTGTGTCACCTAATGCTTGACAAAAAGAGAGATCACTCCGATTCCCATGACGCCAATTGAAAACACTGAAGTTGAACACGTTAGGGATTATTGATCTCAAAAATACATCATCAATCCTTGTAGAAAGTACACTCATCATGCATCGATCGTACACTCATGTTGATTGCTGATTGGAATAAAATCACATATATGAAAAATATCCAGAATTTTAACTAATCACAGGCTGCATGTCATGCTGAATAAAGGTCGTTTTATTTTAATACTAGTATACCGTATTATGAACGACCACCACACTAAAATAAATTAGTTTTATATCAAGTGAAATATCACATCGGAAAACTAAACAAATAGTGCATTAGGTAAGAAACGGAAGGAATGTTGGTTGAAAATCACAATGAGTTAAATTTATTCCGTCATTTAAATTGAAGAATGGAAATGATCTTATTAAACCCAATGATAATGTATTGAGAATCATAAAGTGAATAATTAATTTGCAAGGTGTCAATCAATTATCTGGAGCTTGATTGTTCCTTCGTTTCCACACTAATCATTCTCTGTTCTCCTTCTCTTCTCTTCGATCTGCTGAACATTCAGTCGCCAGGCATTTCACTTTCACTCCAAGATGCACACCACATATATCTCTCGACATCACAAGCACTCAACACCATAACAAACATTGCATACATTACATGCTCACTTTTCTTTATATTTAATATCTGAATACAGGTGTTATCTAAATTAATATATAGTTCACTTACTCATGTATTGTCTGAACTGAATTGTTATCATAGTGTTGAAAGTAACGCATCTGCTCAAAACAGAACACATTCGACCCATTTCCCTTTACAATCACAAGTGGATAACTCCTTTGTTTAGTCCATGAATCCATAATCAATCCAATGTCTGGATGATTTTCTTCAGTATTCCATTCCTGATATGCAATTACAACGAAATTATAATCAGGTTATCAGCCTTATATCTTTGAATAATAATCTTACAGAATCGCAAAAGTTAACATGCTTTTATGATCAAGAATAGTTTTTCATATAACTTTGTGAAATAAAAAACAGTGAAATTTACTCGTTTTTCAAGACCATGCACCATAAATTCATTTATAGGGAATGTAATAGATGTATGAATAATTTGATTCAGCATGGTAAAGCGTGCTGTGTGACCATAGATGTCACAAACAGTAAAAGAATTATTAAGTTTTTATCATCGTAATTACAATCTAGTTAATTTTGATGAAATGACCTAGTAGATGAGACTTCAACTACCGCTACCATAGAGTTTAGCGTTTTACAGAATATGAACAGAGAATAAATAAGAACAGTGTTGAAGAACAGCTAGTACACACTGATATCAAACACGAAATTATTCATCAGATCACATCATAAATATTTGATTAATTTAGAATATAATTTAAGACAACACTCATCTTCGCTAACGAAAAAAATACATCACAATCAGGAGGAATCATGAAACAAATTCAACAACAAAATGGATCGCATCAAATGCGTTTGTAATAATGTATTCACCATCAAATGCATTACACCAAACGTTTCTGTATTATTGTAATAATCAGAAAATGCTTACTTCAGATAATGCCTTCCATAAGTCTTTTTCATCTGTGTTCTCATACTGGTTTTGAATTAAATATCTCTTAAACAAATACAGAAAAACACATTATATAGGCGTTTGAAGATTGCAATTTGCAATTAATCATGAATAAAATGATAGAATTTAAACCTTCTAGCCAGACTTTGTATTAACCAGACTGCGTTTATATTCAACCACGTTAATGCAACTGATGACAGAGGATGACAGATAAACTGTACTTGCTTAAGGAGAATATAACATTAATATATAATCTATAAATTATAACGGTGAAAGAAGTCTGTTTAACATAATTTGTTTGTAACTACATTTACACCGACTTGATATAAAATATCTCACTGATTTACCTATAGTGAATATGGTTTATGAGTTAGTCAGACAACATTTAATTTTAAAAGCATTTTCCATTTGTTCATGACGACATACGAGTTTAAGCTTTTTATTAAATAGATTATCAGAATGTGTTTTGTGGAGATTTTAGAAATTTCACAGATTGAAATCATGAGTCAGTTGAAGCTGGACCACCAAGGAAAACCTGGAAGCACTGGACGGCCGTTTCGTCCAAGTATGGGACGACTCCTCAGCAGTGCGCATCCACGATCCCGCACCACGAGGGGATCGAACCCAGGACCTACTGGCTTCGCGCGCGAGCACTTAACCACTAGACCACTGAGCCGGCATCCAACGGTGTTAATGTCTAACTTCAACCAATCCACGAAGTTGCGCCACCGTACACCATTGTCTTCAGTGAGTTACTATCTCACAACAGACCTGGCTGAACTCCACTGGTAACGGCTTCTCACTAGAACTTTGGGAGTTTTTCCTGAAGTCAGTCACTAGTGAGCAGATGATTATTATTATCAGAATGGGTTTTGTGGAGATTTTAGAAATTTCACAGATTGAAATCATGAGTCAGTTGACGCTGGACCACCATTGAAAACCTGGAAGCACTGGACGGCCGTTTCGTCCTAGTACGGTGGCGCAACTTCGTGGATTGGTTGAAGTTAGACATTAACACCGTTGGATGCCGGCTCAGTGGTCTAGTGGTTAAGTGCTCGCGCGCGAAGCCAGTAGGTCCTGGGTTCGATCCCCTCGTGGTGCGGGATCGTGGATGCGCACTGCTGAGGAGTCGTCCCATACTTGGACGAAACGGCCGTCCAGTGCTTCCAGGTTTTCCTTGGTGGTCCAGCTTCAACTGACTCATGATTTCAATCTGTGAAATTAAATAGATTGCCTGTTGATAAAAACGTGTTGTAGCGTGTCAAGGAGTACTTGTGTTGAATATTGTAGTGATCATTCATTACTGGGTTCTGTTGAGTTGTGTAATACCGAGTCATAGCTAAACAAATGATATGATGAATCTCCGTATTGGATAGTCTCGAAGAGAACTTCTAAAATACTTAGTCAACGAAAAGAAATCAGTTCACTTTTGAATGTGACTGTTGAGACTAGATTATTTGACACTCAGTCACAACAAAATAACCACTGTCAACGTACTTTTAAACCATTTTGAAAAGCGTTACGGCCCATGAATTTCTCCATCATCCAAACCAAGGAGGCGCCCTGTGAATTATCGAATGCAATGTAGAATATTAACATATATATGAAACACGGAATGAATGTATAAGTAAGTTAGATTAGTCACTTAGTTTACTTAGGTCCAGCCGACAATAGGAAACAAATGAATTTATTTCAAATGGATACCTAAGTCAAGATGCACTTAGTAAAATTATTGTTTTTGAATAAAATATGTCACATGGTTTGACACTAAGTGCTTTCGCATTATAATGCATTCACACGAAGTGAAAGATTACCGTGTGCTATTGTTTGGTTGATTCACTTAAGAACTTTAGAGAAATATAATTACGTGTCGATCTTTTCATAATGCTCAATTAAAAGTCGTTTCATTTACTTGGTCCAACAAATATTATGCAATCATTCAGGCGATGATTGTTTTCTATCGTGTAAATAAAATACTGGTTTTCGTAGTCTTGACGTAGATATAAAGTTCAAGTTTAAACATCATACACAATTCTGTTAATTGCAAATATGAGAGAATAATGAACTTCATGATTTCGATTGTTAAGAGTGTACTCAAATATTCAGATTCATCAATCATTCCAGGTCTGCAATGGTGGTTCAGCTCAGAATAGGTCGTGAATTCAACTATGAAAATCTGATTTGTTACTTCATTCTACTAATAGTGCTTTTAACAAAGTTGAAATGACGAAAGAGAGATAATTATAGAAGTGCCTATGTGTGAGAAATACCTCAAGTTACTCGTTGACAGAAATATCATTTTTCAGCTTGATATCTTCATTGCTTGGACGGTCATTTAAATAGTATAAAAATTTAGAACACATATGAGGACAAATTAACAGTTGATACAGAACTGACCTTACTATAGGTGAATATATCAAACATGCTTTTAAGTTGTGTTGTAGTATTGGCTGAATAAATGACTGGTCTTGATTGCATCGATGTATCTCTATCAAGTACACGAATCAATTCGTCCAGTATGAATAGTTCATCCTATTCATTAAAGAATTAAATCAGTTTTATTCATAACATTATTATCCAGATTAAATCAAACATTCGCAATTATATAATGAAAGGTCAAAAGTTATCGTGTTATTAGTGCATTCTTCAAATACCATTTGAAAATTTAATAAATCTTCCAGCTTTATTATAAGAAATCCATCTAAAAATCTCCACTTCACAACAGTATGTCGAAGTTTTATGAAAAACATTTCTGAAATGACAAGAGACATCTGCAAAATGAAACAGTGAACTGATAATATCCTCAAGGAAAACACTCAACTTACTACTTTCCACTCAGGATGTAGTAACTGCACTCCCATGTACTCAAAAAATGTTGCAAAGCCTTCGTTCAACCACAAGTTGTCCCACCATTTCATTGTCACTAAGTTTCCAAACCACTGAAAAAAGCGTTCAAATTGAAAATTGATAGACGTAACATATTTGGATTACTCAATCGGTTTCGATATTCACATAAGGTCATTTACTTATATTGTTAAAATTGATACTTTTACATCGTGATGACATCCTATATTCTGTTCCTGCATCCTAGTTGTAAATGAATTCCAAACGGTATAGTGGAAATGAGTAACTGATGGAGTTCAACTACAACTAGTGAGAATTGATTACATGAAAATAGTTATTGAGTTATATTTTCAATATAAACACATGTAAAACTTCGATAGTGATAGATTTGCTAATCACTTAATTGAGTTCGGTTAATAATGACATATGAGGTGATGAATGAGCGACAGAAAGTAAAGAAATCACTTTGATAATTTGAGTGATTATTTTGCTCAACAGGTCTATCAACAATGAACAGGGACTGAATTAATATAGAAACGTGTATTATTGGAGTCTAACCTAATGAAGCAAACAAACTGGGTTAACTGAAACGCTCAGATATCTTGTGTGTTGAAATTGCGGCAGTCGAAAACAACAGAGAATGCGTTTTTGTTCGTTTTTCAAGGAGAGTGAGTTTATGATCCGAACGATCTGCAAATTATTGAGTTACAAATTGAATTTAAGGTTTCATTTTTCATTCAGGAGCATACCTGGTGAGCAAGTTCATGTGAAATAACGAAAGTCACAAGAATTTTGGATGCTATCGAACCGTTTTCTGCGTTCCATAACATTAAATTTTCATCACAAGTTATCAAACCCCAGTTTTCCATTGCCATCATTGAAAAGTTAGGAACTGCAAGCATATCTGGAAATATGGTGAAAAACACGTTTGAAATGTACGTGGTTGTAATGACATTATCACACGAAAGTGCTTACCGAATAAACGGATTAATTATGGACATCCATATGCACGAATATATTTACACCATTTAAATAGTTGAAAACTTTTATTTATATTCAATCCACTTCATTTCAAAATATAACTAGTGTCATTAAAATAACATGTTTTATTCGAATTTGTATTTTCATAAATTACTAGGATACTAATGTTTGGTTGCATAGTTTACATTGTACAGTATTTAATCATGCATCTCTTTCAGTTGTTGTTTGAATTGTTTACGCTGTATGGTCACACATATATTAAACCTGAACACATTTGTGTGCAATACCTACCCATTTTAGGAAGTGAATAGGGAATGCCAAAATAATCTTCAAAGTATCCCAATAATTTTATGCCAATATCAAGTGCATATTCAGCTGATCGAATTTTATCCGGTCTTGCCCAAACAGTGAACTAAATGAAAGAATTATTTTATCCATAAATGGATCAGTCTTATCAAAAAAAATATTAAATGACCTTCAAATCATTATTGCTAAAACTTGATAGAAGAGACTGTTTTCAATGTCACGAGTGATTGAACAACTTTGATCTGATTCAAACACAGAGAACTCAGAATCGTTAAAACAATGGCTTGCACCATCAAACAATACTTTTGCTTTTGAATACTTGTATGGAACATCCTCTGTTCAGGTGTTCTGTTTTAGTTTCTATCATCACTGTGGCGTTGTAAGCGTGTTCACATAACTTCGAAACGTCGAGTAACTGCTACTACATCACAGTGAATGCTAGTATGTATTTAACGTGGATCTATGTATATCCCGAACCGTCTCGGATGATCGGTTGCATGCAATCTCATGGTGGTTCTTCCTGGATATACAGGATTTCGATACATTACAAAAGTATTGCATGGAGAGTTACAAAATATCTGTTTAATTGATAACACTCACGTTTCGTCCTCTACTGTCTGTCCTCTGAATATTCGAAAATTGTGAAACTACAAATGCCAACAGATATGTGGACATTTTCACACTGGTGTTATATCTGTCGACATGCCAATCATCGTGAAACACTTCCGTACTTTCCAAATTCATGTTTGAAAGCGAATGGAAATTTTTGTGGCGTACAATATTGACCTGAAAGACACAAACGTGAGAAATTTGTTCTCGAATAATAAGTGGCATGTTTAACCAATTGAAACGATTCAAGATACTTATCGTGCTTGTCTAGCAATATATCACATAACCACCTGGAAATCCTTAACTCATGTGGAAACTAATTTTCTAAGTGAGTTGATGGATTACTCATTATTCAATCGTCGACTTTTTGTCTTGCTGAAACATGTTGCATCCTGAATAATCAATATCTTCACATGCACATGGATACTTGATTACGAATGATGGTCTCTTGTCTCATTGAGTACAATCTGCGAGTGCTTGATGTTCATCTGCAGTTTTTGTCGTGCATAAGTGATAAAGCAAATATAAACATGCTTCAATTTAGGACTCATCAAAACTGGGTACCTTTATGGAAAGTTTGGGGTATGTTATATATGTTAGAGGTTTTTGTTACTTCCATCTGCGCATCAATTAATTGGAAAACGTTTATGATTGTTATTACATACGCTAACGCTCTGCAAGAAAATACTTCATGTTAGATTATTACTGTTTGTACATTGACTAGGACAATTTCAGTAGCTTCACAAAAGAACATTGTACAGGAGTTTTAGTACATGTTCCTTTTGACAGATAACCAGTTTCATCCAAAAATATGTGATGCACAATAATAAATATTGAAGCGTGTGGGTAAAAAAAGTCATGAACTAATTTTTTTTCAATCTAACTAATGGTGTGTTTCATAACATGACTGATGTAGTCTAAATTCATTATTATCGTCAACTGGAATTTCGCATATCACACACACGACTTTAAATCACAAAACATCACTTGATTCAATGTTTTTACATTCTAACAAAGTGGCCCGGATTTGTAAAGGCCACACCTTATGCAGGAAAAATTGAAAACGAGAACATTTTAAGTAAAAATTAGATACCTTGAATTTTGCCTTAAATTCTGGCTCATCCCAACATGGAAATATACTCCTCGCATCGCTTGGTTCTAAATCAGTACTTGCCAAATGTCTGAAATATATATAACGACGAACATATGTATACAAGCACTTATCTCATTTACGAAAAGTGATTTATAATATGCTTTCGAAGAAAGAGAACTGTCTCGAGGGGAATACTATGCTCAAAATGTAACCTATGACTCACTCAAATGTTTCGTATATTATTGTGTCACTCACAGCGTTGCCAACTAAATCTACACAATTATATTTTTCCTGACAAGAAAATGTTCGATTCATATTTGTTGATGACTTATGAATTTCTTATCATTACGTTTATAATGTTTCACAATTCTAGAGTTGGGCAGTAAGCAAAGCTCATTCATTCGCAACAATAATTAAGGTAGAATCATACAAATAATTTGTTATTATACGAATAACTCTGTCCGATAATAAGTTAACAAAAATTTTTAACCAAATTAAATGTGGACAAACTCAGTTGCACGTGTTTTTTGCTTCATAAGAATACTGATGATAATTACGATATGAAGACCACCAAACATGTCGCACTACAATACACACACATCCTGATCCCAGAGAATTTTCATTGTGCAGTTAGCATTGAATAAAACATTTCTTAACAAAAACACATTCAGTCAGATGGCAAAATTTACTAATGAATAATTAGTCTGAAAAATGTTCTCTCTTTGAGTTATGGAAGGTCGCTGGAACTCTGAGTAACATATTTATGTTCAGTCAGCGACAAAAGATTTTTATTGCGTAAATTTTTACATTCACTGTACACTAAGCCATTATCGTGATGTTCATTGAAAAGTAAATAGTGTTTCTGAGAGAGAGAATCTCAATGGCAAGCGTTTCTGGACACTAGTTCACAATGAGTCACACATATACTAAGAATTGAAACCATTAGAAAGATAATGCACCAAACATTTGTTACTTATTTCGTTAATAGTCGTTAACCGTTACATTTTGTTTTGAAGAATCAATCGAGTGTGTCCATTTACTAACAGAAGAATGTGGTAGATATGACAGATAACGCCAGTGATATAACGATTATTGAAGTGGACTTAGTAGTAGGATTTTCAAGTTACTACAAAACGGACACAAGTTTTGATGTAACAAATTTACATTGAGCACTAGAGAGACTCAGTAAATATACTTTCTATCTCATTATGTTTAGCATTGTGATATTAGTCAGTAAACATCACTCTTCCTCATGTAACGCTCGTCAACCGCTACCAAATAAGCCTGTACACGTATACCTTAAATCGAGACTCACTTGTAAATCCCATTTTCCAAATATCTGCTAATATACAGTCCATCAGAATCATAGTCCATATCAGAACGAAACTGTCCAAATGTTAGGTTGTAATAAGTATGTGGTTGCAGAGGCGTTTTGAGTTTAATTCGATAACACTCAGCATCTTGAAAATAACTAACGTCATCTATTTCAATAATAGAACTTGTTTGATTTTTTTCATGAAGACGAGACATCTGTTTTTAAGAAAGAGAGATGAGACTTATTGTAAAATGACAATAATTATATTTGATCAGAAAGAACATTTACATTTTGAATAGATAGTATTTGATTTCCGTTTATTTGGAATGAAAATTATCATTACTTTTTACAAAAAAATATAATACAAATACAAAACTGCAATGGTCAGCAATAAATATCTCCATCGGTAGCCCTTCTAGGGTTAATGCCGTTCGCAACCTCGGATAAATGAGGAGTTTTAAGCATAGGGTTAGCCACCACATGACACAGAAAACAACCTCATTGAAACGTGAATATCCAGAAAAACATAATTGCAACCATGCAAACTCTGGTCTCTTATTTGAGAAATCTTTATCTATAGTAGTTATGACGCTTCATAGTGAATAACAAGATTCCGCGGTTGTCACAAACACTATTTGCCCTCCTCGAACCAGGGCGACAATTAGTATAGGTATATAGGATGTAAGAACAATGTGTGACACCAGGAGGAATGATCAGATAGCTGCGGAAATGAGGATATACTGCATGGTGATACTCAAAATTGATGATACGTATTGGATTAAATCTGTATAGAAATTTAAAAGTTCTATTCTTCTGAGCTGAAAGCTGGCAAACTGCTACATCAACTGAGTACACGTATCTGTGAACAATTGTCTGCACAAAATTACGAATACCCGTTGACTGGGTAACATCAGCAACAGCTTACTGTAAGAGACAAGAAGGCTAGAACATTTATCTTAATTAAACTGTTGAACATGCAGTAATGATGGTATTTTCAAGTGATCCGTTTTGCATCATAGCTGTAGAATCTAATGCTATTTGATAGAATCAATTATTTATAAATACTAGACGTGTATTTTCATCGTATAATTGTTAATTAATCAAACTATTCATATTTATGTCTCTCTTATCATAAGCTTCATTTTACCCTGTAAACTGTTATTATACGATTTTCCATTCTTGAGTTGTTGTTTCATGTTGTTTCATATTTTGTAGATACATTTTGGTCTGCTGGATTGGTATATAAACTCAGTATGTTTGAAATATAATGATTCATATCGCAGAGGCTCGGATTGGTTTTCTGGGCTTAGTTGGCTAGGCTAGGAAAGAAGCAGGGCCAATCAGGAATCTAGACTGCTCATATGGGTTTACGCGTCATTAATTCGATCGATAAGTTAATGCTCCTTAATTGGCGGTCACAAGATATAACAGCCTTTGGTTAACATTCTATAATTAAGCAATTGTCACTTTTATTTCCTTTTGTACAATTCTAATTACAAAATGTATCAGACAATATTGTTTTCAAATGATTTAAGAAATGAAATGATGTGATCGAGTCCTGACGAGGATAATAATATTGAAACTTAATTTAAAGTGAGCTTTTACGGAAACTTTACTCCAATTAAAATACTGTTTGAATCACTGTCATATAAACCGTTATAAATGATGATATTGAATCAAATTTTGTCTCAAAACGTTTTCACCAAACGATGACATAAATGTAGTTGGTTTCGTCTTTATAATGCCTGTAAACTGGCGTGAATTCTGTAATTATTATTTTTCAGAATATAAATTAATTATTATCATTATTATTACATAATATGAGTTCGTTAGTTGATTTTATCCTCATTTCAAAAAATGCGGATTATGTTCCAATAAAAGTATAGTTGAAAACTTTAGCTTACATGGATTTGATTCAAGCTCACATTCAGATTATCGGATGCATGTACGAAGAACTCGGTTGTCGACACACTACAAAAAACATTTATTGTCACAGATCCATTGAAGAAAAATGCTTGTGACTTGTTACCATGCAAATGGACTTGAATTGACAAATCGTAGAAATGTGGAAACAATGTACGTGGTAATCTAAATTCCCTTGAAGTATAATTAGACACATTATTATCATCGCCGACATTTTCAATTGCACTAGTAGTTACCATATCTAAAACAAACGTTTGAAGCAGAATGAGTAATGTTCACGAATCAGTATTAATCAATCAGTGAACACTGTTCACACTAGGTTGAGAGAGGAATGAACGTTTGAAGTTCTTGTAATTTGCCGGTTTGTGTACCTGGAATATGGATTTAACTGCATCAAAGAGCTTGTAACCTTGATTCACTGTTAGGTTGAACTATACTCCGGAAGAAAATTAAACCTCTTCTTCTATCATATATACCTTCAATAAAACCAGTGATTTAACGTTTTTCAAATTTATATTTATGTATTTTGGACCAAAATGAAACTTAAAGCAATATGTGATTGATGTATTTATGGCTTATACTATTGTTAGTCACTCACGAATTATGTGCAATTATAAAAAGTAATGTCCATGACACTTATCATTTCGTGTCTTTGGGATACTAATCACAATGATGAATATTGAATCAATATGGTACATTTGGTACGATAAAAAATCATCAAAATCTTTCAGATTACAGTTCAAAAAATTTCATTTGAAACCACCTATTTTCTCAAACAACAACTGGCTTTGGTTAGTTACGATCATCAGTGATAATAAGATATGTTTTATGGATTATTCGGGTGAAATGCATTCAGTGAGAGTGGTATTAATATATAAAAATTTGTCAAGCTGTAGAGTGATACTTGAAATCCTGATTTCTAAAGATAACCTTACCTCTAAGAAATTTCTACAGTATGAGACTACACAATTAAACCTCAGTTCTTAAAACTACGTATGACATCATTTCATTGCATTTTAACAGTATAGACATGGGAAAACTGTAGTGATTCAGAGTAACTTAAAGAGAAATAATTATCATAAACTTTCTGAAATACAAGTCTCAGGAATATACATCTATATGAATATTTGCGAACCAAGTATTCCAGTAATGTCATCAAGTTTCAGCAACATTTCGATGTACATTCTTTAGGATATCTCATAGAAAAGAATAATATTTTTAATTAAACGTTGCAAGGATTGTTGAAATTTATTGAAGCGATTAACAGATCACTGTTAGACCACTACTCATAACCTTTAGTTCACTAGAGATGAATCTTATAATGCTTTAAGCTCATCTCGATCGCTACAAGGTATTAGACAGTCGGCTTCCACTATCTTTCGTGTGTACGTGACTAAACAGAAGAATCGGTAAATTATTGAATCATATGGATAAAGGATTAGACTGCCGATCTAAAGTCAACGATGCTGTGACGGGTTAAAGAGCACTTTATATATAGTAATACTTTGTAACGGAAAGGGAACAGTGAAAATCCCTCAGCGGCTTCTTTGTTGAACAGTATCGCCATTTATTTGTTCCTTTTTCCTGTTTTACATTCTAACCCTTGTTCCAATTTCGTTTAACCATGACTTTTGTGCTTCAGTCTTCCTCATTTGGGCATTTATTTTGTGGTTTTGATTAAAGACTTATTTTTTGTTACCTAATTTTCTGTTGCATGTTGCCAGACTATTGACAGTAAGGTCGTGTTTGACTAAACTCAAGGTAATGGCGTGGTTCAGTTTGTGAATGTTAACCTTCTGACTGTCAGCATGGGAGAATTGCTGCAATCCCTACAGATAGATATTTGATCCCATCTTATTTGAAAAATATTTGTATTGACACTCAGGTATCAAACCCTTCAGTATTAACTGTCTCTTAAATTGTTTGGCGCGCTAATTTGCGATAGAGAACCTTCTGTATGTAAAGCACAGGCTGTAACGTTTGAGGTATTTTGTATTTTTGCTGTAATTTCTTCTGTTTTCTTAATTAAAACCGTTTATATAAAGCACAGAGTTAGTGTTCTGATATAATATAATACGAGTAAATCAAAAACGCTATGTGAGCTATACGTCACCTGGTCTATACAAATAAATTTTACGTTCGTCAGTCCGTTCTTCCATCCGGATATTGGTTGATCGGTCGATCAATACATCTTGCACGATGGTAGATTTATGCAACAATACTAGTTGAGCGATTAAAATTAAAAAAGAAATAGATGAGAGATTTTGATTTCATACAGTTAAAAAATAGAATAAACGTACTTGGGTATAACGGAACATTAACAAACTTCCAAGAACTCGCCAATCCTGAAATATCATCAGTACATAAGAACACGAGTAACAATACAATCAAAATGATAAGTGATTTCTTCGCCTGTATTAAAATTGTGTTTATCAAAGTTTTTTCATTCATTGGATGGATACATTGACAGTGATGTGAGGAATGAAATTGTCTTCCATCAGAATTATACACAACAAACATGTCCAGAGAACTCTTGTGTTAAGGTAATTGTCAATCAACAAAAATAATATCCATACGTTCCGTGAAGTGATTGACACAGTTTTCTTTTATAGATATCTTGCTAACAAAGAATAAATGTGATCACAAACAAAACGTGACTTGTTGAAAACGCTTAGCAACTATAAACAATTTCACGCTTACAGATCGTGATCTAAAGTTTAAGAATTACATAAACAAAATGAGACTTGTCTAGTGAACTGTTGAACTTTAAGCAATGTTACATGACATTAGAGTGGTTTTATGCACTGTTCGGCTCATGATGATTTGTTCCAGTTTCTACGGTTATTCGACTTTTGTTGTTTCTTTCCAAAGTATTTGTGAATACTGGTCATTGTTATCTTAAACGCTCTACATTATTTATTTCGGTTTATGACTGTTTTAAAGCACGAGGACTATGTAGCCGATTACTTTTTTCTTCGTTTTTTTTCTTCGAGTTCCCATCAAGTTTCGTTACTGTGAAAATGTCAATACCAACACACATTGGAAATATTTTCATGTGTCCAATCTGAATAAACGTGAATGTTCAATTTGATAAATAAGTAGCGTCGAACGTCGTAACGACTTTGACAAGCAACACTTGTTCTGTGGTTACACTGATATAAATGTCTGATGATTAGTGTTTGATGTTTTCATTTGCTTCATAGAATTATTCATAGTAACATTATAGATTATTGTAGCGGTAAATAAATCCCCAAAATGAATATCTTTGTAAGTTTCCAACATTGGATACTGACCACATTAGTTTTAATGGATTCATCTTACTGAAGGCGCTCGGTCATGCGTCCGCACCAGATCACGAGTTTGAACGCCGTGCTTAACAACTCCTGCAATCGCTAGCCAGTCTAAATTAGTCGATTCTTGATATAATGATAACCCATGAAATGTATCTTTGAACCTCTTCTGTTCTGACGTTTGATTTCTCTATGTGGGCACGAATTCTCAGTAGAATGTGTTCATGACAAGAGCACTGTCAAACTACAAATACCTGCGGCATCTTCATTGATGATCCTGACGTGATCCGGTACACCAACGTTCAAACTGTGAGTTTGTTCCGTCCTGGAATTTAATGGATCATTTCTTCATTTCAATTTTTATATATTATGACATGTTTTCGTGATTTGAACGTTTGCGTATATTTTTTTATCATTTATTATTTTACTTCGTATTCATCATGACGGCACAGATACCTAAGGTACCTCAGTTAAAGTCCATGACGTCACTATCACTTCAACCAATGCAGATAGAAACTTCTACGAGCACGTAGTGAACGACACACCAGCCTGATTCCCCGCCGTGGTAAAGAAACTACTGCGATATGTCACACCTAGTATGTATATTAATGATGTTTCGGAACCTTTTGAAATCTTTAAACAATCTTTTTTTTACACATGTGGTTTAAGCGATCGACACAGTTATGACCAACTCCTTGATAATTTCGATTTACAACACGCTTCAGCGGCAGACATGTCTCTCGACCACGGGAGGCAGATAACTTCGACAGATGCTGCTGTCATAAGCGGTACAGAACGTCTTCTAGAAATTGCAGAAAACCTTGCAACTTTCCGAATTGAAAAACGATCGACACGAAAAAACATTTCGAGAAACTTCATAGCCGACACACCTTAAAGGCAACCGTAGTCGGCAAACACAGCCGTCTGTTATACGTCACAGATATAATAACAAAAGTTCGCTACCACGTCTAAAATGGCTCAAAAGTTGGCGTTCTTCCAGCGAGTTCTAACGATCGCCTTCACAAACCCGGTTTTTTAAACATACATCTATTTGAAAGTGGGTTTACACAAACACATCCAATAGATTTTCGTCGTTGCAGATATTTCCATGCCAATAATTTGTAAGAACCTGCTACAACACCACAATCTACACATCGATACGAGCAAACGGAGTCCAGTAGTCGGGAACACCAATTTATCTGTTTCCGTCATTTCCTTTCCATGTTGCCATCATGATGAATACGAAGTAAAATAATAAATGATAAAAAAATATACGCAAACGTTCAAATCACGAAAACATGTCATAATATATAAAAATTGAAATGAAGAAATGATCCATTAAATTCCAAGACGGAACAAACTCACAGTTTGAACGTTGGTGTACCGGATCACGTCAGGATCATCAATGAAGATGCCGCAGGTATTTGTAGTTTGACAGTGCTCTTGTCATGAACACATTCTACTGAGAATTCGTGCCCACATAGAGAAATCAAACGTCAGAACAGAAGAGGTTCAAAGATACATTTCATAGGTTATCATTATATCAAGAATCGACTAATTTAGACTGGCTAGCGATTGCAGGAGTTGTTAAGCACGGCGTTCAAACTCGTGATCTGGTGCGGACGCATGACCGAGCGCCTTCAGCAAGATGAATCCATTAAAACTAATGTGGTCAGTATCCAATGTTGGAAACTTACAAAGATATTCATTTTGGGGATTTATTTACCGCTACAATAATCTCTAATGTTACTATGAATAATTCTATGAAGTAAATGAAAACATCAAACACTAATCATCAGACATTTATATCAGTGTAACCACAGAACAAGTGTTGCTTGTCAAAGTCCTTACGACGTTCGACGCTACTTATTTATCAAATTGAACATTCACATTTATTCAGATTGGACACATGAAAATATTTCCAATGTGTGTTGGTATTGACATTTTCACAGTAACAAAACTTGATGGGAACTCGAAGAAAAAAACGAATAAAAAAGTGATCGGCTACATAGTCCTCGTGCTTTAAAACAGTCATAAACCGAAATAAATAATGTGGAGCGTTTAAGATAACAATGACCAGTATTCACAAATACTTTGGAAAGAAACAACAAAAGTCGAATAACCGTAGAAACTGTAACAAATCATCATGAGCCGAACAGTGCATAAAACCACTCTAATGTCATGTAACATTGCTTAAAGTTCAACAGTTCACTAGACAAGTCTCATTTTGTTTATGTAATTCTTAAACTTTAGATCACGATCTGTAAGCGTGAAATTGTTTATAGTTGCTAAGCGTTTTCAACAAGTCACGTTTTGTTTGTGATCACATTTATTCTTTGTTAGCAAGATATCTATAAAAGAAAACTGTGTCAATCACTTCACGGAACGTATGGATATTATTTTTGTTGATTGACAATTACCTTAACACAAGAGTTCTCTGGACATGTTTGTTGTGTATAATTCTGATGGAAGACAATTTCATTCTTCACATCACTGTCAATGTATCCATCCAATGAATGAAAAAACTTTGATAAACACAATTTTAATACAGGCGAAGAAATCACTTATCGTTTTGATTGTGTTGATATTCGCAGTTATATTGTCCAATGATTTCTTTGCTCGTTTGCATTTTTTTCAGTGAACTGCAGTCTATTGTTTTTAAATGACTAACCTTTTTACCATCTGACTGATGTATCCAATCAACGAAGTCGGAATAACCGACGCAGGTTTTAAGGATTTTTGTGGACAATATAGACTGGGGCAAAGAAACAAAACATTCGTTGTCGTACAATATTTCGTGCGCAATCGCATGTATAGATAGCTACATGGATCTCTCAAGATAACACCATGGAGAACCATAATACTGATCAAGTAGACACTGAATGATGTGAGAACCAGAAGATGAGTCGACGTATCTTCAAACTAATATCTTATGTTTGAAAAGATGAAACTAAAGCGAATAAAGCACTGATTAACCAAGAAAAAACATTACAAAGAGTAAATTCGGCCTTTCTTCTACAGTTACTTCGACGAATCAGGATATTCTGAGTGACAAGATTCACAATTCATTTAATGAAAAGCAAGTGCACATGAAAATACGTAAGCTGGACAAAAACGGAGAAGTATAAGGCACAAGCTGAAAACACACAAGCAGAAATATGTGGAAGAAGTTGCAACGACAGGGAAAATAGCTGCATGAGACAAAAAACTTACGTGATGCAGGAATATATGGTTATATCGTATTTGGATGCTTTAACCCACGTACTTTATGTATCTACAGGATCTATTCAAACCTCTACCTAATATCAAGAAATATATATAACCGTGTATGTTAAAAAACTGTATTCACTATTTTATGAACTATCATTTAAATCGTATTTGGATACTATAAATCATTTAATTTCCGAAGCTACCTGTCTAATTCGGATCTATTCAAACCTTTACCTAATATCAAGAAATATATATAACCGTGTATGTTAAAAGACTGTATTCACTATTTTATGAACTATCATTTAAATCGTATTTGGATACTATAAATCATTTAATTTCCGAAGCTACCTGTCCAATTCGGATCTATTCAAACCTTTACCTAATATCAAGAAATATATATAACCGTGTATGTTAAAAGACTGTATTCACTATTTTATGAACTATCATTTAAATCGTATTTGGATACTATAAATCATTTAATTTCCGAAGCTACCTGTCTAATTCGGATCTATTCAAACCTTTACCTAATATCAAGAAATATATATAACCGTGTATGTTAAAAGACTGTATTCACTATTTTATGAACTATCATTTAAATCGTATTTGGATACTATAAATCATTTAATTTTCGAAGCTATCTGTCCAATTCGGTGAGTCTGTCATAGTTTTTTTCGACAGTACTTTTTTTCCAGAAAGCTGTTCCATATATTTGTTCAAGAAGCAACATAATAATCTTAGACGGTAATCTTCTAAACTACTTGTCTCTGCACCTCCCAATTTTTACTAATACGGACTTTCAGTTTATATATGTACCACGTACCGTACTTTTTTTGATTGTTTGATATTAATTATCGACATTTCTAAATTACTTTACTATATAAGGCTATCTTTCATGTCATATGTGTTAAAATTTACACAACTTGCTCCTTTATATTCTATTTTGCCTCCACACAGATACTGACATAAATACTTCGTCTCCACTACTATCTTCCTGCCATTGTCATCTGTTTTTAACATCATTAATCCTCACGATACATTGACTCTTGGTTAAAACATAGATTTTGATTTTTAGACTAACTTGAGCCCTCGGAATTGATTTTTTTTCACTTCTTTCTGTTTCCAACATTCTGTTCAATCCACTTGCTATACGTCACTTTCTTATTATGCCACAAAATAAAATGAAGACCCCTGCTTCTAGGCGTTCAGCCAAACGTAGGAAAACGACACAATTTAACACCACTACTGACACGATTTCCAACAGTTTCAACGAGACGAGCCACTCCGTTCATCCGGAAGCAGACAAGCGTTTACCAGTTGTCCATTCCAGACATGTTGAAAACTCTGATGGTAAACAGTGATGATAATCGCAACTGCAACCATATAAATCCTATAAAAAAGTTGCAAGTAGACATGAATATTCTCAATCCGCTTAAATATCTCATCAACCCCAACCTCACAGAGATTCCAGATCAAATGAATGACATAAATATTTTCCTAGATCGTGTTGCATCAGAGGTATTTGAAAGAATAAGACGATCTAGTAATGCAATTTTGTTTAATATACCGGATACACATGCCCTTAAAAAGATCAAATCTAGTCTGCATAGAGCCAGCAATATGACACACGTACAATGTGTATGCACAAGATTAAAAAGAAGTCATCCTGGTATGCACTCACCGATCTTGTTCAAATTCAACTGATCTGTAGACGCCAGTGAATTTTTAAATTCCTCCAATTCATTGAGACAAAAACAGATTTTCAAGGATATTCAGACTCTTCCGGATAAAACACCATGCCAGCGAAAAGCAGGAAGAGATAACTACAGACCACCAGCGTCAAACTCTCAAACGCATCATAATCCTAATGGTCGTAAACTTAAGTCCGATTCTAAGAGGACGTCTAGCTTAACAATTTCGCCGCCACCGAAAAGCTTTTCTGAATCTCCTAAAGTTCAAAACCCAGAAGAAAGTAATCCCGATGTAGGTGGTGTCCATCCTCTTAAGAATGTTGATATACATTCAACCCGAAGTAGTTGTGCTGATGAAGAATGGGATAACACAGTCCAAACCCCTGTTAGTGCAACACCCAGTTACAATAACTGTGCAACGGATAACAGGAAAACTAATCATAACATTCATATAACTGACCACGCACTTAACGTTGATATATTCGAACCTCCCAAACCATTGCAAGTATGTTTAACAGTACATAATCCTCTCCAACATATGAAGAAGCCGAAATCAAACACAAACCTTGGAAATAAACGTCTTAAACACGTTACACATACGTCAGGTATAAATAGTTACCTGAATTGTAATTGGCCACTTGGTCAAAACCATTGACCTGATAGCCTTCTTGGTCCGGCTCCCAATATGTGCATCATGCCCTTATCAGATGTTATATCCAATAGCAATGAGAAAACGTTTTTTGTAATTCCGCCGGCTTTCCTGCCGGCAACGGTAAACATATTTCACATGATGACAAAGTGGTTGAATCTATTTCCCCTCGCAACACGACTCTTACCTTAACTAATCCTATGAGTATTCATGTAACTACCAATTGCGATTTATACTATAACCTGCTTCACTATGATGACTCTGAGTTTCTTATTCTTTTGTTCAATGCACGCTCTCTGTCTAATAGAATTATTCATCTTAAAACTCTTTTATTCCTTGTAAATCCAACCATTGTACTTATTACGGAAACGTGGTGTGATTCATCTATATCCGATCGTTCCTTGAATGTAGGTAACTACGTTTTCTTTAGAACTGATAAATGTTATGGAATAAGAGGCGGTACAATTATCTATGTCCGTTCAGACATTCAAGCGTGCAAATTTGAGGATAAATCCCTTGATGCTATAGAAGACTCCGCTTGGGTTACTGTAAACTGGTGGGATGCATATATAGACCACCTCATGCGGATACTAAGTTTGACAAATTACTAACAAACATCTTTTCCATTGCTTCGCACCAACCGCATACTTTTAAAATAATCAGAGGTGATTTTAATCTGCCAAAAATTACATGGGGCTTGACTCTGGTATCAGGTCGATATAAAAAGCTAGTTGAAACATTAGAAATTTGTGGATGGGTTCAACAGTTCCGAAAACCAACCAGGGGGAATAATAAAATTGATTTAATGTTCAAAAGCAACATAGACTCTATCTCAAAGCATACCAGTCATGAGTTTTTTATGAGTGACCATAGAGTTGTATTGAGTATTATTCACTCTTTAAACGCCATACAATTGAGTTCTAAAGCTTCAGTGACGTACCAGAGCAGATATTTTGATCAACAAACATGGAAACGGACTGAAACTCTCATTCAATGTTTACCATGAGAAACTTATTTTACCACAAATAATGTTGACATCGCGCTTTCCAATCTATATCACAACCTGATATATTGTCTTGACTGCACTGCTCCAGTTATTGACCGTGTGGCTTATAATGCTAATAGGGGCCAAAATACTTTTAAAAGAAAGCTGAGGAAATTAAAATACCGCTACTATGAGCAGAATGATGTGTATGCACTTCAGAGTATACTTAAATTAATCAACAGAAATGCTTCATCTGAACGTAAGTATTTCATGAATATAGAAATAAAGCTCTACGTAGTAAAAGCCCAGAATTATCAATACTTCGACTTTTTAAATCCCGTGTAAAGTCGAATTCCCTTGGCACGACCAAATTCTTCATAGTTAACGGAAGCATTGTTAACGACCCGAATACTATATGCGAACAATTCAGCAAGCACTTCTCGCAGTGCTACAAAACTGGAACTGAAAGCTCCAGCATTACATTTCCAATGCTAACATCCAGACATCTGTCGAAAATTGATTTCACACCCTCCGCCATCAAGCAGGCCATAACTGCCCTGAAAAACTCTTATGATGGTGGACCTGACGGGATACCTACATCATTTGTGAAATATGGAAGTAGAGAATTTACACTATTTTGTTTGAAACTTTTCAATTTATCTATGGAATATGGGACCTATGCATCTGTATGGAAAGCATCCCTTATCACCCCTAGATTCAAAACAGGACCACGTAGTGATATTATTAACTATAGGCCAATTAATTTGACATCCGTGCTCTCAAAAACCATGGAAAAATCATCCACAAACAGATACTATCATTTTACTTTCAGCTAGTCTGATCAGCCCATCCCAACATGGGTTCATGACTAAACGCTCATGTTTCACATCGCACCTGGAGTTTTTTGATCAAATTACCCAGAGAAGAGATGTTGGTCAGTCAGTGATAATTCTTTACTTCGATTTTAGTAAGACTTTCGACAGTGTCTCACACAAACTTCTTCTTTTAAAACTCTCTTCATTTGGCATACAGAATCCCCTTTTATCTTGGCTCAAATCTTTTTTAGAAGAACGTAGCCAAATCGTTCGCTCGGGATCTTACTACTCTAATCCTGTAAATGTAACCAGTGGGGTTATACAAGGAAGTGTGGTTGGTCCACTACTCTTTCTCCTTTTTATCAATGATGTATGTTCGCTCTTTCAGTATGGTAAGCCTTTCCTGTTTGCTGATGACGTGAAAGTAGTTTATTCATTCTCTTCTACCATGAAAGAAAGCTATATTTCAGCGATAATTCAAGAGAAAATAAACAAGTTGTACGAATGGATTGTTTCGTGGAATATGCCACTTAATGTTGACAAAAGTGGATTTATTCACATTGGTCGCTGCTTTAACTTAAATCTGACTGTACAGACACATACACTCAAACCTCTCAACACTGTTCGTGACCTGGGTTTAAGATATAGCAACAGTCTGAACTTTTCTGAACACATTATATCTCAAGTATCCAAAGCTAGAAAGCTCATCGGATTGATAATGATAAACTTCAATAATATCGAATCGAGATTGTTACTATACAGAAAATGTATCTTACCCATTCTTGAATATGGTATTTTAGTTTACAGTAATTGTAGACATAATGATCTGATTAGAATTGAAGGTGTTCAAAGAAAGTTCACCAAAGCTGTTCTGGGGTATTCCGATAACAAAGACTATTACCAAAGATGTCAACAACTCAACTTAGAACCTCTCTGGATCAGACGTATCAAATTAAATCTTGTCTTTATCTACCGGCTCATTAACGGTATTTCCTACTCATCGGTATCCACCCCTTCATACCTTATAATATCATCCCACAATCTACGCAATAAGGAGAACATTCTAGCGATTCCAAGAACCCACACAAACTTACGTCAGAATTTTTTCTTTATTCGCTACTCAACCATGTGGAACAGACTGCCAGTGAACCTCCGTTGCAGTGAAACTACAACCCGGTTCAAAAGTCTCCTTGACGATTTTCTTTCCGAAAGTGGATTATGTCACCTATTGAGTATCAATGTATTCAATAATGATTTATACAAACAAGGTCCGTCATCTATTTAATTGCTTGAAAAGCAAAATAAAAACTTTAAATCTTTTCACGTCTATTTTGTATTATTTCTCTTTATCTTAACATATGAAGTCTGCTTATGTTCGTGTTTATCATTATTACCGTTATCAATATCATTAATAATTCCCCGACACATTAGATATTCTCTTTATCGCTTCTTATCCTTCTAAACATATTTAACTCCAGATTGTCCTTTGAAATCATTTTGATTTTCATATCATCAATCTTAATTATTATTTCACAAATATTTATACTAATATCCGGTTTCATTCTGTATACTATTACATAAATCTAAATGTATTCATCCGAGTGCTTTAAAGGATTTTTATTTTTTATTTTTTTTCAATTGCTCGTTTCCTCCTGAGGTTGATATTCATTACACAATTATTTTTCTTATCATATGTGAACCTTTTCACTAGGTGTTCTCTTCTTTTCTCTCTCTTCTTCCCTTCTAAATAAATCTTATTCTTAAGATTATGAAGTTTCTAATTAAGACAATAACTTGTGTTACACTTTAATTAACTTCTCAGATTCGTTTTATTTTCACTATGCATATATGACTCATATAGAGTGATATTTTATTATCCTTTTCACTTAATTGTGACTTTCATAGCATCACTCTAAACTATAACTGCACAAACATTTATTCTAGCGTCATATCTTACTAAAATGATTAATTATTTTTTGTTAATAATTTAACGATACACACATAGTCGTATATTCTTGTTCTGTGTTTATAAACACGTCTATTACACTGTTTGCGTATTTCACGTCTCCTTTATTTCTATTCCCTTATTTTCTCCATTTCCTTCTTTTAACTCAATTCAATATTCTTCTCAATTACAAAGACCCGATTTATTATTATTAATATTCTACTATTATTATTCTAAATTTTTTTTATATTTTATTTTTTAAATATGGCAAGTATAATGCTAACATTATTGAAAATTGTGTATTATTGCATTTTCTGAAGAAACCATTTCGGGTTTCTTCACAACACTTATGTACTCATAAGATGTTTGTGAATAATAATAATAATAACTATATGACACAAGGAAGAAAATAGCATGGAAGTATGGCAAACCAGAGGGATCAATCAAGTACAAATATGGAATACTGAATTACGAATACCTATATATCTGAGAGGAGCTTCAAAACACAATGAACAGTTTGTAATCACTTGAAATATTTGGACTTCACAGATGGCCTGACCCTTCTATCACATACACATCAATAAATTAAGATAAAAACAACCAGTGAAGCTGAAGTCTCTACAACAGTAGGTCTCAGCTTACACAAGGGAAAATGTGAGTTCCTCAAATACAACATGGACAACACCAACTCACTTACACTTGGAGGGCGTGGAAACGTTCAAGTACCTAAACGGCATCATCAATAGACAAGGAGGATCCAACTTGGAGGTGAAGGCAACGCCCAGCAACGCAAAAGCAGCATTCCTAAATTTAAAGAAGACATGCAATTGAACACGTCCGTCTGCAATCTAACATCCATATTCAGAATACACGTCAAGAAAGTTCCACCATACAGTTTGATGAACCACTAAAAAAATCGTCAAAAACGTACACGTATATATTAACAAATATCTGCACAATATAACGAATATTCCCTGACGGAATAACATCAGCAACAGCCTACTGTAGAAGACAACAAGATAGCTTCCAAATGAGGAGGAAATTAGAAAAAGACATTGCAGATGGATAGCAAATATATTTTAGAAAATGATCAAACTGCGTCACGGAGCAATCACAAACTTGGATCCTGAATCGAAGCAAAAAGAGAAGGATCGAATAATATAGTGCGTCGAGTGTTAGATGGGAACATCAACAGGATGAACAGGAATTAGAGAGAACTGCAAATGATTGTCCATGACAGAGTTGGATAGAGAATACTTGTGGTCGGTCTAAGCTCCTCAACGACGTGGGCTAACAGGTATAAGGAAGTAAGTGAGAGTGACCTTCTAGATCCTTGTAATTTACACAGTAACTTCATTATATGGATGATAACCTATACGTAAATTCAAAGTGACGCCAAGTCGTTTAAAATTATCAATAAGTTTACTAACTTTCCTGTAACCTGAGAGACTGAAAGCAGTGAAACATCGACTTCGGTAGTTTAACCCATTTGTTTTCTTTACAAGATCATTAAATAAATCAACAGATATAAAACAAGAACTCAAAGTTCCATAATTTTGACATTGTTTGAACTTAAACATATTATTGAGAACAGGAACCTGCCATTGCTTGGTTAATGACTGTATTCACTGATAATTCGCAAAACAGACTGATATACTGGATTCTATACCGCCATTTTTCATTGAAACTTCTAATTTAGTTACATTGGTGGATTATATTTCCAACTGCTTTTCATAGAGACAACTGGTATTCAGTATATTTATATTCCTGTTTGTGCTCACTTGACTATGGTCTACTTTAATAATGGTGTGGTTCATTTAAGTGTAAAATGTCTATTTATGATTTTACAGAAAATCTTATAATTAAGAAGAGCTGTCACACGGTAGATATCTAGGTCTGATAACTATATCTGTGTTTGTAGTATAAATAAATACTGAAAGAGTGATCTGTGTAGGTCCTTTACTCAGCATACAAAATCAGCTTATTCAGCCTTCTTCAACGTGATCATTCCTGGTAAAACGTTTCATCAATTTTAAATGGAAAATGTCAAACGGCCATTTGATTAAGAACACACTGACTTAAACATGGTTTTTGTTATTGATTCTGAAAACAAATGAGGTTAGAATCTGAACATGCTATCAATCAGCTGTTCAGTTTCAACCACTCAAGTAAAGTAAAATATCTGTAATCACTGTTTAGATTTTAAGAGATGAACTAAGATAAGAATTTCTGGAAATTGCAATTAGGTTCCAATAGCATTTCCCACCAGCTGGCTTTCTTGAAACGGGCAAATCTGCAGGAATTACGATTCTGGACGATTTTAATTAATTTCTTTGATGCAATAGATAAATCCTAGGTTAACATTAGAGTGATAACCGGTTTTTCAATGAATCCGATACTAAAACCTAAAGTGCTTTACAGTGTGTCTACACTTAGGTAGAGCATCAAACTTAAAAAAGTCAAAACCTGAGCTATTTTACTCATGATTCTATCAGATTTCGATATTTCAGCATCTCAGTATAACTTCAGTACGTTGAATTCAAAATTTTGGAGATTGTTGTAGCATGAACATGAAATGTTAACATTTGCTCATTTATAGGTGAAATTATACATCACTAGTGATGTGCATTATTGACACCGATTTGTTCATTTTTCAAAATGACTTTCTTAACTAGGTGAAATGACTAACAGAACTAATAAATATTTAAACTTACAGATAGAACATTAGTAAGAACAAACATTAAGATAAAGTCTACGAAGGTCCGATTCACAGATTGTTAGGTAGAGCGAATCAAATTTGAATATACGATGATTAAGATTTCTTGGACATTCGTCTCTAAAACTTCAAAGAATTGCTCTAACTAAGAGGATGTAAATTACATTATTTAATATAGATAAGTTGCGAAATCTTGATAAACTAACACTTGAAAACACAAACAATCTTATCAATTTTATGGAGTATCAGTACTTATTACACATCAAATCAACGTTTCAAAATGTTATCAGTACATAAAAATTAAACAAATGTACCCATACAGATAAGCATACATTCTGGTTAATAGCTATAATAAATAATAGCAGTATTAATAACGATAATAATAACAACACTAATAACGATAATAGTAACAATAATAGCAAGTATTCATAAAGTAACTAAGCTTGTATAGCCATTTTTATATCTTTGCACTATAAAACATATTCCCGTCCATCTGTAATAAAGAAAACTGTATATTGCGAATAATAGTAGAGTATATTTACAATCGAATCGTTGTACACATATATATACGTTTCAGTGACGAATGGATATTAGAACATTCGAAATAATAATAATAGTAATGATATGAATACGTAAAATTGAATAAGAGAAAAACAAGAAAAATGAGTATTTTGTTACGGAGACACAGAACAGATAAATTGAAAAACAGATCGATTGATAGATTTGTGAATTCACAAATCAGTTATCAATTAATTCAACTGTCTAATAGTGAAATTGTTGATTAGTCTAAAAAAATGCATTCAAAGTAATGTGATTGTATTGGGAACATTTTTATTTAACCAATTACTGATAACATCACGATGAGTTTTTGTTCATTTCATGTTTTCCTTTAACCTTTTAAACAAATCATTTAATCCACGTTTCGGAACATGATTTTCAAGTAGTTTTTGTCCACAACGTTGCATAGCAAGTGCCTGGTGAATTAAAAGTCAACCATTTGTATTCATTAATTCGAAAAACAAAAGCTTCATAACTAACAAATGTGTTAGGTTGACTAGTATGGTATTAATCAGGCTGATAGTGTCTATAATGATAATGAAAACACAACTAAATTATCAACCTCAACGAAATCACATCACTTAACTCATCAAACCAAGCTGTACATCTTTCAATTCATAAATAAAAATTCATTCCTCTGTAAACGTATTTCTTAACCAAACAGACTTTTGAAGGTTTATCGTCGTTATCTGTCTTTTACCATTTTTTCAGTGTACGCTATAGTGTAATACTTTCTAAGACCAATTCAAGGAAATACCAGTTTATGTGTTCATATTCGATACATGTATGAAAGTGAAAACGGAATGCTGATATGAAGGTACTCTAGAGTCGATTTTAGTAAATCAATAACTTTTATTGGTTATATAAGGGAAATAATGTTAATTGCTTCCTTATTACGATTCTAATATAACGAATAAAATTTGACACATTGTAATCAATAATTTCAATGTGACATTATCTACGAAGGTGAACTGGATAGTTCAAACATGAAACAAATGTTGATGGTGGGAATAATTTTAAGTGTTTTTGTGCAATCCAATTGTATTAATTACTCAATAATACGCCCAGAGTTTACGGTTTGATTATACTTGCAAATGTCATTGAGATCATCAGATGAAGCGCTGAATAAGGTGGAGTAGTACAAACAAGTCTTAGTTTTATTCCATAAACAGTAAGACCCCTCTTAGTGAATTGTCGGTAATTTGAAGTCAAATATAAGTTTGTAAAAATTGTGAGGCAGTCAACCTCTAGTCTGTTCGTCTAGAGACGATATGTTAGGTTTACCTAACCAATCAGATGTTAATAGACGTTCAGATAGATCAAATGCTGTTACGTGGCCACATGGTAAGAATAAGATATAATTATGCGTTTACTGTAGTCGAAGTTTGAGTTTTGCGTCTGGTACAAATTACCACTATAATATAAATATATGAATATATGCATGGTGTCTGATAATATTGATTTAGTTTCGTCACACATCTTCGCAAGCATCTCAATTATGTTTGGGGTGAATGCAAATACTAACTTCAAAAGAACCAATCTTGTTTTATGTCACAATGCAATATAGTGGGCATATAAAAAAATTTATTGACCGTGGCTCATTCACTCAATTGAGACGAGATGCTGCAATACATTTTGTGACACTGCAGTAAAACGTTTACTAAATCGATGATCACAGAAACATGAATATAGTAAAACATAAGTAAAACACAGAATAGAAATATTTAGTCGCTAATACTTTTACACTACTTTAACACCATTTACTAAAATATGTTACAACTCTTCAATAAATAGTGATGTAAATTTCGATTCCGTTATTGAAATCGGAATGTGGTTAAACTTTAATTAATTTAATAGACTCATGCATACAATTCATTCATCTAAATGTTTACCTACAAAACTATTTGTCTTCACAAATATAAATCTCAAACTTAATCGACTCGAAAATTGAAACAAATGTTCTCTAGAGAAAATGAAGAAGTTACCGATTGCCAGTTAAAATTTTCAATTTTGCGAATTCTTCTGTTTATTTCAGAAACTATGAACAACCAACGTCTACCATATTCAACATCCGA
The DNA here is from genome assembly GCA_944470205.2 of Schistosoma margrebowiei. NCBI lineage: Eukaryota > Metazoa > Platyhelminthes > Trematoda > Strigeidida > Schistosomatidae > Schistosoma > Schistosoma margrebowiei. Next base: position 63,896,849 of record OX104028.1, on the reverse strand, counting down.
TTACCGACAAATTTATACAGGAAAATTACATTGTTATTCATCTTCAAACCTTCACAACCATCATAGTTTAAATGTGATGTAGAGATTATCAGATTAATGACACGTAGAAAAAGTGGTCAAGTAGGATTATTCAATATGTAATGTGAAATAATGGATGCTTTGGAAACCTGAGCCAATTGTCACGAATGAAAAACTATTGGACATACTACCTAACCATTTGGAAGTAGTCAACTGAATACAAAGGTAATAACTGAATGAAAATTGTGGACATGTGAAGTATACTGAAATAAGAAAGTATTCTGTAACTGAGGTAAGCAATGAAATACATCTCAAAAAGTGGTTTATCACTCTAAACTTACGTTTTAGCAGTTGGGCGAGTTGCGTTTTTCCCTCTGAAAACATTGGAAAATGTAAATGACATTTTGATTTGTCTTACATTGAAAATGTCTAATTGAGTAAATCTGAAATTTTTCATAATATTTACTATTTCTGAGATAATAAGGTAGACCAATCATCGTAAGCTAGGTTTAACTATACATTTTCTCTTGAGAAATAATGACGGTTTAGCTGTAGATTACTTGGACTTTGAAAATATCCGACCATTAGGAACTAGATTTTTCACGGTCCAGAAGATGACTATCAGAATAAAAGCATTAAACTCTTGCTTCTTGCTAGTTTGAAATATTCAGAACTACAAAGGAACAACTCTGGATAATATTTAACACAAATGTTTTAGATCTCTTGATAAACATGATACTTTCAGACTACTGAGTGTGAAGTTATGGTCTGCAAATTAATTTCTCGTCATCATCCAATGTCATTGGTATTATTTGCCTCACTTGTGATATGAATGAAATTTACGTAGTACAGCTTCTCAGTAGAACTTTGCCAAATCACATCTAAGTTATTCTCTATGGGACAAATGATCTAAATGTGCAGTTACGTTTGTTTCGTTTTATGTTGTTATAACTTGTCAATTGAATGCTACTTGTAATACGTGATTGTTGCTGATTGTTTTGTCGTAAACGCTTATCACTTATACTCGGAAAGAGGGACCATCGCAGTTTCTACGACGCAAAAGTAAGAATACAAGTACTGGTATAAGTGAAGACTTTTTGACCCCAAAACACGACGACGACCCTAGTCGAAAATACACTCGTTTATTTATTGACTGTACACACAATTCGATTAATAATTAAGATCAAATCACATATGAAAAATACTCGGAGTTATAACAAATCATATACTAGACATAGTTCATGTCAATTGAATACAAAAATATCGTATATTATACAGAATAAAATATCATACGAGACAGTAAAACAAATACTACATTGAGTAGTCATTACATTGAATCAAAACGGAAGTAATGTTGAACAAAACTCATAATTAGTAAATCAATCGAAAATTGACTTTTCTTTCCAACATATCATATATGTATCATGAAATTGTTGCAACAGTATATAATTTTACATTTATTAGTCAATGTTCAATCCAGTATAAACGCGGATTGTCAAAGACCTTATTCAGAAGAACCAATCGAATTCACACCAACGACGCGGTCGAGAGAGAAGCGAAGCTTATAACTGAAGCACTGGTGCATGACAGTTACAAACTTGAATTTATAAAGCGTTGGTAGAGCAAAGATATAATAAGAACTAGCAGGTGCTCGGCATCTGAGGAGCGAGTCTATATTACCACATCATCAAGAAGTAACTCACATGGTCTTATGGTAACACTCATCAACATCAAAAATTCTAGGTCCTTGTTTCACAAAATACTCTATCACTTTACATGTATGCGCCGAAACACAAAAATACGAGACAAATACGGGGATACAATGCAACAGATGACAGTGCATCCAACAAATACTGACGATCCTTTTCTTTATTTCTATGACTTATTCCAAATGTCTAAATTACAATAACATGAAATGCAATAGTTGATTTCAACAAAAGTATTTATTGTATTCAATTTTGAATTATTCAGGTAATAGAAACTAAACGAAGTAGGTAATCGAGTATTTGATGAATAATTCAATTGATTAGAGCCAGGACCAATGCATAACTTTGCCTGGAGTCCCCCCGGGGGCTACTGCCGGTCCCAAGCCCGAATAAAGGAGGAGCGTTGGGCATGGGGTTAGCGTCCCCATCCCGTAGAAAACTAACTCGCTAAAAAAACGCTAACCAGAAAGCATTATCCAAACCTTTTAAACTCTGACCTGGGAATCCGAAGGTCTTCATTTAGAAGAACAATGACGCCTAATGATGAAAGCCGAATTCCTACGGAAGTTACGAGGCCGATGCTCCTACTGACAACCAGGGCGACCATTTATTTAGATATATGGAATGTTCGTACAATGTGGGACACCGGGAGAGCATTCCAAATTGCTGCAGAAATGAGGAGATACAACCTAGAGGTACTTCGCATCAGTGAAACACATTGGACGCAAGTTGGACAACAACGACTAACTACAGGAGAGCTCCTGTTATACTTCGGCCACGAAGAAGAAAATGCCCCACATACACAAGGAGTTGCATTGATGCTGTCCAAACAAGCGCAAAATGCGCTTATAGGATGGGAATCTCATGGACCAAGGATCATCAAAGCCTCGTTCAAAACAAAGAAAGAGGGCACTTCAATGAACATCATCCAATGCTATGCGCTTACCAACGACTACAATGAAGACGCTAAAGACCAATTCTACAATAGGCTGCAGTCAATTGTCGAGAAGTGCCCAATAAAGGACCTGACCATTCTGATGGGAGATTTCAACGCCAAGGTTGGAACGGACAACACTGGGTATGAAGACATCATGGGACGACATGGACAGGGAGAAAGAAACGAAAATGGTGAGAGACTTGCAAACCTATGTGCCTTCAATAAACTGGTCATAGGTGGCACCATATTCCCACATGAACGCATTCACAAAACCACATGGACTTCACCGGATCACACCACGCAAAACCAAATCTATCATATTTGCATCAACAAAACGTTCAGGAGGACTAAAGAGGACGTGAGAACCAAAAGAGGAGCTGAAATAACATCAGATCATCACTTGCTGGTCGCAAAGATGAAACTGAAACTCAAGAAGCACTGGACAACGGGGCGGACAATATCACAAAAGTTCAATACGGCCTTTCTTTAGGATCCTAACAAACTCAACAAATTCAAGATAGTCCTCAGCAACAAGTTCCAGGCCTTTCATGATCTACTCAATTGAGAAGGAACTACTGTGGAGAGCAACTGGAAGGGGATCAAAGTGGCAATCACTTCAACATGTCATGAGGTCCTGGGCCACAAGAAGCACCATCACAAGGAATGGATCACTGTTGATACACTGGATAAGATTCAAGAAAGAAGGAACAAGAAGACAGCAATCAATACTAGTCGAACAAGAGCAGAAAAAGCCAAGGCACAAGCTGAATACACAGTAGTAAACAAACAAGTGAAGAAGAGCATCAGAACCGACAAACGTAAATATGTGGAAGGTCTAGCAAAGACGGTGGAAAAGGCTGCAAGAGAAGGAAACATGAGAAAACTGTATGACATAACAAAGAAACTTTCTGGAAATCGCCGCAAACCAGAACGACCAGTGAAAAGCAAGGAAGCCGAGGTAATCACCAACATTGAAGAGCAATAAAACAGGTGGATAGAACAACTCAAAGAACTCTTGAATCGACCAGCTCCACTGAACCCACCCAACATCGAAGCAGCACCCACGGACCTCCCAATCAACGTTGGCCTACCAACAATTGAAGAAATCAGCATGGCCATCAGACAAATCAAGAGTGGCAAAGCAGCAGAAGCAGACAACATTCCAGCAGAGGCACTGAAAGCAGACGCAGCGGCAACTGCAAGGATACTCCACATTCTCTTCAATAAGATTTGAGACGAAGAACAAGTACCAAAAGACTGGAAAGAAGGACTTCTGATCAAAACACCGAAGAAAGGCGATCTCAGCAACTGTGATCACTACAGGGGCATCACTCTTCTCTCAATACCAGGAAAGGTCTTCAACAGAGTATTGTTAAACAGGATGAAGGACTGCGTAGACGCCCAACTTCGTGACCAACTGGCAGGATTCCGTAAGGATAGATCGTGTACAGACCAAATCGCAACTCTACGGGTCATTGTGGAACAATCAATTGAATGGAATTCATCACTCTACATCAACTTCATTGACTACGAAAAGGCATTTGATAGCGTAGACAGAATAACACTATGGAAGCTTCTTCGACACTACGGCGTGCCTCCAAAGATAGTCAATATAATACAGAGTTCATATGATGGATTACACTGCAAAATTGTGCATGGAGGACAGTTGACAAAGTCGTTCGAAGTAAAGACTGGTGTTAGGCAAGGTTGCTTACTCTCACCCTTTCTCTTTCTCCTGGTGATCGACTGGATCATGAAGACGTCAACATCTGAAGGGAAGCACGGGATACAATGGACATCTAGGATGCAGTTGGACGATCTAGACATCGCAGATGATCTGGCTCTTCTATCCCAAACGCAACAACAAATGCAGGAGAAGACGATCAGTGTAGCAGCAGCCTCGGCAGAAAAAGGTTTCAATATACACAAAAGGAAGAGCAAGGTTCTCCGATACAACACAGCATGCACCAATCCAACCACAATTGACGGAAAAGATTTGGAAGATGTAAAAACCTTTACATATTTGGGCAGCATCATTGATGAACACGGGGGATCTGATGCATATGTGAAGGCGCGGATCGGCAAAGCAAGAGCAGCATATTTACAACTGAGGAACGTCTGGAACTCAAAGCAACTGTCAACCAACACCAAGGTCAGGATTCTCAATACAAATGTCAAGACAGTCCTACTGTATGGGGGAGAAACCTGGAGAACTACGAAAGCGATCATCCAGAAAATACAGGTGTCTACGCAAAATACTTCGGATCCGTCGGACGGACACTATTAGCAACGACGTACTGTGGGAGAGAACAAACAAGATCCCAGCGGGGGAAGAAATCAGGAAGAAGCGCTGGAAGTGGATAGGACACACATTGAGGAAAGCACCCAACTGCGTCACAAGGCAAGCTCTAATATGGAATCTTTAAGGTTAAAGAAAAATAGGACGACCAAAGAACACATTACGCCGGGAAATGGAGATAGACATGAGAAAAATGAACAAGAATTGGATGGAATTAGAAAAGGAGGCCCAGGACAGAGTGGGTTGGAGAATGCTGGTCGGCGGCCTATGCCCCATTGGGAGTAACAGGCGTAAGTAAGTAAGTAAGGACTTATGCATGACTTTATTTCATTACCTCGTATTGAACTAAACAGTCAATTCTGTCATAACTTTTCGCCTTGTGCCCTATCATAGTGATACGACCAAATAGAGAACAGTGATTTACCAACTGGAACAATGACATTAGAATGAGTGAGTGGTCCCATGACATATAGCCAATATTAATCTATTGATTACTCATAAAATACTAAATCACGTATACTGAAAGCGTCATCCTACGTACTATCAAAGCACCCGAATAAATAGCGTTTACTAAAACCGAAGAATTAAACTACGCAAACACGAATCTATGAAAGGAGGCAATATGTCTCGACTATTTGAATTCTTTGATATTTGTCTTTTCTCCGCCAGTGACTATCATTAACTGAAAACTATTGAAGACCACTTAACACAAGACAACCATTGGGAAGCGATAATTGATCACGTGGTCACAGTGAGTCAGCAGATCGGAACAACAGCTGCATTCAGTAAATGCTAGAAACACAATCAACTACTCCGAACTGCTGACAACAAGTCTATCATTTACTCAACAAATAAAGGAGGATAAGTCTCACTCCGATTGCGTCCAAACCATTGACTTCCTTCACACTTTCAACATTGTTCAACGTACGAGAAAGATTGACTCGCGAGGAGCAGGCTGCTTTCCGTTCTGGCCAACTGTCGTTTTGTCTATGGGTAACATATATTATGAGATCTATTTTCGACGGTATATCGATAAAAACAAAACCTGAACATGACTAACAAGATTTACATCTTGAGTGAACGGATAAGCCTTCAGGCGTGAATTGATCATACAAAAATATATCTATTTACTTATCTATTCAGTTGTATGATTCTAAATCATAATAGTGTTATCGGTTTGGATTAGGCTAAATTAAGTAGTGATTTATGAGGAACAGATAGTTTGGTGGTTTCATTTAAAAAATCCTATTGAATTTACTCTATAGTTCCACCATAGAATAAATAAATGATAAAAATTCAATATAAATTTATATTTGTGTAAGGCATAATAAGACCAGAGAAATGAAATCAATAAGACATTAGGTAAATAATAAAAAAAAGAAATTCTCACTCTTAAAATATGATGTGCCATTGTTTTACGAAAAGGCAGTAAATAAGGTCTGTTGAGTACTTTAGATCCCCAGAACTCACTTGGAATGTGTCCTGAGCTTGTAATTTATTCACAAAATTTGAAGTTTTTTTCGTGCCAAGAGACATCTAGTTGAATCACAACCTACCTTTCCCACTCGCAAATCCTTGCCTGTCGTCGGTTGGCAGATATTTTAAGCACAATATTTTGTGGCTCTTTCAAGCTTACTTACTTACTTATTTACACCTGTTACTCTTCGTGAAGGAGCATAGGCCGCTCACCAGCCTTCTTCATCCAACCCTGTCCTGGGCAATCCTTTCTAGCTCCGTCCAGTTGTAATTCATCCATTTCATATCTGCTTCTATTATCCGACGCAATGTGTTCTTTGACCTTCCACTTTTTCGCTTCCCCTCAGGATTCCAAGTTAGGGCTTGCCTCGTGATGCAGATTGACGATTTGCGTAATGTATGTCCTATCCATTTCCATAGTCTTTTCCTAATTTCTTCTTCAGCTGGAAGTTGGTTTGTTTTCTCCCACAGAAGGCTATTGCTGATGGTATCCGGTCAATGGATGTTGAGTATCTTGCGAAGACAACGATTTATAAATACTTGTACTTTCTTGATTGTGGTTGTTGTAGTTTTCCAAGTTTCGGCTCCATACAGTAGAACTGCCTTGACGTTGGTACTGCAGATTCTCACTTTGATATTGGTTGAGAGTTGTTTTGAGTTCCATATGTTCTTTAACTGTAGAAATGCTGTCCTTGCTTTGCCAATTCTTGCCTTTACGTCTGCATCTGAACTTCCTTGTTCGTCGATGATGCTTTCTGGGTATGTGAAGGACTCTACATCTTCCAGAGTTTCGCCATCAAGAGTAATTGGATTGTTGTTTTCCGCCTTGAATTTGAGGATTTCGGTTTTCCATTTGTGTATGCTGATGTCTACTGATGCACAGACTGCTGCTACACTGTCTGTCTTCATCCGCATCTGTTCGTGTGTACGTGATAGGAGGGCTAGGTCATCTGCGAAGTCCAAATGGTCTAAGTGGTTCTGAGATGTCCATTGAATTCCGTGTTTTCCTTCAGATGTCGAGGTCTGCATAATCCAGTCGACCATCAGAAGAAAGCGGAAGGGAGAGAGTAAACAGCCTTGTCTGACTCCGGTCTTTACTTGGAATGCATCTGTCAGCTGTCCTCCATGCACGACTTTGCACTGTAGTCCGTCGTATGAGTTCCGGATAATGTTGACAATCTTCTCAGGAACTCCATAGTGTCGAAGAAGTTTACATAATGTCCTCCTATCTACACTGTCGAATGCTTTTTCATAATCAATGAAGTTGATGAATAGTGATGAGTTCCACTCACCTGATTGTTCGACGATGATCCGTAGTGTTGCAATTTGGTCTGTGCATGGTCGATCCTTACGAATCCAGCTTGTTGATCTTAAAGATGGGCGTCTACTGCATCTTTCATCCGGTTCAGTAAAACTCCGTTGAAGACTTTACCTGGTATTGACAGCTGTGTAATGCCTCTAAGTTTTCACATTTGCTCAGATCTCCTTTCTTTGGAATCTTGACGAGGTGCCCTTCTTTCCAGTCCATCGGCACTTGTTCCTCTTCCCAAATCTTTTTGAACAGAAGGTGAAGCATGTTTGTAGTTGCTTCGATGTCTGACTTCAGTGCTTCAGCTGGTTTGTTGTCCGGACCCGCTGCTTTCCCGTTCTTGATTTGTCTGACGTCCATTCTGATTTCTTCCTTCGTTGGTGGGTTGACGTCTATGGGAATATCTGTGTGTTCTGCTTCGATGTCCGGTGGATTCATTGGAGCCGGCCTATTCTGGAGTTCCTCGAAGTATTCTACCCATGTGTTCCACTGTTGTTGAATTTCGGTGATTGGCTTGCCTTCCTTGTCTTTGACCGGTCTCTCTGGTTTACTGTATTTCCCTGATAGTTTCTTCGTTGTATCGTAAAGCTGTTTCATATTTCCTTCTCTAGCAGCTTTTTCTGCCGTCGTTGCTAGTTCTTCCACGTATTACTTCTGGCCGGCTCTAATGCTCCTCTTCACTTGTTTGTTTGCTTCTATGTATTCAGCTTGTGCTCGGACTTTCTCTCCTCGTGTTTGACTGTTGTTTATTGCTGCCTACTTGTTCTTCCTTTCTTTGTTTTTGTCCAGTGTTTTTATAGAGATCCACTCCTTATGATGGTGTTTCTTTAGGCCCAGAACCTACTGACACGTTGAAGTTAATGCTTCCTTGATGCCTTTCCAGTTGTCCTCCATAGTAGTTTCTTCTTCTTTCAGAAGATCTTGTAAGGCTTGGAACCTGTTGTTGAGAGCTATCTTGAATTCATTGAGTTTGTCAGTATCTCGAAGGAAGTCTGTATTGAACCTTTGTAGTGCTGTTTGTCCACTTGTCCAGTTCTTTTTTAGCTTCAGTTTTAAATTGCCCACAACTAAGTGGTGATCTGAAGCTACTTCAGCGCCTCTCCTGGTTCTCACCTCTTCCATTGTCCTTCGGAATTTTTTGTTGATGCAAATATGATATATTTGGTTCTCTGTAGTGTGGTCCGGTGAGATCCATGTAGCCTTGTGTATACGCTTGTGTGGAAATATTGTTCCTCCTATGACTAATTTGTTGAATGCACATAGATTTGCAAATCTTTCTCTATTTTCGTTTCTTTCTCCCAGTTCATGTCGTCCCATAATATATTCATATCCAGTGTTGTCTATTCCAACTTTGGCATTTAGATCTCCCATCAGAATAGTTAGGTCCTTTCTTGGGCATTTCTCAATGATTGACTGCAGCCGTTCGTAGGACTGATCTTTAATGTTGTCGTCGCTATCATTTGTGGGTGCATAACATTGGATAATATTCATTAAGATCCCCTCCTTCTTTGTTTTGAATGATGCTTTGATGATTCTGGATCCGTGAGATTCCCATTCTACAAGGGCATTTCGTGCTACTTTAGACAGCATAAGAGCGACTCCCTGAGTGTGTGGAGCATTGTCCTCTTCGTGACCGGAGTATAGCAGCATCTCTCCCGTAGCTAGCCTTTTCTGTCCAGCTTGGGTCCAGTGGGTTTCGCTGATTCCCAGTACTGCTAAGTTGTATCTCCTCATTTCCATTGTTATTTGACTGGTCTTCCCGGTTTCCTACATTGTTCGAACGTTCCATTTACCTATAAAAAGTTTTGCTCAGGTTGTTCGAAGGGGCATCGGCCTCGTGGCTTCCAAAGGAACTCGGCTTTCACCATGAAGCGTCATAATTCTTCTAAATGAAAACCTTCTAACTCCCAGCGCAGAGTTAAAATGGTTTGGATTATTTTTTCTGGTAAGCGTTTTTTTTAGCGATTTAGTTTTCTACGGGATAGGGACGCTAACCCCATGCCTAACCCTCCTCCTTTTTTCGGGCTTGGGACCGGCAGTAACCCTATGAGAGCTACAGGCGGAGTTCTTCCAAGCGCGTTTATATTATTGTGTAAATAAGCTTGATTTGTGTGCTTAGTGACCTCCTATTTTGTGGGTGCTCGTAGAATACATTCTCTACGTCTCATCAAGACTTCTTGATGTAGTTAGCAGGGCCAGAGACAACGGATTACAATAGCCTATCGTGTCACTGTATGTTTGACCTTCGTTCCAGTCACCGAGTAAGGGGAACTCGTAATAGCATTCAAGCATATCAAGAGCCTGGTAATTTCTGTATATGTAATAGTACTGTGATTAAAATAAATTCTAGTACCATGCATCGTTCACTTCACACATACAACTTCATCAACGTCTTTAGATGGATAGAGTACACGGAGTCAAAATGACTATTATCCAAGAGCTACCAGTGTTAATCAAGTAGTAACATCAGATTTCTAGATTACTACAATTTCTATCGGCACAGAATATTCAGTTTTTTTTTCTGAAATATCTTATTTCATACATTATACTGTGTGATATCTTATATGGATATATTTATAGATTTACTTGGTGGAATCTGTTTTTCTTCATTCAGTTAATACGTCATAAAACTAGGAAATGCTTTTTTCATGCTGTTACTCGATGTCATGTATAGAGCCATTTGAACTGAATGATTTGATTGGATTCACAACACTGTTGCATAAATGTGAAGGTTTAATCTCATCTTGATAAACATTTTGGCGGTTCTGCATGATAAAATGTCTCAGTGTAAAATGTAAGTGACACCAAATAATAACACATATTACCAGATGTTTGCAAAAAAAGTGACTGAAAACGTTTCAAGAACAATGTAATCTAATGTTCTGGATAGAGAGAAAAGAATGTTTTCTATTATAACATAAATCCTCAAAAACACAATCTGTCAGTTCATACGAATATTTGTTAGCATTAGAACGAATATTTTTACGAGGATGGATGACCGAGTATGCAGAAAACATAATACGGGGAAATTTTTGATTATCAAATAAAATTGTGTTTTAATATAATAAGAATTTTTCAGCGATTATCAATATCTTGATCAGAAGTTTAAATATTGAAATAAAGATCCACTATACGAATGTTCGGATTTCCTCTCTTGCATTGACATAATAAGAAGGTTGATAATGAACATTTTATACTGCTTGTGTCAATAGTATCATTTTATTATACTTTTAGTGCATTAGTATTGAATATCCGTGGAACACATTTCAGACAATTCAAATATGTGAAAATTGCTATGCCAAGAGACTTTGAGACCGAAGATCAATTCCTATGTCGACCAGAATGAGTTGTGTGAGAATTGTGTTGATTTTAGTAGGTGAATTATTGAGTCGATATAAGCTGTGCCACTATTTAAAGCCTGCAATCGCGACACGCCCATGAAGTGCTTTCAGATATTCAACGGTGGTTAACGTTACATCAGATCAAGTATCCAACTATTCAATTTCAATATTAGGGCGCTTGATAATCATCAAATGATTTCGAATAAAGCAGAAAGATTTCACGAAATTATCAACAAGTAATCAGTAACTTCAAAATGGTAGTTGATCATTATTTGCAGTCACTTCACTCGTTCACTAATGACACAAAAACCGGTGACTTGTATCAAGAATATTAATGCCAAAATGTTGAACGCACATCTTTTTAGTCCTCTAGAAAATTTATAATCTAGGTATGGACATTGTATGTATTGATTAGATTGACATAAAGCATTATATTTACCTGTGAAAGTAAGGCCTATTTTATTTACAAGCAGCTTATTTGTATTATCTGTAGCCGAAGAATTATAGAATCAACAGTTTATATAATCAACAATTCAATTGAGTTACAACATGCTTACATAGGCCAGTGCCAAGACCTTAATTACACCGTTCATAAATCAACAGGCTGTCCATTTAAGAAATATTAAAAGTTCTCGGATAATGCTTTGGGTCGCTGTAATATATGTACTGCTTAAACAACTACTGAACTAGTATACGTAAAACTGTCTTTTATCACATGTTTCTTTTCTGCACTTTAACGTTATTACTTATATCAAATTGATCATGCCTGTAAACTGGCGCGAATTCTGTAATTATTATTTTTCAAAATACAAATTAATTAATATATTTTGATGAACTAACTGTAGTGAAAGCAAGATTGCCTATACAATGAAGCAGTATTGTAGTGACTGAACACTTAAGTGGTGAATAACAATATATTGTTATATGCAAAAATAAGAAAGATGGGTATTCCGTTTATTGAATTCCAAAATACACAGCGGCTTTAAAATGTGAAATTCATACATCAGAGACATCATTTGCACATCATCTTTGAATTGTCGCTTACAAGCCTCATTGTTCCTTCAATCCTGTTGTACATGTACTTGTTTTCAGTTTCCTTCTTTCTACTCTTCATTTCAATCTCTCCAACCTTCTACTCGTTGACATCCTACTTCCGAATAGTGTAACAGACTATTATATCTGCAAATATAAATGATACATGAGGTATATGAGGGTAATCTACCATATTTTAAGTTGCATGTTAACGTCTTGTTTGGTCGGAATCGCAATGCGTAAAATAGATTCGCAACTCAAGTTTTTGATCGTAAACCAACTGACGTACACCCCCCACGTGGAGAAGTAGAATAGGCCACTCACCAGCATTCTCCACGTAACTCTATCCTGTGTAATTCCAGTTGTTTCTACCTGCCATTCATTCCCTTAGTGTCCGCTTGAATATCCCGACTCCATGTGTACATTGGTCTTCATCTTTTCGTTTCATTTCATGGTTCCAGTTTACTGCTTGCTTTATGATGCAGCTTTATGATTTGTAATATGCATGTCCTAAACACCACCAAAAACACTTCCTGTCGTCGACGGTATCCGGTTCACGGACATTGACTATGATGTGTAGAAAATTGTTCACAAACACTTGCACCTTTTTGATAATGGTCGTATTATTTCTACAACTCTCAGTCCCATATAATAAAACTGTCTTCTCGTTCGTATTGCAGATTCTGAAATTGATGTTGGCTTATAGACGGTTGTTTTGAGTTCAATATGTTCTTCAACTGTAGGAATGCGAGGTCGTGTCCACAGTCAGAGACGTCAGGCCGGATTGAAGCTGCTCAATCTATTTCGTCAGTTCCCTTTCACAAGAAGGTCTTTATAATCATGTCAACCGAATATAACACCAATAATAACACTCCAACAATATTGATTGTTTTCAATATCTATAAACACAAAATACTTGTACCACATTTAAGTTATTAACTGACGGCTATTACTACGTATATTACGGCGACATATTGAAATATCTGTACATGGAATTATTCTTAATTATAATCCCACTTTCTTCAGCTCAGATAATCTCCATCAAATGTCCATTTTTAGGGCGTTAATAATTAAACCAAACACTTTTAAATTACTACATGTATTTCTCGATCGGTTAGTACCGCTTTCTTCTTGATTTATCTTCAGCCTAACAACATCTGGAAGAATGTCATTATCTTTGAAAGCCGCCGGCACGCGACGATTTTACTCAATTTGGTATCGAACCAACTTCACGTTTATTATAGTGAGAGGATAGTATAGTGACGTTGGACCCTAGCCACAGAATCCCCACAGCTGAACACGAGACGTCTAGGAAAATAGATATTTAGCGTTTAACGCGCGGAAAACCCAAAAATGGAGAAGGCGGGAATACTAATTCAATTGATCGGATGGTATGACTCGGCCTTGCACGAGTTCTTATTTTTCCGTAAAATCACTTTCATTCATAATAAATATGTTGTTGACCAAACATATGTTGACGATTGCTACAACACGATGATTCAGTGTATTCAGTGATGTGAATTTTACGTCATATCTTATAGATAAATCAAGTACCACGTGAAAAGTCTACAATCTTAGAACTAGGTCTATTATTAGAGCAGTATTAATTACAAATTGTACCATAGTTGTAAGCACGTTTACCTATAAGTCTATTTATTACCTTTCAAGTATGTAAATCTTTGAAAACATGCTTAATTAAAAAGTAAATTAGGTACTCATCGATTAGGATTAGAGTACATAACCTGTCTGTTCGGTCTATTGAATCGTCCAAGCCAACCGATTGAGACACGCATAAAACCAAATTTCGCAAAACAACGATATTGTGCGTTGTCAGTGTCAGTCGTTACAAACGCTTATGGACAATTTGTAAGAAGGAGCTGCTAAGTCCAGACGACATTGAACAACCGATCTGCCTCCATTGAAGCCAAAGTCCATACCTCGTGGACTAATCGAAAGGTGCACTGTTTAATCTGTTCCGATGCCCAAGAAATGTCAACCCGTCCGCAGTCATTAGTATCGGGACGCAACGAAAGGTTAGAAATACTGAAGAAGTTTAGGTTGTGTTTTAATTGCTTGAAGCCTAATCGTCGAGAAAACGGATTATCTGCGACCGATGCTGTGTGACGTTGATGGTTGTAAATGACAACATTACAAACTTCTTCATAGCACAGAGTCCGTTATTTAACATGCACTCTGCAACTGTAATTATTTCATGGGAACATACTTATGATTCGTAACAGTTAGAATAAATGGCTCAACGGGACACGTGAATACGTATGTCTTATTGAACAACGGCTCAGAAATGACACTACTATTACGCGATGTGGCAAAGCCATTGAGAATATCTGGTGACTCCATTAAAAATATCCTCTATCATCGGAGCGTCATCCCAGAACGATGAATTTATTAATTCGGAAATCAAATCTTTACATAAAAACAAAAAAGGATTGAAGATTCGTACATTATTGATAACCTACAAATTGCCCGGACAGAAATCCCAATAATCGAGAGGAATATGGCTGTCTGCTATAGCTTGAGATATAGTAGGTTTGTTGATCAGAGTCGACATTCCAGAAGCACACTGGTTATTGGGAGGTCCGAACAACATCACGCTTCATTAACTATGCTGGGATGTGCATAATTTGAACCAGCATGTCAAATTAAACAACCCTCAGCTTTCATTAACTGTTGAGAAACATAGGGTTCCATCGAGGACGACATTCTGAAAATGTCTGAACATGAAATTTTCGACAACCAGCACTCAGACAATATTACTATGTCACCACGCGATGAGGCCATCAGACAAATCAAGAGTGGCAAAGCAGCAGGAGCAGACAACATTCCAGCAGAGGCACTGAAAGCAGACGCAGCAGCAACTGCAAGGATACTCCACATTCTCTTCAATAAGATTTGAGACGAAGAACAAGTACCAAAAGACTGGAAAGAAGGACTTCTGATCAAAACACCGAAGAAAGGCGATCTCAGCAACTGTGATCACTACAGGGGCATCACTCTTCTCTCAATACCAGGAAAGGTCTTCAACAGAGTATTGTTAAACAGGATGAAGGACTGCGTAGACGCCCAACTTCGTAACCAACTGGCAGGATTCCGTAAGGATAGATCGTGTACAGACCAAATCGCAACTCTACGGGTCATTGTGGAACAATCAATTGAATGGAATTCATCACTCTACATCAACTTCATTGACTACGAAAAGGCATTTGATAGCGTAGACAGAATAACACTATGGAAGCTTCTTCGACACTACGGCGTGCCTCCAAAGATAGTCAATATAATACAGAGTTCATATGATGGATTACACTGCAAAATTGTGCATGGAGGACAGTTGACAAAGTCGTTCGAAGTAAAGACTGGTGTTAGGCAAGGTTGCTTACTCTCACCCTTTCTCTTTCTCCTGGTGATCGACTGGATCATGAAGACGTCAACATCTGAAGGGAAGCACGGGATACAATGGACATCTAGGATGCAGTTGGACGATCTAGACATCGCAGATGATCTGGCCCTTCTATCCCAAACGCAACAACAAATGCAGGAGAAGACGACCAGTGTAGCAGCAGCCTCAGCAGAAAAAGGTTTCAATATACACAAAAGGAAGAGCAAGGTTCTCCGATACAACACTGCATGCACCAATCCAACCACAATTGACGGAAAAGATTTGGAAGATGTAAAAACCTTTACATATTTGGGCAGCATCATTGATGAACAGGGTGGATCTGATGCAGATGTAAAGGCGCGGATTGGCAAAGCAAGAGCAGCATATTTACAACTGAGGAACTTCTGGAACTCAAAGCAACTGTTAACCAACACCAAGGTCAGGATTCTCAATACAAATGTCAAGATAGTCCTACTGTATGGGGGAGAAACCTGGAGAACTACGAAAGCGATCATCCAGAAAATACAGGTGTCTACGCAAAATACTTCGGATCCGTGGGACGGACACTATTAGCAACGACGTACTGTGGGAGAGAACAAACAAGATCCCAGCGGGGGAAGAAATCAGGAAGAAGCGCTGGAAGTGGATAGGACACACATTGAGGAAAGCACCCAACTGCGTCACAAGGCAAGCTCTAATATGGAATCTTCAAGGTTAAAGAAAAATAGGACGACCAAAGAACACATTACGCCGGCAAAAGGAGATAGACATGAGAAAAATGAACAAGAATTGAATGGAATTAGAAAAGGAGGCCCAGGACAGAGTGGGTTGGAGAATGCTGGTCGGCGGCCTATGCCTCATTGGGAGTAACAGGCGTAAGTAAGTAAGTAAGGACTTATGCATGACTTTATTTCATTACCTCATATTGAACTAAACTGTCAATTCTGTCATAACTTTTCGCCTTGTGCCCTATCATAGTGATACGACCAAATAGAGAACAGTGATTTACCAACTGGAACAATGACATTAGAATGAGTGAGTGGTCCCATGACATATAGCCAATATTAATCTATTGATTACTCATAAAATACTAAATCACGTATACTGAAAGCGTCATCCTACGTACTATCAAAGCACCCGAATAAATAGCGTTTACTAAAACCGAAGAATTAAACTACGCAAACACGAATCTATGAAAGGAGGCAATATGTCTCGACTATTTGAATTCTTTGATATTTGTCTTTTCTCCGCCAGTGACTATCATTAACTGAAAACTATTGAAGACCACTTAACACAAGACAACCATTGGGAAGCGATAATTGATCACGTGGTCACAGTGAGTCAGTAGATCGGAACAACAGCTGCATTCAGTAAATGCTAGAAACACAATCAACTACTCCGAACTGCTGACAACAAGTCTATCGTGAGCGAAACAATCGGTGAATTTGATGGAAATTCGGCCAATGACATCTAACGTAAGTAAGTAAGTAAAATTATCTGGATTAATAAAGCAGCGCAATCGACATACGGGTATTAAGAAATTGGAACAACTGGTCAGGAAGCGGATGCGATTTGATATGAGATTATAAGCTTCAACATCATAAATCAGGAAATCGATTGGATGGTTTGGTTTAATTTGTACCTATGTATTAGTTATTGGATTTATTTTTGAAATGGGTTAAGTGTTCCTGTTTTTGAAGTGATTTGCTTAGGCTGAAATTGAACAAATGTTTTTACACAGCTTGAATCACATTTTATATGATTTTAGAGAACAATGTTTTGTTGATTAACAAAGATCATTTTGTTCATACTCAACGTATATTATTTGACATTCTGTATATTGAACATTTTGAATCAAAACCCACAACAAAATTATTATAACGTCAGTGTTGTATAAATAAATACAAATATCCAGTAAACGTTACTACGAGTTACTATAGGCAATCATTCAAAGTACTAGTGTGAATGCGGAGTAACATATAGATGTCCTAAGGCTTGTTAGAATAAAAAGATACCAATGTTAGCAATGATGGAAGCTAAAATAATTATCTCGTATCGGTTATGATTGAACGTTAGGTTGATCTTCATCAACAGTACTGATCTATAATGAATAGGCAAATTTTGGGACATTTTCTTTCAACCACTGAATAATGTCGAAATATACTTCAGTCCATTTCGATTTTTCACTGGATATCTCAAATAAATGTTTGACTTGTTCTCGAAGTTTAGGGTCTATCTGATTATTAGCTTCTGTTATTTGGATCTGTAAAGAAAAAATATCATTTCATGTACAATTCATATGGAGCCAGTTCATAAACTTGACAGTTTAAATTTGAGATGAAAAATAGTGAACGTCAATCAGTTATATGGCAAAATACTGAGTGTTTGGTTTATTACAAATAACATTGTCAAGAACTTAAGAATTTTCACGTAGATTTCGCACACATTTCTTCATGCTTCAGAATCTGTTAAGAGTGTTTACAGAGGTTGCATTATTGATGAGTTATGTCTCTTGAGTTATGAAACAAACAGTTGAAAATTGCATGATTGATGGTCGTGATTCAAAGTAGAAATGAATCAGGTAACGAGTACTGTAGATTTAAATTCTATCATTCTCACTCTACACTTTACATAGAAGATTTATCACTAGTTTATAACTGAATAGTAAGAGGATTCTTCTTATCTAGTTCTTAGGATTCATTGGGTTTTACGCAACATACTACAGTGAAGTCACTAGTCTGAGTAGCTAAACACCATGCTAATTTTCATTTGTATTAGAGTTTTAATCATTTAGAGATAATATGTCGAACCGCAAATCGCGGAAATGCGTAGTTGACGAATTCGATTGTTTTCATTTTATTCAGCTTCACTTCATTGAAACTGCTTACGATTATTGTTGTGTGTGCTACCGAACATTATCAGATTTGTCTAAATGATCACACTCGGAAAATTAAATCGCAGCATATGGGACGAAACAAAGTAATACTTGTAAAGCGATGGAAAATGAACAGGCTCTTCACTAACCTTTTCATAATTCCTTCCACTAAACAATGAGTAAGGATATTTAGTTAGTGCCTTTAGCATAGATTCCGTGAAGTCTCTATGAAACAAAATTAGAGAGCGGAAAATAAAATTAATTTGGTTATTTTCAATCAAGGTTATCCATAGACGAATAACTAAGTATTTGGTGGTGCTGACAAGAAAATCATCATATTCAACTAATGGAAAAGAAAACGCTCCGCTTACTGATGGATTTGCTCTGATGCTGTCCAAAGAAGCACATCAATGGGAAGGCAATTTCATAGACCAAGCAAATCACAGCATTATTCGAAACAAAGAAGGTGGGAAATACAATGAGTTTTATCCTCTGTTGGGCATACACCGATGGAAGCAACGGCGATAATAAAGATCAGTCCTACAGGACGCTGCAATTGATTATGGCTAAGTGCTCGGGAAAGGACGTGATCACACTGACAAGTGATCCAAATGCGAAAGTCGGAGTGGATAACAACGGATACGAAGATATAGTGAGACGACATGAACTAATACGAATGAACATAAATTGTGAGAGATTTGCACGACCATGTGCATTCAACAAAACGATTATATCGTCACGATATTCTCACACAAACGCATATATCAAGTTAAATTTACCTGAAAAGAAATGGGAAACAGCCACATTACTCGACGATGGTGGCAGGAAAATATACTAAACCAGAGAGACCAGCCAAGGACAAAGAAGGCAAAACAATCCTCGAGGTTAAAGAACAGAGGATTAGATGTGCAGAACACTTTGAGGAACTCTTTAATATTCCAGCACAACTGAATTCACCATATATCGATGCACCACACACAGACATTTCTACAGACGTCACTCCATAAACTATCGAAGAAATCAGGATGGTCATCCGACAACACCAACATCAAATTCAGAATCCTCAATACGAACGTCAAGACAATTGTTTTCTACTGAGCTGAAAAATGGAGAACTGAAACATCCAAAGTTTAAATGGCACAACTGTGAGTTATTTAAAGTAATTTACTAGTCCTTGTACTAACAGGTTATTGATATGTAAATCAGATTAAAATTACACCTGTTGAAACATTTGTATGAGATAAATTACTATGTTCATCAAATAAATGAAATTTTCGATAGAATTTTTCAAATGTGAAAGCATGAATGAAATAGGTCTACAAAATCTCATCTATTGCAGACTGACATTCCAAGATATTGATATTCATTCTATCTTCTACATATAATGTATACTATTCGACTTCACAAACAAAACGCAAACGTCTGAAGTCAACAAGCACCATCCAACTCATGACAATAATATGACATCGGTTTCTCACTGTCAATAGAAATTTAAACTCACCTATGTTTAATAAAATTATTTGCATCACTCAGGTGGTCCCATAAAAGTTGATTGCCAACTGGAGACTCTGCGAAATATTCAAGCGTAAACCACAGGTTCTCGTTCTCTCTAATCCGCTCTAAGTACCTGATGAAAAGATTGAAGAAATGTTAAGCTAAGTAGGCGTGGTGTGCTAATTTATTTATATGAACATTTAAATCTGTAGAATACAACGATGATATTTGTAGCTAAGATCACAAATCGTGGCACATTGATGTCGGTTTCAATTTTCAGTGAACGCTGTTGTTGAATTGAGAAAATTTGTTCAGTATTAATCGATGGGTTCTAGTTGACTTTAGACATTCGTGTACTCTGAAATGTTGTAAGCGCTATATCCACATGATGTTAAATTTAAGTCAATTATGATATAAAAGCGAATTATTGGAAGTTGACAATGTAAACCAATTGGGTTTGAATCAGTGATTCAAATTTGTCGTGTTCACTCGATGATACTTGATAGACTTCGTCCAGAAATATGAGTGATCTAGTTTTATGTAGTTTTATCCATAAATTAAAAAAACGTCATGTGTCCTATTACATTTGATAATGAGTTGGTGTAGGCTTATGTTATAAACTTTCATTCGACTTGACAGCGTTTTGTTGTTCAATCATCGTTCGAGGAATAAAAACATGTATCTTTCCAATTATTCAATTATACTCATTGTCACACATAATTTCAAAAAATATCATGCAAGCTTTGTGAAATTTTTGATTATAACAAGCGGATTTAGATTCTGTGAACATGTTCATTAATTGATAGGAATGGGGATTCCAAACATCTAGTCGCGTGACCATTTTCATTATCAGATGTGACAGTGTTAAGTTAAAGGTAACAGAATAACTTACCTTTTCATAATTTCTGTATCACGAGAACACGTTAATGCCAGCATCTTATTTTCATTCTCATTCACAGTATCATTCAATATCAGCTGACTTTCTAAAAATTCCCATTCTTCTTGACCACCACGACGAATAGCTGTACAATAAGTAATGAATCTCAAATCAGATAGTATGCTGTAAAATAAAACAAACGCGAACAAAAACGTTACTTTCATTTGATTGAAATGAAATTATTTCTAGAGATTTATGACCATATGCGTGTATGGGAAGTGAATGTCAAAATTTCTTACCAAATATTCAGAAAAAGAAAACATTTACTACTCTTTCGTTTATAGAGTTAATTAACTTTCTTGGTATAAGATCGTCAAATCGATTTCAACCCGCATGATTATTGTGTTGCGTTCATTCATATATTACACTTCCAGATACATTTATAGGCATAGTAAGTTAGTAATATATGCTTATCAATATAACTCGGAAATAATAACAACTTAAATTTCCTACCAATTCCGGATGTGAATTTTCTTCATACAATCACTTTGTATCATTCCGAACGATCAAATTTGCATGTCTAAATTTGTTTCGTGGTGTACTGTGAAATAAAAACATGGTTCGGACGTTTTGCACTTTGATATGAATAACAGAACCTGAGCTCAAATATTCTATCTATCATTCCGTAGTCTTTGAACGCTTGTCAACTTATCTCTGATCAATTATTCGCTCTGATTAATAGATCTCATTAAGGCCACGAAACATCAAAAATCATAACTTATATTCGGTGGAACATCTCATCTTCGAGGTAAACCGGCTACTTTTCTGAACGGTCGGTCGTGCACAGACAAAATCGCGATAGAATAGATCGACATTGAGCAAATGGTTGAAGGAATCGTTCATTAATTAACAACTTCCTTGTGTATGAAAAAGCGATTGACAGTGAAGATAGTGGAAACAATAAAAATCTTCTTCAAAGTGTACTGTAACTAGAAAGATTGTCAGCATCAAACGGAATCCAGACTACGGAACACAATTCAATTCCACGAATGGTAGACAGCAGTTAGGTGAATAGCAAGTGAAAATCGGTGTCATACAAGGCTGAGTGCTTATTCTCTTGCTCTTCTTTCCGACAATTAACTGAAACGTGACAACAACCACATCTCAGAAGAAGCACGGAACACATTGAACAGCGTCGATTCACTTGGATATTTTATAGTTAGTAGATGCTTCATTTTAAAATATCACACATAAGCTGGAGTGCGTTGTTTAGAATGGTGCAAAAAGGTTGAATCAGTTAATTCGAAGATTTTCCGCAAATAAAACTCTCTTATTCACACAAGAGAGTTATTGTCGACTGATCGACAAATTCAGGTAGCACACATCATCCGTCTACTATATACATCTATTTTACAGCTATCCCACTACGCTTACTGACTTATTAGTTCATTACACGCAGGATAACATAACATTGACAAACTATTCATGCATTCGTGTCTGACCTTAGCAACAAAAACTGATAACACAATCTATTTTAAGCTGCGTTTTAGAAATTAGTTCAAATAACGTTAAACATAATATAAAGGTCTATTAAAAACCATTAATTGCATGACTAACGGGTTCGTTTCCGGTTTCGACATCCATTGTCTGAAGAGATCCGTAGTTTTGTTCACACAAAGATGATGTTCAGCTATACAAGCGAGTTCGATCACATTATAGTCAAAAAGTCTAAAATGGAGTAAATGGTGGAAGGATAGTTATGTTATACTTTAGTAAATAAGTACAAGTGTATACGTAATTTGTTAATACTAGTGCGTTTAGTATCAATGAGTTATTTAGATAGTTGATAGAGATAAAATATCACGGAGATGCCTGACTATGTTCATTGAAGACAACAGTTTATCGAATGGATTCGAGATTGCTGCGATTTTGTAGCTGAAACAATGTCTTCACATCAAATATGTTCTCACATGTTGCATTGTCTCGAAACCTGTCTTGTTATCTCTTTACGAAAAACTGAATGTCAATAAAATGACCAGTTGTTACAACATCGACGAGCTGGCGATTTCCGTAGTTTTCGATGAAATAAATTTTTCATCTCATTTTAATGGCAAGCTGTTACCGTTTCCATTATAATAAATTTGAAATGAAAAAGTACAACTTTGAATATCCGATTAAGACAGTTTATACTACACGGATTTCAGATAACTATAATACAACAATGCACCATTTACAGTTAATTAACGAGTTCTAATTGCAGGAGCACACAATCAGAAGTGCACACTAACCAGTCACTTAACCTTAAATTCGTTTATTCATTACCGTTCCGGTATAATAATATATTACGGACATCACAAACCCCGGTTGATCATTCTCACGCCCCTCAGAAATCGTACGTTTCATCTGTTTTTCAGCTAGTGTTTGCCTTAATTTGCATTTCTGATGACAATACTGGCAATTTCATCATATTCTGTTGAATGTCTTCCATCCAGATTGTTTCTGTCAAAAAGTCTTCTGAGACTACATGAGGGATATGACAGAGTGAAACATACGAAATGGAAATACTACTACTCACATCTTTGGAAGATCTTGACCTTTACCAACAATTGACCAATTTGCTGATCGAATTCGGTTATCGATAAGACTTCGTAAGTATGCTTGGAAATCTTCATAATTCCCATTCAGAGAAAGCACGTTATTAATGTAAAGCAGCGCTCGACTAGC
Organism: Schistosoma margrebowiei; assembly: GCA_944470205.2. Taxonomy (NCBI): domain Eukaryota; kingdom Metazoa; phylum Platyhelminthes; class Trematoda; order Strigeidida; family Schistosomatidae; genus Schistosoma; species Schistosoma margrebowiei. Next base: position 63,873,367 of record OX104028.1, on the reverse strand, counting down.
TGTTATCCATACAATAAACTCATCTTCGCGGTTTAAATATTTTGTCGCGTTCAAGAAAAGAGTATACGGTACGATATGACGACTGAAAAGGAGGCCAAAGCAAAACAAAATAGATAATTGTGAGCTAATTGTAAAGTGAAAAATAGGCTCAAAAAGACTTGTTTGAGTAATTTGTTCACAGCCGAGTTTAAAGAAATTCACCATTTCACACTCGAACTCCGTGTATACAAGAGCCATGCACAGTGCTTTATTCTTTCATGATGTTAGCATCCCTTCGAATTTCGCAATTTGCAACTGCTAATTAATGCCTTGTTCTTCTTCTTCTTGAATTAGTAGACCTCCATGCTTAACACTTATACCATTATTCAATACCTTTCATAAATTCAGAACCCATTTCATAAGGTGACAATCTTTTCTCTATCACACAAAATCAATTTACTTTCTTCGACTCCCACATGAATAAGTTTGATTATCTTTGACAAATATATAAAAACTTGCTATTTTACCGTAGAATACTACACGTAAAAATTAACTATAAATACGATTACACAGCTTCGGAAAATGATACCGTCGGAAAAAACATTTCGTGTGATTATATATCTTCATACTTTTCGTATGATTAGTTTGGATATGTGATTCTAGAACGTGGAAAGAATTTTTTGAGAAGAGTGTTCTTCCGTTATATAAATAAATAATATAATTGTAATATCACAATACGTGGAAATTTAGGTTTTCTGACGTTTCGTGACTTGGTGTAAGTCACTTCTTCAAAGAATAAATAACCAAATTAAAATTAATCCGTTGTACTATTTGAACTTGGATTAATTTTAATTTGATTATTTATTCTTTGAAGAAGTGACTTAAACTAAGTCACGAAACGTCAGAAAACCTGATTTTCTACTCATTGGGATATTACAAACGTATTATTTATTTATAACAATCAACAAAACGCTCAATTGATTCGAAATAATGAAATCAAACCTTGGTAATGATACCTACTCCCTTTATATGTCTGTGTAATTACTCCATCCGACATGTTATATTTTTAATCATTCATGAATGAGTAACCAATCAACGTACTGACAGATGTTTTCAAAACTATAGCATATCATGTATGTTAACTCTTTGAGATTATACTAATCCATCGTAATACTATCGTAAGGTTGACATAAATTTATGGGAAGTTTAATATATTCAGTATTCAAAACGTCTGTGTGCACAGAGAAGTCAGACCAAATCACTGCAAACATTTATAATTCAGCTTACTCTACGTTACTTTAACTATCTTGCTTCTTTTGCAAACTGTTGTGCTAGTTCGCATTTCTGAAAGAATCGATTTCAGATTATGGCTTGCAATCAATTAGAATATCCAAGTTCTTACACGTATTTCCTCTACCATTAGATGGTATGAAATGTCGAATACTAATTGTTTTTACGTATTGACTAACGTCCATCAATTTTTCGTGTTTTCAATCGGTATTTGGAATCAAAGTGATTAACTAGCCTGATATTTTGTAACAGAATAAATATCATCCAATAAAGAAATTGGCTTCCTTCCACCTCACACTTACTTTGCAAGACTGAATAAATCATTCAATATTTGTGCGCGTGAAAAGACTGGAATAGCCTAGACATAAACAAATTAGATAAAAATCAAAATGCCTTGTAGAACATCAAATCACAATGTAAAATGCAATCTATAAAATGAATGTGATTTCAAATAGATCACACCTCAGTTTGCGACACTAAATGAAGAGCTGAAATTATGAATAATTAACTTAAAGCAAAATTTGTTATATTTTGATGTACATGTTTATCTCTCCAAAGGTTTTCATTCATACAACACTTCAATATAAGTCTGACTGTTTACATATTTCTGTATCAAACTCTACTAAATAAGTACTAAATATTTCACACAAGCGTTGTTACACACATCAATCGACACCTATGAAAAAGGTTTCGTTCACTTATTGCACAATGCAAAACATTGATGACATAGTAATCCATCCTTATTCTTGTATCATTTTATCCGCTGTAAATATTGCATGAATATAATATTCCCTTTCACTCCGTATTTCTGCCACTCAACGTCTACACAGTTGGTAATCTCTCGAGTTATTAAAACGGGTGAGAGGTGACACTGGAGATGAAAGTTGAACAATCAACTGAATGAAACTCGTCACTATACATTATACGTGATAGCAAAGAGAGTGGTTTACATGACTTCGTAATACCATCCGTTTGTGGTTAAGATAAAACTGAAGCCGAAGTGAAGATGGACAACTGTATAAACAGCATTGAAATATTCAATGCATTATTTCTAGTAGATGCTGACAACCTGAAAGAGTTAAAAATGAATCTCAGTAATGTATTCGAAGGTTTAAAAATCTACTCAGGCACTAGGAAGCTTTCATAGGGAACAGCTGAAAATGAGGCAGTAACTTTGTCACGCCTGGAGTTTCTGTGCTGCTGGATACCTAATATCGCTGTTTCTCTTCCTTTCAGCAGTCAAATGAAATGTGGAAACAACCATATCTCAGGAGAAGCACGGAGCACATTGGACAGCCTTGATTCACTTGAATATTATGGAGTCAGTAGATGATTAAACTCTTTCATATCATGCTTATCAACAATGCAGGTGAAGACAATCAGTTTCGCAGCAGACTCTACAGCAGTAGGCCTCAACATTCACAAATGAATAAGCAAGATCCTCAAATGAGTCATGGAGAAAATCAACCAAATAGCACCTGTTGGACAAGCTCCGGAAGGGGTGAAAACATTCACATATCTGGAAAGAACCATCAACTAACTAGGAGGATGTGTGGTAGATGCAGAGGCAAGGATTGGCAAAGTAGTGGCACTACTTTTATAGTTGAAAACATATGACTGAAATACAGAATACTCAATACAAACATCGAGACAATTCTACTGTACTGAGCTGAAAATTGCAGAACTTCCATAATCAGCATCAAAAGGTATGTGTGTTCATAAACAGTTCTCTAAACAAGACACTCAATATCGGTTGACGGGATACTATCAACCGCAACACACTGTGTCAGAACAATAAACCAACTTCTATCTAAATATGAAAGCACGATGAGACGTTGGAGGTGGGTACGACTTATGCTGTGTTAACCATCCGACTGAATTTCGAGACAATCACTCACCTGGAATCCAGAAGGCAAGAGATACAGAGGAAGATCAACGAACACGTTGCATCGAGACTTCGAGGCATATATCGAAAGAATAAGAAGCGATTGGCGACGATTGGAAAAGAGGCTAGTATAGAATAGTTTGGAGAATCCTAGTTGGCAGCTAAAGCTGTTCTGAGCATTGTCAGGAGACAGAAATTTACTGTGCAATTATATCAGTAAGTAGGTAAGTACGTAAAGGCGTAAGCATTTGGGTACATAATCAAGAAAAAAGTAAATATTTAAATACCTAATTACGTTAGAGCGTCCTTATGTCAAATGACAAAAAGTTATTTTACATGTGGTTTCATATGTTTAATCGGTCAATGATCATGCTGTCTGACTTCAGATGTGGTGTGTTTCATATGAAATCATTTTAAGACAATGAATAAAGTTGGATATTCACATTGAATAAAGATTCATTCTCACTAGTTTATATTAAAATATCCTGTATCGCTTATCACATTCTACAAAATTTATGCTCATAATTATGTTTATCTATCAATTTCCATGTTACTAACAAGATTAAATTTAAAATATTTGATAGAATAGTTAGTTATAACTGAGAGAAACACAAGTGTTTTGAACAAACCGTGAAATCTCTTTGCAATTGATTGATTAGTAAGATCCAATTATTGTCAGCATAGTGAACACGATAAAATCCACCTTGTTTTACATTCACCAAATACCAGTCGTCTGAGCTTATGTTCATTGTTTGATTCATTTTTTCTTAAGAGGGCGAGGAATAATCAAATAAGTCATTAATATTATATTATTAGCAATTACATATGAATAAGAATAAACAGTTGAAGAGGACTTGATGCGTGAAGTTATTGTGATTATTTTCACCTTATCTATTTAATATTGAAGGGGCGATGAACGTTTTCTTCTATGTAACGTTAGAAACATGCCTCAGTATAAATTAGTACCACACTTGTGTGATAGGATAACTGTGCTCTCATTGTCAAGAAAGGCTCGTCAAATCGACTGTCTAGCCTCAAAATGTGACGCAAAGTATGTACAGGTATGTGAAGTATAATAATCATTTATACTAATGGAAACGGCAAAATAGTATTTCTTACGGTTCACCATCCACAAAATGTCGCAATTTGTCCAGTCCACCGTTTGTGCTGACCCATAAGTCATTGGTATTATCCAGGAGTATCTGAATGAAGCAAAGCGCATAATAATGAACAGAAAAAGCTATCAAAGTTCAAACACATAATAATCGAAAACAGGAAGTTTGATCGAGTATCATAACAAAACACATGATGATAATGCTAGTTGATTGATAGAGGTCAAGTTGGATTTCAAGTGTAAGTACATCGGAATATCCGTTAGTTTAACCGACTATCAAGTATCCCTTCTACGAAGTATTTCTTACCCGCCTTCAAAATCGTTTCTCTAAATTCCTCTTCATTTCAGTGATGGTTAGTTGTCTCCCAATGTAAACTGTTGCTGATTGTATCCGATCAACTGACAGTGGGTATCGTGTGCAGACGATTGTTTACAAATGCTTGTACATTTTTGATGATGGTTTTGGTAGTTTTCCAAGTCTCCGCTCAATGCAACAGAACTATTTCGACTTTTGTATTCAAGATTCTGAATATGATGTTTGCTTGCATACAGTTGTTCGAATTTCGGTATGTACTTCAACTATAAGAACGCGGTCATTGCTTTGCCATCCCTCGCATTCACATCTGCATCAGATTCTCTTTGATCATCGATGATGTTGTACAGGTGCATGAAAGTTTCCACTTCCTCCAAAGTTGTTGTCTTCATCTGCATCAACCCGTGCAAATGGGATTGTCGAGCCATGTCATCTTTAAAGTTCAAGCCGTCTAGTTGCAGCGATGCTGATCGCTGTATGACGTGTTTCATTTCACACGCACAGGTTATCTTAATTCGTCCTAGCGTTCTACATAATGATAGAAACATTTTAAGATATGGTGCTCCAAGCGTCAATATATTAAATGAATATTTTTTCACTTATTTTGATGAATCCCGTTCAATAACGCTGTCGCTCAGTGGGGGGTTTTGTGGATATAAAATTTATAAATCATGTTTGACATGATATTAGGAAACATTTTAGTTTGACCGTTAAGACGTGGTACAATAAATGTTAATAACTCGAGTGGATATTGTTTCAATTATGTTGATGGATCCCGTTCAATGACGCTTTTGCTCGGACAAAGTGTAACAGATACAATAATGTCACAATTGACATAAAATGTAAATAATAATTTTGTAATTGAAATAATGGTGTAATCCAGTATCATGAGGTGTAATGCAAACCTGTTGTGATCAGTGTTATATCCTCAACTTCTTCTATAACAATGACTTGATGAATGTAATTAAAGAAGTATATTTACGACAGAAAAACAGGTTTCGATGGAAAGTTGTACTGAAAACCAAGAAATAACTGGAACCAAACAGTTACACTGAAAATATGAAAAGTGTACAATGACTAGGTCCGCAGTTGTTATATCTGTCACTTTTCCAATATCTCCATCGATAATCGTTATATCCGTGTAACCAAATGCTTGGGAAAATGAGAAGCCACTGCACCACGACACGAATTACAAACATGGGATTGGCGAAATCGAAGATCATTCAACCCGAAAATACAACAACGATACTAGTCGAAAAGACATTCATCATACATTGATCGTACGCTCATTTCGTTTACTTACTGGAATAAAATCACATGTCTAAAAATACACTCAGAATCTCTACAAATCACATGCTACATTTAATGTTTAGCAAAGGTTATTTTAATTTAATACGAGTATATCGTATCTTGAATGAACATCACGCTGAAATGAACTATTCTTACGGGGAATAAAATATAACGCCGGAAAATTGAAACAATAGTACACCGAGTCAGAAACGGAAGATATGTAGGTGGAAAATCACAATGAGTCAAGTTCGATTTCGCCTTTTTATCTCGACATATAAAGTGAAAAATGGCATACATTACAATCTCACTTTTATTCATATATAATATCTGAATAAGGGATGTTCTCTAAATAAATATGTATTTTACCTACTCAGGATTTGTTTGAAATGACTTGTTACCATAGTGTTCAAAGTAACGCATCTGCTCAAAACTGAACACATTCGACCCACTTCTCTTTACAATCACTAGTGGATAATTCCCCTGTTTAGTCCATGAATCCATAATCAAGCCAATGTCCAAATTATTTCCTTGAGTATTCCATTCCTAATTTGCAATAAAAACGAAATTTTGATTAGGTTATTGGCCTCATACTTTTGATAAATAATATTACAGTATCGCAAATGTTTTTGTGTTTCAATGATCTGAGGTGTGTTTCGAGAATAGTGGTGGATATAACTGAGTGAAATAAAGTTAATTTCACTCATTGTTTAAGACCATTCACTATTAGTTCATCTATTGGGAATTTAGTAGGTGGATGAATAATTTAATGCAGCATGGTCAAGTATGATGACGTACACAAACTGATTATTGAGGTACTACCACTGTAATTACAATCGATGGAATGAGTCAATGGATGAAACTCCCACTACTACTAACACAAAGTCTATTGTTTTTTCAGAATAATAAAAAAGAATAAGTAGGAACAGTGTGGGGGAACAGATGATACATAGGAATATAAATCACCAAATTATTCATTAGATGATACCATAAATATTTGATCTCTCTTGAAATATATTTCAAGGCGATAATTCCGTTGAGTAATAACAAAATGCGTGACGATCAGGTGAAATTATGAAAGGAACTCAACACCAAAATGCATTACAACAATTGTTTTAGTATTAATGTAATAATCACCAAATACTTACTTCAGATAATGCCTTCCATAAATCCTTTTCATCTGTGTTCTTATATTGGTTTTGAATTAAATATCTCTTAAACAAATACAGAAAAACGTATTATACAATGCATTTCCGGATTATAATTTGCAAGTTATCATGAATTCAATCACAAGATTTAAGCCTAGACAGAAAACATTACGGCTCATTGTTGTGTTTGTGCTTTCTTCCAGAACACCACACAAAATCAAAGTAAGTTTCATGTTGAAGTGAAGTTGATGAAAGTCAAATGAATAACTAAACTTCACCATCTATAATACACAAAGCAGATATTGTTGTTGTTCTCATCGCTGAATCTGTTTTGTTGTAGTATACTAATATCCTTTTCATATGGCTGTTGGATCATTGAAAACGAGAAGTTCAGTTAACGGACACTTTTCAGTACAATTATGACCAAGCTATATATATATTTATATATTTATGAATGAAATATCAAGCAGCAATACAGTGAATATAAATTATTAGAGAACAAACACGACAATTTAATAGACCACCGTTCAACAAGTGTCCTTCAAAATGTCACATACACTGATCTCTCTTATCATTAATAACACCAAACTTTTGAAATGATCACGATAAAAGTACTCCCAAATAAATTTTTTATTTTCCAAACCGATTTTATATTCAGAAATATTCACTCACGTTAGTGCAACTGATGAACAATGGTGACAGATATACTGTACATAATTAGGTGGGATACAATCTCAACCAACGATCTATCAGATATAATGGTGAGTGAAGTCTGTTTAGCATAATATGTTTGTAACTACATTTACACCGACTTGATATAAAATATCTCACTGAATTAGCTATAATGAATATGGTTTATGAATTGGTCAGACAACATTTAATTTTAAAAACATTTTTCATTTGTTCATGACGACATAAGAGTTATGTAGACTGCCTGTTGATAAAAACGTGTTATAACGTTCCAAGGAGTACGCGTGTTGATGACTGTAGTGATCAATCGATACTGTGTTGTGTTAAGTTACGTCATACTGAGTTATAGCTAAACGAATGATAAGATGACTCTCTGTATTGGAAAGTCTCGAAGAAAACTTCTAAAATACTTAGTCAACGAAAACAAATCAGTTCACTATTCAATGTGAACATTGAGACTAGATTATATGACACTCAGTTACAACAAAATAACCACTGTCAACGTACTTTTAAACCGTTTTGAAAAGCGCTACGGCCCATGAATTTCTCCATCATCCAAACCAAGGAGGCGCCCTGTGAATTATCGAATGCAATGTAAAATATTAACATATATATGAAACACGGAATGAATGTGTAGGCAAGTTAGGTTGATCAGTCAGTTAACTTGTGTCCAATCAAAGATAGGATGCAACAAAGTCAGGACACACTTAGGAATATTATTGTTTTTGAATAGAATATAACACATGGTTAAACACTGAATACGTTCGCATTATAATGGATTCACACAAAGTGGAAGATTACCGTGTACTATGCTTTTGTTAATTCACGTAAGAACTTTGGAGAATTATAATTGCATATAGGCAAAAATCTATTTATAAGAAATAATGTTCGTCCATATATGATGTTCTCATTCACAGTATTTCCATTTTCAGACATTTTAGTCACGGATTCGAATAGTTTATTTGACCAAACTTTCGAGTAGACAAGTTTCATATATTCAGTTTTATATCAGGTTTGTTTCTCTGAGTACTGGAAAAAGCTGTTCAACTATTTGGTCAACTATCAACTTTAGAAGTCAGAGACATAAACAAAGTTCTATCAAAATCGCACAAATATAAAAGAGGATTGTAAACAGTCATTTTTAAGTACAGTAATTATTCAATATTGTCTCTCCGAATAGCTGATGTTATTTTCCACAGTTAAGATATCACTACCTGTTTGAGTTCGTTTATTGTTTCACTTGTTCACTGAATTCAATTCAGTTTATTCAAGCAAGTTATTGACATAAATATACATTGGGATGCTATAAGGATTTATAGTGTGAAATTCGAAGGTTATGTTTATCTTGAAATGAATAGTTGTAGTAGTAATAGTAGTCATGGTTATCGTGTTTTGATTGATATCTGAATTCATCATTTTGGGGATTTGTGAAGATTGTAGTATATTTACAGTTGAACTCATGAGTCGATTTAAATTAAATCACTATTGAATACCTGTGGGCACTGGATGGTTGGTCCTAGTATAGAAATCTTCAGTAGGTCTTTCAGGTTTTTGATGGTGGTCAAGCTCAGATCGACTCTTGAATTCAGCTTTGCAAATCCGATCTGTTGCCTCAGTCTACTAATAGTGCTTTTATTAAGGTTGAGATGAAAAACTTATCATTATTCAAATGCCGTTGCGTTAGAACACAGGAACATATTTAACATTTCAAATTAGTCGTTGAGAGAAATACCGTTCTACTGCAATATATCATTATTTCTTTGATGATCATTAAAATAGAATAAAAAATTAAAATACAACATTTCAAGAAAATCAACAGCCAATACAGAACTGACCTTGCCGTAGGTGATGAAATCAAACATATTTTTAATTTTTATTGTGTTACTAGCTGGATAAATGACTGGTCTTGATTCCATCGAAGTATCAATATGAAGTGCAAGCATCAATTCATCCAGTATGAATAGTTCATCCTATTCATCGAAGAAAAAAATTATCTTTATTGATAACAATATTATTCAGAATATAATCATAATGTGTACTAGATTTGTCCAAACATTCGCTATTATTGAGTGAAGGGTCATTAATAATCTCAGTATTTGTGAATTCTTCAAGCTCCATCTGAAGACTGATTAAATTCTTCCTCCTTATAACAGAGTGAATTCAAACAATGCCCACTACTTGAATTAAAGCCAAATTACCATTTTCGATGAATGAAATAGAGTTCTAATAAGTCTCAAACTTTAGGAATTAATGTAATTTGCTAAACATTCTATGTGTGTGGTGTTGTGCAATGCAAAACTTCATCTAGAAATACCCACTTCTATGCAGCATGTACAGGTTCTATGAAAAGCATTTCTGAAATGACAAGTGACATGTGCAAAATGAAACAATGAACTGATAATATCCTCAAGGAAAACACTCAACTTACTACTTTCCACTCAGGATGCAGTAACTGTGCTCCGATGTATTCGAAAAATGTTGCGAAGCCTTCGTTCAACCACAAGTTGTCCCACCATTTCATTGTCACTAAGTTTCCTAACCACTGAAAGAAAATTGTTTAAATTGAAAGCTGACAAACGTAACATATTCGGACTGCTCAATCGATTTCGATATCTACATAAGGTCATATACTTATATTGTTAAAAATTGATGCTTTTACATTGCAATGAAACCCTAAATTCGGTTCCTGCATCCTTGTTGTAAGGGAATTCTGAATATTGTAGTGCAAATGGGTAACTGATGGAGTTCAACAACAACTAGTGAAAAATGAATACATGAAAGCAGTTATCGTGCCATATCAGTTAGCTGAATTCTGATAATAATGGCATATGAGGTAATGAATGAGCAACAGAAATTCAAGAAATCGCTTGGATCGTTTGAATGATTATTTTACTTAACACGTCTATCAACAATGAACAGGGACTGAATAAATTTAGAAACCTGTATTGTTAGAGTCCGAGAATAATGAAGTAAACGAAACTAGATAGCCGGAAATCTCAGGTATTCTGTGTGTTATAATTACTGAAGTCGAAAACCAAAATGAATCAGTTTTCCATCGTTTTCCAAATATTTTAAAATTATTATCCAAACGATTTTTAAATTAAAGAGATATAAAGTGAATTTAACATTTCGTTCTTCATTTAGAAGCATACCTGATGAGCAAGTTTATGTGAGACAGAAAAAGTCACATCAAAAAGGGTATTTGTTGAACCGTTTTCTGCGTCCCATAACATCTTGTTTTCATCATAAGTTATCAAACCCCAGTTTTCCATTGCCGTTATTGAAGAGTTAGGAATCGCAATCATATCTGAAAACATGATGGAAGATATATGTAAAATGTAAACGGTTCTGATAACATACATACGTACATACATATAAACCGATATATATATATATATATATATATATATATATATATATATATATATATATATATATATATATATATATATGTACATACACTGTTGTGCATACTTAATAAAAAGGAATACATATGCACATCAATATGTATGCAAATATTTACCCGAGTTAAATGGCTGAATACTTTCCTTTTGGATGTGGTTATTCGCTCTCTGAAGAAGTGACTTACATTGAGTCACGATAAATGAGGAAATTTTATTTTTCTATTCATTGGGATATTAAAAATATATTACTTATTTATTGAATATTTTTACTATGATTCAATCCACTCTAGTTCAAAATATAATTTGCCTAATTAAAATAACATCGGATTTGATTGATCATGCATCTGTTTCAGTTATTTAGACCTTATTGTTTGGTTGCATAGTTTACATTGTACAATATTTAATTACACATATATTAAACGTGAACACATTTGTGTGAAATACCTACCCATTTTAGGAAGTGAATAGGGAATGCCAAAATAATCTTCAAAGTATCCCAATAATTTAATGCCAATATCAAGTGCATATTCAGCTGATCGAATTTTATCCGGTCTTGCCCAAACAGTGAACTAAAAGAAATAATTATTTTATCCATAATTGGATCAGTCTTATGAAAAAAAATAAATGAGCTTCAAATCATTATTGCTAAAACTTGATAGAAGAGACTGTTTTCAATGTCACGAGTGATTGAACAACTTTGATCTGATTCAAACACAGAGAACTCAGCATCGTTAAAACAATGGCTTGCACCATCAAACAATACTTGTGCTTTTGAATACTTTTATGCAACATCCTCTATTCAGGTGTTCTGTTTTAGTTTCTATCATCACTGTGGCGTTGTAAGCGTGTAAACATAAATTCGAAACGTCGAGTAACTGCTACTACTTCACAGTGAATTCTAGTATGTATGTAACGTGGATCTATGTATATCCCGAACCATATCGGATGATCGGTTGCATGCAATCTCATGGTGGTTCTTCCTGGATATACAGGATTTCGATACATTACAAAAGTGTTGCATGGAGAGTTACAAAACATCTGTTTAATTGGTAACACTCACGTTTCGTCCTCTACTGTCTGTCCTCTGAATATTCGAAAGTTGTGAAACTACAAATGCCAACAGGTATGTGGACATTTTCACACTGGTGTTATATCTGTCGACATGCCAATCATCGTGCAACACTTCCGTACTTTCCAAATTCATGTTTGAAAGCGAATGGAAATTTTTGTGGCGTACAATATTGACCTGAAAGACACAAACGTGAGAAATTTGTTCTCGAATAATAAGTGGCATGTTTAACCAATTGAAACGATTCAGGATACTTATCGTTCTTGTCTATCAATATATCACATATCCACCTGGAAATCCTTAACTCATGTGGAAACTAATTTTCTAAGTGAGTTGATGGATTACTCACTAGCCAATCATGGAAGTGTTTTCTGACTGAAACATGGTGCATACTGAATAAGCTATATGTTCATATGCGCTTGAGTGCCATCTGCGAGTGCTTGATGTTCATCTGCAGTTTTCGTCGCACATAAGTAATGAAACAAATAAAAATATGCTCCCATTTAAAACTTTTCAATACTGGTTACCTAATCATGCTTTATGGAGAGCTTTATGGTGACATTTAGATGATAGGGAGTGTAAGAGATGTATTGCTGTCATTATATATGCTAAGGTTTTGGAAGAGAATACGTTATTTTAGATTGTCGCTGTTTGCATCCAACCAGGTTAATTATAACAAATTCTCATAAGAACTTTGTACATCGGCATTAGTATATGTGCCTTTTAACAGATAACCAGTTGACTTTAAACAATATGATGCACATTAATAAATTTTGAAGTGTGTTGGTAAAACGAGGTCATGAACCGATTTAATCAATTTAACTCATAATGTGTTTCATAACATGACTGAAGTAAGCTAAGCTCATCACTATCATCAATCAGGTGCTCGCATATCACACACACAGCACTTAAATCACAAAGCATCACTTGGTTCAATGTTTTTGCATTTTAATAAGCTGACCCGGATTCAACACAGATCACAAACCATACGGGTAAATATGAAAGTGAAATAAAGATCAAATATATCATACCTTGAAATTTGCTTTAAATTCCGGCTCATCCCAACATGGAAATACATTCCTTGCATAAATTGACTCCATGTAAGTACTTGCCAAATATCTGAAATATATATAACAGTGAACATTTGTTTACAAGTACATATCTCATTTCCGATAGTTGATGCCTAATAATGTGCTTTAGAACAAAGAGAACTGTCTCGAAAAAAATATCTTGCCCAACATGTAACCTGTGAATTCTGACAAGTTACCATTCATATAGTCCACTTATTTCGGAAAGTCATTATTGTGTCATCTACTGTGTTGCTCAGTACATCTACACAATCATATTTTCGCTGACGTGAAAGGTTTTGACTCATCTTTGATGACTTATGACATTGTTATCATCACGTTTATACTGTTCTACAATTCTAGACGCTATTTGGAATAATCCACATGTATTATTTTATATTAATAAGGCAGCAAAAATTCACCAGTCTTTTTAAACCTTCCACAGACTATTAGTTATCTGTACATTTGTCTCTATGGAAAACCAAATACAATTGTAAACCATGTAATAATACTGATCATAGTTACGATATGATGACTATCGGACATGTCACATATCAGTTTACACATAATGTGTTGCCAGAGAACAGTTTTCATTGTCGAGTAGGTATTGAATGAATGCATTTCTTAATTAAAACACAATGAGGAAATAAACGTCTATTGTGAAGTGATTGTTAAGCGTCGATTCACACTGTTCAAGCATGTATGCAAATGATCATGTTATTTGCGGTCACCATTGAGTTGATACCCGATACCAAATAAACCTGCACACATATGACTTAAATCGAGACTCACTTGTAAATCCCATTTTCCAAATATCTGCTAATATACAGTCCATCAGGATCATAGTCCATATCAGAACGAAACTGTCCAAATGTCAGGTTGTAATAAGTATATGGTTGCAAAGGCGTTTTTAGTGTAATTCGATAACACTCAGCATCTTCAATATAATGAACGTCTACTATTTCAATAACAGATTTTGTTTGATTTCGTTCATGAAGAGAAGACATCTGTTTTCAAAAATCATAGACGGGAATTATTATAAAGTGACAGTATTTATATTCGATCACAAAGAAAATTCACATTATGAATAGATGGTATTTTATTTCCGTTTATGTAGAAAGTCGGATTCGCTACAGTGAAAGAAGATAAAGAAGAATACGAACAAAAATATCTCTATCCGTAGCTTTTCTAGGGACAATCCTGGTTGCGAACCCGGATAAATGAGGTGTGTTAGGTATAGGGTTGGCCACAGAAAACAACTTTTGTAAAATATGACTTACCAAAAAAATCATTTAAACCATTTAAACTCTGACCTCCCAGTTTAGGGATGTTTAATTAGAAGAGTTAGGATGCATCATGCTTTAGACCGGGATTTACCTTCCTACAACCAGAGCAACTATTAGTATACTTACATGGAATGTATGGACAATAGGGGAGGCCGAGAGAACTGACTAAATAGCTATGGAAATGAGGAGTGATATTCGGACTCAGTGAAACACATTGAACCCAACCTGGACAGAACATCAAAACAGACCTATTGCACTGAGATGAAAATTGGATAACTATCACAACCATCATCAAAATAGTACAAACATTTATGAACAATTATCTTCAAAAGGTACTCAATAATGTTTGTCCATATAAAATGAACAACAAACTAGTTTCCAAGTGGACAGGACGTTAGGAAAAGACGTTGGAATTGGATAGCGCATATATTGTGGAAATCATCAAACTGCATCACGAGGCAAGTACTAATTCGGAATCGTGAATGGACACGGAAGGAAGGAAGACCAAACAACACACTGAATCAAGTATTAGAAAATTACACTAACTGGATGACCAGGGAGCGGAAAGAACTGGAATGGATTGTTTATGAGAAAGTCGGATGATGACTGCTGGTGGACGGTGCATACAGCTGGCGAGTCCCGAATAGGACAAACGCGAGTCCGGGATTCCACTGTTAGACACTATCCATTCTTGCTTATAATGTTTGTGAATTCATGTAACATCCATACAATACGCACAGTATGTACATGTGCATATAAGAGAATGATCGATTGCAGTTGTAAACATTAATGGGAACATTCAAGTAAACAATATCAAGTGGATTTAGTCTTAAATGTGCTTCTTAGTTGTACTGTTAAACAAGCGGTGATTTTGGTATTTTCAAGGGATCCGTCTTGAATCTTGAATGCAGAATCTTATACTAAATAAGAACTGTCGTCTAAATTTGAACGAATAGTTTCACAATATTTGGGGGCCCACTTCATGTGAGTCATTAAAGAATTTTATGCTATTTGATAAAATTAATTGGTTGACCCCCTGAATCAATTCGAATTTCTTATGTTAGTGTCGCTTAATTTGTTTAAATGTGACATGGTTTGTTCTAGTAAAATAATCTTCAGTTAATATCTTACGATGAAGTACTTGTCACTCTTGTTTCCTTTCGTACAACTCTACTTGCAAGTTGTATCAGACAATATTGTTTTCAAATAATTTGAGAAATACAATGATGTAATTGTGTTCTGACTTGGATCATATTGTGATGTTTCCTATTTAAATCGACATAAGTAGTATATGACGATAATCAGGAACAGAATGTCTGGCAGCAGAGAGAAAAGAGGGTCGAACAGTAAATAATGGGAACAGAATGCAATTTCTATGAAAATGCAAGAACAATGAAGTTTCAGTCATTTTGGGGCAATTGATAGTCATGTAGCGAATTGAACATTTACTAAATTGCTGTTAGATTTTATTACCAAGTTTTGTAATTTTCTAGCTAATACATTCGATTGTCCCCACTGTTGTTTTTATTCACTACAATGTAACTGAAAATTAATCAGAAGTGAGTTTTTACTTGAACTTCAGTCTAGTCGAAATTCTGTTTTAATCACTGTGAAATAAACCTTTATAAATAATGATTCTTAAAATAGATTTTGTTGAATAAACTTTAACCAAGTTCTGAATTTCAGTGATTGATGAATAATAATTTTCAACAGTCATATTGTTATCATATACGTGGTAGAAATTCGGTCGATCATGTAAAATTCGGTTGACAGAGACAACAACATTATTACTTCATCCACACGATGTTATCGACTTCCAAGTTTACTTGGTTAAGACATTTGAATGTCCACTTGCAACTTATAAAAATGTCAATGTATTTAGTTCAGCGAGATGTTCCGATTAAGAACCAGTTATTAAAGTTCATTGACTAAAGAATACTTTCCACATAAACGATGACATAAATGTAGGTGAATGCTTCGTTTTTATTGCATACTCTTACATAATATGAGTTCGTCAGTTAATTTTGTCCTCATTTCAAAGAACGGATTATTTTACAATAAAAGTAAAGTTGAAAACCATAGCTTACATGGATTTGATCCAAGCTCACATTCAGATTATCGGATGCATGTACGAAGAACTCGGTTGTCGACACATTACAGAAAACCTTTATTGTCACAGATCCATTGAAGAAAAATGCTTGTGACTTGTTATCATGCAAATGGACTTGAATTGACAAGTCGTAGAAATCTGGAACCAATGTATGTGGTAATCTAAAATCCTCTAATGAATGGATCGACACATTATTGTCATCGCCGATATTTTCAGGTGCACTGGTAGTTATTATATCTAAAACAAACGTTTGAAGGAGAATGAGTATTGTTCATGAATCGGTATTAATCAATGAGTGAACACTGTTCACTTAATATTGTTCACTACAACAAGGAGCTAGTCTACTGAGTTCACGGTTTGATCGTACTATAATCCACATGAAAATGAATCATTTTTCTCTAACAACTTCATTTATAACATACGCCTTCAGTAAAACCAGTCATTTGAGCTTTTTCAAATTTATTTTGGTGTATCTTGGGTCGAAAACAACGGAAAGTAATATGTAATTGATGTATTTGTAATTCATGTTGTTGTTAATCGCTCACGAACTGTGTAGCATTATACAAAATAGAGTACATGAAGCAGTTATCATTTCGTGTGTTTCAAGTATTTTCACAATGATAAACATTGTATCAATATGGTGCATTTCGTATGGTAATAAAAGCAACACAATCGTTTAGATTATAATTCAATAAATTTGATTAGACACTACAACAATGAGGGTGATAAAGATTTTTTTGAATTTCACTGAAGTAATTAACTGATCAATGTTAGACCACAATTGAGAACACAAGATCAGTGAACCGTTGTTTGCTCTTAGAATGAGTATTTCAAGATTTCACATCCACAACCCTATCCACGAGAATCAAACTGAGCAAATCCAGTCACGAGAGACCAGATCTCCATTCAACGAGGCTGCGAATGATTAAAGAGCACTCTATTTATGATATTACAAGTCATGCGACAAAATATTTACCTAGTTTCAATGGTTAAGCTACTGCATCGTAATAATAATGACACTGGTAATAAATTTTCAGTCATTAGGTCAAAAACACAATAAGAATTAAATGAAATATACATACTTGTATACGTTGAATCAAATTCAAAAAAATTAGACCTTCTCAATGCTGCAACATCATCGACTAACATAAACGAAAGAATCGACACGATCAACATGATGAATGATTTCTTTGACCGCATTAAACTTGAGATTGCTAACTTTTCTGCATGTATTGGGTGGAGACATAGACAGTGCTGTGTGGAATCAACATGTCTTCCATCGGAATTATCCACAACCAGCATATTCACTGGTTCTTGGGTCTAGAATAATGTCAATCAACGAGGATACTATCTACAAATATTGGACAATGGTTAGCACAGTTCCCTTTTATAGATATCTTACTAACGAAAAACAATTTAGATAACAGAAAAAACGTGATATCTTTAAAAGCATTTAACAGTTCGAGATTATTTCACGCTTACAGACCGTGATCTAAACTTACAAGAATAAGTTCAACGAAATGAATCTTGACTAGTAAACTGTTGACCTTTAAACAGTGTCAAGTTACATGACAGTGGTCATATGCAATGTTTGACATGATTGCTTGTTTCTTTTCAAAGCATTTGTGAATGCTGGTCATTGTTCTCCTAAACACTCTACATTTCTTTATTCGGTTTGCGACCGTTTTATAGCACGAGGACTATTAAACCCATTTTGTGATTATTCGTCTATTTTCTTTGATTTTTCATCAAGTTTCTTTACTGTGAAAATGTCAATATCAACACATATTGGAAATATTTTCGTGTGTCCAAATTGAATAAATGTGAATGTTCAATTTGATAAATAAGTTGCATCAAACTTCGTAACCACTTTGACAAGAAACACTTGTTCTGTGGTTACACCGATATAAATGTCTGATGATTAGTGTTTGCTATTTTCATTTGCCCCATAGAATTGTTCAGAGTAACACTATGAGAGTGTAAACGTACAAATCGTTGATTACGTTTGACATAATCAGTGAGTTCATCATGCTTATTCTTCTGAATGATGCAGGTTTAATATGTGACCAGGGCTTTTGTGAACAACATTTTGAGTAACATTTTCACTTGTGTTCAAGATTTGACTACGTCCAAAAACCAGCTTATACATCTCTCGAGGCATTTCGGTACTCTTATTACAAATCAGATGACTTAGTATGAAGTCTGATTCAATGCTGAATTGATGGTGTGACGGAAAATGGAGTAGACTGTTGTTTGACCAAGTGGTTCGAAAGGTGTGTAGATATTCAGGAAACTGTTAAACTGAATTCGTGGTCATTCCGATAATTTTACTATCGCTATTCGAAACAATTTACAAGAGATCCGACTTCAAGTAGACGGACGGCAGCTGGTTGAGCATATATGTAGGATTCTTAATTTTTCAGTTCTTATTTGTTGGTTGATTGCTGTCACCTTTCACAGTTGAAATCTGAAGCTCTCATCAATGTCGTACGATGTTGTATATTTTTTGTGCTTGAACTGGTCATGTCTGGAGATCATATACATGGAAACAACCAAATTATGTGGATTCCTATAAACCGCTGGATGGGTTGGCATTGGTGAAGTTCAAACAAATCGAAACAGTCTGTTCTAATTAACGTACCTCTATTTTCTCTCTTCTGGACCTGTTTGTTATTATGATAACTCTGCAGAAAGTTTCGAAAATGTAGACAATTTGATTGAGAAGAGTCAAATAATGTAATGCAATTTTCATCAAATATTTGTAACTTAGTAAACAGTATACACAACTATAGCTAGTCAATATATCAACTGATTCAAAAATTGTTTTAGAAAGATTGTATTCTAAGCCCAGATGACCCTTAAAGTAAAACCACTATCCTAGCTTTATGTTTTCTTTGATGTTCTTATTCTAAACTCAGATACGTCCAGACATATGAAAAAGCGGCTAGGAATTAGGTATTAATTGTTCGTTTGGCGGGATTATCATAGCATTAATTATAACAATATAGGAGAATAATGCACTAAATTTTGTTTTTTCTCGTGCAAGGAAATAAATTCATTGATGGTGCGTTAATTCAGCTGATGGATAGATGAATTGTGGACAACATCAGGATATGAGAAAATCTTGTTTGTTCTGACCTAAAGATGAATTTGTACACAAACCCAAAATAATTATCAATCATCATAAAATGTTCATTCTATTGGAATCATGAACCAATCAGTGTTAGACCACTATTGAAAACACAGAATCAGTGGACTGTCGTTTCCTCGTAGAATGGGCATTTTAGGATTTCACATCCACAACTCTGTCCACGAGAATCAAACTGAGAACATTCAGTCATGCGCACGCTCGCCCAACATCTAAACCACTGAACGGAATCTAACGGTGTTTCAGAACAACCTCAATCCGTCCACGATATTGAGCGACCATCTCAATTGTCTTCAATAGGTAACCACCTCAGTCTTGGAAAACATCCGCTCTATTGCTCACAGACTAACAGTGGAAATCTAATACATTAGTTCATGCACGAGACCAAGGGCTCCGAGTCCGATCCTCATGGAGATGTTTGAAGAAGTGTTCTGCAGAAATGTCGCATGTTAGGACGAAACGACCTTACAGTGATTCAAATTTTTCATTGGTATTCCAACACTGAACAGTTTGTGGTTTCATTGAAATCCCACAATCTATTGAACTTGTTTCTGATAGAATATGTGTCTTTTTATCACTGTTTGACAAACTCTTGGAAACACTAGAACAACTCAGATGCGGTTAGCAAAGTAAGGAAACGGTTTAGCACCTCTGAATATTTATTCACAAATAAAGATGTTTAAACAATCAATGGTCCCACAATAAATAAACAATTTGTTTGCATTGCAAAGCTCACGGTTAGAGTGATATGCTCGCTAAAATCACCATATTCTCAACAAAAACACGCGCATCATTGTCAATTCAATATCGTACTGACAATAAATGTATTAGTAAATAAGAGAACTAAAAATAACGACGTACAACTAGAACGAATGAAAAATAGACTAACATCTTTGAATACTAATGAGTATTTATCTATTTATTTATTAGAACACATAAATATTGGTACAAGAGATACCAGATATATATGCACCACACAATATCAATGAGAATGGGAAGAGATAAAGAATGTAGTGTGTGTATAAAATGAGATGTTGGAGAAGATTTGTAGCTCAGGTAGATGATTTTGGTGGACTTTTGTCCTCTGAGCTGTATGGTTCGGTCGTGGAGTTTTTATCGTTCTTCTAAACGACATCATCAGCACAAACTTCAGATAGAAGTGAAATGTTCGAATTTCTCCATATGTGTATAAAAAGAATAAATATTAATAACGAATACAAATTAGTTCATGGTAGTGAGAGTATTCTTTCAGTAAAAGTAGTTACGACCACCTTTTATGAAGAAAGTAAACGAAGGCTACAGCAGGATCGCAACTGACTTCCATTCTGAGCCATATCTGATAACCTCTCTAGCCACTGTGTTGCGCCATCTCTAGAAATCGAACTAAGGAGTCGTGAAAGACCAAAAAAGCTAACCCTTTGCAGCTTTCTTTCATACCACGACACCATGTTATACACTGACCACCACTCCCTTTTTCCAACCAGTCCCAATGTCGACAAATAATGCACAACGAGGAATTCTCTGGGACGACATTTGCAGAACATGTTCAAGCCACCGAAGTTGATGTTTCAAGAAAGTGACACTAATTGAATTATCGTTGCTGTGCACGAACACATTATGCCGAACCTCTGCATTACTTACGTGGTGTTGCCATTGGATATCAACAATGATCAGAGATAGTGACCTCGGAGAGGTCATATGAGCAAGATTGCTCTCATCGACGCATTATAAATCCAAACTTTTACAGCCAGACTAACATCACGAAGGCGTCAAACATGGCTCAGATCGGCAAAAGTCGCTCTTGCCTTCACTAAACTTCAATTGACCTGAGCGATACATCCTAGACTAGAATGAAAACCAGCCTTCAAAATAAGCCGGAGGTAGATCATCTAAGCTCGGTGATTTTTAGCTTTTCAAGGGTTGCAGTTTCTTGCTAACTTTCGCCTCATTTGATGGACCAGTCGACACGGACCTTGGAGGGCAGGACAGTTTGATCGATGTTACCAGAACAGCAGACCAGTTGAAATGCCCTTCAAAGAACTCTTCCAATCGTGAAATGTCTGAGTTATAATTGAAGCGAGCATAATATTTCTTCAAGCGATCGTTATCTCATTAGTTTTGTGTGAGGGCTCTGATACTACCAGGGTGCCCAAACCGAATCAGGCGGTTTTCTTAGAGGACCGCACCCAGAGCATTTGACCTAAAGGTGCAATCCACAAGGCAGTGGAGATGCAGTCACATGGTAGCCGATGACCAACGATTGGTTCGTACGTTATTTGTTACTTCATGATAATGGAGCCCATGTGCAGCGATGATTTGGAATCAGGGTTTTCCAACTGCCCTAAGTGGATCCTCCAAATCCAACAACCCGGTTAAAGCACAGGAGTTTTACTTTACGTTTTCTCAATTTTCCAAACAACACCCTCTCCACGAGAAGACAGTGAGTAGGACTTCCCTATCAGAGGCTTTATACGTGTTGCCATGTGAAAGCATATTGAGAGGGAGAATTGACTCTCCCCACTCTCTGACGTACCAGGGCGGAAAAATCACATCAACGGTGACTCACTGAATACCAACAAAAGTTATAAATAATGCTAATGGTAATGGAATCAGTTAATATTTATGTGATTGAGGACTTTCATCACTAGCAGGAATCACTTGGAGTACAATTCAACACCATAAAATACTGAAAACAAATACAGATAATCCGTTTTAAATGTTTCCGATGTTCATTGCATATCATTTAATTTCGGGCAGATAATGTATTGATGAACAACTTTGAATTGTAGATTGAATTGACATTCACTTAAAAACTGAGGATGTTTTCATTTAAAATAACCTTAGTTTCATACAGAAAATATCTATTCTCCATAAACGTTTAACACAAATATGTATCTTACTTAGGTTACTATTTTCAAATAAGTTTTCAAGACTGGAGTTTCAAAGTAATGGATTCTAAATTAATACAAACATTCCTAACACACAAATACAATGTCATAGTGTATTCTGTCTCTATATTTACTACAATCTTTAAATCAAATATAACATCAGACACTGCTAGCCGTATTCCTAATTGAGTAGAACAATAAATTTTATCATTAATTTTATCTCATCAGCCTTTGTGAAGTGAATTAATGACATGTTCACCGTTATGTTAAATCGTTGTGAATCAGAACACACTGTTTCGAATTGTTTGAACTTCACCAATGCCAACCCATCCAGCGGTTTATAGGAATCCACATAATTTGGTTGTTTCCATGTATATGATCTCCAGACATGACCAGTTCAAGCACAAAAAATATACAACATCGTACGACATTGATGAGAGCTTCAGATTTCAACTGTGAAAGGTGACAGCAATCAACCAACAAATAAGAACTGAAAAATTAAGAATCCTACATATATGCTCAACCAGCTGCCGTCCGTCTACTTGAAGTCGGATCTCTTGTAAATTGTTTCGAATAGCGATAGTAAAATTATCGGAATGACCACGAATTCAGTTTAACAGTTTCCTGAATATCTACACACCTTTCGAACCACTTGGTCAAACAACAGTCTACTCCATTTTCCGTCACACCATCAATTCAGCATTGAATCAGACTTCATACTAAGTCATCTGATTTGTAATAAGAGTACCGAAATGCCTCGAGAGATGTATAAGCTGGTTTTTGGACGTAGTCAAATCTTGAACACAAGTGAAAATGTTACTCAAAATGTTGTTCACAAAAGCCCTGGTCACATATTAAACCTGCATCATTCAGAAGAATAAGCATGATGAACTCACTGATTATGTCAAACGTAATCAACGATTTGTACGTTTACACTCTCATAGTGTTACTCTGAACAATTCTATGGGGCAAATGAAAATAGCAAACACTAATCATCAGACATTTATATCGGTGTAACCACAGAACAAGTGTTTCTTGTCAAAGTGGTTACGAAGTTTGATGCAACTTATTTATCAAATTGAACATTCACATTTATTCAATTTGGACACACGAAAATATTTCCAATATGTGTTGATATTGACATTTTCACAGTAAAGAAACTTGATGAAAAATCGAAGAAAATAGACGAATAATCACAAAATGGGTTTAATAGTCCTCGTGCTATAAAACGGTCACAAACCGAATAAAGAAATGTAGAGTGTTTAGGAGAACAATGACCAGCATTCACAAATGCTTTGAAAAGAAACAAGCAATCATGTCAAACATTGCATATGACACCTGTCATGTAACTTGACACTGTTTAAAGGTCAACAGTTCACTAGTCAAGATTCATTTCGTTGAACTTATTCTTGTAAGTTTAGATCACGGTCTGTAAGCGTGAAATAATCTCGATCTGTTAAATGCCTTTAAAAAAATCATGTTTTTCTCTGATCCCAATACGCACATTCTTTCGACATACTGACAAGTCAAACAAATTCAAGTTAACTCTCAACAACAGTTTCCAAGCATAAAATGATCTTTTGAACGAGGAAATACTACGATGGATGACAATTAGAAAGGGCTCAAACAACTGTTAACTTCAGCGTATCAGGATCTCTTCTCAATTGATAGACAAGATTCGAGAAAGGAATAAGAAGAATACAGCAGTTAACAACAGCCGAACAAGAACAGATAAGTTCAATGCACAAGCTAATGCACACGAACTGACAAGAGGAGGAAGAGGAGCATTAGATCAGACAAGCAGAAATATGTGAAGGACTTAGCAAAAACAGCGGAAAAAGCTTCAAGTGAAGGAAATATGAAACAGCTATGTTACGCGACGAATACACTATAAGAGAGCTGAGGAGTCCATGCAAGTACAAAGAAAGTAGGACAATCACTCTGATTCACGTATAGATTAACATATATGTCGAACATTTTAAAAAACTCCTGACTGAGTGATCTCCATTGCATCCACCAGACATCGAAGCATCAGCGACAGAACTTCCTATAGATGTCACTCCACCAACGATTGAAGAAACCATGATGATGTTCATCAGACAGATCAAGAGTGGGAAATCAATAGGACCTGATAGTATACCAGCTGAAGCATCGAATTCGGACACAGAAGTAACTGCTTCGACACTACAGAGATTACGTTAGTAAGAACAAACATTAAATCAAAGTCCACGAACGTCGGATTCCCAGATTGTTGGGTAGAAGATATCGCAGTTGAATATGCCATAATTGAAATTTCTTGGACATCTGTCGCTAAAACTCCAAAGAATTCCTCTAACTAAGAGGATGTAAATTACATTATTTAATGTATATATAAGTTTCAAAATCTTGTTAAACAAAAACTTGAAAACACAAACAATTTTATCAATTTTATGGAGTATAAGTACTACTTACACACCAGACCAACGTCTCAAAATGTTATCAGATCATAAAAATTAATCAAATGTACCTTTACAGATAAGCATGCATTCTGGTTATTAGCTATAATAATTAATAGTTGTAAAATGTGATCGATAAACGAACCCACCAATAATAAAGGGAAACGCCCACCACCACATTAACTTCCTTTGACCTTGTACGACTGTATCTTTTTGTTAACCAATCACAGTTTAATGTTCATTGTAAAACAATATTTGCTTGTTGACTCATTTTTCCTATTCTCTGGCTACTGTTCGGTATGTTATTGTCTCTTTTTCCGTGTATTAATAGACTGTACTGTTTCGTTTGCACACTAACGATGTTAATTTATGTTTTAGAAACAGATAAAGTTTATATAGCCAAATAGCTTACTTGTTCTGACTTTGGCCAAACCAAGACTCTGTATTCGACGCTCTAGAGAATAGCTTAGAATTAAACCTGTAGGAAATTGCTCCCTACAAAGTTTCGAACAGTATCTCATCAAAGTTTCGTACATTGGGTACCTTTATATGTCTATGGAGAGTCGTAAAACTGATCATATTCCTGAATTGTCTCCTCATTATTCAGAAACCCATAGTGATGACCAGCTCGGAGGAAATACCTACCGAATGGATCCCTTGTTAGAGTTAGAATTAGCTAAAGTACGTTTAGCTCAGACAGAAAAGGAAATCGAGCTAGAACGGTTACGCCAAAAAGGAAGAGAACATTATAATCAAGTTATGGCTGACAAGGCGATGACGTATGAGTCTACATCTGTCGTTGATGTTCCTCCTGGAAAAGACTGGGTAACAATGATGTTTAGAGCTTTAGACCTACCAAAGAAAGAGATTGTAAGGTTTGATGGTAACCCTATGAACTATTGGAGCTTCATACGGAATTTTGAGGACTGCTTTGACGAGAGCATTGGATTTCGATCTAGGTTAAACTATTTGATCCAGTACTGTGATGGTGAAGCTAAAAACACTATTGTTCATTGCGCATTGCTTGAGCCAGAAGAAGGCTATCGTAAAGCACTAGATCTTCTCGAGGAAGCATTTGGTCAGAAACATATAGTAGCTCATGCATTTATTGACAAGATGCTGAACATCCCTGCCATTAAAGGGACCGATCCATACAATTTAAGAAGGTTGTCTCGTGAGATGCATATTTGTGAGCTAGCACTCACGCAGATGAACTATGTATCTGATCTTAATTCTACAAAGACTATCGAATGCATGTTTTTAAAACTCCCGTTACACCTGCAAAGAGAATGGGTTAAAGTTGCGTGTAGAATTCTTAAGACAGGCAGAGAACCTTCATTCAAGGACCTTTGTGAATTTGTGAAGGAGCAGTCGGACATTGCTAATACTAGGTACGGCTTACTTGTCAACCGCGGTAGTAATAGTGGCAATAAAGATGTTGGTGTTTTAAAAAAGAAATTTAGTACGGATTACAATGCAGCAAGAATATCTTATGCGAGTGCTAGTGATGGTAATGCTCTCTTACGCAGTTCATCTTGTTTGGAGTGCTCCAATAATCATTCCTTAGATCAATGTCAAAAATTTAAAGACAAGAGTGTTAGAGAAAGGAAGGAATTCGTTCTTAGACACAAGTTGTGTAATGTATGCCTGAAGGCAAACCACGTAGCAAAAAACTGTCGATCGCCGAGGTCGTGTACTGTCGAAGGTTGTGGCTGGAAACACCATACCCTGTTACATGAGTTGCGGGAAGAACCAAGGAATACTAATATTGACGCACACATTAACACTCAGATATGTATGGAGAAAAGTGCTGAGCGTGTACAGAAACAAGCAGCATTCGCAATAGTGCCTGTACTGGTGAGGAATGGAGAAAAGGTAGCACAGACTTGTGCCTTCTTAGATAGTGGGTCGGATGCCTCACTCATTACAGAAGATCTAGCTAAAAGGTTGAATTTAGAAGGAGAACCTAAGATGATTTCGTTGAAAACGTTGGATAACCATTCCACAATTCAGTGTAAAGAGCTTCAACTAGAGGTTTCCTCCTTAGATTCGTCTTCGTCATTTAAAATCCCAAACGTATGGACAGTCGAGAGATTGCCTATAATGCGCAGGACGGTACCAACGATGTCTCAAATAAAATCCTGGACGCATTTAAAAGACATAAGTTTTCCTGGAGTAGAGGATGGGAATGTCAAACTGTTGATAGGGTGCAACGCACCGAGTGTACACGAAATGAAAGAGATAAGAGCTGGAAAGCCGAATGAACCATTCGCCGTGAAGACTCCGTTAGGTTGGACGCTGTTCGGTTCCTATAGGGAACCTTGTAAAAGCAATTGTGCACTCAACCACCTCTCAGCTAAAGAGGAATTAGAGGATAAGTTCGAACAGTTGTACTCGACTGAATTCAAAGATCCATTTAGTCGTACTTTATCGATGTCTGTGGAGGATCGTACAGCATTAACAGAATCCACATATGGTGTCGCGGAGTATACTTGTTCCGAAAATATCTCTCGTCAAGTTCATTGTTCGTTTTTATTAACTGAGTATGAGGTTGTTAAGCCGAAAACCGAAGCACCATCTGCTAATAAATCCAAATCAACTCTAAGAAAGCTTAAAGAGAAGAAGGACATCAAACTGAAAGTGAAGAATACGAAAAAGCCGAAGCAGGTAGCACATATTCGCCGTGGTATCGAGGATGGTGTTGAGAAAGGCGCCCTTATACGAGTTGTGAACAAGAGTAAGGGTGCATCTGGTAGTTCTATAGGAGCCAATGCTATTCTTAGACAGATCATGTGTAGTTGGAACCAGAATAAGACAGTAAATGCCCTTTTAGAGAGAGATTGTGAATGGCGCTTCAAACTTCCGAGGGCTAGTCAACGAGACAGTGTATGGGGACGCATCATAAAGTCGATAAGAAGAATTCTGCGATCACTATTGTTTCAGAAGATATTGATGGATGAGACTTCGAGAGACTTAGTGTTAGTAAAAAATGTTTGCTCACCGAGAAGTCTATGGTTCAAAGCTATTGTTGAACAAGTAAGCTATGGCTCTGACGGACAAGTTCGCACGGCAAAGTTGAGAACTTCAAACGAAGAAATCGTCAGAGATGTGCGAAGCCTATGCCTGCTGGAAGAAGCCGGTTGTCTGACGGCGACGACGGCCCTGGACAATGGACGTGGTGCGCGTTTCGGGGGGAGTGTAAAATGTGATCGATAAACGAACCCACCAATAATAAAGGGAAACGCCCACCACCACATTAACTTCCTTTGACCTTGTACGACTGTATCTTTTTGTTAACCAATCACAGTTTAATGTTCATTGTAAAACAATATTTGCTTGTTGACTCATTTTTCCTATTCTCTGGCTACTGTTCGGTATGTTATTGTCTCTTTTTCCGTGTATTAATAGACTGTACTGTTTCGTTTGCACACTAACGATGTTAATTTATGTTTTAGAAACAGATAAAGTTTATATAGCCAAATAGCTTACTTGTTCTGACTTTGGCCAAACCAAGACTCTGTATTCGACGCTCTAGAGAATAGCTTAGAATTAAACCTGTAGGAAATTGCTCCCTACAAAGTTTCGAACAGTATCTCATCAAAGTTTCGTACATTGGGTACCTTTATATGTCTATGGAGAGTCGTAAAACTGATCATATTCCTGAATTGTCTCCTCATTATTCAGAAACCCATAGTGATGACCAGCTCGGAGGAAATACCTACCGAATGGATCCCTTGTTAGAGTTAGAATTAGCTAAAGTACGTTTAGCTCAGACAGAAAAGGAAATCGAGCTAGAACGGTTACGCCAAAAAGGAAGAGAACATTATAATCAAGTTATGGCTGACAAGGCGATGACGTATGAGTCTACATCTGTCGTTGATGTTCCTCCTGGAAAAGACTGGGTAACAATGATGTTTAGAGCTTTAGACCTACCAAAGAAAGAGATTGTAAGGTTTGATGGTAACCCTATGAACTATTGGAGCTTCATACGGAATTTTGAGGACTGCTTTGACGAGAGCATTGGATTTCGATCTAGGTTAAACTATTTGATCCAGTACTGTGATGGTGAAGCTAAAAACACTATTGTTCATTGCGCATTGCTTGAGCCAGAAGAAGGCTATCGTAAAGCACTAGATCTTCTCGAGGAAGCATTTGGTCAGAAACATATAGTAGCTCATGCATTTATTGACAAGATGCTGAACATCCCTGCCATTAAAGGGACCGATCCATACAATTTAAGAAGGTTGTCTCGTGAGATGCATATTTGTGAGCTAGCACTCACGCAGATGAACTATGTATCTGATCTTAATTCTACAAAGACTATCGAATGCATGTTTTTAAAACTCCCGTTACACCTGCAAAGAGAATGGGTTAAAGTTGCGTGTAGAATTCTTAAGACAGGCAGAGAACCTTCATTCAAGGACCTTTGTGAATTTGTGAAGGAGCAGTCGGACATTGCTAATACTAGGTACGGCTTACTTGTCAACCGCGGTAGTAATAGTGGCAATAAAGATGTTGGTGTTTTAAAAAAGAAATTTAGTACGGATTACAATGCAGCAAGAATATCTTATGCGAGTGCTAGTGATGGTAATGCTCTCTTACGCAGTTCATCTTGTTTGGAGTGCTCCAATAATCATTCCTTAGATCAATGTCAAAAATTTAAAGACAAGAGTGTTAGAGAAAGGAAGGAATTCGTTCTTAGACACAAGTTGTGTAATGTATGCCTGAAGGCAAACCACGTAGCAAAAAACTGTCGATCGCCGAGGTCGTGTACTGTCGAAGGTTGTGGCTGGAAACACCATACCCTGTTACATGAGTTGCGGGAAGAACCAAGGAATACTAATATTGACGCACACATTAACACTCAGATATGTATGGAGAAAAGTGCTGAGCGTGTACAGAAACAAGCAGCATTCGCAATAGTGCCTGTACTGGTGAGGAATGGAGAAAAGGTAGCACAGACTTGTGCCTTCTTAGATAGTGGGTCGGATGCCTCACTCATTACAGAAGATCTAGCTAAAAGGTTGAATTTAGAAGGAGAACCTAAGATGATTTCGTTGAAAACGTTGGATAACCATTCCACAATTCAGTGTAAAGAGCTTCAACTAGAGGTTTCCTCCTTAGATTCGTCTTCGTCATTTAAAATCCCAAACGTATGGACAGTCGAGAGATTGCCTATAATGCGCAGGACGGTACCAACGATGTCTCAAATAAAATCCTGGACGCATTTAAAAGACATAAGTTTTCCTGGAGTAGAGGATGGGAATGTCAAACTGTTGATAGGGTGCAACGCACCGAGTGTACACGAAATGAAAGAGATAAGAGCTGGAAAGCCGAATGAACCATTCGCCGTGAAGACTCCGTTAGGTTGGACGCTGTTCGGTTCCTATAGGGAACCTTGTAAAAGCAATTGTGCACTCAACCACCTCTCAGCTAAAGAGGAATTAGAGGATAAGTTCGAACAGTTGTACTCGACTGAATTCAAAGATCCATTTAGTCGTACTTTATCGATGTCTGTGGAGGATCGTACAGCATTAACAGAATCCACATATGGTGTCGCGGAGTATACTTGTTCCGAAAATATCTCTCGTCAAGTTCATTGTTCGTTTTTATTAACTGAGTATGAGGTTGTTAAGCCGAAAACCGAAGCACCATCTGCTAATAAATCCAAATCAACTCTAAGAAAGCTTAAAGAGAAGAAGGACATCAAACTGAAAGTGAAGAATACGAAAAAGCCGAAGCAGGTAGCACATATTCGCCGTGGTATCGAGGATGGTGTTGAGAAAGGCGCCCTTATACGAGTTGTGAACAAGAGTAAGGGTGCATCTGGTAGTTCTATAGGAGCCAATGCTATTCTTAGACAGATCATGTGTAGTTGGAACCAGAATAAGACAGTAAATGCCCTTTTAGAGAGAGATTGTGAATGGCGCTTCAAACTTCCGAGGGCTAGTCAACGAGACAGTGTATGGGGACGCATCATAAAGTCGATAAGAAGAATTCTGCGATCACTATTGTTTCAGAAGATATTGATGGATGAGACTTCGAGAGACTTAGTGTTAGTAAAAAATGTTTGCTCACCGAGAAGTCTATGGTTCAAAGCTATTGTTGAACAAGTAAGCTATGGCTCTGACGGACAAGTTCGCACGGCAAAGTTGAGAACTTCAAACGAAGAAATCGTCAGAGATGTGCGAAGCCTATGCCTGCTGGAAGAAGCCGGTTGTCTGACGGCGACGACGGCCCTGGACAATGGACGTGGTGCGCGTTTCGGGGGGAGTGTAAAATGTGATCGATAAACGAACCCACCAATAATAAAGGGAAACGCCCACCACCACATTAACTTCCTTTGACCTTGTACGACTGTATCTTTTTGTTAACCAATCACAGTTTAATGTTCATTGTAAAACAATATTTGCTTGTTGACTCATTTTTCCTATTCTCTGGCTACTGTTCGGTATGTTATTGTCTCTTTTTCCGTGTATTAATAGACTGTACTGTTTCGTTTGCACACTAACGATGTTAATTTATGTTTTAGAAACAGATAAAGTTTATATAGCCAAATAGCTTACTTGTTCTGACTTTGGCCAAACCAAGACTCTGTATTCGACGCTCTAGAGAATAGCTTAGAATTAAACCTGTAGGAAATTGCTCCCTACAATAGTGGTATTAATAGCAATAATAATAATAATAATAATAATAATAATAATAATAATAATAATAATAACAATACCAATAATGATAATAGTAACAATAATAGCAAGTATTCATAAAGTAACTAAGCTTGTATGGCCATTTTTATATCTTTGCACTATAAAACACATTCCCGTCCATCTGTAATAAAGAAAACTGTATATTGCGAATAATAGTAGAATATATGTACGATCGAATCATTGTACACATATATATACGTTTCAGTGACGAATGGATATTAGAACATTGAAAATATTAATAATAATAATAATAATAATAATAATAATAATAATACCACATGAAAACCGAAATATGAATACGTAACATTGAATAAGAGAGAAAAAGAAGAATGAGTATTTTGTTACGGAGACACAAGTACAGATGAATCGATAAACAGATCGATTGATCGATCTGTGAATTCACAAATCAGTTATCAATTAATTCAACAGAATAAAACTGTCTTATAGTGAAATTGTTGATTAGTCTAAAAAATGCATTCAAAGTAATGTGATTGTATTGGGAACATTTTTATTTAACCAATTACTGATAACATCACGATGAGTTTTTGTTCATTTCAT
The DNA here is from genome assembly GCA_944470205.2 of Schistosoma margrebowiei. NCBI lineage: Eukaryota > Metazoa > Platyhelminthes > Trematoda > Strigeidida > Schistosomatidae > Schistosoma > Schistosoma margrebowiei. The sequence continues at coordinate 63,840,989 of OX104028.1, read as the reverse complement.
GTTTTCCTTTGACCTTTTAAACAAATCATTTAATCCACGTTTCAGAACATTTTTTTCAAGTAGTTTTTGTCTAGAATTTTGCATAGCAAGTACCAAGTGAATGAAAAGCCAACTATTTGTATTCATGAATTCGAAAAACAAAAACTTCATAACTACCAAATAAATTAGGTTGACTAGTATAGTAGTAATCAGTTCGAGCGTGTGGGGTGGAAACACCTCAATTCGTGGATTGGATTGCTGTTTGTTCAAGATATGAAGCATATATCTTGATATTAATCTTTGAAATAATAACTCCACCAACTAATAAACCGTCAGAAAATGTGATTAGAATACATATCTTGATACACTTTCCATTGACTGCAGAATCACTTATCTGATGTTCTATCCATTCTGTCAACACTATCATATCCCGCTAATAGTTAAGTTGTATGAATTATAGCTTGAAGTGTTTATTAATTAGAATTTCATTAAAGCATGAACAATTCGAACAGGTGTTGACCAAACTGAATTACTTATATTAATGGATGTTGTTTGAACAACAAAAACATAAAAGGATGATTGAATGCTAGAAATGAATTGTCCTGAATCACAACCCCATACAACCTGGAAAACATTCTCGAACTAACAGGTGATGAAATGACTAGTATTACTAACTCTATAAAACTCTGCTTCCGTTCATGTCAAAACTAACTATACCAATGTATTTTCCATCTACATGGTAAATAGTCAGTTGTTCATAGTTGAATTTTCAAACAAGTAACTCAACAACTTTTAGTTCAGTAACTGTGCACCTTATTTTATGTAAACTGTGAATTAAGCTGAATTATATTCATAATCACAAAAATAATTAATTAATTAAATATAAACAAATAGGTTTAACTGTATTATTGTTAAATGAAAACGTGGCAGACATCAAAAGAATGAACAGAAATTATGGACAATTGGAAGGGATGGCCAAGGTAAAAATTGGATGGAGAATACTGGTGAATGTCCTATGCTCTTCAACGAGGGATAACAAGCGTTAGTAAGTGATTGCAGAATTACAATCATACATAAGCTACTTGAACAATGCAGAAGTGAAAGAATTGGATTGCTCGGGGTTATATATATATATATATATATATATATATATATATATATATCATATCCAAACTATGCTTGCTTGTAAAGACAGACGAACTTTGAAATATATATCAAAGTTATTCTAGCTAATATAGTTGTATTACAGGAACAATACCATCTACAAATTTATGTGAAATATTGTGACAGAAAAACAATATTTAGATGATGAGAATATGGCAAACCTTGTTCACAATCTTACTGACAGAATACAGTCACTACTTAGGTTTCCTTCTGTGCCAAATAGAACATGATCTACGCTAATCATAAATACTTATTATACACCCTATGGATTCAAAAAGTGTCAGCGAAATCCTAATGCCTAGCAAATTTAACATTATGCTTAGAAAAATCAAAATGTCAACACTTGACAACATGACAATCTGATTATGTCTCCACATCCTAACTGACATAAACGAAAATCTTTCTTTTCTGAAAGTAGAGACAGTATGTTATATTGACCTAACCAATCAGATGTTAATGGACATTTAGACAGATCAAATGCTGTTACGTGGTCACACGTTAAGATAAAGATATAATCATGCGTTTATTGTGGTTGATGTTTGAACTATGCGCCTGGTATAGATTACCACTATGATATTAAACTATGAATAAATTCAACGTGTCTGACAATATTGATTTAGTTTCGTCACACATCTTTGAAAGCACTTCAATTATGTTTGGGGTGAATGCAAATACTAACTTCAAAAGAACCAATCTTATTTTATGTCACAATGCAATATAGTGGGCATATAAAAAATTTATTGACCGTGGCTCGTTCACTCAATTGAGACGAAATGCTGCATTACATTTTGTGACACTGCAGTAAAACGTTTACTAAATCGATGATCACAGAAACATGAATATAGTAAAACATAAGTAAAACACAGAATAGAAATAAATTAGTCACTAACACTTTTACACTCGTTAACATCATTTACTGAAATATGTTACCACTCTTCAATAAATAGTGATGTAAATATCAATTCCGTTATTGAAATCGGAATGAAGTTAAACTTTAATTAATTTAATAAACCCATGCATTCAATTCATTCATCTAAATGTTCCTCTACATAACACTTTGTATTCACAAATATAAATCTCAAACTTAATCGATTCGAAAATTGAAACAAATGTCCTCTAGAGAAAATGAAGAAGTTACCGATGCTTTTGTTTAACTGTGCTAAAAACATCCATCATTCACACACTTTGATTGTGACTTCGCGCGAATTCGGTTACGTTCTGTAACAAAGCTTGTATCGTGGCACGATCTCGGTATCCTTTCGATACCACGAGATCACAAGCAAATATATCTCGACTTGGTCCATTAACTGCCTTTTTTATATTTGTCTTCCGGGGAATTTTATGGAGTCATTTAGCACGCGTTTCTTGGTAGCGGTGTTCATGGTCGATTGCGACTCGACGCCACGCTACAATATCTAACACAAATGTTTTAGATATCTTGGTAAACATGATACTTTCAGACCACTGAGTCTGAAGTTGTGGTCTGCAAATTATTTCACTTCATTTTTGATATTTGCCTAAAGATCATCCAATTTCATTGGTAATGTTCGCTACACTCGTGATATGACTGAAATCCACCTAGTACAGCTTCTCAGTAGAACGTTGCGAAACCACATTTGAGTTATTCTCTATGGGACAAATGATCCAAATCTGCAGTTACATTTATTTAGTTTTACGTGTATCATGAAATTATATTAACTGTATATGGAATCTAACTTTTTATATTCAATTTTCAATCCAGTACAAACGTGGATTAACAAGGAGCATATTCAGAAGGGTCAATCGAATTTGCACTAGCGATGCAGTTGAGAGAGACAATCAAATGTCTTTACTGGAGCAATGATGAATGACAGTTACTTACTTGAGCAAAGTTGTAATAAGAACTACAAATTTCTAGGTATCCAAGTAGCGAGTCTATAATACTGCACCATTAAGAGGTAACTCACATGGTCTTATGGTAGTGTAACAGCATAGGTTGGTTGGTTAAGAGTTGACCACAAACAACCAAGCATATGCCAAAATAGTATTGTTCAAGTATTCATTCACTTCCTTATTTTGTATAAGCGTTATATTCCTTATTATCTAATATTGAATATTGAAAGCCTTTGTTTGTCTGAACAGATAATCCCACGCTCCACTATGACTGCGCTAAGATCGAAATAAAGACCTATTCACTTCTTGTCTGGCTTCTTCTATCAATAGCACGAGGGTTACCTATAGGCACGAAACTGGTGAGCCCTTTTTGAACACAAATTAACCTTTTTATTAACTGTGTTCACATTTCCTCACGGAATTAGTACTTTTACAAAATCAAAAAATTTTTTCATATATATACGATTGTACAGCTTGATAATAAATTCGTTGAAAAGAGATCCCTTCGCTGAAATTCGTGTTTTAATTTTAATGTTTAAATGGGAATTATCTGTCAACCTCATTTTTGTTATTAATATTATTTTTTTACTCAATCGTAAAAGTAGACCTGATTATCCGTAAACTAAGTTGGGTATATAAATAGTCTATTTTTAAATTATCTTAAGTTTTTCGTGTTATAGAAACCATTTTTTCGTGTTAATTTTATTGCTATATTTGTCACATACCTCATGTCAGACTTAAAAGAAACCCATAATCTGGGGGATTTGTCACCAGTGGAGATAGACACTGTTATGACTACGAAATCTCGACTTCCAGAATTTGATCGTAGTGATCCTGAGTTGTGGTTTGCTCAACTAGAGCATTATTTCACGAGACACAATATCAAATCTGAAGGGATTCGCTATAGAGATTTGTGTTCTATCCTTCCTCCTTCAGTCGCCAAAGAAGTCCGTGACTTGATTTTAGATCCACCATCACCACAACCGTACACCATCTTAAGACGAGAGATGATGAACCATTTACCATTATCAGATTGTCAAAGAACCCAAAGACTTTTTCAAGGTGAAACACTAGGTGATCGGTCGCCGTCACAGTTTCTACGTCACCTCCAAGTCTTAGTGGGTGATAACACAGTGGGTGAAGTAGTCCTAAAACAAGGATGGATACAAGCTCTCCCATGCTACGTCCAACACTGTTTGGATGCACAAGATCCTGAAACCTCATTACCTCATTTAGCGCGTATAGCTGATAGAATAATGGAAAGAGTTCCTCCAACTGGATCAGGCACAATAAATCACACACAAAAAGTAGAATCAGCAAAAGACCCCGTCATAGAAGGACTCATTGCGAGTGTTAAGAGTCTCACTGAGGCTGTCACCAGAATGCAAATGGGTCATACAAACAGGAGCAGGTCACCACAACGATCACGATCCAAGTCACAAATTTCCAGACAATCTGCGCAGTTTTGTTGGTACCACTGGAAGTTTGGTGTCAACTCAACCAAGTGCAGGCAATCATGCGCCTGGCCTAAGCATAATTCCAAGACAGTGGGAAACGAGTAACCCCTCCCCAGGTCGCGACAACTGAGGAGGGGCGCCTAAACAGTCGCTTGTTTTATGTCAGAGACAGAAACTCGGGCTTGAATTTCTTGGTGGATACTGGCGCTGCTCTTAGCATCATCCCTCGAAATAAAACTGAGATTAGTCGAGAAACATCCCCGATTACACTTCAAGCTGCAAATAAAACTACAATCGCGACATTTGGGCAGAAAACGTTAACCCTAGATTTGGGGTTCAGAAGGCAATTCCCTTGGGTTTTCACGGTAGCCGACTTAGATCTAGCAATACTGGGGATGGACTTTCTAGAGAGATACGAATTTCTTGTTGACACCAAGAAACGGCGATTAACACTAAAAGAAACTTCGTTTTACACAAAAGGCAAAGAAAGTCACATCAGCTCTCTTAACTTGATTCAAACCCCTCCAGTAACAACAGCGAAATTCCAAGATATACTCGCGGAATTTCCAAACTTAACTAAACCAAACCCACAGCCTTCCAAAGACAAACTCAAAGTAAGTCACACTATCAAAACCGAAGGTGCACCGGTGTTTGCAAAACCCAGGAGACTAGCACCAGATAAGCTCAAAATCGCTAGGGCCGAGTTTGATTATATGCTACAACTGGGTATTATCCGTCCCTCTGATAGTCAATGGGCATCCCCTTTGCATATGGTCCCAAAGAAGAATGAAGGTGACTGGCGACCGTGCGGGGATTACAGAGCCCTCAACCGTCAAACCGTACCAGATAGGTACCTAATACCGCATATCCAAGATTTCACAAACGGTTTACAGGGTATGAACATATTCACTAAAATTGACTTAGTCAGGGCATATCACAATATCCCGGTGGCTGATGAAGATATCCCTAAGACAGCTTTTACAACACCCTTTGGCTTATTCGAGTTTGTACGCATGCCATTCGGCCTGAGAAATGCGGCACAGACATTTCAAAGATTCATAGATAACCTACTTCGAGATATGCCATTTGCGCAGGGGTATATAGACGACTTGTTAATTGCCAGCCCCGATTTGCAATCACACGAAGAGCATGTACGAGCAGTGTTGACAAGATTGAATGAACATGGAATAAACATCAAAGTAAGTGTGTTTTCGGTGTTCAAACTTTAGAATTTCTTGGTCACACAATAAGCCCAGAAGGGATTAAACCTATAAAAAAAGAAGTGGATACCATCAAACAATACCCGATACCTAGCTCTCTAACACAAATGAGAAGTTTTCTAGGTCTAATTAAATTTTATCGCAGATTCATACCAGGTTGTGCACAATTAGTGCAACCTTTAACAGATTAACTTAAAGGAAAACCAAAAGAATTCAAACTGTCTTCTGACGCTGTCGAAGCTATTAAACAGCTTAAAGATAAACTGGCTCAAGCAACTACGTTGATATATCCGAATTCTCTTTCCCCACTTGCTTTGATGGTGGATGCTTCAGATAAAGCAGTAGGCGGTACCCTTAACCAACTGGTTAAAAACGCCTGGAAACCAATTGCTTTCTTCTCGAAAAGACTCGCTCCAGCTGAGACAAGGTATTCTACCTTCGGGCGAGAACTTCTTGCAATCTACCTGACTATTAAATACTTCCGACACATGTTAGAAGGTAGGGAATTTATAGTCTTTACGGATCATAAACCACTGACGAATGCATTAAAAGCGAGAGCCGATAAGTACTCACCTCGAGAAGTCCGACACCTTGACTATATATCACAGTTCACAAGCGATATCCGACATGTCAAAGGTCAGGACAATCAGGCGGCAGATGCTTTATCCAGACTAGAAATGAACGTGGTACAGCAGTCTACAGTAAACTTCGAGACGTTGAGACACGAACAAGAGCAGGACCTAGAATTACAAAACCTACTTAAAACAAACAATTCAAGTCTTAATTTAAAACAGTTCCCATCACCTATCGATGGTATTCTAATTTACTGTGACACGACCAAGGCAATGCCGCGACCTTTCGTTCCCAAAAATATATAATAACTTTCATTCTTTGTCTCATCCTGGCGCAAAAGCTTCAACTAAACTAATCAATGCCAGATATATATGGCCGAATTTACAGAAGGATGTACACAAATGGGTTAGAGAGTGTTCAGTATGCCAACAATCAAAGATAAATCGTCACACAAATTCACCCATAGGTGTTTTCTCGCAACCAGATGCACGTTTTGCACATGTGCATATCGACTTGGTAGGTCCTTTACCCCGTTCAAATGGTTTTAATTATCTTTATACATGCATAGATCGATTTACCAGATTCCCTATAGCCATCCCGATAGCGGACATCACAGCGGAAATAGTAGCCAAAGCTTTCATGCAGAACTGGGTAACCATTTTTGGTACACCCATAACAATAACGACGGATAGAGGAGCGCAATTCGAATCCGAAATATTTAATAACTTGGCTAAACTTCTAGGCTCCAATAGGATACGCTGCACTGCATATCATACTCAGGCTAATGGGATGGTAGAACGTTTTCACCGTCAGCTAAAAACCGCCCTTATATCTCACTCAAACCCCAATCAGTGGACAGAATTCCTACCATTAGTTATGTTGGGAATACGAACATCTGTCAAAACTGACGCACAATGTTCAGCTGCGGAACTGGTTTTCGGAACAACTCTGAGACTACCAGGTGAATTTATTAACCCTAATACTAACAGTCAAAAACTTAATTTAGAAAATTACGTAGATCAACTACGGGACCATATGTCCAAACTTAAACCAATTAATACTCGCGAACAACCGCGCGCCGTATATGTACCTAAAGACCTAAGCAATTGCACGCACGTCTGGATAAGATGTGACAAAGTAAAATCACCACTCAGTCCTCCATTTGAAGGTCCTTTCAAAGTCGTCTCAAGAAAATCTAAATATTTCGTGACAGGAAAACATGGAAACATCGACACAATAAGTATTGATGGGCTAAAGACGGCTTATCTAGATCATGAACCACCATACGTATTGTTAGATCGTTTAACTGACAAATCCATTACGGAATCGAAATGTAAAGATGATAAATCCTTACAAATGACCAAAACGGTTCGCTGGGCACATCCAATTAGTCAGTCAAGGATGTTGACAGTTTCGGCTGCAGGATAAAATCTAACCACGTAGCTAATCAGACACTGCATCTACTCAAAAATATTTTTCCCCTCATTCCGCCTCACCTACAACTCCCCAGACCTTTTACCTTTGATATATAAGTGTTATGTTAAATATTTTTTTAATACTGGACACATAAGCTAGGTATTCCGAAACGATGGCTGAGGATTTTAATCAAACTCATACAACTAACACTGGCAAATACAACGAATTCAAAAAGCAACCCAGGCGAGTTTTATAATTTCTTTTTCTGGTTAATTAACTATGTTGGCTGTACTCCTTATATATCTTTATACATTTTTCACGTAGACTGGCAATACATATATACAATATGAACTACTTCTAAAAGTTTTCGGTCGAAGATATGTTTAGTAGCTTGATACGATTAATACTACTATTAATAAGTGGTTTTCTAGACAAAACATTTTGGATTAAACCATGGCCAAGTACTTATTAAAGTTCTCATCAATTTTTTTATGTTTAGGAAACTTATGTAATGACTCAACCAGTTTTCCTGCAGCATGCTTTTTAGTGTGATCATATAACCCATCTTTATTGGCAATATTCAGATTTTTTTAAATTTCTGACATTTAAGAATCAATAACCGTGGAGATATAGTACAGTGCGTTACTGTAAGGTTACTATGTTAGCCGCATTGATTCCACATACCTAATTTTAAACACAACTTATAAAGGAACTATTAAGTAATCATAACATTGAACTAACGACATGACTATCACAGCTATGTTAACGTTAAACCAATTATTATTAGTGGTCCTGACAGAACCCTGGAACTTAACACTAGCGTTATAAAAAAGACATGTTATGTCAGTAACTTATATATATATATATACTTTTTCTCTCGGTTTAAGTATAACGTAAAATGGAAATTACAAAACCTGTAGATTTTTTTTCTATAGTATTATTAGTAATCCAAACAAAGAACTTGTACTGTTCCAATATGGCATTTTGACATATCAATCAGTCCTCCTGTTATCTTTCTCTCATATCTGAGCAACTTATGGCCAACAAACATCGTATTGAAGGGGGTTTCGATGAACAAAAACGCATGACCTCTGCCCTCCTGAATGCTAGACCGCGTGCCTAGCCATTAGGCCACATCAGACCACGAGGGGTTGACTGCAATCTTTCCTTTAACCGATTATTCATTCATAATACTAATGAGTAATAGGACTTACACACTTCTAAGTTGCAGACAAATTCGTTACTTTGATGAATTGACGAAATATTGCCTCAGTATATCATACATATTTAAATCAGACCAGAAAAGAGTATTTGACACAACTGTACTTGATCCTCATACTCTACACAATTTTCTCCCCTCTTTAACCGTATATTCTCTTCCGTTTTATGAAGTAAAATTATGCACCCTTGGTTACGTACCTGGTTATAAAAGGCGGTTGTCACAGTCCCAAGGTCACACATTTGAACGGGTTTGACAATGAGTCCAACTTCTAGCAAGTTTACACTTTTACATATATACATTATAAAAAGATTTTTTTGTTTCATACCTTTCCGTACACAAGATGGCTACACTATGTCTATTTTATTCCAAAATACCAATCCGTTCTGGAGGCCAATCACTTACGTGGAACCGAACTAATATCAATTATATTCATGTATTTCCATTTTGTATCTTATTATTTTGATGCAGGCAGTGGAGCATTTCTTTAGGTTTGATTGGTTTTCACCATTACCTTTGAAGTAGATTCTTCTTTACTTTTTACTTGAGGGCGACTCAAGAGGCAGGTGAGTAAACACCTGATAGCCGGTCTGAGCATGGAAAAATCGTACCTCACCAACATGGTGTTGGGTAGCCCGCTGGCGGCACTTCCTCAGATATTCTTATTCCACAGTCTAACACTCTTGCTCATGAAAGCACGCAGCAAACCGTCAGCTATAGTTGTAGAAGAAATCACATGCTACAAAATAAGATGACAAGCTAGTAAATGAAGAGACATCCATGGACTACCGTTGACAGCGTTAGTTGCCACTGATTGTAAGTCAAACATTGAGTGAGTTGATAATTTTCCCTTGGGATGAGAAATAGAACTAAGGTGTTTTTGATAGATAGGTTAATCGAACCGACGTTCCTACGGAAGTCGATTCTAGGGGGAAGCTAATGTAACAGTCAGTCCAGTTAGTCAGCTACAACGTGGGACCAGGGACATATGTGCATCGGTCCAGGTTGTCATACCGCATCAGCAAAACAAGATGAACACCGGATTCATAACACTGGTTAGGTAAAAGGTGGTAATATATAAGAGAAAGATTGCATATAGAGATATAGTACAAGAAGAAAGAATTGGTTCGTAGAAAGAAAGATATGAAGCGCTTTTAATCTCTTAGTTTAAGGGAAGAAATGGAGTGTATACACCGACGCCATTGTGATCGATTCTGAGCCATGTCACCAAGAGTCTCCAACCATTGGTTACGATAGTCACGCTAATGTAACAGCATAGGTTGGTTGGTTAAGAGTTGACCACAAACAACCAAGCATATGCCAAAATAGTATTGTTCAAGTATTCATTCACTTCCTTATTTTGTATAAGCGTTATATTTCTTATTATCTTATATTGAATGTTGAAAGCCTTTGTTTGTCTGAACAGATAATCCCACTCTCTACTGTGACTGCGCTAAGATCGAAATAAGGACCTATTCACTTCTTGTTTGGCTTCTTCTATCAATAGCACGATGGTCACCTATAGGCACGAAAGTAGGACTCATCAACATCAAAAATTTTAGGTCTATGTTTCATTAAATACTCAAAAAGCATGTGACTAATTGTACCACAACTCATTCCATCTATCAGTTTACATGCATGTGCTGAAACACATAAATACGAGAAATAATCCCGATCTTCTGATAAGGGTGGGTGTAAACAACTAATCGGCTATGAAATCGAATGAATCCCAAGCATCAGAAAAGGTCACAGAAGTAACAGATATAATAATAATAATAATAATAATAATAATAATAATTTATTCTTAAATAACAGTTTGTTACATGAGGCATGTCAGTTTACAGGCAAGATCAAATTGATACAAATGATACAATATCCACTGTAGTAAATCACATAGCTGGGTTGATAATTTATAAGATATGAATGTAGATGGTTTTGATCAGTACCAAGCGACTTCTCAGGAGTCCTTCAAGTGGCAACTTGACCTATTCTCAAGGACTAAGGACAGCATCACACTATGATTTACCAATTTCTTTTCCTCTTTTACTTTTAATATTCCTAGGTTCCTGCTTGGAGGTTTTGGTGATCCCGTGTTACTTGACACGGAAGCCTGAACACATGAATTAGGTGATGAGAGGCTCGATTATCACAAGTTTCTTGCAACGATTAAGTAGATAAAACAAAGTAGCATTAGGTTCAAAAATTTATTCGAGAACTTTCATTAAGAATCGAATATGAAACAAAGGTTTAAACCAAGTTCCAGTCTAAAAGTTGCATTTGTAATGTTAAGCTGCAGTTTTTGTTGTTTTTTCCAAACCAAAGGGTAAAAGAAGTAACTCAAAAAGTACTGAAAGTAGTTGTGAGATTAAAATGGACATCCAGCATCCTTTTTATAATCTGCTGTTAGTTGGGTCTCCCGTAAACAGATCCATAGGGCCATAGTTCTAAGGGCGAAACAGTTCTTAGGATCTGTGAAGACTCAGTCCTGTTGCATTCTAAATGAGAAAACAGTAATGAATTAAGTCAAAAATGTGGAATAGATAAATAACCAAATTACATGTTTTTTAGCAAAGAATTTATGCAGTTTTGATTTACCTTTAGTTCATGAATATTAGGTCAGGTCAGCTATTTATTGTGCAAAGCATTACATGGACTTAATGCCGTATCTCAATGCTTTTATTATTTTGCCCTCATTTAAGTATTACCATGTATCTGAATCTAGTTTAACAGGGAGACATACAAGCAGATTTAGTGTTTGATGAACTAAAAGTCCCAGTTGTCAAAAAGATTCTTAACATTTGTCCACAGCCAACTGCATTTAATTGTCACAGAACACTTATCTTCTAAGACTGTATACTGCTCTTCTGCGGGCAAAGAAAAGCTCACACACTTAGCCATCCTGCTACCGATGTTATTGCTGAGGAAATTGTTGAATGACAGTGATCATGAAATATGGTCAGTGATAGATGTACAATCTAGAAATAAACACCAAACATACTTATCGCTATCTTATAATGTATGACAGCAACAGTACCAAAAGCACTTTTTTCCTATTTTTAATCAGACTGATTTGAATCAGTATACTCATCAGAAACAGGCAACGCTACTTACTAGACTGATCTGTTTCGTTACAGACTTAAAGCACTATACTTAAGTATACCATAATTCTTTCAACTAAACTGAATTATACGACAACCAAGAATACTAAACTAAGCAAGTGTCATAGTTATTGTTTCATTTGCACAGGCATATTGCTTAAAGTAGGTAAATGGACATAATTAAGACGATAAAACAAAAACACGAAATATAGGCCAACTGAACTTACCGAACAGAAGACAAAGAATATATATTGCTTTCCGACTGAAAACAACAGGCAGTTGTTCATAAAAACATAGTTTATAGTACAATAAACCTTTCTACAGTAAAATCATGCACTGACAGTCTATCTGGATACAATCAACTATGTGAATAAACTCACTATGACTTGAGATATCATCCCAGCATGCAATGGACGTGCAGTGTAACGCAGTCGAACGTGGCGAATAAAAATATATAAAAAAGATCAAAATTAGCTATAAAATCTAGTTATTCAATTAAAAATACATTATGAAATGACAAACACTGTGGTTACTTGAACGCACAGATGACCGATACATTAAGTTTACATGGTTGCGTTGCGGATAAGATCACCCCTTCTATTCCGTCCACAACCATATGAATCATTTGAACAGTTGGCGCGCTTCATGAAAGCCGCGTTGCAAATGTGCAACTGATGGTCAAGGATAAGTCCATTGAAGGTGGGAACTCCTAAATTTCTCAACCTTATGTCCCTTTGGAATGTCTAAGGCTTTAAGGATGGGGCAGGATGATACCTTTCGTTCCATATCACAAGGGGGCCAAAAGAGAGAGCAAGTAAGAGAAAGGACGAGAGGCGGAGTAACCAATATTCATGAGGGAATGTTTAAGGTATGATTACTCAGTCTAATTTTCTTTTTTTAAGGTATTTGTTATCAAAGAGCATTTTAATAGGTTAAAGCAAGTAAGTAATAACAAGGTGTAAGTGGACATACAACTGACAAATGGAGGCGATTCGGAAAAGAGCTGAGAGTATAAGATTATGTGTGATTATAAAATAAAATATAGTGCTAGAAACAGTATTGTGATATACAATTGGCTGTCTTCCTTTTATTATCGAAGCTATTAGAGCCCCTTTCGTTTTTTTTGTATCATTTTTTTCTTCAGGTATTATAGGGTCTTGAGTAGGCTTCGTATAATAACGAATTGTCTAGTTTGCTTGTTATAGGATTTCTGGGTAGGAAGTGAAACCAATTCAACGTTCGTAACACGATTTAAAGAGGTATTTTGTGTGATAAATCAGCATCAATACCATAAGCTTGTGACATCCCACTAAACCATAAGGAGCCGTAATTAAACAAATTGTTCTGCCCTACAGACATCGGTGGATTGAATTTATCTCCTCACCATCATGTTTGCTGTATCTACTAGGTCCATGTTACAAGCAAATCAGTTAGTTGAAAAGTCTTTTATGGGTTAGATGTCCATATAGTATATCACACTGCTATGAAAATAGCTAATGGTTTAAAGAAGGACTAATAGCAAATCAAAAGACATGAGAGGGTATAAAATCGTAGAAGAAAAAAGATTTCAGGGTAAGACAAATAAAACATTGAGAAACTCACAAGACGTTATGGCCAAATTTTGAGCTTTGAATGATCGGCCTTAGTAGATCAGCATTCATAAGATTGAGCTATCTGTCTACTTGCAGTAGAAAAAAAGGCATGAGTTTTAGGAAGAATAATGCACATTTAACCTGTAGAGATTTGGGAACTGAAAGCTAGGGTTAGGAGCATAAGGCCATGATTAATAAACCATGAATAATAGGAAAGGATAAGTCATATATTCTGTGATTTGGTTATATTTATATTAGTTACAGTCGGACTTAATATAATCTTGTTCTTTCTAGATACTAGGCGGTTCGTAATAAAGTGCCTCATCGGTGGGCGGGAGTTCAAGGAAATGTTGAAGCTCTTTGGAATCTAGAAATAGGGTTATTAGCTTTTTGAATCTGGTAAACGTATCACAGTTACGGATAGGCATTGGCAACCTGTTACACAATAAACTATAAAGTACTGTAAAAAACTTACAACGCATTTGTTTTTAGTGTTTTACGGTAAGTAGTGTATATGCGTTGTTTCTAAGTCTATAGGCTGGGTCGTGGGTAATAAACGGGCAGGTAGTTAGAAAGGAGAGCCCATATATCGCTTTGTAGAGAAATATTAAATTGTTCTTTAGCCTACGGTGCCATAAAGGTTCTAAAGATAGATGCTTACATCTGTCTGTGTAATCGAGATTCGAGTATCAGTTGACGTGTGAAACGTCTTTGAACATCTGCTCTTATCTTGTCTGTGATATATTAGAGAAGTCAAAAGAGCAGTATTCAAGGGAGGGTCGTACACATATTTTGTAGAGAGTAACTTTACCCTCTGTTGTGAAAAAGTTTTTCATTATAAAACCAATTAGCCGTCTAGATTTAGAAATAATAGAGGAGGCATGTTCTTCAAAGTTCAGGCTTCCTGTGTAATTAATTCCTAAATCGTGTACTGATTCGAGTGTTTAGACTCTACTTTCATTTAAGTGAAGTTGCGGTTTATAGGGATGCTTTCCAAAGTGCATGATCCCTCACTTGTTGAGGTTAAATGGTAATTGCCATTTTTCACTCCATATAGTTAAGTTATTGAGGTCCTTTTGGATCTGGTATACACTTTCGCTTAGTGTCTCAGGCTTATAGTTGTATACTATTTTGAGATTATCAGCATATAAGTATGGTTTCCCAAATTCTATGGTGTTACATATATCGTTTATATACATAAGAAACAAAAGTGGACCTAAAACGCTTCCCTGGATGACTCCACTTGTGATTGGTCTAGGGGACGAGAGACAGTCATTGTACTTTACCATCTGTTTACGTTCTGTTACAAACGAAGCAAACCATGAGTACAGTGGGTTTTTTATTCCGAAGGACTTTAGTTTGACGAGTAGCCTTTTGTGTGGGACCTTATCGAAGGCTTTCTTAAAGTCTAGGGATAGGACTGATACAAGGTGTTCGCTGTCTCGTTTCAGAGTTATATCATTCAGGTAGTCTACTAGGCATGTATCGCATGATCTGGACCTAAGAAATCCATGCTGGGAGGTCGAGATGAGATTATTAGTTATTAGATGTTGGACTACAGCCGCCTTAACTACTTTTTCCATCACTCTGGATACCACTGAAGTTATGTTTATAGGCCGGTAACTTTCAACCTTTGCTTCAGGTGCTGTTTTAATTTTGGGAATGATATGTGTAGTTTTCCAGGCAGTAGGGTAACACGCTGAAGATAGTGATATCGCGAATAGTTTGAGAAGCAAAACACACATATCATCACCTCCACGTTTTAGCATGCTGGATGGAATACCATCTGGTCTATCAGTGTAGGAGTGTTTCAATGTACTGATTGCCTTGGAGATATTTTGTACATTGAATTCTACATTAGTAATTTCACAGGGAGTTACTATGATTGATCCTGAATCATTAAATGGTTTTTCGTTAGTCAGTGAAAAACAAAAGTGTTCACTAAATAATTCTGTGACAAGTTTGGGATCTTCGTATACTTGTTTGCCTTTAATGAATATACTCCCTCTCGATTTAGAGCGTTTAAGTTTATTTTGGAGTAGTATGGTGAGTGCAGAGAAGTTATTATTAAATTCAACTGCACGTTTTCCCTGTGTGATTGCTTTTTGTTTATTTATTGTCCCTGTTCGGACAAGTATTTCTGTCATCGTTATTAAAGAGTAAAAGTCATTTAATTTGTTGAATCGAGTGCAATGACTTTGAAGACGTCTTCTTGTACTGACCGGTATATAGAGATCTTTGGAGAACGCAGGTTTACAGTATTCTAAAGGTGCAACGTTTTTGATGATACTTTCGATGTTGTGATAAAATATATTGGTTAATGTGTCGGTATTGTTTGAGGTAAAGAAAGTTCTCCAATCAGTGCTTCTTAGGTAATTGTGAAAGTTATTCCAATCAACCTTGCGATAGTTTCTACGAAGTGTTACGGTTTTACTTCTATCGGTTGTGGTTTTTAGATTAAGGCTGCATATGACAATGTTATGATCACTACCTGGGAACGTTTTTCCAATATACAAAGTATTGGGGATGAGGCCACTGGTAAAGACTAAGTCTAAGATGTTTTGATGTCTGGTAGGGCTATCGACATACTGAGTCCATTGTCCGAGCTCTAGACATTCAATAAATGATTCATAACGTCTCGGCGCTTTGACTGGCAGCCAAGAAATTTCGGGAATATTGAAGTCACCACAAATGAGCTTGCCTGTGAATGAGAGAGATGATGCTAGTTTGAATACCTCCAATAATACTACTATTTCATCTATTGGTGCGTTAGGTTGACGATAAACACAGCCGAGCAGCAAGGTAACGGAATTCGATAGCCTTTATACAATCCACACCGAATCCTTCAGTTTGTTTAGTTCAGGCATATCACATAGTAGTGAGTTTAGGCTAGAGTGAGCGTAAATAAGGCATCCTCCGCCTCGTCCATTCAATCTGTCGCTTCTATATAGGAAATACTTATCAAGAGATATACTTCGGTCAGAAATATTACTGTTAGTCCATGCTTCAGATATCATAATAAGTGATGGTTGATATATGGATACAAATAGGGCTAAATCCGTCTTTTTGTTGCAGATCGATCGAGCGTTGATAAGACATATTAAGCAAGTGGCCTACTAAGTTAAAATGGGTGAGGGTATCTCGGATAAAGTCGTCGTAACTACCGCGGGTGTTGGATGAGTTTGAAGTGAGGGATTGTATGTTCTTCATTAGCTCGGTATTTTGATAGTTAGACTTGCCCACCACCCATTTTGTAACCTAAAGGTGTTGAAGGCAAATTATACGATAGCAGCGGGGAGAACCTGTTCACTGTCCTTGGGATACCTATAGATCAGTTGGGATCAATATTACGTGTTTCCCTATTCGGTATCATGAGTATTTTCCCACTCTTTATTTTCAGAGCTGGAGTCTTTCGTTGTCTTTGTGAGATGAACTTAGGCTCATTCAAGTCTACTTGTGGAATATCTTTAGGAAGACAAATTTTCAAGTGTATAGGTTTAGTTGGATGTGTGTTGTTACACGACTCACATTTTAGTACATTACTGAACGAACAACTAGGATTAGTCATGTCGTTATGGTTTTTGGGGTCCATATCTTATCCAAAGGTTTCTGATCTGTAGACTCATCTAGATCAACAGAGTGATCAGCCGTATGTGGAGTGGTGTCATGCTTATTGTTCGTGTGTTTTAAACTATTCGCTGTGTTGCAAACTGTCTCTGGCTGATTATTAACTGTAACACTCCCATTCAATTATATCGCTTCACGTCTTCTTACACGACGTTGACAGGGCGTAAGGTCTGGAGTGACTTTTATATTTTTGTATGGAATTAGTGAGCTAATATTTTTGCTCAAATCAATAAACTGCTTAGCATCGTTACAACAGCCAAACACAAACAAAAGGTGGCAAGTCGATCTGTCTGACTTTTTCCTAAGGCGGATGACTTTGCAGTTAACGTTCGGCATACCGCATGCTCTAAGGCAAATATCCCTTAATTTAGATAGGTGTGTGAGGTCAGGGAGGTTATTATGGTGTTTGAATTGACAAATGATACTTTAGTACATGTTGATTGCACAATTTCGAATTCCAAATACAGTACATTCGTTTGTGCTTGTGACTTCTTAATTCAATTGCGTTATTTCTTGGACTATTAGTTAGTGCTATAATTCAAACAATTTGAAACATCATATTGGCGTCGCGATTGAGCCTGCAATGGAAAAGTTAGACATTCATTCAACTTCTGATGCTTTTGAGGATTATTTCGAAAATTTCGAAATCTGGGTCATGACCAGGGAAGATGATGAGGATATTAATATTGGGGCATATTTCCTCACATTCATCTGTAAAGAAGCATACAGCTTGTTAAGAACTCTGGCTATGCCGGAAAAGCCCATTTCGCTTCCTTATACAACTCTCAAGGAATTACTACTGGACTATGTCAAGTATGCAAATTTTGATTGCAGTAAAGAAGGGGAATTTCTTAAAATGATTCATCAGGACATCAAAAATTCTACTACATCACGTCATCCCAATCCAGTGCATATTCAAGGTTATGCAGATAATTCATTGAGGAGTTGCAGTGCGTTTCACGAAGATTGGCCTAAGTTTGGTCAATGTTTGTCCTGTGGCAAGTTCCATGCTTTTAATTCATGTAAATTTCGTAATTCTAAGTGCTTTAAATGTGATGATATTGGATATATTCAGTCAGTCTGTAATACTACTGTTCATCTTGCTGCAACTAATATTAAGTCTTGTAATTCTTATTCTACTGAGTCGAGTATTTATAATGATGATTTATCTTTATCAACTATTGCAATAGACAGTGTAGAGTCAAAAAGCAGTTCAGAGTTAAATGAAATCCAGAATTCTTGTGAGACAACAGTTCCTAATCAACCGATTTATCAGAATTCTCATGCTATTGTACCAGGTATGACTTTTCCTAATGATTCACATATTTCTGATGAAATTTCTTACAAATCTGAGGATAATATGTTAAATGAACCTATTCATTATCAAAAACCTGAGGCAGTCATGATAGATGCTAATTTTTCTAATGATCCATTGCTCTGCAATGGCATTTTTAGTCAATTTCATGAAAATATTTCAGTCGAATCAAATCCTGATGTCATATGTATTACCTATCCTCATAATGTATTTGCTCCTTGTGAAAAACTTGTTCAATGCAAAGCACGAATACTAAATGAGCTCGGTTTTGATTACAATTCTGATGATTTCATGTCAACTGTTGTTCATCCTTATCACAAAAACACTTCTAATGTTTACTCTAATCAATGTGAGAAATATGTTTTAAATGAAGCCACATTATTCATAACTTGGGAATAAAAAGACCCAACATTATTTCGTGGGGGGGGATAGCGTTGAAAAATCTATGGTTCCATCTCGAGATATGAATCATTTCAGTACAAAACCGATATGTTGATTGTATACAATTCCAGGTGAGTCTGTTCCGATTTCGTTTGTTAATTCCCATACTAATGAGCACATTCTAGATACTACTAAGTTTTCATCCTGTACAATGTCGGACAGACTCAGGATGAACTTAACAAGAAAACATACAACCGATTGCAAACACTTATACTTCTATTTAAGCTGTGGCGGATGTGGTGTTTGAATTGACCAAGGATACTTTTGTACATGTTGATTGCACAATTTCGAATCCCAAATACAGTACATTCGTTTGTGCTTGTGACTTCTTAATTCAATTGCGTTATTTCTTGGACTATTAGTTAGTGCTATAATTCAAATAATTCGAAACATTATAGTTATACACAACTGCATTGAAGGAGGACATCACTCTCTTCGTCACTTCTTCAGCGACAAACTCCAAAATACACTCAGCTTTAGTGAGTTGCTCAAGATTTCTGTCTGTGTCAAGGCCTCATATATGAGTGAGGGGTGCTAATTGCTCAAGTTTGCCGTTAATTTCGGATAGAGAGTTTTGTAGATGTCGGATGTCATTACTATATCTATCAGTATTTTGGTGTGTATGAGGTGGACCATTGGAATCTTTAGTTTTTGAAATTTTATATTTATGCCTTGGTAGCACATACTGTCTAGTAGACTGTGCTGACTTTTCGATGCACGTCGGTATAGTGTCTTGTATTTCAACCAGTCTTACCGTTGGCATACTGCACGTAGAGATAGAGGGGCTGCGACATGGAGAATCTGGTGATGATAGAGACATTTGTGTACAGTACACATATTTTTCAGTAGTTAAAGGTTCGACATTGTCAAGCATTGAGTCGTCAGTTGCAGGGGTTACAGATTTGGACCTTTTATTTGACTTAGAAGTTGGTGAAATTTCTCTTTTACTGGAGCTTTTGGACATGATATGAAAACAAGTGAGCACAGTGCTCGTTAAATTAAATATAATATCTGAGTGTTAGTTGTTATTAAGTATTAACCTGGTTAATACTAGGATTAGAGACTATGGGTATATAATAAATTGCAGATCTATTTACGACCTAAGTCCGCAATAGGTACAATACGAACTGGTAATTGTTCGTCGAATAAAAGTAAGTTTTTTCCTTATTTTTCGGGGTAAGATGTACCCGATGTACAGGATAGGATGATAATCACAGTATAATACACTAAAAAAGAGCAAGTCGAAGAAACCACGTGAAAAAATGTTATCTTCCTCCACTGGAAACCGTTTTATTGAGACTTATCATACGTTCAATATCAAGTCAGCGTTTGTAGTGTTGTACAGAAGTGTTCAAGAGAATATACTAAGGTTTATCGAAGTGATAACTATACGAAAACTGAAGCCACCGTTTTGTGCTCAAAATGTCTTGTGCAAATATATCACATAATTCTGAGAACGTACATCATCTTTTCGCAGAATAGTTAAACTAATACTGTTATTACTAATGAAGTAGGTGAAATGATTTTCATCTAAAATAATAAAGAACATTCATTAATCTACAAAAAATCTTACTCATTCATTATAAATCTCCACGCTTCACGAATATGTTCCCATAGAAGTGTCTGGCCGATAGGATACAATGCCACAGATGAAAGTGCGTCCAATAAATCCTGAGGATCCTTTTGATTATTTTTTATGACCCATTCCAAATGTCTAAATTATCGATAACATGAAAAGTAATAGTCGATTTCAACAAAAGTATTTATTTGTATTTAACTTCGAATTATTCAGGTAACAGAAACTAAACGAAGTAGGTAATGGAATATTTGAAAGAGATACAAATATTTTTTTATTATTTAAGCAAAATGGTTATTCAAATTTTTTCTAATTTGGAGCATGAACTTATTAATATTAAACAACCATTGAAAGCTTCGACGCACTGGACAGTGAACTGCTGAGGAGTCCTAAACTTGGACGAAACGGACGTCCAGTACTTCCATGTATTCAATGGTGGCCTAACATTGATCAGTTCATGATGTCAATTAAACAAAACTCAACAATCTCTACAATCCTATACTGGTATTCAAACTTTACTCTGTTTGTCGATAAATGTTGTGTCAGATTGAAATTAACGACAGTTATTTGAACTCCAAACTTTGTTCGGCTAAATGAAAGTACATATCTCATAACCAGTGGTTATTGTTACGGCGTTGCTTTTTCAATATAATCATACATTAAACATTTTTAAAATATTAGTTTGCTTCATTACATATAATTTTAACCCATATTTACCCGTATCGGTGACATATATATCCTTTAATATTATAAGCATACTCATTAGCTGAATTAATGAATGCTGAATGCGTGGTCTGATGACAGAAAGCTAACATTAATCAATTGATTACTCATAAAACACTAAACTTCATATATTAAAAGCGTCTTCTTACGTACTATCAAAGCACTTGAAAAAAAACACAGTATTTACTAAAATACGTAAACACAAAACTATGAATGATCAAACGATATTGAGAGATATATATGGTGGAAATTACTGATAGTTTAATGATCATATAAATACAACAGCACGAAATATGTATTAGACAGTCAATACATCACGAAACAATCCATGTATTTTATTGACTCATATATGTTTGCATATATTGTACTAAAATAGCAACCATTCATTTAATTTATTGAAAGCTGGCAATCAAAAGCAACAACAAATGAAATGTAATATAACTCACAGTCTTACTATCCACATATCACGAGAACAAGACAATGCCTGTAAAATACTATTTTTCTCATCCTCTTTAATATCCACTTCTAATAAACGTTGTTTTAGGAACTCCCATTCTTTTTGTCCACCGATTCTAATTGCTGTGCAATAAACAGCTGGCCTCAAACTTGGTGGGATCCTTAAACATAAAACGGATGAAAAATTAGAGGATAATCGATAGTACTACATGTAGAGTAAAAAATATCACAAATTTTATGATAAAAATAACTTTATTCGTTCAACACGGAAAAAAACTAAACAAAATAATTAAGTTATTTGAAGCAATCCCCAAGTAAACAACTGATATACAAATTCCATAGATATGGACCAGTCAATACAAGTGAATGATATACAACTTGTTGGTCGCCAATACCTTGCACAGCAACCTCACATTTAATAGATCCAAGGTTGGACATGTCTAAGAATGTAATTTTTCTAAATTTCATTTAGTAATTATTTCAAAATCATAACAGTTCAATAGGTAACTTACAAATTTTGTGAAGGATTAAGCATCCAATTTCTGTAATATTCTGTAGCATGAATGATGTTCAGCTTGACATGCTAGACGAGTTAATGTCAGGCGCAACATACTTAAATAAAAAACAAGCGAAACTGGTGAAATAAATGAACTTTCAACAACAATTACATTCAATTGTTCTAATCAGTTGTCTTATCTGAATATAATAAACAATTAACTGGAATAATAAAACTAACATAAACACTCATCCCTTTATTTTGTTTATTTATCTTCATTTTATGAATGACGTAACACATTGGATTCAGATAATATAGAAAAATTGTATGTTTTCTCAAATTCCACCGATCGGAGGCGGTAAATATTGAGTGAAATTTCTTCTCACAACACTAACAAATACACACAATCTGTAACGTTTTACATCTCACATCACATGTCTCTGACACACTGACGCAAATACCTACTCAGAAGGTTGTATAACGTCGATTGGATGACCTAATCAGTACACAGTTAATCAGAGAACCAAATGTATAACTGGTATGACTATGTTCGATAATTTTGATGTTAGACTATATTTACTTGGAAAACTTGTACGAGATTGTCATAAAATTAAATTTACGATATAGGCTGTCTACCTTCAGAATGAACTGAATATATTATCTCAATCATTTTTATTTGGTCAGGCTTGTACAATCGATAATGAGCAAGCTAAGATTGCAAACCTGACAAGTTTCTTTAAAATCCTCTTTCCCCAAAATATCCTAAGATATTTAGCCCTAAAGAAATACTTCACCCAATTGAAAGACAAATAAGTAAACTTACATCGTTTTGTTCATGAGACAAATGAAATCATAAAACTTTCATCATCACATAGAATAATGTTTGTATACAAATGGGAAAGTATACAGGCAAGTATAAATACGATTACATATCGATATAAAAACACCCCGTACGTTATTGAAGGTAACTCCATGTCACAATTATGAACAGTGAATGAATATGTTTAATATGATTATAGTGATAACATGGTTATTTGTCCGGCAAGACTATGATTCATTCACTCATTGTGAAAACTCTTGCAACCATTAATTATATTCTTGTCGATCATTTAATTAATTCTAACTAGTTTTCCTGTTTAGGTCAACTCAATACAATTTAATTGTGTCATACAATTTAACACGTATGGAAGTAAATTTTGTACACATGTGGATTTTAATTACTAACCGGATGGTTACAACTAATTTCTATAGATTTCTATTTGATTAACGATTAATTCTGATTGAAAGTAGTCGTTACATTTTTGTTATAAAATTATTGTTTACTATTTACCGCTTACCAAGAAAAATAAACACAAGTTTAATCCATATATACGGCTATAACCTGGTTAGTTTGATTTATTATTGTAGTAAATTAACAGGTATAATACTGCACCATAAATAACTTTAACAAAACAAAACAGTTTCAACAGAACTGTTAATGAACTTCTAAGTTTTACAGAAATTGTTAACAATATGAAATCTCCATTTAAAAACATTGAAAAGTAATTTTAAATTATTGAATCAGAAAAATCATCCATTGTTGATAAGTATTAGCTGTTAGTTTTATGATGTAAATTGTGGTTTGTAACGAGGTTGTACAAGGTAGCAACAATGTGATTCACAGTGGATGAATTACACGATAGTGATAAACAAACAAAAGAATTGTGTTTCTGTCACTATGTTGAAAACACAAACGTTCAGTGGACATTTGTAAATGATGTGCAGGTCGGTCAAAAATGCACAAATAGAATTTAGTAAATCTACTTAACCTTGTTATCATTATACTCAAAATAGTTCAACAAATATAGCCTTCATCACTTCTGGTTCATTAGACAGTAAACATCATAAAGCATTATCCATTTAAAATCAAGTTACTAATAGTTTATCTAAGAAGAGACGATTAAGCCTTTTATATGCAAGAGTATTTGAAGAAGATGGAAATATATTCAAAGTCCGAAAACAGTCACCCTTCCACACCTTTCATTTTTGAGGTACTTTTCTCACCGTAAAAGTATCCCTAATCTAAACTCTTTGGTTCACTTGAGCGATACGAACTCATTATTTTATATTAATTCTAGCTGTTCCTTCTGATGAAAAATTTCAATTTAATTTCATACATCTATTGTAATTATCGAAAAATAGCTCCGATAGACTTTTTCTATTTTTGTATCATGATCATATTGTTTTAATCATCATTTTATAGAATTTTGCTGAAATATTATTATGGAAAGTGATCTTGTAGGGATTCGTGTTAGATATCTATTGTTTTCAATGGATCATATGAATTCACTTGAAACTTATTGTTAGGTTAATAACGACAAGTGCAATACAATATTTGGTTACAGAGAAGGTTACTCAAAATATATTATCAAACATTCCTTATGTCAGTGTTATGAAAGGGGAATTAAGAAGCCCAGACAATCACGAAAGCTATTTTCTTGGGACGTTATTGCATTTCATTCAAACCCTGTAAAACACATATTTATTTTTGTCCTTATCTTATTCTACATAACACGAGCTTTCGTTCTATGTATCATTCACTAGCATACTCTTTTTGGTTCCGAAAATATTGTAATTTAAACATAATATTTTGCACTGTATTTTCTACCCTAATTCCCTGTTTCGGACATAACTGTATTTTTCCAAATTATTGTACGTCGTAGTCAAGATATTCACTTATTTATTCATGTACATTTTTGTGCTAATCCGAATTCAGAGAATCCAGAGTTCAGTGTTCCAACTGTCTTGTCTTCTCTCACTTGCGTGCTTGCCAACCAATCAGGTTCTAGAATAGTTATCTCTCTACCCCATCTCGAACTCACGCGTGATAGATTTCAAGGTTAAGCCGCTCACCCTATCGCGTCAAGGTCATAGTTAAATCTAGACAGATCAAGGTGAAGTCATAATCGGTATCACGGGGTAAAGCGATTCAATGTCATAACAACTGGCGACGGGAATTTCTTATTATTTTATATATTGATTGATCCAGTACAAAATGCTTGTATCATTGGATGACCTTAAAACTATTCTTCAAATGCAGCAAGCACAAAATGATGCGAATCAAACGAAGCTTTTGGATGCATTGGCTCGAATGTTCTCATTACAGTCTTCCTCAACTTGTCAATCAGACAAGTGTGAAAGCATCATAAATTCTATTTCTGAATTCCACTATGATCCTGAAGCTAATGTCATTTTCAGTTCGTGGTTTCACCGTTATGAAGACATTTTCCGCATTGAATGCTCGCATCTTGATGACGCAGCAAAAGTCCGCTTACTCTTAAGAAGACTGGGAACACAGGAATATAATAAATATGTGAATTTTATTTTACCGCAAAATCTACGAGATGTATCATTCAAAGATACAGTCCAGATTTTATCTGATATTTTCGATGAACAGTCCTCATTATTTAATGCTCGCTATAAATGTTTCCAATTAACAAAATCTCCAGAGGACGATTATGTCACGTATGCTGGGAAGGTGAATCGAGAGTGCGAACGCTTTAAAATAAACGAAATCACTGCAGACCAATTTAAATGCTTGATTTTCATATGTGGTCTAAAGAATGCAGAAGATGCAGATGTCCGTACCAGAATGTTGGCACGTATTGAACAAGAACCAAACATGACATTACAAATGGTCACAACCGAATGTCAGCGGTTACTTAATCTCAAGCATGACACGGCGATGGTGCAACAGAAAGTTAAACCTTCCGGTTCTGATTCAATTAATGCGCTCCGATCCATAAAATCATCGAAACAAAACTGTACAAGCATGAAACGACCTTCTGCAAAACCCCCATCACCATGCTGGTTCTGCGGAGCATGGCATTTTGCAAAATTCTGTCCGTTTAAGAATCATAAATGCCGCAAATGCCATCACACTGGCCACAAAGAAGGTCATTGTTCGTCAAATAAACACAAGCCTAAATATCGTAGTGAAAATTCAAAGCAACGATCAAACAATCAAATTGAAACCACGTTTGCAACCTTTAAAGTTGGATTTAAAAGCAGGCGGAAATTTGTAAATTTATTAGTAAATGAAAAACTTATACGACTTCAGTTGGACACTGCTTCTGATGTCACGTTGATTTCAAAGAACACTTGGCACAAGTTAGGATGCCCACGCATCCGACCGACGGAACATGTCGCCCGAAATGCTTCAGGAGACATAGTAAAGTTAACAGGAGAGGTTCTATGTAATGTTCAACTCATGGGAAGTAAATTTACGGATGTTTGTTATCTAACAAATCGACACGATTTAGATCTATTGGGATTACATTGGATTGCTCATGTTGATACTTTGAATAAATTATTAGATGAGGTATGTTCCCATAATGTTTCCGATGAGTCTATCCAAATCCCTAATGATATTTCTAAATCAAATGCCTCCGATGAATCATCCTCTCTGGATATTAATGAATTAAATGCTCCTAATGAAACATGTTCTTATGATCTTTCTGAATCAAACAATTCAAATGCTATGTGTTCTCACCATGTCAAATCTAATACCGCCGATTCATTACCTTTTCATAAAATTTCCAAATCGAAGACTTCAGGCAAATTATGCGCTGGTGAAACTTCGGAGTCTCATGTACTTCGTTCTAATGTTATGTCTACATCAAAGTCTTCTGTTTCCTCTCAATTGTCGTCCGTATCTTACATAAATCATCTTCGACAAAAACATGCATGTGTATTTCAAAACAAATTGGGCTGTTGCAAATTCACCAAAGTATCCTTATCACTAAAGGAAAATGCAAAACCCATTTTCAGACCGAAACGACCAGTGCCTTATGCTGCTCTGTCAGTCGTTGACCAAGAATTGGACAGGTTAGAAGCACTAGGTGTCATTGAGCCAGTAAATTATTCATCGTGGGCTGCTCCCATAGTGGTCGTGAGAAAAGCAAATGGAACTGTTCGCATATGTGCTGATTTTTCTACTGGTCTGAATAATGCTCTAGAAGATCACACGTATCCACTTCCCATACAGGAAGATTTATTCATCAAACTAAATGGAGGAAAGTATTTTGCTAAAATTGACCTGGCTGACGCATATCTCCAGATAGAAGTTGATCCAGCCTCCCAACCATTACTGACGATTAACACCCACAGAGGTCTTTACCAATATAAGCGTTTACCTTTTGGTGTGAAACCAGCACCAGCTATCTTTCAACAAATAATGGACACTGTTGGCTAATTTGCCAGGAGTCGCTGTCTATTTGGATGATGTAATCGTTACAGGTTCCAGTAAGTCCGAGTTATTCAATCGACTCGATACAGTTTTAATTAAAATATCTGAGTGTGGATTCTATCTAAAAGAAGAAAAGTGTACATTCTTCATGAAATCGGTGAAATATCTTGGTTTTGTTTTCGACAAAAATGGACGACGCCCGGATCCGGAAAATGTACGAGCTATTCAACATATGCCTCCCCCATCTAATGTAGCAACTCTGCGTTCCTTCCTTGGTCTTATCAGTTATTACAGTAATTTCTTGCCACAACTGCATCGCCTCCAAGCACCTATGAACCAATTATTATCCAGTAATGTAAAATGGAATTGGTCCACTAAGTGTCAAAAATGTTTTGATGAAGTAAAGTCATTATTAACGTCGGATCTACTTCTTACATATTTTGATCCCTCGCTGGAAATTGTTGTTGCTGCAGATGCTTCTGACTATGGTATCGGTGCCGTCATATCCCATAAGTTTCCAGATGGCAAAGAGAAGGTTATCGCACATGCTTCCAGAACATTGACTTCAGCAGAACGCAAGTACAGTCAAATTGAGAAAGAAGGATTGGCATTAATTTTCGCAGTAAAAAAGTTTCACAAGATGCTGCATGGCAGAAAATTTACCTTAATCACTGATTATAAACCTCTATTATCAATTTTCGGATCTAAGAAAGGTATACCAGTTTATACCGCAAACCGCCTCCAACGATGGGCTACAATGCTATTGGGTTATGATTTCGTTATCAAATACAAATCTACCTCTGATTTTGGCCATGCTGATGCATTATCGCGCTTAATAAGCAATCATAAGCTTGAAAACGAAGATACTGTTATCGCTTCTATATCAGTGGAAGAAGATGTAAGCAGAATGTTATTTAATTCAACACAAATTCTTCCAGTGACAGCTGCTCGAATCGCTGAACACACTCGCCGCGATCCTATCTTAAGACGATTATCTACATTTATCCAGCGTGGTTGGCCCCCACGTATAACATCTCATGAACTGAAACAGTATTATCAACGACGCCAATCTTTATCCATCGTAAATGACTGTATTATGGTTGGTGACCGCGTAGTGGTCCCGTATAACTTACGCTCACTCGTCCTGAAACAACTGCATACAGCCCATCCAGGTACTGGAAGAATGAAAGCTATTGCTCGAAGTTATGTATATTGGCCTAATATCGATGAACACATCGAAGATTTCGTGCGTGCGTGCAGAAAATGTGCTGAGGTTTCTAAGTGTCCACGAAAAGCTGAACTACATTCCTGGCCATCTCCAGAAGAACCTTGGTCGCGTATACATGTTGATTTTGCTGGCCCATTCCAGGGTACGTACTTCCTCGTTTGTGTTGATGCTTATTCAAAATGGCCGGAGATTTTTCCTATAAATCAAATCACTTCGCAACAGACTATCAGGAAGCTACGGCAGTTATTCTCCCGTTTTGGAGTTTCAGATGTTCTCGTGACAGATAACGGCACTCAGTTTATTTCTTCCATCTTCTCAGATTTCTGCAAGAGGTTTGGAGTCAAAAATGTCCGTTCACCTCCGTACCATCCACAATCGAATGGTCAGGCCGAAAGGTTTGTAGATACATTCAAAAGAGCGCTACTGAAGGCAAAAGGGGAGGGAAAAATAGAGGAGATTCCTGATGACTTTCTCTTGGTCTATAGAACAACTCCAAACCCATCAACACCAAATCAAATGTCCCCAGCAGAAATTACGTTTGGTAGAAAAGTAAGAACTGCTCTCGATGCCATAAAACCACAGCAAATAGACATCGCAAAAAGAAACAGAAAGATGGAAAGCCAATTTGATCGCCATCATGGGGCAAAACGCAGAATTTTCCAAAAAAATCAAAAAGTATACGTCCGTGATTTCCGATATTCACCTCCACAATGGACCAGTGGACGCATACTTAAAAGACAAGGAAACGTTATGTATGTGGTGGAAGTTGAAGGACAGAAGTGGACACGCCATGTCAACCACATAATGGAAAATGCTGGCACTTCACAGAAAACCGAGAAATTAGACTCAATGTGGGGAATCATTCTAGACAGTTTCGACATAAAATGCTCAGAAACTCAGAAGACTGCGCAACATAATCAAAGTCCTATTAGAAAAGCATCACGGAAACGCAGAAGGCCAGATATTCTACAGGTAGACCCAAAGAGGAGAACATACGTTTCTGAAGGAAGATATCAATGATGATATCTCAGCACTTACCTGTATAAAGTAACTAACCATATTTCTTTCTTTTTTTTTTAAGGGGGAAGGTGTTATGAACGGGGAATTAAGAAGCCCAGACAATCACGAAAGCTATTTTCTTGGGACGTTATTGCATTTCATTCAAACCCTGTAAAACACATATTTATTTTTGTCCTTATCTTATTCTACATAACACGAGCTTTCGTTCTATGTATCATTCACTAGCATACTCTTTTTGGTTCCGAAAATATTGTAATTTAAACATAATATTTTGCACTGTATTTTCTACCCTAATTCCCTGTTTCGGACATAACTGTATTTTTCCAAATTATTGTACGTCGTAGTCAAGATATTCACTTATTTATTCATGTACATTTTTGTGCTAATCCGAATTCAGAGAATCCAGAGTTCAGTGTTCCAACTGTCTTGTCTTCTCTCACTTGCGTGCTTGCCAACCAATCAGGTTCTAGAATAGTTATCTCTCTACCCCATCTCGAACTCACGCGTGATAGATTTCAAGGTTAAGCCGCTCACCCTATCGCGTCAAGGTCATAGTTAAATCTAGACAGATCAAGGTGAAGTCATAATCGGTATCACGGGGTAAAGAGATTCAATGTCATAATAGTCAGTATTACCCGTTATTTATATTTCAAACCTTTTGAAGTCGGAAATTACTTAACTTATTCACGCATATATTCAATTCAATTATAGTTTTAATGTATATACTATAAGTTCCTGACCAACAAAATAAAACGTTTTATAGATTTATATCTTCAAAATGGTCTAACAAGAAACTGTTCATTTAAATATGTAAATAATAAAAGTTTAATTTAAATCGAATGCATATCATATGATATTATGTCAAACAATGAATATAGGTAAGTACACTCACTTCGCCAAGTTGAATAAGTCATCCAAAATTTGTGTTCGTGAATGAAGTGGAATAATAACTGGCGGCCTGCTTGAATACCTAGGCTACCTGTTCCTCCGATCTACATATTTCATCAAGTTATCTGTTTTGTTGTTTGTTTAAGTTCATCATTATGTTCATTAAGCACACAACCTATTCAGGCGCGTTTCTGAAAAGTTTACAACCTTTCGCTATACGTGATACAAAAAGGTGCAATCATCGACATCATGGTGGCTGGCAATATGCATTGAAACGAACGAACATTAATCAAATGTGGATTACCGAACTCCTAACATCTAACCGGTCATCATTCGAAATTTATCGTCACAATAGATCAAGGTATAAGAAAAGGAAACTTGTTAAAATACTTTATGCTGAGAATTCTATGTTGTACCAAAAATATAATGTTGAATAAAGCTTCTAATAATATAATATAATATAATATAATCATAGGAAATATCGAATCAATTAATTTTTTATTTAGTAAATACAAAGTGATTATCAGTAAAGTTATGGAGATTGTTAAGTTTTTATTGTGACCAAGAATCGGTCGATTTTATTGTGAATTGGTTCAAGTTAGATATTAACACCGTTGGATGCCATCTTAGTTGTCTAGAGGTTAAGCATTCTCTCGAGAACGAAGATTCTGGGTTCGAATCTCACGTGCGGGATCGTACATATGGACTACTAAGGTGTCCAATAATATTAGGAAACGATAGTCCAGTGCATTCAAGTTTTCAATGATGGTCTAACATTGGTCGATTCACGATCTCAATAAGAATAAAAATGATTGTTCACTATGTGGCTAAAACGATTTCAAATATTACTTTGCTATAAATAAAATGTTATTAAGTCTAAATCATTTCAATTATTGTGACGTCTATACAACCTTAATTGGATAAATTGTTAACCGATAATTCACAATCATACGCTAGTTTATCAAAGTAATTATCTTTCTATAGACCTTGAAAGTGATTAATCTTAAGCATTTTTCAAATAACGGTTACCAGTCACACGATGATCTTTATACAACTATTCTGTCAATAGTTCCCAGTTATTGTCAGCATAATGAACACGATAAAATCCAGCTTGTTTAATGTTGAATAAATACCAAGAATTTTCTGCAACATCTAGTGTTTGGGTCATTGTCTCTGTTGAAATTAAAGTAAATATTTGTGAAAATGCTATGAAATTACTGAATGTATATATTCATAAGTGAACATCATCACATAAGATGGATAGGAGGTTAATGTATTATCAATAGTGTATGGAAAACCAAATAAATAATTAAACATGATCCAAATCTACGAAGGTTTAATGTTCCATTATATACATTAAAATAAATCAACATAATCTGAGAGCCATTTCAAACAACAGAGGACTTCATGGATATTTTATCCTAGTTCCAAACTTCTCAGCACTTAGTGCTTTTGACACTATATGATAGAAAACCGAAAACAATTAAATCACAGCCTCATTAAGAAATCTTCAGATCATTGAGGTGAAATCTATTAGTTCATATTTTCACTTTCAACTAATCAAAAATACTATATGCCAGCTGTTCAGCTGCATTAGAGTTATATGTTCCACTAATAAATTCGATGGATTCCAATAAGTACAGCTCCCGCTGTGAAACCTTAGGATCTTGGGTTTCATGGTATTTTGCGAACATGCTGACAAAATGCAGTCTTCTAACCACCGTAAGCAAAAATACAAGCATGTTTGGGATGCGATTCTCCCCCTCGAATTTTAAAATGTTGCTTCAGTATTGGGTTGCAGCGGCACTTGAACTAATGATAAGGAGTGAAGTACTTTAGCGTGTCGACCACTCCACTTATCTTGAGAGTCATGTCAGACTTTGTGGTCTGGTGTGTGACGAAATCTCAGCACGGATACAGAAGGCTCGACTAGCTTCCGCCAACTTGCGTCATTTACGGCGTAGACGAGATAGCCGTTTACCAAACAAGGGATGAATATACTGCGCAATAGTTCGTTCCGTCCTACTTTTTGGCAGTGAAACATGGCCGGTAAGAGAAGAGGATATTCGTAGGTTACTTGTATAAATAATAAGTGTGAATGATAATTTGCATAAATCAAATTAACACGATGAAGGTGTTAAACCGAATAGAAATCAATTAGTATCTAAATGAAATATAACATACACCCGATTGGTAGTAAACTATATTAACGCATCCAATCTAATTTCCGTATACATGACACAAAATTTATCATCATCATCATCATCATCATCATCATCATCATCATCATCATCATCATCATCATCATCATCATCATCATCATCATCATCATCATCATCATCATCATCATCATCATCATCATCATCATCATCATCATCATCATCATCATCATCATCATCATCATCATCATCATCATCATCATCATCATCATCATCATCATCATCATCATCATCATCATCATCATCATCATCATCATCATCATCATCATCATCATCATCATCATCATCATCATCATCATCATCATCATCATCATCATCATCATCATCATCATCATCATCATCATCATCATCATCATCATCATCATCATCATCATCATCATCATCATCATCATCATCATCATCATCATCATCATCATCATCATCATCATCATCATCATCATCATCATCATCATCATCATCATCATCATCATCATCATCATCATCATCATCATCATCATCATCATCATCATCATCATCATCATCATCATCATCATCATCATCATCATCATCATCATCATCATCATCATCATCATCATCATCATCATCATCATCATCATCATCATCATCATCATCATCATCATCATCATCATCATCATCATCATCATCATCATCATCATCATCATCATCATCATCATCATCATCATCATCATCATCATCATCATCATCATCATCATCATCATCATCATCATCATCATCATCATCATCATCATCATCATCATCATCATCATCATCATCATCATCATCATCATCATCATCATCATCATCATCATCATCATCATCATCATCATCATCATCATCATCATCATCATCATCATCATCATCATCATCATCATCATCATCATCATCATCATCATCATCATCATCATCATCATCATCATCATCATCATCATCATCATCATCATCATCATCATCATCATCATCATCATCATCATCATCATCATCATCATCATCATCATCATCATCATCATCATCATCATCATCATCATCATCATCATCATCATCATCATCATCATCATCATCATCATCATCATCATCATCATCATCATCATCATCATCATCATCATCATCATCATCATCATCATCATCATCATCATCATCATCATCATCATCATCATCATCATCATCATCATCATCATCATCATCATCATCATCATCATCATCATCATCATCATCATCATCATCATCATCATCATCATCATCATCATCATCATCATCATCATCATCATCATCATCATCATCATCATCATCATCATCATCATCATCATCATCATCATCATCATCATCATCATCATCATCATCATCATCATCATCATCATCATCATCATCATCATCATCATCATCATCATCATCATCATCATCATCATCATCATCATCATCATCATCATCATCATCATCATCATCATCATCATCATCATCATCATCATCATCATCATCATCATCATCATCATCATCATCATCATCATCATCAT
This sequence comes from Schistosoma margrebowiei, assembly GCA_944470205.2. Classification (NCBI taxonomy): domain Eukaryota; kingdom Metazoa; phylum Platyhelminthes; class Trematoda; order Strigeidida; family Schistosomatidae; genus Schistosoma; species Schistosoma margrebowiei. The sequence goes on along the minus strand of OX104028.1, from coordinate 63,806,675 downwards.
CATCATCATCATCATCATCATCATCATCATCATCATCATCATCATCATCATCATCATCATCATCATCATCATCATCATCATCATCATCATCATCATCATCATCATCATCATCATCATCATCATCATCATCATCATCATCATCATCATCATCATCATCATCATCATCATCATCATCATCATCATCATCATCATCATCATCATCATCATCATCATCATCATCATCATCATCATCATCATCATCATCATCATCATCATCATCATCATCATCATCATCATCATCATCATCATCATCATCATCATCATCATCATCATCATCATCATCATCATCATCATCATCATCATCATCATCATCATCATCATCATCATCATCATCATCATCATCATCATCATCATCATCATCATCATCATCATCATCATCATCATCATCATCATCATCATCATCATCATCATCATCATCATCATCATCATCATCATCATCATCATCATCATCATCATCATCATCATCATCATCATCATCATCATCATCATCATCATCATCATCATCATCATCATCATCATCATCATCATCATCATCATCATCATCATCATCATCATCATCATCATCATCATCATCATCATCATCATCATCATCATCATCATCATCATCATCATCATCATCATCAGCAGCAGCAGCAGCAGCAGCAGCAGCAGCAGCAACAGCAGCAACAGCAGCAGCAACAGCAGCAGCAGCAGCAACAGCGGCATCTATATAGTTTTTCACTTCACGGTGAATGGATCACACATATCTGATAATTTGTTTTGAAGATTTCCGTCAAAAATATTTCTGATAAGAGATCTGATTTCTCGTTAAATGCCTTTCTATTTTATTTTACAATTTGTATGAATTGTGAAGTAACAAGAGATCTAGATTGAATTTGTTGATTCTATATTTAGATGAGAAATACAGGAAAAATGAGTGGAATTTCTGAATATTTTTTTATTATCAAAATGGAATAATCAATGTATTTCAAAGCGTATGTGTATCATGTTTGGTCGTTGTTTCTTCAGTAAATTCTACGTAAGTTATTACAAACTTGTCGATTTCTGCGACGTGACTTTTATATAGTTGGAAATTACTACTTTTGAATTTTACATGTTACCAGTTAAAGATGATAAACTGATTTCGTCTTCATGTGAGAATATGGATTCTAAACTTTTGCAAGTATATACATATATATACCTGATTTAAAACATTTTCACTATAGCGTGACTCTATACCATTTTTCAGTTGTACTGAATATTTGGATGTGAAACTGATGATCTTTGTAGTGAACGTCTATATTTCATAACAGTCTATTGTTAACTTATTTAATTCTGCCTAGGATGGTTTAAAGTAAAGTACATTGGATATTTAATTGTTATTCAATAAGCATTAATGAGGCTTTAGCGTAAACTTAATTTTTTTCCTTTTCGTTCAATCGAAACGTGTGCTTGCGAAATGCACGATTTATTCCCTTATCCTGTTCAAAGTTAGTTCATTTAAGTTAGCTTACCTCTGAAGAAGTGATTTGTTCTAAGTTGCAAAGCATTCAAAACTCAATCCACTACTCATTATGACGAGTGCATCACTTCCTAATTCAAATCACTAAATAATTACAAGATCGAACGGCCATTTCTTAGTAGTGAAAGACTCCACAATACTGTAAAAGCCTATCTACTATGAATAAACATATGTTTACCACTAAGGAATTTCGAGAATTAATTTCCTGACTTTTAGTAAGTTGCTGTGATCAATAAAATTCAACCTAGTCGATAATGTGAAGGTTTCCATTCAATGACACTGGGCGGTTTTTGATCATTATTGAAGTTAGAAGTTTAAACCATTAGGTACAAACTTGGTCGTCTGAATGTTAATAGCTTATTGAGAAGCCTCAAGTTCCAATGTCTGATCATTTAATGTCAAGAACGAGAGTTGAGATGGTTCATATGTTCAAACAAAACAGGTGTCGCATGTTTCGAGCTTTACGATTGTTATCTAGCCATAGTCAGAGAATAGTACGAATCCACAAGAATGATCGATGACCACAAATCCTCTTTGCTATTAGAACTTAGAATTTTATTATTCTAATCACATTACGATTACATATTGTTAAATTAAAGCAGTTATTAAATGGGTTATTCAATAATCACTGGCTATTATTGCTATTTTTTCCTTCTTTTACTGATAAAAGGATAAGTAGCACCTGCAGATAAATCTTATTTTACCAAAGAATTTACTGAATATAAAAAATGTAATAATGATTTTTGAAATACAGTACACATTTAGCTTAAAACCGTTTCTTTGAAATTTTCGACTATTGATGGTTATAAAAAGAATGAATTGATTATTTAGTAAAGTAGCTGATCTTTTCCGAACAGCCTTTTCTATTATTTCAATGGGTCTTGTTAGTGAATTTGTTTGTACTATATCATAACGTATATGGAAAGAGTTAATACCTAATAGACTAACTTTCTGAAAATCATTAAAATGTTTTATTGAAACTGAAATTAGAACAATCGTTCGTCTTGATACACATTCAGGTATAAATTAATAGAAGCTAAGAACAATGAAGAAACTTATTTCCTTTAATTTAAATATTCTATTATATTAGTAAATTTGTCTGAATGAGTAAATTACTTTACGACTACCAACATGAATGACTCACTAACTAAAGATAATTATTAGTCTATTTGTGGAGATGGACCTGACAAGCTTATTTTGTAAATAGTTTTCAATGTTATTTGTATTTACTTTGTCAACCTTCCACGGTATGTATATTTAACATTAAATGACTGTAACTGTTGTTTTAGTAAATGACCTTGAACACACCTTCCGTTGTAGTACTACATTGTGCGACATACCACTGTTAGCTAACAAATACAATGCTTCTCGCACACTCATCGTTCTATTTCCATTTGTGATTGAGATATCCGAATTCTAAATCAAATTCTATCTTCATTTATAGACTGTAACCGAAATATATCATATTCAACATTGGATTATACCATTAGAGAGTTCACCAACTTGTTCGGAATCAACAAACATTTATAATTGTGGATTTACTTTACTGGACCTAATCCTAACACGCGACGTCTGATCAACTTAAGTAACGTCCCCCATTATTATTGTATTTGTGACAATTAATTATATATATTAATATTACTATTGATTTTTAATAACTTTGTTTATATTTTTTGTGTTCATATCTGTTTGGTCCACCACAATTATTTGGTGAGCCTTGAATTCATTATAGACGTTTACTGTTTATATATATATTCATTTTTTTATTACTTGGCACGCTAGTTCATTTATATTTGTTTTTGCCATCATGAATTCTCCTGGTAAACTCATTGATATAGATAGTCCACTGATCAACTCCTTGAACGCTTCACAATCAGAAGATAATGCCTTAACCTCGATCAACGCAATTTCAGACTTAAGACTACCAACGTTCGGCGTTAATAATCCCAGAATCTGGTTTGCACAAATCGAAGCCTTGTTCATGGCTAGAGGTATAAAATCTCAGGCAACAAAGTATGCTTATGTAGTTGGGGCACTCCCTATCGAGATTGCTGCGGAAGTCGGAGATTTAATCGATCACGTGCCAGAAGCTGAACCTTATGATAAATTAAAGACAGCCGTAATCCAATGCACCTCGGTTTCAGACGAGAGAAGACTGCAGCAATTGCTAACTTCTTGCGAATTGGGGGACAAGAGACCCTCGCAATTACTCCGACATATGAAACACTTAGCAGGGTCATATAAGGTAGACGATGCATTGCTTAAACAGATGTGGTTTCAACGTTTACCACAGAATGTCACCCAAATTCTCAGCATATCAGGAACTTCCGTCAATCTCGACGATCTAGCTGATATGGCTGACAAAATGATGGAGATTTATCCTGACAACCAACGTTTGAATGTACTACAGACCTCTAGTGGAGACACGATTAGCCCATCTAACAGCATCCAACAACAAATAACACAGTTAACACAACAGCTAGCAGCACTGCGAGCGACTATTTCTACCATCCATTCTCGACCTGCCAGATCTAGGTCCAGAAGGAGATCAGTATCCAGACCTCGTCTTAGGTCACCCAAACGGATATCAGATACTTGCTGGTATCACGCGACTTTCGGGGAGAAGGCACGCCGTTGCACTAAACCATGCAACTTTAAAATAAGCAACCCAAAGGACCAGGGAAACGAGACGGCCAGACAGTGATGGCGGCGCCTGTTTCTGGCCACTACCCGAGCCGTCTATTTCACGTCAGGGATCGGATTTCGGGGTCAGATTTTTTGGTCGATACAGGAGCCGAAATCAGCATAGTCCCATTACACCTTTCTCAACGACGGCACTCGCAAAGTACTAAATTGTCTCTAGTCGCTGCTAATAACACAGTCATTAAAACTTATGGTGAACAATCACTCATCTTAGATTTTGGTCTCCGTAGACGTTTCACATGGGTTTTCATCGTAGCTGAAATTAAACAACCCATTCTCGGGGCCGACTTTCTTGGTGCTTACAGCCTATTGGTAGACATGGGGAAAAAGAAACTTATTGACAAGAACACAAGTTTGCAGGTCAGTGGCACTCCTGCCTCGAATTACGAAATTCATGGCGTTCGAATGTTAAGACCTGAAAACAAAATTTTCACTGATATCCTGTCGAAGTACGAAAGCATAACCAGAACTGATTACCAAAACGAATGCTCCACACATCATGTTCAACACAATATCTCTACTACAGGACCACCCATTCGTGCCAGGGCGCGAAGACTCCCTCCAAACAAGTTGCAGTTCGCTAAGAGAGAATTCGAACACATGATGCAGCTTGGGATAATCAGACAATCTAACAGTCCTTGGGCCTCGCCGTTGCATATGGTTCCCAAGAAAGATCAAGACTGGCGCCCATGTGGAGATTATCGCCGACTAAATAACCAGACTATACCAGACAGGTATCCAATCCCTCATTCACATGATTTTTCTTTAAATTTACATGGAAAACAGATTTTTTCAAAGTTAGATCTAGTCCGAGCATACCATCAAATACCGATGGCGCCTGAAGATATCGAAAAAACAGCTGTAATTACACCTTTTGGCTTGTTTGAATTTTTGAGGATGCCTTTCGGACTAAAAAACGCCGCTCAAACCTTTCAGAGATTTATGGATGAAGTAACTAGAGGTTTGGAATTTGTATTTGTCTATATCGACGATGTTTTAATCGCTAGTTCTTCCACTGAAGAACATGTCCAGCATTTACACACGCTTTTTGAACGTTTCATTAGTTATGGTGTTGTAATCAACCCTTCGAAGTGCATATTTGCAGCCTCATCTCTGGAATTCCTAGGACACCATATTGATTCCCAAGGAATTAAACCGCTTGAAGAAAAAGTCAAAGCCATCTCCAGCTACTCAGAACCAACCTCAGTAAAATCACTACGTCGTTTTCTGGAACATGCAATTTTTATCGTCGATTTCTACCAAATTGTGCCGATGTACAATAGCCATTGACAGATTTACTGAAAAATGATAAATCAGGTACCAAGAAAGAAAAAAACCAAATATTTAAGTTACCTTCTGATGCTAAAGTAGCATTCGAAAAAGCTAAATCCATGATTGCTAATGCTACCATGCTTCAACATCTAAATACTGACCCCACAACACAGTTGATCCTATGCACAGATGCTTCACAAAAAGCCGTCGGGGCGGTATTACAACAGCGAGTAAACAACTCGTTTTCTCCAATCGCCTTTTTCTCCAAGAGACTGTCGCAAACATAAGAACGTTATAGCACTTTTGGACGTGAACTCTTAGCTATGTATTTAGCGGTAAAACATTTCAATTTTTTGTTACAGGGTCGCGATTTCATCATTATGACGGATCATAAACCCCTTTGTCATTCTTTTGGCACATCGTACGACAAACACTCTCCACGAGAAGCACGACCATTGGATTACATTTCTCAATTTACAACAGACATCCAATATGTCAGAGGACATACCAATGTCGTTGCAGACGCTTTGTCACGAAAGGATGTAAATACCCTGGTACGTAAGCAAGATATCGATCTGGAAACAATCGCAAAATTACAAGTAGACGACGCAGATTTAAAAAGCTGCAAAGTGAAGTCTAACTTGAACCTTAAACCAGTCTATCTTGTTTCAAGAATTTACAAGACTTCTGGGCGTGAACCACATCAAAACAACAGCTTACCACCCAGCAGCTAATGGCATGGTTGAAAGATTTCATCGCCAATTAAAAAGCTCGCTGATGGCACAAGATGATACAACCAAATGGAGTGACGCATTACCACTTGTACTCCTCGGTATTCGTTCAACCATAAAGGAAGACATTGGATGTACAGCCGCCGAGTTAGTCTATGGTACAACTCTAACGTTACCTGGTCAACTAGTCAACTATGAACCTACAATGCCAGGAGAGACTACTCACTTCGCAAGTCGCCTATTACAAACGATGCAGAATATTAAAGCAATATCCCCTCGTGAACACAACAATCAAGTCCAACTTGTTAAAAACCTTGAAACGTGCAAATTTGTCTTTGTCCGAGTAGATACGGTTAAAAAACCATTGAAACAACCATATAAAGGTCCATATAAAGTAATTAAACGCACACAAAAATACTTCATCATCAACAGAGAAGGCAACAAGCAGACTATTTCTATAGACAGAATAAAACCCGCTTTCTGTGAAGCTACTCAAGTCAAGGAAGACAACACTGTTGATAATCAACCCCTCTCACCAGCGACTGAAAAACCAGTGGAGGATAAAAAACTTAATACTAAGCCCCCTTGTTTAACACGCTCCGGTAGACCTATAAACAAACACAAGCGTTATGTCCATTTCGTCGATTAAAAAAAAAGCACAGCAGACACCTATCTATGTCACACACTACTAATTTCACCCAAATTTTTTCCCTTTTCACAGTGTACATAATCACATTTTTCCACAATTACTCGTTTTGTCAGTTTTTTTTTAAAAAAAGTTTTTGTTTTGTTTTTGTCACAATAATAAACGAGTAAACTCTGTTTAGTTATTCATTTATCTTACACAAACATAAACAGTTCAATTTTTTTGGGTCTTTAACATTTTTACACATTGTTATTATCATTGTCAGCCAACCAAGGCATTAAATGACAGTGTCTTCATTTTTTTTTGTGTGTGTGTGCTCATTATACTATGCTACATCTCTACTACACGTCATACTCATCTCCACATTTTTGTTGGTTATAACTGTAAATATTATTTTTGTATACATGTATATATCACACCCTTACATTTTTTCTATTATAACCAGTGTTACCTCCGGACACTCTGGGGGGAGCTATGTGGAGATGGACCTGACAAGCTTATTTTGTAAATAGTTTTCAATGTTATTTGTATTTACTTTGTCAACCTTCCACGGTATGTATATTTAACATTAAATGACTGTAACTGTTGTTTTAGTAAATGACCTTGAACACACCTTCCGTTGTAGTACTACATTGTGCGACATACCACTGTTAGCTAACAAATACAATGCTTCTCGCACACTCATCGTTCTATTTCCATTTGTGATTGAGATATCCGAATTCTAAATCAAATTCTATCTTCATTTATAGACTGTAACCGAAATATATCATATTCAACATTGGATTATACCATTAGAGTTCACCAACTTGTTCGGAATCAACAAACATTTATAATTGTGGATTTACTTTACTGGACCTAATCCTAACACGCGACGTCTGATCAACTTAAGTAACGTCCCCCATTATTATTGTATTTGTGACAATTAATTATATATATTAATATTACTATTGATTTTTAATAACTTTGTTTATATTTTTTGTGTTCATATCTGTTTGGTCCACCACATATTTAAACAAGTGTTCATAAATGGCCTTTACAAATGAAATGAGAAAGTATAAGTAATTTCCTGTAATACTTTAAGATGGTGGTTGAAGGTAGTTAACAGGAAATCCTGTGCGGTACACATGAAATGTCAAGTCACCCAGACTGGTGGCCATATTGTGACATGGTCAATAGGATTTTATCTGCACTAAGAAAGAATTGACACACATGACAATGATCACCACCCAGTGACCTGTCAATAGTAAACTGTAATACTTTAGAGAATTGTGGTGTTTATATGTACTTATCATTTCTTCGTACGTAATGCCCATCTGATTTTGAATTCCAAATATAATACGTTCGTTCTCTTTGGTCTAAATTGCGTTATTACTGGGATTCCTAGTTCGTATAATAATTCAAATACTTCTAATTACCATAAAAAATATTTGTAGTTAAGAGGTTATCAACAATATAACGAAAAAGTATTTACTCGATTGCTCTCGATTCTTTAAAGCAAATGTAATACTATTTGTTTAAATACAATCGCTAAAGTGTCATATTATGTTATAATAAAATGATTCCTAGTTCGTATAATAACTCAAATACTTCTAATTATCTCGATTGGAGTATCATTTCTACCAGGATTTTAGATACAGTCCCAAATAGACTATAAACTAGATTTAAGGCCTTTATTTGGTTCGCTACTACACCTAACTCACATTCTACATATCATTCCAGCTTCAAACATTTAGTTAAACGCGAGAATGCTTTATTTACATCGAACTTTTGAACATATTGATACAATCTGCACCGTTGATAATGTTAATTAAAGCAAGACCAGCATGATTTGAAAAATAGAATGAATTCACTTTAATTCAAGCTTTCTCAACAACTGCAAATAGTCTAAAGTTACTATCAATAATGTTATAGTGAATACAGCTTTACATAACTATGCAAAATACAACTGAGATGGGTGTTTGGTAATCAATTTAAAATCATAATAAATTGAGAAAGGCACAAGATATGGTATTAAATTAGTTCAAGTGAAGCGTCTTTATATATTGAAATAAAACAAAACAGATAGTCATTTAAAGTAGACGTATTTATCAATGAATAGGATGAAATAGAACACAGAATAACATGGTAAAGTTGGAAATAAAGAAATGATTGCACGATGAATTGTTATAGTTAAATTTAAAATCAATCAAATATGTGAATAACAAAACTTATTTCATTAAAATTCTATTAGTTATTACAAGGAGAGGTTTTCCACACTTTTATACATAGAGTTCAGGTCTGAAACGTTTACAGTGATTTTATAAAAACCGGTTAAGTGTACGTTAGCTGGTTATAAGTTTATTCGAATGCTTTCAAAATATACAAATTTCTAGTAGTCCTCTGATATGACTCCAACTTGATCGAACGATGATGTCGACAAAATATACATTTCTGCTACCCCTATATGTAATTTTCGACTAAATTCGCCCTAGTAAACTACAGAATATAATAAGTAAATTAAGCAATGAATCCTGGGTACGTAAATTTCATATACTCGTTGATCAAAAAAGACAATCAGTGAAACGAAGGCAAACGTGCCAACCCGATTTAATCAAGCGTGACTCAGTATTTGTAGTCAGATAAAAAAAAGCAAAAAACGTGATGAATAAGGTAAGCGATACAAACACATACACGCGCATTAAAAAAAGTCAAATTAAGTAGGCAAATAATTGTCAAGGTCGAGATATAACTCATGAAAAATAAATACACTGGTCTGTTCGGAAGCTAGAGTAACCCATTTGAGCCTTATATAACACTAGACACTACAGTTATATACGTCATTTATTAGGTAGTCACTGGTTGCACTTGTGAAGACCTTGATTCTTTCCAGACTTCATATTTTGAGAAAATGTTCAAATAACGTAGTGGAATTATTCCTTTCACTAGTTTCTGTATACTTCCCACCACAAGTACATGTGAATCTATAAATGCTATCACAAGGGGGTTGGTTTGATGAACAATTGGTGTTGTACAATGAAATCCACTAAGTTGTAGGAAAGCTCCGTTTCATTACTTACAGTCTCTATGTACCTTGAAAAACAGGAGAAAACAGACTCTTTGTTACAGTTTAAAAAATGAGTTGATTTATTCGTCTACATCCAATTGCAAGTTTTTTGTTCCCATAACATTTGTTGAAAGAATTAATCAAACAAAAATCACTATTCATCTAATCATGAATGAAAGGTTACCACCACCGTACATGGAGTAGTATGTTTTCTTATTTTAGATTCCATATTTTTCTCTACTATGTCGTTCATAAAGACATTTATTAAAATAAACTTCAATGGCAATCAAATGAACAAAACATAAATGAAACACAGAATAGAAATATTTAGTCACTAACACTTTTACACTACGTTAACATCATTTACTGAAATATGTTACCACTCTTCAATAAATAGTGATGTAAATTTCAATTCCGTTATTGAAATCGGAATGAAGTTAAACTTTAATTAATTTAATAAACCCATGCATTCAATTCATTCATCTAAATAGTCTTCTACATAACACTTTGTATTCACAAATATAAATCTCAAACTTAATCGATTCGAAAATTGAAACAAATGTCCTCTAGAGAAAATGAAGAATTTACAGATAGCCAGTTAAAATTTATTGCACATTAGAAAGACTTCAGTAGAACAAAATGGATTGTCAGCCAATAACCACCAAATAAAATTTTGAATTTTGCAAATTCTTCTGGTTATTTCAGAAACTAAAAACATACAACGTCTCTCATATTCGACATCCGATTACCAACAAATTTATACAGGAAAATCACATTGTTAATCATCTTCAAACCTTAACAACCATCATAGTTTAAATGTGATGTAGAGAATTATCAGATTAATGACACGTAGAAAAAGTGGTCAAGTAGGATTATTCAATATGTAATGTGAAATAATGGATACTTTGGAAACCTGAGTCAATTTTCACGAATGAAAAACTATTGGACATGCTACTTAACAATTTGAAAGTAGTCAGCTGAATACAAAGGTTATAACTGAATGAAAATTGTGGACATGCGAAGTATACTGCCATAAGAAAGTATTCTGTAACTGAGGTAAGCAATGAAATACATTCCGAAAAGTGGTCTATCATTCTAAACTCACGCTTTAGCAGTTGGGCGAGTTGCGTTTTTCCCTCTGAAAACAATTGAAAATGTTAATGACATTTTGATTTGGCCTACATTGAAAATTTCTAAATGAGAGGACGACACTCTCAAAATGTCTGAACATGACATTTCCGACAACCAGCACTCATACAATATTGCTGTGTCACTTCGCGATGTCATCGTTAAGATAACCACGCGATAATACCATCGTGGAGATCATTGACAAACAAACAATATTTGTCAACAGACAGTATGTAGTGCCGATATCCTGGAAAATAGATAGGTATTTACTTCCAGCGAATAAACGTGAAATGGAAAAACGATTTATTTACCACGTAAAAGAATATTGAAGGACGAGCATCTTCGCAAACAAACGACTTGGTGGGCTTTTGCTTATGTTCGGTATCACTTCCAAGAATTTTGTTATTACTAAGTTACGATGATTAGTAATTGACAGCCTGGTTCGTGTAGGAGAACGTTTGAACAGCAGTGACCTCCCGATGGAGCAGAAGCACACGATTATTCTTCCTAGTAAGTACCCCATAACTGAACTGGTTATCCGATATTACCATCAATCTGAAGGACATATTGGTGTGCACCACAAATCAGTCACCTTATATGAAACATATTGGATCCTAAAGAGCACTGCTGCAACCAAGAGGGTTATGCAAAGATGTATAAGACGTCGGATTAAATCGGCCAAACCAATTTCACAACTAATGGGAGACTTACCATCCACGCGGACCACGCCCGATTTCCATTCGCAACGACGGGGTAGATTATTTCCGCCCGACCATGATTAAAGTGAGACGCGAATTCCGAAAGTGTTATGGTTGCCTGTCTACATGTTTCATCACTCGAACTATTCAAATAGACGTTGCCTCGGCATTATCAACCGATTCCTTTCTGATGGCGTTGTCACAATATTCAAATCCTAGAGGGGCGCCGAAGTTGATATGCAGTGATAGAGGATCTACATTCGTTGGGTTAGAGAAGGAACTACATTTTCCATCACCAGATATATAAGATAATAGAGCAGCTAAATAAATGACTCAACGGAACATATTACGGCACTACTACACACCCTACGCAAGACGACGTGGAGGATTATGGAAAAATTAATAAGAAGCGTACGTGAAACTTTGAGCACAGTATCTAGTGAGAAAACTCTGTCTTATGAGATACTCACCATTTATTCGACTGAAGTAGAACGAATACCTAATGGTACACGTTTGGTACCTGTTTACGTTGACCCATAACATCTCAAAACATGGTCACCCAACAACTTAATGTTCTTAAGAATACCTCACCTCCATCACATCGAAATAAACTTACGCGAACGTTATTCTAAACAATATCGATAAGCACAACCGTTGGCGACTACATTTTGGAATATATATTACTGTTGCACACACAAACAAACTGAACACATAAAAGGATATATTTATTAGCCTATCGATCTGGTCTTGATCATTCAAGATACGTACGTACGAAATAATTGGCCTAAAGTTCTAGCAGTGTTTGTTGATCCAGGAGAAGGTTGTCTCGTCACATAAGCAAAGACCAGAACATTGAGAGGTATAATCACTAGTGATATACGTAAAATTTGCTTATTAGAAGGACTAGACGATTGAGCAGTAGAGTGTAGAAAGACTTTGCGGAATGACTGTGGCTGAAGTAAGTTGTACCATTATCATCTCTTTTATTGTTTCCACACTAGATATCTAGTCCGTGAGAGTAAGAAAAGAAATTCTGTCTTTGAGAGACGATGTTGAGTTTCTCTTACATTGTTCGTACTCGCTCCTCTTTCACACTTCTGAGTATTGTTTTATACTACTACTATATTCACATTCAGTAAATAGTTGTATTCCCAGTAAAGTGTACACTTTTGTTGTAACGCACATTGTCGTGTAATATTCTGAAATATTTACTTATAATTATAACGTTTATTTTATTTACCATTGTATTTATCATTACAATGACTTTACCTTAATCACTGTAGCAGTTATCTACAGTTTTGTGCATTTGTTTAAACGCAACAGTTTCCAAATTGTTCTGCTCTCGCTTCGTGTTTCAAATGTTGATAAAGTTATTAAATTTAGACACAACTATTAACTGTCTTTTGTAATACCGAAGCCAATTCATTTCATATAAAATGACGCGATAAACGCCGCAGACATTTCGCAAGTTGAGGTTTGTAAGTAATGTTTGTGTGTTATTCAATAAACAGCCACTATTGTAGACAAATCTTTGTTTTGCCAACTTCGGTTTTGCGCGTATCACAATTGGGTGACCTGAACGCTTCGATAGACCTAATGCTGTCAATTCCGTAGAAGTTTGTATTGGTGAAACATTCGATTACTTCAACGGATTTAATACCGATCATTTGTATTTACCTAAAAATATCTGGATTAAAGCTGCAGCGCCATCGACATATGGGTTTTACGAAATTGGAACAACTGGTCAGGAAGTTGATGCGATTTGATATGAGATTATAAACGTCATCATCATGTGTTAGAAAATCCATTGGATGGTTTAGTTTAATTTGAACCTATGAATTAGGTACTGGATTTATTTTTAAATAGGTTAAGTGTTCCTGTTTTTGAAGTGATTTGCTTGAGTTGAAATTCAACAAATATTTTTCACACAACTTGAATCACATTTTATATGCTTTTAGAGAACAATATTTTGTTGATTAACAAAGACCATTTTGTTCATACTCAACGTATATTATTTGACATTCTGTATATTGAACATTTTAAATCAAAACCCACAACAAAATTATTATAACGTCAGTGTTGCATGAATAAATACAAATATCTAGTAAACGTTACTACGAGTTACTACAGGCAATCATTCAAAGTACTAGTGTGATTATGGAGTAACATATAGATGTCCTAAGGCTTGGTAGAATAAAAAGATACTAATGTTAACAATGATGGAAGCTAAAATAATTATCTCGTATCGGTTATGATTGAACGTTAGGTTGATCTTCATCAACAGTACTGATCTATAATGAATAGGCAAATTATGGGACATTTTCTTTCAACCACTGAATAATGTCGAAATATACTTCAGTCCATTTCGATTTTTCACTGGATATCTCAAATAAATATTTGACTTGTTCTTGAAGTTCAGGGTCTATCTGATTGCTAGCTTCTGTTACAAGGATCTGTAAAGAAAAAAATGTCATTTCATGTACAATTCATATGGAGCCAGTTCATAAACTTGACAGTTTAAATTTGAGATGAAAAATAGTGAACGTCAATCAGTTATTTAGCAAAACAATGGGTGTTTGGTTTATTACAATTAACATTGTCAAGAACTTAAGAATTTTCACGTAGATTTCGCACACATTTCTTCATGCTTCAGAATCTGTTAAGAGTGTTTACAGAGGTTGCATTATTGATGAGTTAGGTCTCTTGAGTTATGAAACGAACAGTTGAAAATCGCATGATTGATGTTCGAGATTCAAAGTACAAATTATTCAGGTAACGAGTACTGTAGAATTAAATTCTATCATTCTCACTCTACACTTTACATAGAAGAATTACCACTAACGCATAACTGAATAGTAAGAGGATTCTTCTTATCTAGTTCTTAGGATTCATTGGGTTTTACGCAACATACTACAGTGAAGTCACTAGTCTGAGTAGCTCCACACCGTGTTGATCTTCATTTGTGTCTGAGTTCGAATCATTAAGCAATAATATCTCGGACCGCAAATCGCAGAAATACGTAGTTGACGAATTCGATTGTTTTCATTTTATTCAGTTTCACTTCATTGAAAGTTCTTACGATGTATGATGTGTGTGCTACCGAACATTATCAGATTTGTCTGAATGATCACATTCGGAAAATTAAATCGCGGTATATGGGACGAAACAAAATAACACTTGTAAAGCGATGGAAAATAAACAGGCTCTTCACTAACCTTTTCATAATTCCTTCCACTAAACAATGAGTAAGGATATTTAGTTAGTGCGTTTAGGATGGATTCCGTGAAGTCTCTGTGAAAAAAAATTAGAGAGCGAAATACAAAGTTAGATTGGATATTTTCCGTCAAGTATATCCACAGACGAATGACTGAGTACTAGGTAGTCCTAACAAGACAATTATCATATTCAAATAATGAAGAGGAACTTGTTCCACACACTCAGGGATTTGCTCTGATGCTGCCCAAAGAAGCACACCAATGGGAAGGCATTTTCATAGACCTAGCAAATCACAGCATTATTCGAAGCAAAGAAGGTGGGAAATACAATGAGTTTTATCCTATGTTGTGCACACACCGATGGAAGCAACGACGATAATAAAAATCAGTCCTACAGGAGGCTGCAATCGATCATGACTAAGTTCCCTGGAAAGGACATGATTATACCAACAAGTGATCCAAACGCGAAAGTCTGAGTGGATAACGACGGATACGAAGATATAGTGAGACGACATGGAAAAGACGAATGAGCACAGACAGTGAGAGATTTGCACGTCCATGTGCATTCAACAAATTGGTTATAGCGGCACAATATTCTCACACAAATGCATACATCAAGTTAAATGTGTCTGAAGGGAAACGAGAAACAGGCACATGAATCGACGATGGTGGCAAGAAAATATTCTAAACTATAGAGACTAGTCAGGGACAAAGAAGGCAAGACAATCACCGAGGTTGAAGAACAGAGGATTAGATGGGCAGAACACTTTGAGTAACTATTAATTAAGCCAGATCCAGATGTCACTCCACCAACCATCGAAGAAATCAGGATGGTCATCAGATAAAACCAACATCAAATTCAGAATCTTCAATCCGAACGTCAAGACAGTTGTATTCGACTGAGCTAAAACATGGAGATCCACAACATCCATAATCTAAATGGCACAACTATTGGTTATTTAATGTAATTTACTAATCCTTGTACTAACTGTTTATTGATATGTCAATCAGCTCAAAATTACATTTGCTGAAACATTTGCATAAGATGAATTACTATGCTCATCAAAAGGTTGATATGTTTGATTAAATTTTTAATATGTGAAAGCATGAATGAAAAGGGTCTACAAAATCTCATCTATTGCAGACTGACATTCCAAGATATTGGTATTCATCCTATCTCCTACATATGACGTATACTATTCGACTTCACAAGCAAAACGCGAACGTCTGAAGTCAACAAGCACCATCCAACTCATGACAATAATATGATATCGGTTTCTCACTGTCAATAGAAATTTAAACTCACTTATGTTTAATAAAATTATTTACATCACTCAGGTGTTCCCATAAAAGTTGGTTGCCAACTGGAGACTTCGCGAAATAGTCAAGCGTAAACCACAAGTTCTTGTTCTCTCTTACTCGCTCTAAGTACCTGGTTAAAAGATGTAAGAAATGTTTAGCTAAGTCAGTGTGGTGTGCTAATTTATTCACATGAACATTCAAATCCGTAGAATAAAACGATATGGAGGTCAGGAATAAAGTAAGGTGGAAGAGATTCGTACCTGAAATAACTAGTCTTGACGACGATTCCTTCTCTTTTCATTGTAAATCCTCTCCTTTGAAGATGTTATTGGTTCAATTTTACCTAATTTAAATTCGATCTTTTCGATGATGACGAATGTGTCGTACACATAACGAATCGACATTCTCAGTGTGATTACTGGTAAATATGAAGCTGTCAGCTATTACATCACCACTTTGTATTAAGTCATGATATCGGTGGTCCCATTGATGTCGGTTTTGTTTGTCAGTAAACGTTGTTGTTGAATTAAGAAGAATTCGTTCAGTATTAATTGACGGGTTCTAGTTCACTATAGATATTCCTGCACTCTGAGATTTTGTGTGTGATATATCTTGATGATAATCATGAGGTAACTGTTGATCCACATGTGAAATCCTATTGATCTCAGTATATCCACATGGAGTTAAATTTAGGTCAATTATGATATGAAAGCAAATTAACTGAAGTTGACAAAATAAACCACTAGGGTTTGAATCAGTGGTTTGAATTTGTCGTGTTCACTGGATGGTACATGATAGACTCCGTCTCAAAATATGAGTGATCTAGTTCTATGTATTTTCAGCCATAAATTAAAAACATGTCCTGTGTCCTATTACATTTGAGGCTGGGTTGGTGTAGGCTTATGTTATAAACTTTCATTAGGCTTGGCAGCGTTTTGTTGTTCAATCGTCATTCGAGAAGTAAAAACATATATCTTTCCAATTATTCAATTACCACCATTGTCACACATAATTTCAGAAAATAACATGCACGTTTTGTGAAATTTTTGGTTATAACAAACGGATCTAGATTCTGTGAACATAATCATTAGTTGATAGGAATAGGGATTCCAAACATCTAGTCGGGTTACCGTTTTCATTAACAGATGTGACAGTGTTAAGTTAAAAATAACAGAATAACTTACCTTTTCATAATTTCTGTATCACGAGAACACAATAATGCCATCATCTTTTTCGCAGAATCTTCCTCGTTGGCGGGATCGTTCAACATCAGCTGACTTTCTAAAAATTTCCATTCTTCTTGACCACCATGACGAATAGCTGTACAATAAACAATGGATCTCAAATCAGGTAGTATGCTGTAAAACAAAAGCAATGTGAACATAACATTATTTTCTAGATATTTATGACTATATGGGTGTATGGGAAGTGAATGCCAAAATTTCTTACCAACTATTCCGAAAAGGAAACGTTTATTATTCTTTCGTTTATATAGTTAATTAACTTTCTTGGTATAAGATAGTCAAATCGATTTCAACCCGCATGATTATTGTGTTGCATTCATTCATATATCACACTTCCAGATACATTTATAGGCATAGTAAGTTAGTAATATATGCTTATCAATATAGCTCGGAAATAATAACAACTTAAATTTCCTACCAATTCCGGATGCGAATTTCCTTCATACAATCAATTTGTATCATTCCGAACGATCAAATTTGCATGTCTAAATTTGTTTCGTGGTGTACTGTGAAATAAAAACATGGTTCGGACGTTTTGCACTTTGATATGAATAACAGAACCTAAGCTCAAATATTCTACCTATCATTCCGTAGTCTTTGAACGCTTGTCAACTTATCTCTTGCCAATTATTTGATCTGATTAATCGATCTCGGTAAGGCCACGAAACATCAAAAATCATAACTTATATTCGGTGGAACATCTCAACGTCTAGGTATACCGGCTACGTTTCTTAACGATCGGCCGTGCACAGACAAAATCGCTATACAATAGACCAGTGTAGAGCGACTAGTTGAAATGAATCCGTCATTACGAAACAACGTTCTTGATTATGAAAAAGCGTTCGACATTGAAACAATAAAAACCCTCTTCATACTGTAGTGTAACTGGAAAGATTGTTAGCATCAAACGGAATCCAGACTGCGGATCACAATTCAATCTCACGCATGACAGATAGCAAATGGATGAATAGCAATTGAAGGCTGAGTACTTTTTCTCTTGCTCTTTGTCCCGGCTGTCAATTGAAATGTGACAACAGCCACATCTCAGGAGAAGCACGGAATACAATGGACAGCCTTGATTCACTTGGATATTTTATAGTTGCTAGATGACGCATTTTAAAATATCGCACTTAGTTGGAGTGCGTTGTTCAGAATGTCTTAGAAATGTCGAATCAGTTGTTTCGAAGATTTTCCGCAAATAAACATCTCTTATTCATATAAGGGAGTTATTGTCGACTGATCGACAAATCCAGGTAGCACACATCATCCGCCTACTATACACATCAATTTTACAGCTGTTTCACTACGACTGCTGACTTACTTTTTCTTTAAATTCGGGAAACCATAACACCATAACAAATTATTCATGCATTCTTGTTCCATTTTGACAACGAAAACTGATCAAACAATCTATTTTAAGCTGCGTTTGAAGAATAAGTTCAAATAAAATTAAACATAATATAAAGGTCTATTAAACGGTAGTCTGTTTTATCATATAAAAACCATCAATTGCATGACTAACGGGTTCGTTTCCGGTTTCGACATCCATTGTCTGAAGAGATCCGTAGTTTTGTTCACACAATTATGATGTTCAGCTATACAAGCGAGTTCGATAACATTAAGGTCTAAACGTCTAAAATCGAGTAAATGGTGGAAGAATGGTTATGTTATACTAATATATATGTATACAAATGTAAGTTATTTGTTTATACTAATGCGTCTAATATAATTTAGTTATTTAGATAGTTAATAGAGATAAACTATCACGGAGATCCCTGACTATGTTCAATGAAAACAACAGTTTATCAAATGGATTCGAGATTGCTGCGATTTTGTAGCTGAAACAATGTCTTCACATCAAATATGTTCTCACATGTTGCATTGTCTCGAAACCTGTCTTGTTATCTCTTTACGAAAAACTGAATGTCAATAAAATGACCAGCTGTTACAACATCGACGAGCTGGCGATTTCCGTAGTTTTCGATGAAATAAATTTCTCATCTCATTTTAACGGCAAGCTGTCACCAATTCCATTATAATAAAGTTGAAATGAAAAAGTACAACTTTGAATATCCGATTAAGACCGTTTATACTACATGGATTTTAGATGACTATAATACAACAATACACCATTTACAGTTAATTAACGAGTTCTAATTGCAGGAGCACACAATCAGAAGTGCACACTAACCAGTCACTTAACCTTAAATTCGTTTATTCATTACCATTCCAGTTTAATAATAGAATTCGGACGTTCCAAACCCCGGTTGATGAATCTCACCCCTCTCACGAACCGTACATTTCATCTGATTTCGGCTACGTTTTGCTTTCATTAGCATTTCTGATAACAATACTGGCAATTTCATCATATTCTGTTGAATGTCTTCCATACAGATTGTTTCTGTCAAAAAGTCTTCTGAGACTATATGAGTGATATGACAGAGTGGAAACATAGAAAATGCAAATATTACTACTCACGTCTTTGGAATATCTTGACCTTTACCAACAATTGACCAATTTGCTGATCGAATTCGTTTATCGATAAGACTTCTTAAGTATGCTTGGAAATCTTCATAATTCTCATTCAGAGCAAGCGCGTTATTAATGTAAAGCAGAGCTCGACTAGCTGTTATCCATACAATAAACTCATCTTCGCGGTTTAAATATTTTGTCGCGTTCAAGAAAAGAGTATACGGTACGATATGACGACTGACAAGGAGGCCAAAGCAAAACAAAATAGATAATTGTGAGCCAATTGCAAAGTGAAAAATAGGCTCAAAAAGACTTGTTTGAGTGATTTGTTCACAGCCGAGTTTAAAGAAATTCATCATTTCACACTCGAACTCCGTGTACACAAGAGTCATGCTCAATCATTTATTCTTTAATGATCTTAGCATCCCTTCGAATTTCGCAATTTGCAACTGCTAATTATTGCCTTATTCTTCTCTTCCTTGAATAAGTAGACCTCCGTGCTTAACACTTATACCATTATTCAATACCTTTCAAAAATTCAGAACCTATTTCATAAGGTGACAACCTTTACTATATCACATAAAATCAATTTATTTTCTCGACTCCCACCTGAATAATTTTGACTATTTTTGACAAATATGTGAATCATCGCTATTTTACCGTAGAATACTACATGTAAAAATTACCTATAAATGTCATTGCACAGCTTCAGAAAATGATTCCGTCGGAATGGAAATTTCCTTTGCTGATATATCTTCATACTTTTCGTATGACCAGTTTGGATTTGTGATTGTAGAACATGAAGAGAATTAATCGAGAAGAGTATTCTTCGTTTATATGTCTGCGTAATTACTTCACCCGACATGTTATATTTTTAATCAGTATTAAATGAGTAACCAACCGTTGGTGCTGATAGATGTTTTCAACAATATAGCGTATAGTGTATGTTAACTCTTTGAGATTATACTAACCTATCGTAATATTATCGCGAGGTTTACATAAATATTTGGGAAGTTGAATGTGAGAACTTCGGGCTTCAACTGATATTTTGGTTTATATAAACATCTCGTCAACACTAATTTGATTTTTTTCAGTATTCAAAACGTCTATGTGTACATAGAATTCACTCCAACTCATGGCAAACATTTCTAATTCAGCTTACTAAACGCTTCCCTAACTACTTTGCTTCCTTTGCAAACTGTTGTGTTAGTTTGCATTTCTGAAAGAATAGATTTCGGATTATGACTTGCAATCAATTAGAATATCCAAGTTCTGAAACGTGTTTTTTTTACAATCAGATGATATGAAATATCGAATACTAATTGTTTTTACATATTGACTAAAGTCCATCCATTTTTCGTGTTTTCAATCGGTATTTGCAATCAAAGTGACCAACTAGCCTGATATTTTGTAACAGAATAAATATCATCCTAAAAAGTAATTGGCTTCCTTCCACTTCACACTTACTTTGCAAGACTGAATAAATCATTCAATATTTGTGCGCGTGAAAAGACTGGAATAGCCTAGACATAAACAAATTAGATAAAAATCAAAATGCCTTGTGAAACATCGAATCACAATGTAAAATACAATCAATAAAATGAATGTGATTTTAAAATGATCACACCTTAGTTTGCGACACTTAATGAAGAGCTGAAATTATGAATTAACAGCTTAAAGCAAGATTTGATATATTTGGATGTACATGTTTATGTCGCTCAAGTTTTTCAATCTTAAACTACTTTCATATAAGTCTGACTGTTCACATATTTGTGTATCTAACTCTACTAAATAATTAATAAATACTTCACACAAGCGTTGTTACACACGTCAATTGACACCTCCTTCCAAAAACATTTTATCCACCCATTGCACAACGTAAAACATGCATGATATTGTAATCCGTCCTTATACTTATATCATTTGATGTGCTGTATATATGACATGACATATAATGTCCCTTCTCACTTCGTATTTCTACCACTCAACTTCTACACAGTTGGTAATCTCTCGGGTTAACAAAACGGGTGAATTCTAGATCAATATTCTGTATTCCATAGGGATCGTTTATGTGCAAACGAAATCGCAAACACTGCAGATAGAAGTTCGACAATCAACTGATTGAAACTCGTCACTATACATTATACGTGATAACAAAGAGAGTTGTTGACATTGCTTCACAATACCACCCGGTTATGGCTAAGATAAAACTAAAACTGAAGGAAAATAGACAACAGCATTGATATATTCAATATATTATTTCTAGTAGATGCTGACAACCTGAAAGAGTTAAAAATGAATCTCAGTAATGTATTCAAAGGTTTGAAATTCTACTCAGACACCAGGAAACTATCATAGGGAACAGCTGAAAATGAGGCAGTAGCATTAACAGGCCTGGTTTTGTTGAGCTGCAGGATACCTAATATCGCTGTTTCTCTTCTTCCAACAGTCAACTGAAATGTGGAAACAGCCGCGTCTCAGGAGAAGCAGAGAACACATTGGACAGCCTCGATTCACTTGGATATGATGGAGTCAGTAGATGACTCAGCTCTTCTTTATCACACATACTAACAATCCAGGTGAAGACATTCAGTGTAACAGCAGCCTCTACAGCAGAAGACATCAACACTCATAAAGAGCATAAGCAAGATCCTCGATAAAATCTTCAATACAAACATCGTGACGGTTCTACTGTACTAAGCTGAAAATCGCAGAACTGCCGTAACCATCGTCAAAAGCTACATGTGTTCATAAACAGTTGACTGAAAAAACACTCAAAATCGGTTGACCGGATACTGTCACCAGAAACACAGTGTGAAAGAGAACGAACTAACTTCCATCTGAATATGAAAGCACGACGAGATTTTGAAGGCGGGTACGACAAGTATTGTGTTAGCCATCTGACGGAAACTCAAGACAATCACTCACTTCGAATCCAGAAGGCAATAGGTACATATAAGATCAAAGAACACGTTGCGTCGAGAGTTTGAGGCATATATCGAAAGAATGAGAAGCGATTGGCGACGATTGGAGATGAGGCTAGTATAGAATAGTTTGGAGAATCGTGGTCGGCAGCCTAAGCTATTCTGAGCATTTTCAGGAGACAGAAATTTAGTATGCAATTAGATAAGTAAGTAGGTGAGTACGAAAAGACGTAAGCATTTGGGTACATAATCAAGTAGGTAAGTAAATATTTAAGTAACTAGTTGCGTTAGAGCGTCCTTATGTCAAATGACAAAACGTTATTGTACGTGTGGTTTTATTTGTTTAATCGGTCAATAATCATGCTGTCTGACTTCAGATGTGGTGTGTTTCATATGAATTCATTTTAAGACAATGATTAAAGTCGGATATTCACAATGAATGAAGATCCATTCTCACTAGTTTATATTAAAATATCCTGTATCGCTTGTCACATTCTACAAAATTTATCCTTATAATAATGCTTAGCTATCAATTTCCATGTTCCTAACAAGATTATTTTTAGAATATTTGATAGAATAGTTAGTTATAACTGAGAGAAACACAAGTATTTTGAACAAACCGTGAAATTCCTTTGCAATTGATTGATTAATAAGATCCAGTTATTGTCAGCGTAGTGAACCCGATAAAATCCACCTTGTTTTACATTCACCAAATACCAGTCGTCTGAGTTAATGTTCATTGTTTGATTCATTTTGTCTTGTAGAAGTGAGGAATAATCAATTAAGTCAGTAATATTATAATATTAATTAATTTATTATTTTGATTTAAACAGTTAAAGCTAAATAAGTGCGTGGAGTTTAAGTGATTATTTTCACCTCATCAATTTAATATTGAAGGGGCGATGAACATTTACTTCTATGTAAGGTTAGAAACATGCCTCAGTATAAATTAGTGCTACGCATGTTGGATACGACAACCATGTTCTCATTGTCGAGAAAGGCTCGTCAAACCGACTGTCTAGCCTCAAAATGTGACGCAAAGTATGTTCAAATACATGAAGCATAATAATCATTTATACGAATGAAAACGGCAAAATGGTATTTCTTACTGTTCACCATCCACACAATATCGACATTTGTCCAGTTCACCGTTTGTGCCGACCCATAAGTGATTGGTATTCTCCAGGAGTATCTGAATGAAGCAAAGCGCATAATAATGAACACTAAAAGCCATCAAACTATAAATATAATAATCAAAAACAAGAAGTTTGATCGAGTACCATAACAAAACACATGTTGATAATGCTAGTTGATTCATAGAGGTTAAGTTAGTACTAAGGAATATCTGTTAGTTTAATCCCCTACCAAGTATCCCTTCAACAATGTATTTATTATCCATCTTCAAAATCGTTTCCCTAATTTCCTCTTCATTTGAGTGATGGTTAGTTGTCTCCCAATGTAAACTGTTGCTGATTGTATCTGGTCAACGGACAGTGAGTATCTTGTGCGGACGATTGTTTACAAATGCTTGTACATTTTTTATGATGACTTTGGTAGTTTTCCAAGTCTCGGCTCAGTGCAACAGAACTATTTCGATGTTTGTGTTCAAGATTCTGACTATGATGTTTGCTTGTATACAGTTGTTCGAAGTTCCATATGTACCTCAACTATAAGAACGTAGTCCTTGTTTTGCCAACCCTCGCACAAATGTCTGCATCGGGTCTTCTTTGGTTATCGATGATGATGTCCAGGTACATGGAGGTTTCCAAAATTACTGTCACTTTTCCGAAATCCTCATACATAATAGTTATATCCGTGTTACCGAATGCTTGAAAGAACCAGAGGCCACTGCATTTTCTACGACACGGATCACAAACACCGGTATTGGCGAAATCGAAGATCAATTAACCCGAATATATAACAACGATCGTAGTCGAAAAGACATTCATCATACAATAATCGTACGCCCATTTCGTTTAGTGATTGGAATAAAATCACATGAATGAAAAAACACCCAGAATTTCAAACAATCACATGCTAAATTTAATGCTGAGCAAAGGTTATTTTAATTTAATACGAGTATATCGTATCTTGAATCAACACCAATCTGAAGTAAATCATTGTTACAGAGAATAAAATATTACACTGGAAAATTAAAACAATGATACACCTATTAAGAAACGAAAGATTTATTGGTTGAAAATTACAATGAGTCAAACTTGATTTCGCCTTTTTATCTCATCATATCAACTGGAAAATGGCAATGGTTTAAGGTAACCTGTTGAAAGTATAGTGAGAGCAATACAGGAAATAATTCATTTGCGAACTGTAAATCGATTGTCTCGAACTTCAGTATTTCTTCAGTTCCACACCAATCATTCTCTGTTCTCCTTTTCTTCTCTTCAATCTTCGTAACATTCCGCCCCCAGGCATTCACTTTCACCTTATGGTACGTCTTAATTATATCTATCGACATCAGTACCACTCAACAAGATGACATATGTTGCATACATTACAATCTCACTTTTATTCATATATAATATCTGAATACGGATGTTGTCTAAATAAATATGTATTTTACTTACTCAGGATTTGTTTGAAATGACTTGTTACCATAGTGTTCAAAGTAACGCATCTGCTCAAAACTGAACACATTCGACCCACTTCTCTTTACAATCACTAGTGGATAATTCCCTTGTTTAGTCCAAGAATCCATAATCAAGCCAATGTCCCAATTATTTCCTTGAGTATTCCATTCCTAATTTGCAATGAAAACGAAATTTTGATTAGGTTATTGGCCTCATACTTTTGATAAATAATATTACAGTATCGCAAAATGTTTTTGTGTTTCAATGATCTGAGGTGTGTTTCGAGAATAGTGGTGGATATAACTGAGTGAAATAAAGTTAATTTCACTCATTGTTTAAGACCATTCACTATAAGTTCATCTATTGGGAATGTAGTAGGTGGATGAAAAATTTAATGCAGCATGGTCAAGTATGATGACGTACACAAACTGATTATTGAGGTACTACCACTGTAATTACAATCGATGGAATGAGTCAATGGATGAAACTCCCACTACTACTAACACAAAGTCTATTGTTTTTTCAGAATAATAAAAAAGAATAAGTAGGAACAGTGTGGGGGAACAGATGATACATAGGAATATAAATCACCAAATTATTCATTAGATGATGCCATAAATATTTGATCTCTCTTGAAATATATTTCAAGGCGATAATTCCGTTGAGTAATAACAAAATGCGTGACGATCAGGTGAAATTATGAAAGGAACTCAACAACAAAATGCATTACAACAAATGTTTTAGTCGTAATGAAATATTAATTAACAAATACTTACTTCAGATAATGCCTTCCATAAATCCTTTTCATCTGTGTTCTTATATTGGTTTTGAATTAAATATTTCTTAAACAAATACAGAAAAACGTATTATACAATGCATTTCCGGATTATAATTTGCAAGTTATCATGAATTCAATCACAAGATTTAAGCCTAGACAGAAAACATTACAGCTCATTGTTGTGTTTCTGCTTTTTTCCAGAAGACCACACAAAATCAAAGTAAGTTTCATGTTGAAGTGAAGTTGATGAACGTCATATGAATAACTAAACTTCACCATCTATAATACACAAAGCAGATATTGTTGTTGTTCTCATCGCTGAATCTGTTTTGTTGTAGTATACTAATATCCTTTTCATATGGCTGTTGGATCATTGAAAACGAGAAGTTCAGTTAATGGACACTTTTCAGTACAATTATGACCAAGCTATATATATATATATATATATATATATATATATATATATATATATATATATATGAATGAAATATCAAGCAGCAATACAGTGAATATAAATTATTAGAGAATAAACACGACGATTTTATAGACCACCGTTCAACAAGTGTCCTTCAAAATGTCACATACACTGATCTCTCTTATCATTTATAACACCAAACGTTTGAAATGATCACGATAAAAGTACTCCCAAATAAATTTTTTATTTTCCAAACCGATTTCATATTCAGAAATATTCACTCATGTTAGTGCAACTGATGAACAATGGTGACAGATATAGTGTACATAATTAGGTGGGATACAATCTTAACCAACGATCTATCAGATATAATGGTGAGTGAAGTCTGTTTAGCATAATATGTTTGTAACGACATTTACACTGACCTGATTTAAAATATCTAACTAATTTAGCTAAAGTGAACATGGTTTATGAGTTGGTCAGACAGCTTTAGAGGCATTTTCAACTTGTTCATGACGACATTCGAGTTTAAGTTTCTTATTAGGTAGACTGCCTGTTGATAAAGACGTGTTATAGCAATCCAAGGAGTACGCGTGTTGATGACTGTAGTGATCAATAGATATTGTGTTGTGTTAAGTTACGTCTTACTGAGTTATAACTAAACGAACGATATGAGGACCATCCGTGCTGAAAAGTCTCGAAGAGAGCTTCTAAAATACTTGGTCAACGAAAACAAATCAGTTCACGATTGGATGTGACCATTGAGACCAGATTATATGACACTCAGTTACAATAAAATAACCACTGTCAACGTACTTTTAAACCGTTTTTAAAAGCGCTACGGCCCATGAATTTCTCCATCATCCAAATCAAGGAGGCGCCCTGTAAATTGTCAAATGCAATGTAGAATATTAAAATATATATGAAACACGGAATGAATGTGTAGGCAAGTTAGAATGATCAGTCAGTTAACTTGTGTCCAATCAAAGATAGGATGCAACAAAGTCAGGATATACTTAGGAATATTATTGTTTTTGAATAGAATATAACACATGGTTAAACACTGAATACGTTCGCATTATAATGGATTCACACAAAGTGGAAGATTACCGTGTACTATGGTTTGGTTGATTCACGTCAAAACTTTGGAAAATTAAAATCAAGTGTAGATTGTTTCATGCTGCTCAATTAGAAGTGCTTTCATTTACTTGGTCTGACAAATGTTATGCAATCATTTAGGCGGTGACTATTTTCTATCGTGTAAATAAAATACTGTTTTTAGTAGTCTTAACCTAGATATAAAGTTCAAGTTTAAACATCACTGAAATTTTGTTGTGTAACCTTCTTAAAACATACACAATTCTGTTAATTGCAAATATGAGAGAATAATGAACTTCATGATTTCGATTGTCAAGACTGTACTCAAATATTCGGATAAATCAATCACTTACACAGCATTGTTTATGACTAATTGGGAATCTGTTGAAATTGTTATGAATAGCATGGTTCTTGATATCAAGATGTTTATTTCGAATCTTAGAACCTCTACTGAAAATAGTTGCCAGCGAAAATTAGTAACAGTCTTAACTGTCTCCTGGTTGATTTAGGGTTAATAAAAAAATTTACTCACTATTATTTCGCATATTCATTGATCGTTTATTTTTCTCCACCTCCCTGTTCACTTATTTCTCAAACATATGCCTCATTGTCTACTTATCTGAAAACGTGTGATTGCGTGATCCTACAGCTTTAATGAACGTTATTTCAGCATCTGTATTTTTCAAGTCATTCACCTATTTACGATTATGAGGCATGGATTTAAGCTTTTCATATTCTTATCACAACTAGTACACCTGTCATCACAATATTAATTTGTGCAACTTAATTATTATGTTTATCTATGTAATTAATTCCACTGTTATCACTGACTCATCCAATCACTTGATTAGTTCAATAATTTTGTACATCCTTATAAATATTGCTGTATACTAGTGTCAAATCAGCCAGAGATCTATTTGGAAGCAATAATGTTAGTCCATATATGATGTTCTTATTCACAGAATTTCCATTTTCAGACATTTCAGTCACGGATTCAAATAGTTTATTTGACCAAACTTTCGAGTAGACAAGTTTCATATATTCAGTTTTAAATCAGGTTTGTTCCTCTGAGTGCTGGAAAAAGCTGTTCAACTATTTGGTCAACTCTCAACTTTAGAAGTCAGAGACATAAACAAAGTTCGATCAAAATTGCAAAAACATAAAGGAGGATTTTAAATAGTCATTTTTAAGTACAGCGATTATTCAATATTGTCTATCCGAATAGCTGATGTTATTTTCCACAGTTAAGATATCACTACCTGTTTGAGTTCGTCAATTGTTTCGCTTGTTTACCGAATTCAGCTCTATTTATTCAAGCGAGTTATTGACATAAATATACATTGTGATGCTATAAGGATTTACAGTGTGAAATTCGTTTATTCAAGCAAGTTATTGACATAAATATACATTGAGATGCTATAAGGATTTACAGTAATAAATTCGACGGTTATATTCATCTTGAAATGAACAAATGTAGTAGTAGTAGTGGTAGTAGTAGTAATGGTCATAGTTATCGTGTTTTGATTGATATTCGAATTCATCAATGTGGGGATTTGTGAAGATTGTAGTATATTTACAGTTGAACTCATGAGTCGGCTCAAGTTAAATCACTACTGAATACCTGTTGGCACTGGATGGTAGGTTGGTCTTAGTATAGAAATCCTCAGTAGGTCTTTCAGGTTTTCATTGTTGGTCGAGCTCAGATCGACTCTTGAATTCAGCTATGAAAATCCGATCTGTCGCCTCAGTCCACTTTTATTTCGGTTGACATGACGAAAAACATATCATTATTCAAATGCTGTTGTATTAGAACATAAGAACACATTTACCACTTCAAGTTACTCGTTGAGAGAAATATCATTATTCTGCATGATATCATGATTTCTTTGACGATCATTAAAATAGGATAAAAAATTAAAATACAACATTTGAAGAAAATCAACAGTCAATACAGAACTGACCTTGCCGTAAGTGATTAGATCAAACATGGTTATAATTCGTATTGCAGTATTAGCTGGAAAAATGACTGGTCTTGATAACATCAAAGTATCAATATCAAGTGCGATCATCAATTCATCCAGTATGAATAGTTCATCCTATTCATCGAAGAAAAAAATTATCTTTATTGATAACAATATTATTCAGAATATAATCATAATGTGTACTAGATTTGTCCAAACATTCGTTATTATTGAGTGAAGGGTCATTAATAATCTCAGTATTTGTGAATTCTTCAAGCTCCATCTGAAGACTGAATAAATTCTTCCTCCTTATAACAGAGTGAATTCAAACAATGCCCACTACTTGAATTAAAGCCAAATTACCATTTTGGATGAATGAAATAGAGTTCTAATAAGTCTCAAACTTTAGGAATTAATGTAATTTGCTAAACATTCTATGTGTGTGGTGTTGTGCAATGCAAAACTTCATCTAGAAATACCCACGTCTATGCAGCATGTACAGGTTCTATGAAAAGCATTTCTGAAATGACAAGTGACATGTGCAAAATGAAACAATGAACAATGAATAATATCCTCAAGGAAAACACTCAACTTACTACTTTCCACTCAGGATGCAGTAACTGTACTCCGATATATTCGAAAAATGTTGCGAAGCCTTCGTTCAACCACAAGTTGTCCCACCATTTCATTGTCACTAAGTTTCCTAACCACTGAAAGAAAATTGTTTAAATTGAAAGCTGACAAACGTAACATATTCGGACTGCTCAATCGATTTCGATATCTACATAAGGTCATATACTTATATTGTTAAAAATGATGCTTGTACATTGTGATGACATCTTATATTCTGTTCCTGAATACTAGTTGTATAGGAATTCTGAATGGTGTAGTGCAAATGAGTAGCTGATGGAGTTCAACTACAACTAGTGAAAATTGATTACATGAGAGCAGTTATTGTTCTATACTTTTAATATAACCACATGTAAAATATCAAAAGTAGTGACTCAGCTTGTCAGTGAACCGAATTCTGATAATAATGGCATATGAGGTGATGAATGAGCAACAGAAATTCAAGAAATCGCTTGGATCACTTGAATGAATAATTTACTTAACACGTCTATCAACAATGAACAGGGACTGAATAAATTTAGAAACCTGTATTGTTAGAGTCCAACTTAATGAAGTAAACGAAACTAGCTAGCCGGAAATCTCAGGTATTCTGTGTGTTGTAATTACTGAAATCAAAAACCACAATTAATCAGTTTTCCATCATTTTCCAAGTATCTTAAATTTATGATTCGAACGATTTTTAAATTAAAGAGATATAAAGTGAATTTAACACTTCGTTTTTCATTTAGAAGCATACCTGATGAGCAAGTTTATGTGAGACAGAAAAAGTCACATCAATAAGGGTATTTGTTGAACCGTTTTCTGCGTCCCATAACATCTTGCTTTCATCATAAGTAATCAAACCCCAGTTTTCCATTGCCGTTATTGAAGAGTTAGGAATCGCAATCATATCTGAAAACATGATGGAAGATATATGTAAAATGTAAACGGTTCTAATGACACACATAATACATACATATATACCTATATAAATACATATATACGTACATACACTGTTGTGCATACTTAATAAAAAGGAATACATATGCACATCAATATGTATGCAAATATTTACCCGAGTTAAATGGCTGAATACTTTCCTTTTGGATGTGGTTATTCGCTCTCTGAAGAAGTGACTTACATTGAGTCACGATAAATGAGGAAATTTTATTTTTCTATTCATTGGGATATTAAAAATATATTATTTATTTATTGAATATTTTTACTATGATTCAATCCACTCCAGTTCTATTTGCCTAATTAAAATAACATCGGATTTGATTGATCATGCATCTCTTTCAGTTATTTAAATCTTATTGTTTGGTTGCATAGTGTTTATTGTACAGTATTTAATTACACATATATTAAACGTGAACACATTTGTGTGAAATACCTACCCATTTTAGGAAGTGAATAGGGAATGCCAAAATAATCTTCAAAGTATCCCAATAATTTAATGCCAATATCAAGTGCATATTCAGCTGATCGAATTTTATCCGGTCTTGCCCAAACAGTGAACTAAATGAAAGAATTATTTTATCCATAATTGGATCAGTCTTATGAAAAAAAATAAATGAGCTTCAAATCATTATTGCTAAAACTTGATAGAAGAGACTGTTTTCAATGTCACGAGTGATTGAACAACTTTGATCTGATTCAAACACATAGAACTCAGCATTGTTAAAACAATGGCTTGCACCATCAAACAATACTTTTGCTTTTGAATACTTGTATGGAACATCCTCTATTCAGGTGTTCTGTTTTAGTTTCTATCATCACTGTGGCGTTGTAAGCGTGTTCATATAACTTCGAAACATCGAGGAACTGCTACTACTTCACAGTGAATGCTAGTATGTATGTAACGTGAATCTATGTATATCCCGAACCGTCTCGGATGATCGGTTGCATGCAATCTCATGGTGGTTCTTCCTGGATATACATGATTTCGATACGTTACAAAAGTATTGCATGGAGAGTTACAAAATATCTGTTTAACTGATAACACTCACGTTTCGTCCTCTACTGTCTGTCCTCTGAATATTAGAAAATTGTGAAACTACAAATGCCAACAGATATGTGGACATTTTCACACTGGTGTTATATCTGTCGACATGCCAATCATCGTGCAACACTTCCGTACTTTCCAAATTCATGTTTGAAAGCGAATGGAAATTTTTGTGGCGTACAATATTGACCTGAAAGACACAAACGTGAGAAATTTGTTCTCGAATAATAAGTGGCATGTTTAACCAATTGAAACGATACAAGATACTTACCGTGCTTATTTAGCAATATATCACATATCCACCTGCAAATCCTTAACTCGTGTGGAAACTAATTTTCTAAGTGAGTAGATGGATTACTCATTAGCCAATCGTGGAAGTGTTTTCTGACTGAAACATGTTGCATACTGAATAGGCTATATGTTCATATGCGCTTGAGTGCCATCTGCGAATGCTTGATATTCATCTGCAGTTTTCGTCTCACATAAGTGATGAAGCAAAAACAAATATGCTCCCATTTAAGACTTATCAATACTGGTTACCTAATCATGCTTTATGGAGAACTTTATGGTGATATGTAGATGATAGGGAGTGTTGTAACTTAATTCTGTTCATTGATTTAGTGCAAGAAATGTATTGCTGTCATTATATATGCTAAAGTTTTGGAAGAGAATACGTTATTTTAGATTGTCGCTGTTTGTATTCTACCAGGTTAATTACAGCAAATTCTCATAAGAACTTTGTACATCGGCATTAGTATGTGTACCTTTTAACAGATAACCAGTTGCCTTTAAACAATATGATGCACATTAATAAATTTTGAAGTGTGTTGGTAAAACAAGTTCATGAACCGCTTTAATCAATTTAACTAAAAATGTGTTTCATAACATGACTGAAGTAAGCTAAGCTCATCACTATCATCAATCAGGTGCTCGCATATCACACACACAGCATTTAAATCACAAAGCATCACTTAGTTCAATGTTTTTGCATTTTAATAAGCTGACCCGGATTCACCACAGATCACAAACCATACGGGTAAATATGAAAATGAAATATGGATCATATATATCATACCTTGAAATTGGCTTTAAATTCCGGCTCATCCCAACATGGAAATACATTCCTTGCATAAATTGACTCCATGTAAGTACTTGCCAAATATCTGAAATATATATAACGGTAACATTTGTTTCCAAGTACATATCTCATTTCCGATAGTTGATGCCTAATAATGTGCTTTAGAACAAAGAGAACTGTCTCGAAGAAAATACCATGCGCAAAATGTCATTTGTGACTTCTGACAAGTTACCATTCATATAGTCCACTTATTTCGGAAATTCATTATTGTGTCATCTACTGTGTTGCTCAGTACATCTACACAATCATATTTTCGCTGACGTGAAATGTTTTGACTCATCTTTGATGACTTATGACATTGTTATCATCACGTTTATACTGTTCTACAATTCTAGACGTTATTTGGAATAATCCACATGTATTATTTTATATTAATAAG
This sequence comes from Schistosoma margrebowiei, assembly GCA_944470205.2. Lineage (NCBI taxonomy): Eukaryota > Metazoa > Platyhelminthes > Trematoda > Strigeidida > Schistosomatidae > Schistosoma > Schistosoma margrebowiei. The sequence goes on along the minus strand of OX104028.1, from coordinate 63,772,786 downwards.
GCAGCAAAAATTCACCAGTCTTTCTAAATCTTCCACAGACTACTAGTTATCTGTACCTATGTCTCTATGGAAAACCAAATACAATTGTAAACCATGTAATAATACTGATCACAGTTACGATAAGATGACTATCGGACATGTCACATATCAGTTTACACATAATGTGTTCCCAGAGAACAGTTTTCATTGTCGAGTAGGTATTGAATGAATGCATTTCTTAATTAAAACATAATGAGGAAATAAACGTCTATTGTGAAGTGATTGTTAAGCGTTGATCCTCACTGTTCAAGCATGTATGCAAATGATCATGTTATTTGCGGTCACCATTGAGTTGGTACCCGATACCAAATAAACCTGCACACATATGTCTTGAATCGAGACTCACTTGTAAATCCCATTTTCCAAATATCTGCTAATATACAGTCCATCAGGATCATAGTCCATATCAGAACGAAACTGTCCAAATGTCAGGTTGTAATAAGTATATGGTTGCAAAGGCGTTTTTAGTGTAATTCGATAACACTCAGCATCTTCAATATAATTAACGTGTATTATTTCAATAACAGATTTTGTTTGATTTTGTTCATGAAGAGGAGATATCTGTTTTCAAAAAGCAGAGACGGGAATTATTGTAAAGTGACAGTATTTATATTCGATCACAAAGAAAATTCACATTATGAATAGATGGTATTTTATTTCCGTTTATGTAGAAAGTCGGATTCGCTACAGTAAAAGAAGAAGAAGAATACGAACAATACGAGCAATAAATATTTCTATCTGTAGCTCTTCTAGGGTTACTCCTGGTTGCGAACGCGGATAAATGATGAGTGTTATGATTAGGGTTGGCCACCACGTGCCACAGAAAACAACCTTGGTAAAGCATGACATACCAGAAAAATCATTTGAACCATTAAAACTCTGTCCTTCTAGTTTGGGGATGTTTAACTAGAAGAGTTAAGATGCCTCATGGTGAAGACCGGGATTCTTCAGAAGCACGAGGCCTATTTACCTTCCAACTACCAGAGCAACTATTAGTATAGTTACATGGAATGTAAGGACAATAGTGGAGGCCGGGAGAACTGACTAAATAGCTACGGAAATGAGGAGTGATATTCGGACTCAGTGAAACACATTGAACCCAACCTGGACAGAACATCAAAACAGACCTATTGCACTGAGCTGAAAATTGGATAACTATCACAACCATCATCAAAAGAGTACAAACATTTATGAGCAATTGTCTACAAAAGGTACTCAATAATGTTTGTCCATATAAAATGAACAACAAACTAGTTTCCAAGTGGACAGGACGTTAGGAAAAGACGTTGGAATTGGATAGCGCATATATTGTGGAAATCATCAAACTGCATCACGAGGCAAGTACTAATTTGGAATCGTGAATGGAAACGGAAGAAAGAAAGACCAAACAACACACTGAATCAAGTATTAGAAGAATACACTGACTGGATGAATAGGGAGCGGAAAGAACTGGAAAGGATTGTTTATGACAAAGTTGGATGTGGACTGCTGATGGACGGTGCATACAGCTGGCGAGTCCCAAATACGACAAACGCGCGTCCGGGATTCCACTGCTAGACACTATCCATTCTTGCTTATAATGTTTGTGAATTCATGTAACATCCATACAATACGCACAGTATGTACATGTACATATAAGAGAATGATCGATTTAAGTTGTAAACATCAATGGGAATATTCAAGTAAACAATACCAAGTGGATTTAATCTTAAATGTGCTTCTTAGTTGTACTGTTAAACAAGCGGTGATTTTGGTATTTTCAAGGGATCCGTCTTGAATCTTGAATGCAGAATCTTATACTAAATAAGAACTGTCGTCTAAATTTGAACGAATAGTTTCACAATATTTGAACGCCGAGTTCATGTGAGTCGTTAACGAATCTTATGCTATTTGATAAAACTAATTGGTTGAGCCCCTGAACAAATTCAAATTTCTTATGTTAGTGTCGCTTAATTTGTTTAAATTTGACATGGTTTGTTCTAGTAAAATAATCTTCAGTTAATATCTTACGTTTAAGTAGTTGTCATTCTTGTTTCCTTTCGTACAACTCTACTTGCAAGTTGTATCGGACAATATTGTTTTCAAATAATTTGAGAAAAACAATGATGTAATTGTGTTCTGACTTGGATCATATTGTGATGTTTCCTACTTAAATCGACATAAGTAGTATATGACGATAATCAGGAACAGAATGTCTGGCAGCAGAGAGAAAAGAGGATCGAACAGTAAATAATGGGAACAGAATGCGATTTCTATGAAAATGCAAGAACAATGAAATCTGAGTCATTTTGGGACAATTGATGATCATTTTGCAAATAGAGTATTTACCATATTGCTGTTAGATTTTATTAACAAGTTTTGTAATTTTCTAGCTAATACATTCGATTGTCCCCACTGTTGTTTTTATTCACTACAATGTAACTGAAAATTAATCAGAAGTGAGTTTTTACTTGAACTTCAGTCTAGTCGAAATTCTGTTTTAATCACTGTGAAATAAACCTTTATAAATGATGATTCTGAAAATAGATTTTGTTGAATAAACTTTAACCAAGTTCTGAATTTCAGTGATTGATGAATAATAATTTTCAACAGTCATATTGTTATCATATACGTGGTAGAAATTCGGTCGATCATGTAAAATTCGGTTGACAGAGACAACAACATTATTACTTCATCCACACGATGTTATCGACTTCCAAGTTTACTTGGTTAAGACATTTGAATGTCCACTTACAACTTATCAAAATGTCAATGTATTTAGTTCAGCGAGATGTTCCGATTAGGGACCAGTTATTAAAGTTCATTGACTAAAGAATACTTTCCACACAAACGATGACACGAATGTAGGCGAATGTTTCGTTTTTATTGCATACTCTTGCATTATATAAGTTGGTCAGTTAATTTTGTCCTTATTTCAAAGAACGAATTATTTTAGAATAGAAGTAAGGTTGAAAACTATAGCTTACATGGATTTGATCCAAGCTCACATTCAGATTATTGGATGCATGTACGAAGAACTCGGTTGTCGACACATTACAGAAAACCTTTATTGTCACAGATCCATTGAAGAAAAATGCTTGTGACTTGTTATCATGCAAATGGACTTGAATTGACAAATCGTAGAAATGTGGAACCAATGTACGTGGTAATCTAAAATCCTCTGATGAGTGAATCGACACATTATTGTCATCGCCGATAATTACAGGTGCACTGGTAGTTATTATATCTAAAACAAACGTTTGAAGGAGAATGAGTATTGTTCATGAATCGGTATTAATCAATGAGTGAACACTGTTCACTTAATATTGTTTACTACAACCAGGAGCTAGTCTACTGAGTTCACGGTTTGATCGTACTATAATCCACATGAAAATGAATCATTTTTCTCTACCAACTTCATTTATAAAATACGCCTTCAGTAAAACCAGTCATTTGAGCTTTTTCAAATTTATTTTGGTGTATCTTGGGTCGAAAACAACGGAAAGTAATATGTAATTGATGTATTTGTAATTCATGTTGTTGTTAATCGCTCACGAACTGTGTAGCATTATTCAAAATAGAGTACATGAAGCAGTTATCATTTCGTGTGTTTCAAGTATTTTCACAATGATAAACATTGTATCAATATGGTGCATTTCGTATGGTAATAAAAGCAACACAATCTTTTAGATTATAATTCAATAAATTTGATTTGACACCACAAGGTTGAGGGTGATAAAGATTTTTTGAATTTCACTGAAGTAATTAACTGATCAATGTTAGACCACAATTGAGAACACAAGATCAGTGAACCGTTGTTTCCTCTTAGAATGAGTATTTCAAGATTTCACATCCACAACCCTATCCACGAGAATCAAACTTAGGAAATCCAGTCATGCGCGACCATCTTCCGTTGTCTTCAGTGAGTACGTGACATAGCATAGGAATCTTTAAATTTTGAATCATATGGATAAAGATTAAATCGCAGATCTCCGTTCAACGAGGCTGTGAATGATTAAAGAGCACTCTATTTATAATATTACTAGTCACGCGATAAAATATTTACCTAGTTTCAATGGTTAAGCTACTGCATCGTAATAATAATGACACTGGTAATAAATTTTCAGTCATTAGGTCAAAAACACAATAAGAATTAAATGAAATATACATACTTGTATACGTTGAATCAAATTCAAAAAAATTAGACCTTCTCAATGCTGCAGCATCATCGACTAACATAAACGAAAGAATCAACACGATCAACATGATGAATGATTTCTTTGACCGCATTAAACTTGAGATTGCTAACTTTTCTGCATGTATTGGGTGGAGAGATAGACAGTGCTGTGTGGAATCAACATGTCTTCCATCGGCATTATCCACAACCAACATATTCACAGGATCTTGAGTTTAGATAATTGTCAATCAACGAGGATATTATCTACAAGTATCACAATGTGGTTAGCTCAGTTCTAATTTATAGATAACTTGCTAATGAATAACAAATGAGATCACAGAAAAAAACGTGACTTCTTTTAAAGCATTTAACAGTTCGAGGCAATTTCACGCTTACAGACCGTGATCTAAACTTACAAGAATAAGTTCAACGAAATGAATCTTGTCTAGTGAACTGTTGACCTTTAAACAGTGTCAAGTTACATGACAGTGGTCATATGCAATGTTTGACATGATTGCTTGTTTCTTTTCAAAGCATTTGTGAATGCTGGTCATTGTTCTCCTAAACACTCTACATTTCTTTATTCGGTTCACGACCGTTTTATAGCACGAGGATTATTAAGCCCATTTTGTGATTATTCGTTTATTTTCTTTGATTTTTCATCAAGTTTCTTTACTGTGAAAATGTCAATATCAACACATATTGGAAATATTTTCGTGTGTCCAAATTGAATAAATGTGAATGTTCAATTTGATAAATAAGTTGCATCAAACTTCGTAACCACTTTGACAAGTAACACTTGTTCTGTGGTTACACTGATATAAATGTCTGATGATTGGTGTTTGCTGTTTTCATTTGCCCCATAGAATTGTTCAGAGTAACACTATGAGAGTGTAAATGTACAAATCGTTGATTACGTTTGACATAATCTGTGAGTTCATCATGCTTATTCTTCGGAAGGATGCAGGTTTAATATGTGACCAGGGCTTTTGTGAACAACATTTTGAGTAACATTTTCACTTGTGTTCAAGATTTGACTACGTCCAAAAACCAGCTTATACATCTCTCGAGGCATTTCGGTACTCTTATTACAAATCAGATGACTTAGTATGAAGTCTGATTCAATGCTGAATTGATGGTGTGACGGAAAATGGAGTAGACTGTTGTTTGACCAAGTGGTTCGAAAGGTGTGTAGATATTCAGGAAACTGTTAAACTGAATTCGTGGTCATTCCGATAATTTTACTATCGCTATTCGAAACAATTTACAAGAGATCCGACTTCAAGTAGACGGACGGCAGCCGGTTGAGCATATAATAAATTTATATTCTGAAAAATAATAATTACAGAATTCACGCCAGTTTACAGGCATGATCAATTTGATATAATTAATAACGTTAAACGTGCAGAAAACAAACATGTGATAAAAGAAAGTTTTAAGTGTACTAGTACACTAGTTGTTTAAGTAATACATGTATTACAGCGATCCAAAGCATTATCCGGGAATTTTTAATATTTCTTAAATGGACAGCCTGTTGATTTATGAACGGTGTAATTAAGGTCAATTCGTGTGCCAGATCGAAATAATGATAATTATCTACAACTAGAGAAATTAAAACGAAAACAGATAGCACGGAACAACAAAAAAGTAATTACCAAAATATATTAATCAGGTCTACCTAAATGCGTGTGTCATGTGACACAGTGATATACTGTGATATACTGTTTGTGTTATTCAAATTAGTTAAAGTTACTATGGGCAGTGTTGACATATTGACAGCAAGTGGGTGGTTTTACTAAGAGGATTCACTAATTAAGATGGCTAAACATTTAAGGTTCCTAAAATATCACTTGTGGAATAAGATACACTTAAAGGCGCTAGACCATTCAATGCATTTTCAGAAGAACAGTATGCATCGATGCAGCGAACAAATAGTGGGAGTGATTTTATCGTGCGGATAGGTTGTGGTAGGTTATTCCAGAGTCTAGAGAATTTACAGGTGAAGTAATTCATATAAAGAGATGATTTAGAATGAGTTTGTTTCACTAGTGCCAAGGAATTACGTATGTTATAATGAGAGGTTTCTGCATATTGAATCGCGTGATCGGATGTAAATGATAGTTTATGAAGTAGTTTGAAGAAAAAGATAAGATTTAGTTTGAGTCTCCTCCTCCATAAAGGGTCTAGCCCAAGTTTATTACATCTAGAATTATAAGTTAAGGTACAATCAGCTCCAAGAATACGAAGTGTCTCTGTACTGATTCCAGCCTTAATTTATCGTTTATGAGAGCACTGCTAAGAATAAACGTGCAGTATTCCAGAAGAGGTCTGGCACAAACTTTGTACATTAGAATACGTGACTCAGTGTTGTAAAGATTTCGAGTTATGTAACCTATTAGACGTTGAGACTTAGAGGTCCTTTTTAATATATGTTCTGTAAACGACAAGTCTTGGGAGTATCTAAGTCCCAAGTCTACTACTGTATGTAACTTAGATAACACTACTCCATTTATGGTAACGTCTAGGTTGAGCGATGTATCGCCGAAGCATATCCATCCACATATATGTAGGATTCTTAATTTTTCAGATTTTATTTGTTGGTTGATTGCTGTCACCTTTCACAGTTGAAATCTGAAGCTCTAATCAATGTCGTACGGTGTTGTATATCTTATGTGCTTGAATTGATCATGTCTGGAGATCATATACATGGAAACAATCAAACTATGTGGATTCCTATAAACCGCTGGATGGGTTGACATTGGCAAAGTTCAAACAATTCGAAACAGTGTGTTCTGATTCACATACGATTTGAAATAAGAGAGAACATATCAATAATTCACTTCACAAAGGCTGATGAGATAAAACTAATGATAAAATTTATTGTTCTACTCAATTAGGAATACGGCTAGCAGTGTCTGATGTTATATTTGATTTAAAGATTGTAGTAAATATAGAGACAGAATACACTATGACATTGTATTTGTTTGTTAGGAATGTTGATATTAATTTAGAATCCATTACTTTGAAACTCCAGTCTTGTAAACGTATTTGAAAGTAGCAACCTAAGTAAGACACATATTTGTGCTAAAAGTTTATGGAGAATAGATATTTTCTGTATGAAAGTAAAGTTATTTTGAATGAAAAAATCCTCCGTTTTTAAGTGAATGTCAATTCAATCTACAATTCAAAGTTGTTCATCAATACACAATCTGCCCGTAATTAAGTGATATGCAATGAACACCGAAAACATTTATAACCGATTATCGGTATCACGTTTCAGTATTTTATGGTGTTGAATTGTACTCCAAGTGATTCCTGCTAGTGATGAAAGTCCTCAATCACATTAATATTAACCGATTCCATTACCATATGCATTATTTATAACTTTTGTTGGCATTCAGTGAGTCATCGTTGAGACGAATAATCACAAAATGGGCTTAATAATCCTCGTGCTATAAAACGGTCGTGAACCGAATAAAGAAATGTAGAGTGTTTAAGAGAAGAATGACCAGCATTCACAAATGCTTTGAAAAGAAACAAGCAATCATGTCAAACATTGCATATGACCACTGTCATGTAACTTGACACTGTTTAAAGGTCAACAGTTCACTAGACAAGATTCATTTCGTTGAACTTATTCTTGTAAGTTTAGATCACGGTCTGTAAGCGTGAAATTGCCTCGAACTGTTAAATGCTTTTAAAGAAATCACGTTCTTCTGTGATCTCAATACACATATTCTTTCGACATAGTGACAAGCCAAACAAATTCAAGTTAACTCTCAACAACAGTTTCCAAGCATAAAAGGATCTACTGAAAGAGGAAAAATTACGATGGAGGACAATTAGAAAGGGATCAAACAACTGTTAACTCTAACGTATCAGGATCTCCTTTGAAACGATAGACAAGATTCAAGAAAGGAATAATAAGAAGACAGTAGTCAACAACAGTCTAACAAAAAGAGATAAGGTCATGGCACAAGCTGATACATACGAACTGAAAAACAGGTGAAGAGGAGCATTAGTTCTGACAAGCAGAAATATGTGGAGAACATAGCATTAACAACAGAAAAAGCTGCAAGTTAAGGAAATATGAAACGAATAAACTTTGAGAGCTTAGGAGTCCTGGCAATGACACAGAATGCAGAACAATCACTTTGATTCATGTATAGAGTAACAAGTGTGTGGAACACTTCGAAGAACTCCTGACTGAGTGATCTCCATTTCATCCACCAGAAATCGAAGCATCAGTTACAGAACTCCCTATAGATGTCACTCCACCAGCGATTGAAGAAACCATGATGATGTTCACCAGACAGATCAAGAGTGGGAAATTAATAGTAACTGACAGAATACCAGCTGAAGCATCGAATTCGGACACAGAAGTAACTGTTTCGATACTAAAGAGAGTACGTTAGTAAGAACGAACATCAAATTAAAGTCTACGAACGTCCGCTTCACAGATTTTTGGGTAGGAGATATCGCAGTTGAATATGCCATAATTGAAATTTCTTGGACATCTGTCGCTAAAACTCCAAAGAATTCCTCTAACTAAGAGGATGTAAATTTCATTATTTGATATATATATATATATATATATATATATATATATATATATATATATTTCAAAATCTTGATGAACAAACACTTTAAAACACAAACAATCTTATCAATTTTATGGAGTATAAGTACTAATTGCAAACCAGATCAACGTTTCAAAATTTTATCAGAACATAAAAATTAAACAAATGTACCTTTACAGATAAGCATGCATTCTGGTTATAGCTATAATAATTAATAGTAGTATTAATAACAATAATAACATTAATAACAATACCAATAATGATAACAGTAACAATAATAGCAATTATTCATAAAGTAACTGAGCTTGTATAGCCATTTTTATATCTTTGCACTATAAAACATATTCTCCTCCCTCTGTAATAAAGAAAAATGTATATTGCAATAGTGATAGAATCATTGTACACATACATATACGTTTCAGTGACGAATGGATATTAGAACATTGAAAATATTAATAATAATAATAATAATACCATATGAAAACCAAAATATGAATACGTAACATTGAATTGGAGAGAAACAAGAAAAATGAGTATTTTGTTACAGAGACACAAGTACAGATGAATTGATAAACAGATCGATTGATAGATCTGTGAATTGATAAATCAGTAATCAATTAATTCAACAGAATAAAACTGTCTAATAGTGAAATTGTTGATTAGTCTAAAAAATGCATTCAAAGTAATGTGATTGTATTGGGAACATTTTTATTTAACCAATTACTGATAACATCACGATGAGTTTTTGTCCATTTCATGTTTTCCTTTGACCTTTTAAACAAATCATTTAATCCACGTTTCAGAACATGATTTTCAAGTACTTTTTGTCCAGAATTTTGCATAGCAAGTACCTAGTGAATGAAAAGCCAACCATTTGTATTCATTAATTTGAAAAACAAAAACTTCATAACTACCAAATAAATTAGGTTGACTAGTACGGTAGTAATCAGTTCGGGCGGGTGGGGTGAAAACACCTCAATTCGTGGATTGGATTGCTGTTTGTTCGAGATATGAAGCATACGTCTTGAGTGGACTCTTTGATATAATAACTCCACCAACTAATAAACCGTCAGAAAATGTGGTCAGAATACTTCTTCTATCTGGATTTGTAGTATCTTATCACATCGATTAAAGTTTATCTGGCTGACAGTGTCCAGAATGATAATGAAAACACAGCTAAATTATCAACCTCAACGAAATCACATCACTCAACTCATGCAAATAACCTGCACAACTTCTACGTCATGAATAGAAATTTTTTCCTGTGTAAACGTATTTCTTAAATAAGCAGATCTTCGAAGGTTTATGTAAAGACATCCAAAACACCAATATATTCCGTCTATATATATGTACATATCGAGAAATGTCATCAATCTAGAAATGACTTTTGTTTAGATAGAACTATGTGATTGTCTCCAAAAGTGCACTAAAGTCTTAATGTCTAGTGATTAGTACTTAAGCCAATTGTTAAGGGTTTATTGGCACCACTGAAACAATCTCAATGTTTTCAATTTCTCAATTAAACAGATTTTTGAAGGTTTATCGGTGTTAACTGCCTTTTGCTATTTTTTTCAGTGTACGCTTTAGTAATGTACTTGCTTAAACTAATTCAAGATTATACCGGTCTATGTGTTCACTTTGGTAATATATAACAGTGATAACTATTGATTAAGTGTTATACACGAAAACAACCTTCATCTCAAAACATCCAACGTCATATACGTAGTGACTAAATTTAGAAAACGAATAAGAATTTAAGCAAAAATTGAACTAACTTCTTCTTGATCCGGTATGTTATTTAGTGTGTAATGACGTTTGGATAATATTTTAAGAATAACAGTTAGTACACACCTGTAAAATAAAACAAATAAACATACTTCATATCTTGATACACTTTTCATTGACTGCAGAATCACTTACCTGATGTTCCATCCATTCTGTCAACACTATCATATCCCGCTAGTAGTTTAGTTTTATGAATTTTAGCTTAAAGTGTTTTATAATTTGGATTTCATTAAACAATTAACAATTCGAACAGGAGTTGACTGAACTGAATTACTTATATTAATGGATGTTGTTTTGCCAACAATAACATAAAAAGATGATTGAATGCTACAAATGAATTTTCCTGAATCACAACCTCATACAACCTGGAAAACATTCTTGAACTAACAGGTGATGAAATGACTAGTATTACTAACACCATAAAACTCTTCTTCCGTTCATGTGAAAACTAACTATGCCAATGTATTTTCCATCTACATGGTAAATGGTCAGTTGTTCATAATTATATTTTCATACATGTCACTTAACAATTTTTAGATCAGTAACTGCACACATTACTTCATATAAACTGTGAATTAGGCTGAAGTATATTCATAATCACAAAAATAAATAAATAATTAATTAAATATAAACAAATAGGTTTAACTGTATTATTACTAAATGAAAACGTGGCAGACATCAAAAGAATGAATAGAAATTATGAACAATTGGAAAGGATGGCCAAGGTAAAAGTTGGATGGAGAATCCAAGTGAATGTCCTATGCTCTTCAACGAGATATAGCAAGCGTTAGTAAGTAAGTGATTGCTGAATTGCAATCATTTATAAACTACTTGAGCGATGCAGAAGTAAAAGAATTGGATTGAACCAATATATCGAAGAATTGGATTGCTCGGGTTTATATATCCATATATATATCATATCCAAAAAATGCTTGCTTGTAAAGACAAACAAACTTTGAAATATATATCAAAGTTATTCTAGCTAATATAGTAGTATTACAGAATCAATACTACCTACCAAGATATGTGAAATAATGTGATAGAAAAATAGTATTTGGATGATGGAAATTCGAGAATATGACAAACCTTGTTCACAATCTTACTGACAGAATGCAGTCACTACTTAGGTTTCCTTCTGTTCTAAATAAACCATGATCTATGCTAATCATAAATACTTATTATACACCCTATGGATTCAAAACGTGTCAGCAAAATCTTAATGTCTATATGCCTTTCAGATTGAATATTAGTTCTTCCTTGACATTAGAAAATATATTATGAATTCCACAGTTAAATTCACTAAGCAAAATGTCACATTCCACTCTTCTATTTTTAACTTTATTAGGTACTTCTAGTTTACTGTGTACAGAAACATCTATTTGAGTTACCCATGTTGTGCTTATCTATACTTGAGTCAACGTGTAAACTTCATACATGTATGAAAGTGAAAACAGAATGCCGATATGAAGAAACTCCAGATTCCTTCATTGAAAATCAATAAATTTTATTGGTAATGCAATGGAATAATGTTTGTTAATTCCTTATTACGATGCTAATATAACGAATAATAATTGTTGCCAAATTTTCATTGGACCCACTGTAATCATTATTCTAAATGTGATATTATCTACGAAGGTAAACTGGATAGTCGAAATATGAAACAAATGTTGATGGAAGGAATAATTTTAAGTGATTTGTGCAAACCAATTGTATTACTTACTCATTATGACGCCCAGAGTTTGCGGTTTGGTGATACTTGCAAATGTCATTGAGATCATCAGATGAAGCGCTAAATAAGATGGAGTAGTACAAACTAGTCTTAATTTTATTGACTATCTATATTACGTGTAATTAAATTTACGTTTTTATTCCACAAACAGTTAGACCCCTTTTAGTGCATTGCCAGTAATTTGAATTCGAATGTGATTTTTCAAAAATTGTGAGGCAGCCAACCTCTAGTCTGTTTTGTCTAATTGGGGGATATGAATCAGTTTCAAAAACCAATACTTATCACTTAAATGAAAGTAATAAAAAGGCTTAGCATTATTTTAAACATTTCAGAGAACATAGAAGATGTGGGGTGAGCAGACTCTACATATTTCTAAGGTATTAACGCTTGTTGCTTAGTATAAAAAAATGTGAAGTAGAACAGTTAGCAAATTTAATGTTACGCTTAAAAAAATCAAAATGCCAACACTTGACGACATGACAATCTGATTATGTCTCCACATCTAAACTGACATGAACGAAAATCTTTCTTTTCTGAAGGTAGAGACGGTATGTTAGGTTGACCTAACCAATCAGATGTTAGTAGACGTTCAGATAGATCAAATGCTGTTACGTGGCCACATGGTAAGAAAAAGATATAATTATGCGTTTATTGTAGTTGATGTTTGAATTATACGCCTGGTGTAAATTACCACTACAATATAAATTCATGAATATATGCATGGTGTCTAATAATATTGATTAAGTTTCGTCACACATCTTCGCAAGCATTTCAATTATGTTTGGGGTGAATGGAAATACTAACTTTAAAGAACCAATCCTATTTATGTCACAATGCAATATAGTTGGCATATAAAGAATTTATTGACCGTGGCTCGTTAACTCAATTGAGACGAGATGCTGCAATACATTTTGTGACACTGCAGTAAAACGTTTACAAAATCGATGATCACAGAAACATGAATATAGTAAAACATAAGTTGTTACGACCAAGTTTTGCTCGTTCTAGTTATTGAAGTACGGACTATCGATCTACTTGCAAATTACGAACCCAAATTAATAACAGAACCAAACTCCAATTTGGATACCAAATTTATTCGTAATTCACAAATAATCGACCAAATGTCGTTCTAACAACAATAATTATAATAATTACAAAACAAACCTTCAATTTTGTAGGTTCCCGGAGCAAAACTCTCAAATACCAAACCAAAGATAGAGAGAGCACCAAAATACCAAACCGAGGACAAACCAAAATGTCCGAAATAATGATATAAACAAACAAGTTCAAAGTTAAGTAAAACAATTACATCCAAAAACACAGTAAATTAATAATGTACAATAAAAAGGTTTTAATTTGCCAAATGTCTTCAGTTCTCCCGTAACACTCCCGACCAAAAGAACCTTGGTTCTTTTCACAGACAAACAAATAAGCAACAATAATCCAAATATATGCATCACAAACAATCAACAACAAACACTCAATATACCAACAATTTCGTGATCCCTAGGACTTACACCAGTACGCCTAGGGACCCGAGTAGCTACCTACCATCTACGGCTTCAAGAAGACACAGTTTTCTAATATCTCTCACTAGGATCCCCTTTTTTGTCCTCAATTCTACCTGCCTCACTAATCTATCCTTACTTGGTAACACTCTCTGCACTAGACCCAAGGGCCATTTGTTTTTCTCGGAGAACTCGGAACATATCATTACTAAGTCACCCTCTCGTATGTTCCTCTCTAGTTGGGTCCATTTGTATCTACGCTGTAACAACGAAACATATTCCTTAGACCAACGTCTCCAAAATACTTGTGCCAAGTAATTCGCTTGCTTCCATCTCTTAGAATACCTGTCATTAGATAGGACGTTAGTGAGTTCGGCGACGTTCTCTCTCAATAGTAATAGTTTCGCTGGTGTTATTGCATCGAGATCATTAGAGTCGTCCGTAACCGGAACCAAGGGTCTATTGTTAATTATACGCTCAGCCTCTACCATGAACGTTTCAAAGCATTCATCTGTTAAAGATTGTTCCTTTACAAGAGCACCCAATACCCTACGTACAGAGCGAATCATGCGCTCCCAAACTCCTCCCCAATGACTAGCAGCCGGAGGACTGAAATGCCAGTCAATCCCTTTTCTTAGCAAATCAGAGTGTATACGCTCCTGCACCCAATCCTGAAGACATTTTCTTAGCTCACGTTCAGCCCCCACCAGATTTGATCCATTATCACTGTATATCTCTTTTGGATAACCTCTCCTGCCGATAAACCTCATCAATGCCATGATAAATGAGTCTGTGGTAAAACTATATGCAACTTCCAGATGCACAGCTCTCAACCTTAAACATGTGAATACACAACCATATCTCTTCTCGGTACGTCTACCATGTTTGACCATAATGGGTCCAAAATAATCTACACCGACTGATAAGAATGGATACTCACCATCTTCTATTCTGCTCGGAGGTAGTGGCGCCATCAGTTGTTGGATGGGGCAGGCGTTCCTCCTTTTACAATAAACACAATCCTTAATCACTCTCCTCATGGTCACACCACCCCTCAGCACCCAAAATTTTTCTCGAACTGTTGCCATTACCTGTGTGGCTCCAACATGCCCTTCCAAAATATGATAATACTGTAGAATTAAATTTGTAATTCTATGCTTTGATGGTAATATTATAGGATGCTTCCTCGACTCGGGCCAGGAACTAATTTGAAGTCGGCCACCAACACATAATAATCCGTTTAACATCATTGGATTGAAGATCCGCAACGGTGAATTTTTTATTTTCGCCTTGCTAATGGTATCAGACGACAATATTTCAATCTCTTTCCGAAATACTCTGCGTTGGACATATCGAATTAAATCTAAACAGGCTAAATTTAATTCATCAACTCTGAGCATACCCACCTGTAGAGACAGATCTGTTCTACCAGAGCGCATGATCAATAGATATCGTTCGAATCGGGTTAACCATGCAACAGCCTTAAGTAATTTAGTCCAATCTGAATAGTAATTAATAAGTAAATCGACGGAGGATTCTTCAATTAATACATGCGTGGACATAGCTTTCTTTAATTCCAAGAGATGGGGATCAGGACCTCGTATATCAGCAGCAGGCCAAAAGTCCTTTGGCATCCTCAGAAAATGCGGACCCTCCTCCCATAACTTGACGTCATTGATGTTAAACTTGACCCCTCTGGATGTGAAGTCTGCTATGTTTTCATTAGAGGGTACGAATCTCCATTGGTCCACTTTAGTAAGACTATGAATAGTCGAAATCCGGTTTGCTATGAATGTTTCAAACTGGCTTTTCTCATTTCTAATATAATGTAAGACAATCATAGAATCCGTCCAAAATCTAACCTCTGCAAACTTAACATCTAACTCGAACTGCAGCTGGGACCCCATGCGAGCTGCTAAGACTGCAGCTGTAAGTTCCAAACGCGGTATAGTTTGAACTTTCAAAGGGGTTACTCTTGCCTTAGCCATAATAAGATGAGAACATACTTCAGTGTCATGGATGTGAGAGCGGACGTATGCCACTGCACCATATCCAGTTTCCGAGGCATCGCTGAAAATGTGAAGTTCCAGGAGCGAGCGATCCGACTGCATAGGCAATACGCAACGTGGAAAACTAACGTTCTCAACCCCCTGAAATTCACTTAAAATCTGTAACCAATGTCTGCTTTCCTCATTTGGAATCTCTTCGTCCCATGCTAGTCCCAATTTACCTAAACGTTGGAGTAACTGCTTCATTGGAAGTATAAACGGTGCTAACAATCCCAAGAGATCGTAAAGTGAGGCTACACTCGACAATATACCTCGCCTAGTGAGGGGACGTTTCGGTATGCGAACTTTAAATTCAAACGAATCAACCATAGTATTCCAGAATAATCCCAATGTGCGTTCCGTAGGAAGCCTTTCAAAGTCGATCTCTCTTACGGCTTCTGCTCTTTCCTCTGGATGAATTGATTCGAGAACTTGTAAACAGTTACTTATCCACTTCGTAAGTCTAAACCCACCTTTTCTGAGGAGTAAAGCAAGGGTTTTTGCTAGCTCAATTGCATCCTGCACGTTGTCGATGGAGGCTAAATAGTCGTCGACATAGAAACTCTTATCTACGACGTCCTGGATATCTTCATTAAATTCCTTACCGAATATATCTACCGTCTTCTAAAGAGCGAAATTAGCACAAAAAGGGGACGACACGGCTCCAAACGGATGAACTGTTAAACAATATTCCTTAGGCTTTCGTCTGATATCACCGTCTTCCCACCACAATAGACGAAACGCTCCCCTGTCTTGTCTCGGGATCTTTACTTGAAGAAACATCTCTTCAATATCAGCAGCTAATGCTACGTTACCTAATCTAAATCGTAGAAGTACACCGATCAAGCTATTTACAGTATTTGGTCCTCTGAAAAGCTGGTCATTAAGAGAACAACCTTGGTAGACAGCCGCACAATCAAAAACAATTCTCAATTTTCCAGGCCTTTTAGGGTTGATAACAGGATGATGAGGAATATACCAACAAACAGCATCATGGTCGAATTCTTCTTTACTAGCTTCAGTGATGTAGCCCTTACTTAAATGTTTATTCATCACAACTTGATATTTCTCCAAAAGACTGTTATCTTTCATAAACCTCTTTCTTAAGCATTCTAGTCTGCGTTCAGCTAGTTCCAAATTATTCGGTAGCCTTGGCTTATCATACTTCCATGGTAGACCAACTTGGAAATGACCACCCTCCAATTTAAACGAATTGCTAACTATTTCTAGAGCCTTTTTATCCTCGACAGAATATCCATTACGAATCGTATCTGTATCTTCAAACTCATGATTATATAATCTTTCTAAATCTCGCAAAATATCATTAGCGGAACAATGACACCATTGAACTTGATGTAGAGACCTTGATACTCCCTTAGGACCTATAATCATCCAACCGAGATGAGTACGCACAGCAAACGGATGCTTCCTGTCCCCCAGACGTTGTTCCAAGACCCAATGTGCATCCGGAGCATCACACCCAATCAATATTCCTACAAAATTACTTCGCAACCTCGGGAGGGTTATGTCCTTTAGGTGTTTCCATCGCTTCAGTTGGAGTTCGTTTAAAGGTGCTGCATGATCGATCGGAAGTTTCTTGGTCGTGTAAACTTTGTTGATCTTTATAGAACCCCGTTCATCTAATGAAAATACCTCTAAATTTACCTCCAAACATTCAAAATTGGTAGTCCCGTTCACAGTCGCCACCTTTATCGAAGTCTCTTTACCTTTAATACCCAACTGATTAATTAATTCTTCACATACAAGAGAAGTGTCCGAACCACTATCTAGAAGTGCATATGTTTCCAAACATCCTTTGGGACCGTACAGTCTGACTGGAACAATACCCAAACAAACCCTTGAGGAGTTCCAATCCTTAGCTAAATTCACCATATGGCCATCAATACTATCAATATGCAATATCGAATTATGCCTAACCTTGCAATTCTCAACGCGGCACTTGAAGCCTGAGTTGCATGACATAGCTATGTGACCTTTCCTCAAACATAAGTAACATAGACCACGTTTTCTTACCTCCTGCCTCCTCTCTTTTACATTCATTTTTGATAACCTTGGACAATCTGTCGCCTCATGATCACCTACGCAGATTTCACAACGTGGTACCTTGACTGAGTTATTTGGGTCTCGTCTAATTGCATGAAAGCGTGATCTCCTATCCACTTGGCCTTCAGAATTCCTTTTACTGAACCTTGAGTTACACTGTACTAATCTACCATAACGGGTTCGGGCAATTCTGGCCCTCTCTTCTACGAAGACCACAAATTCTTCAAAGCTCGGATCCTTCCCATGCATCATAATCTTATCGGCGACTTCCACCCACTTATTCTGCAATTCTAGTGGTAGGCATGAAACTATTATCTCCAAATTAGCCGTAGAATTGACGTCAGACATGTATCCCATTTCCTTCAATGTTATACATACATTACGTAACTTAATCGCAAAGTCAGTTAATACGTCAGCTGATCCTCCGACAGATTTATGGTTTAATAACTCAGTGATTAGTTCTCGTGCAACAAGATGCTCTTTACCAAATAAATCATATAAAATTCGTTTAGCCCTATCATAGCCTAAATGACTGGGCAAAGAAACGCAAGATTCGATTGCTGTTCTAGCCTTTCCTTTGCAATAATATAATAAATACGACGGCAATTGGCTCTTATCTGACAGTTTACTCTGTATAAGGCTATTAAACTGACTGATGAAACGGTAATACTGACCCGGTTGCCCATCAAAATACATCATATCGATCTTAGGTAAAACCATGTTACTAACCATTGTATGTAACGTGTCCTTCAGTTCGCCAACCCAATCGACCTTTGAGATGTTACGTACGTTCCCTGAGTGACTATTACACCCAGTATCACAATCCAAATAATTTTCCACTTTAGCATTTATCTCACATTTATCTACAGGTAACCGTTCTTCGTCCTCGACGGCCTTGCATTCTAGTTCAGCGATATCAACCTCTTCTTGAAGATCTAACATCTTAAGTTGCCGTTCCAATTCAAGTCTCTTTTCTAAATTCCTTTTCCTCAGTAATGCCTTATCTAACCTTAACCTAGAAGCACTTAGTTGGCTAGAGGACATACTATTAATACTAACATCATCACATTTATCATCATTAACATCAGACATACCGCAAACAGCTTTAGAAATTTTACTATCCATTTCGTCATTTTCCTTCAGCCTTTTGCTCCGCGCTTCCATCGTATTGATTGTTCCAAGGAAATCGATTACCAAAACAATTACGAGTTAATCCACACGAAACCGACCAATAAGATCAGGAAATTGAATCCAAATATCCAGAAAATCCAAGGTATAAACACAGAACCAATAATTGAAGAACTTTATGTTACGACCAAGTTTTGCTCGTTCTAGTTATTGAAGTACGGACTATCGATCTACTTGCAAATTACGAACCCAAATTAATAACAGAACCAAACTCCAATTTGGATACCAAATTTATTCGTAATTCACAAATAATCGACCAAATGTCGTTCTAACAACAATAATTATAATAATTACAAAACAAACCTTCAATTTTGTAGGTTCCCGGAGCAAAACTCTCAAATACCAAACCAAAGATAGAGAGAGCACCAAAATACCAAACCGAGGACAAACCAAAATGTCCGAAATAATGATATAAACAAACAAGTTCAAAGTTAAGTAAAACAATTACATCCAAAAACACAGTAAATTAATAATGTACAATAAAAAGGTTTTAATTTGCCAAATGTCTTCAGTTCTCCCGTAACATAAGTGATTACAGAATAGAAATATTTAGTCACTAACACTTTTACACTACGTTAACATCGTTTGCTGAAATATGTTACCACTCTTCAATAAATAGCGATGTAAATTTCGATTCCGTTATGGAAATTGGAATGAGGTTCAACTTAATTTAATAGTTTGATGCATACAATTCATTCATCTAACAACCAACGTCTACCATATTCAACATCCGATTACCGACAAATTTATACAGAAAAATTACATTGGTAATTATCTTCAAACCTTAACAACCATCATAGTTTAAATGTGATGTAGAGAATTATCAGATTAATGACACGTAGAAAAAGTGGTCAAGTAGGATTACTTAATATGTAATGTGAAATAATGGATGCTTTGGAAACCTGAGCCAATTGTCGCGATTGAAAAACTATTGGACATACTACTTAACAATTTGAAAGTAGTCAGCTGAATACAAATTTTATGACTGAATGAAAATTGTGGACATGCGAAGTATACTGCCATAAGAAAATATTCTGTAACTGAGGTAAGCAATGTAATACATTTCAAAAAGTGGTTTATCACTCTAAACTTACGCTTTAGCAGTTGGGCGAGTTGCGCTTTTCCCTCTGAAAACAATTGAAAATGTTAATGACATTTTGATTTGGCCTACATTGAAAATTTCTAAATGAATAAATCTGAAATTTTCAATAATTATTTACTATTTCTGAGATAATAAGGTAGATAAATCATCATCAGTTAGGTTTAACTATACTTTTGCTTTCAGAAATAACGATGTAGTAGCTGTATATTACTTGGACTATGAAAATATTCGACTAATAGAAATGAGACTTTTCACAGTACAGACGATGACTATCAAAATGATGAAGGCATTAAACACTTGCTTCTTGCTAGTTTGGGAGTATTCAGAACTACAAAGGAACAAATCTGCATAATATCCAACACAAATGTTTTAGATCTCTTGGTAAACAAGGTGCTTTCAGATCACTGAGTCTGAAGTTATGGTCTGCAAATTAATTCACTTCATTGACGATATTTGCCTAAAGATCATCCAATTTCATTGGTAATGTTTGCTTCATTCGTGATATGACTGAAATCCACCTAGTAGAGTAGATCGTTGCGAAACCACATTTGAGTTATTCTCTATGGGACAAATGATCGAAATCTGTAGTTACATTTATTTAGTTTTACGTGTATCATGAAATTGTATTAACTGTATATGGAATCTAACTTTTTATAATCAATGTTCAATCCAGTAAAAACGTGAATTAACAAGGGGCTTATTCGAAAGGATCAATCGAATTTGCACTAGCGATGCAGTTGAGAGAGACAAGTAAATGTCTTCACTGGAGCACTGTTGAATGACAGGTACTAACTTGAATTTATAAAACGTTGGTTGAGCAAAGATGTAATAAGAAATACTAAGTTCTCGGCATCCAAGTAGCGAGTCTATATCACTGCACCATTAAGAGGTAACTCACATGGTCTTATGGTAGGACTCATTAACATAAACATTTCTAGGTCTATGTTTCATAAAATACTCAAAAAGCATGTGACTAATTGTACCACAACTCATTCCATCTAACAGTTCACATGTATGTGCTGAAACACATAAATACGAGAAGTAATCTCGATCTGCTGGTAAGGGTGGATGTAAACAACTAATTGGCTATAAAATCGAATGAATCCCAAGCAGTAGATAAGGTCACAGAAGTGACAGATATCTTCCTCTACTGAGAACCGTTTCATTGAGACTTATCATACGTTCAATATCAAGTCAGCGTTTGTAGTGTTGTTCAGAAGTGTTCAAGAGAACATACTAAAGTTTATCGAAGTGATAACTATACGAAAACTGAAGCCACCGTTTTGTGCTCAAAATTTCCTGTGCAAATATATCACATAATTCTGAGAACGTACATCATCTTTTCACAGAATAGTTAAACTAATACTGTTATTACTAATGAAGTAGGTGAAAGTATTTTCATCTAAAATTATAAAGAACATTCATTACTTAATTACTTACTTACTTACGCCTGTTACTCCCAATGGAGCATAGGCCGCCGACCAGCATTCTCCAACCCACTCTGTCCTGGGCCTTCTTTTCTAGTTCCATATAATTCTTGCTCATTTTTCTCATGTCTATCTCCATTTCTCGGCGTAATGTGTTCTTTGGTCTTCTTCTATTCCTTTGGCCTTGAGGATTCCATGTGAGGGCTTGTCTTGTGACGCAGTTGGGTGCTTTCCTCAATGTATGTCCTATCCCCTTCAGCGCTTCTTCCTGATTTTTCCTCCGCTGGGATCTGCTTTGTTCTCTCCCATAGCACGTCGTTGCTAATAGTGTCCGGCCAACGGATCTGAAGTATTTTGCGTAGACAACTGTTAATAAACACTTGCATCTTCTGGATGATGGCTTTCGTAGTTCTCCAGGTTTCTGCCCCATACAGTAGAACTGTCTTGACATTTGTATTGAAAATCCTGACCTTGGTGTTGGTTGACAGTTGCTTTGAGTTCCAGATGTTCCTCAGTTGTAAATATGCTGCTCTTGCTTTGCCGATCCGCGCCTTCACATCTGCATCAGATCCACACTGTTCATCAAAGATGCTGCCCAAATATGTAAAGATTTTTACATCTTCCAAATCTTCTCCGTCAATTGTGATTGGATTGGTGCATTCTATGTTGTATTGGAGAATCCTGCATTTCCCTTTGTGTATATTGAGACCTACTGCTGCTGATGCTGCTGCCACACAGTTCGTCTTCTCTCTTCAGATGTTGACGTCTTCATGATCCAGTCGATCACCAGGAGAAAGAGAACGGGTGAGAGTAAGCAAGCTTGCCTAACACCGGTCATCACTTCGAACGACTTTGTCAACTGTCCTCCATGCACAATTTTGCAGTGTTATCCATCATATGAATTCTGTATGATATTGACTATCTTCTGAGGCACGCCGTAGTGTCGAAGAAGCTTCCATAGTGTTATTCTGTCTACGCTATCAAATGCCTTTTCGTAGTCAATGAAGTTGATGTAGAGTGATGAATTCCATTCAATTGATTGTTCCACAATGACCCGTAGAGTTGCGATTTGGTCTGTACACGATCTATCCTTACGGAATCCTGCCAGTTGGTCACGAAGTTGGGCGTCTACGCAGTCCTTCATCCTGTTTAACAATACTCTGTTGAAGACCTTTCCTGGTATTGAGAGAAGAGTGATGCCCCTGTAGTGATCACAGTTGCTGAGATCGCCTTTCTTCGGTGTTTTGATCAGAAGTCCTTCTTTCCAGTCTTTTGGTACTTGTTCTTCGTCTCAAATCTTATTGAAGAGAATGTGGAGTATCCTTGCAGTTGCTGCTACGTCTGCTTTTAGTGCCTCTGCTGGAATGTTGTCCGGTCCTGCTGCTTTGCCATTCTTGATTTGTCTGATGGCCATGCTGATTTCTTCAATTGTTGGTGGGCCAACGTTGATTGGGAGGTCCGTGGGTGCTGCTTCGATGTTGGGTGGGTTCAGTGGAGCTGGTCGATTCAAGAGTTCTTTGAAGTGTTCTACCCACCTGTTTTGTTGCTCTTCAATGTTGGTGATTACCTCGCCTTCCTTGCTTTTCAGTGGTCGTTCTGGTTTGCGGCGATTTCCAGAGAGTTTCTTTGTTATGTCATACAGTTGTCTCATGTTCCCTTCTCTTGCAGCCTTTTCCGTCGTCTTTGCTAGATCTTCCACATATTTACGTTTGTCGGTTCTGATGCTCTTCTTCACTTGTTTGTTTACTTCTGTGTATTCAGCTTGTGCCTTGGTTTCTTGTACTCTTGTTCGAGTGGTATTGATTGCTGCTTTCTTGTTCCTTCTTTCTTGAATCTTATCCAGTGTATCAACAGTGATCCATTCCTTGTAATGATGCTTCTTGTGACCCAGGACCTCATGACATGTTGAAGTGATTGCCTCTTTGATCCCCTTCCAGTTGCTCTCCACAGTAGTTCCTTCTCAATTGAGTAGATCATGAAAGGCCTGGAACTTGTTGCTGAGGGCTAACTTGGATTTGTTGAGTTTGTTAGTATCCTGAAGAAAGGCCGTATTGAACCTTTGTGATATTGTCCGCCCCGTTGTCCAGTGCTTCTTGAGTTCCAATTTGATCTTGACGACCAGCAAGTGATGATCTAATGCTATATCGGCTCCTCTTTTGGTTCTCACGTCCTCTATAGTCCTCCTGAACGTTTTGTTGATGCAAATATGGTCGATTTGGTTTTGCGTGGTGTGATCCGGTGAAGTCCATGTGTTTTTGTGTATGCGTTTATGTAGGAATAAGGTGCCGCCTATGAACAGCTTATTGAAGTCACATAGATTTGCAAATCTCTCACCATTTTCGTTTCTTTCTCCCTGTCCGTGTCGTTCCATGATGTCTTGATATCCAGTGTTGTCCGTCCCAACCTTGGCGTTGAAATTTTCCATCAGAATCGTCGGTCCTTTGTTGGGCACTTCTCGACGATTGACTGCAGCCTATTGTAGAATTGGTCTTTAGCGTCTTCATTGTAGTCGTTGGTAAGCGCATAGCATTGGATGACGTTCATTGAAGTGCCCTCTTTCTTTGTTTTGAACGAGGCTTTGATGATCCTTGGTCCATGAGATTCCCATCCTATAAGCGCATTTTGCGCTTGTTTGGACAGCATCAATGTAACTCCTTGTGTATGTGGGGCATTTTCTTCTTCATGGCCAGAGTATAACAGGAGCTCTCCTGTAGTTAGTCGTTGTTGTCCAAATTGTGTCCAATGTGTTTCACTGATGCGAAGTACCTCTAGGTTGTATCTTCTCATTTCTGCAGCAATTTGGAAGGCTCTCCCGGTGTCCCAAATTGTACATTCATTATTCTACACAAATTCTTACTCATTCATTATGAATCTCCACGCTTCACGAATATGTTCCCATAGAAGTGTCTGGCCGATAGGATACAATGCCACAGATGAAAGTGCGTCCAATAAATCCTGAGGATCCTTTTGATTATTTTTTATGACCCATTCCAAATGTCTAAATTATCGATAACATGATAAGTAATAGCCCATTTCAACAAAAGTATTTATTTGTATTTAACTTTGAATTATTCAGGTAACAGAAGCTAAACGAAGTAGGTAATGGAATATTTGAAAGAGATACAAATATTTTTTTATTATTTATGCAAAATGGTTATTCAAATTTTTTCTAATTTGAAGCATGAACTGATTAATATTAAACAACCATTGAAAGCTTCGACGCACTGGACAGTGAACTGCTGAGGAGTCCCAAACGTGGACGAAACGGACGTCCAGTACTTCCGTGTATTCAATGATGGCCCAACATTGATCAGTTTATGATGTCAATTAAACAAAACTCAACAATCTCCACAATCCTATACTGGTATTCAAACTTTGCTCTGTTTGTCGATAAATGTCGTGTCAGATTGAAGTTAACCACAGTTATTTGAACTCCAAACTTTGTTCGGCTAAATGAAAGTACATATCTCATAACCAGTGGTTATTGTTAATCCATTGCTTTTTCAATATAATCATACCTTAAACATTTTTAAAATATTAGTTTGCTTCATTACATGTAATTTTAACCCATATTTACCCGTATCGGTGACATATATATCCTTTAATATTATAAGCAAACTCATTAGCTGAATTAATGAATGCTGAATGCGTGGTCTGATGACAGAAAGCTAACATTAATCAATTGATTACTCATAAAACACTAAACTTCATATATTAAAAGCGTCTTCTTACGTACTATCAAAGCACTTGAAAAAAAACACAGTATTTACTAAAATACGTAAACACAAAACTATGAATGATCAAACGATATTGAGAGATATATATGGTGTAAATTACTGATAGTTTAATGATCATATAAATACAACAGCACGAAATATGTATTAGACAGTCAATACATCACGAAACAATCCATGTATTTTATTGACTCATATATGTTTGCATATATTGTACTAAAATAGCAACCATTCATTTAATTTATTGAAAGCTGGCAATCGAAAGCAACAACAAATGAAATGTAATATAACTCACAGTCTTACTATCCACATATCACGAGAACAAGACAATGCCTGTAAAATACTATTTTTCTCATCCTCTTTAATATCCACTTCTAATAAACGTTGTTTTAGGAACTCCCATTCTTTTTGTCCACCGATTCTAATTGCTGTGCAATAAACAGCTGGCCTCAAACTTGGTGGGATCCTTAAACATAAAACGGATGAAAAATTAGAGGATAATCGATAGTACTACATGTAGAGTAAAAAATATCACAAATTTTATGATAAAAATAACTTTATTCGTTCAACACGGAAAAAAACTAAACAAAATAATTAAGTTATTTGAAGCAATCCCCAAGTAAACAACTGATATACAAATTCCATAGATATGGACCAGTCAATACAAGTGAATGATATACAACTTGTTGGTCGCCAATACCTTGCACAGCAACCTCACATTTAATAGATCCAAGGTTGGACATGTCTAAGAATGTAATTTTTCTAAATTTCATTTAGTAATTATTTCAAAATCATAACAGTTCAATAGGTAACTTACAAATTTTGTGAAGGATTAAGCATCCAATTTCTGTAATATTCTGTAGCCATTTTAACGCATGAATGATGTTCAGCTTGACATGCTAGACGAGTTAATGTCAGGCGCAACATACTTAAATAAAAAAACAAGCGAAACTGGTGAAATAAATGAACTTTCAACAACAATTACATTCAATTGTTCTAATCAGTTGTCTTATCTGAATATAATAAACAATTAACTGGAATAATAAAACTAACATAAACACTCATCCCTTTATTTTGTTTATTTATCTTCATTTTATGAATGACGTAACACATTGGATTCAGATAATATAGAAAAATTGTATGTTTTCTCAAATTCCACCGATCGGAGGCGGTAAATATTGAGTGAAATTTCTTCTCACAACACTAACAAATACACACAATCTGTAACGTTTTACATCTCACATCACATGTCTCTGACACACTGACGCAAATACCTACTCAGAAGGTTGTATAACGTCGATTGGATGACCTAATCAGTACACAGTTAATCAGAGAACCAAATGTATAACTGGTATGACTATGTTCGATAATTTTGATGTTAGACTATATTTACTTGGAAAACTTGTACGAGATTGTCATAAAATTAAATTTACGATATAGGCTGTCTACCTTCAGAGTGAACTGAATATATTATCTCAATCATTTTTATTTGGTCAGGCTTGTACAATCGATAATGAGCAAGCTAAGATTGCAAACCTGACAAGTTTCTTTAAAATCCTCTTTCCCCAAAATATCCTAAGATATTTAGCCCTAAAGAAATACTTCACCCAATTGAAAGACAAATAAGTAAACTTACATCGTTTTGTTCATGAGACAAATGAAATCATAAAACTTTCATCATCACATAGAATAATGTTTGTATACAAATGGGAAAGTATACAGGCAAGTATAAATACGATTACATATCGATATAAAAACACCCCGTACGTTATTGAAGGTAACTCCATGTCACAATTATGAACAGTGAATGAATATGTTTAATATGATTATAGTGATAACATGGTTATTTGTCCGGCAAGACTATGATTCATTCACTCATTGTGAAAACTCTTGCAACCATTAATTATATTCTTGTCGATCATTTAATTAATTCTAACTAGTTTTCCTGTTTAGGTCAACTCAATACAATTTAATTGTGTCATACAATTTAACACGTATGGAAGTAAATTTTGTACACATGTGGATTTTAATTACTAACCGGATGGTTACAACTAATTTCTATAGATTTCTATTTGATTAACGATTAATTCTGATTGAAAGTAGTCGTTACATTTTTGTTATAAAATTATTGTTTACTATTTACCGCTTACCAAGAAAAATAAACACAAGTTTAATCCATATATACGGCTATAACCTGGTTAGTTTGATTTATTATTGTAGTAAATTAACAGGTATAATACTGCACCATAAATAACTTTAACAAAACAAAACAGTTTCAACAGAACTGTTAATGAACTTCTAAGTTTTACAGAAATTGTTAACAATATGAAATCTCCATTTAAAAACATTGAAAAGTAATTTTAAATTATTGAATCAGAAAAATCATCCATTGTTGATAAGTATTAGCTGTTAGTTTTATGATGTAAATTGTGGTTTGTAACGAGGTTGTACAAGGTAGCAACAATGTGATTCACAGTGGATGAATTACACGATAGTGATAAACAAACAAAAGAATTGTGTTTCTGTCACTATGTTGAAAACACAAACGTTCAGTGGACATTTGTAAATGATGTGCAGGTCGGTCAAAAATGCACAAATAGAATTTAGTAAATCTACTTAACCTTGTTATCATTATACTCAAAATAGTTCAACAAATATAGCCTTCATCACTTCTGGTTCATTAGACAGTAAACATCATAAAGCATTATCCATTTAAAATCAAGTTACTAATAGTTTATCTAAGAAGAGACGATTAAGCCTTTTATATGCAAGAGTATTTGAAGAAGATGGAAATATATTCAAAGTCCGAAAACAGTCACCCTTCCACACCTTTCATTTTTGAGGTACTTTTCTCACCGTAAAAGTATCCCTAATCTAAACTCTTTGGTTCACTTGAGCGATACGAACTCATTATTTTATATTAATTCTAGCTGTTCCTTCTGATGAAAAATTTCAATTAAATTTCATACATCTATTGTAATTATCAAAAAATAGCTCCGATAGACTTTTTCCATTTTTGTATCATGATCATATTGTTTTAATCATCATTTTATAGAATTTCGCTGAAATATTATTATGGAAACTGATCTTGTAGGGATTCGTGTTAGATATCTATTGTTTTCAATGAATCATATAAATTCACTTGAAACTTATTGTTAGGTTAATAACGACAAGTGCAATACAATATTTGGTTACAGAGAAGGTTACTCAAAATATATTCTCAAACATTCCTTATGTCAGTATTATCTGTTATTTATATTTCAAACCTTTTGAAGTCGGAAATTACTTAACTTATTCACGCATATATTCAATTCAATTATAGTTATAATGTATATACTATAAGTTCCTGACTAACACAATAAAACTTTTTATAGATTTATATCTTCAAAGATGGTGTAACAAGAAACTGTTCATTTAAATATGTAAATAATAAAAGTTTAATTTAAATCGAATGCATATCATATGATATTATGTCTAACAATGAATATAGGTAAGTACACTCACTTCGCCAAGTTGAATAAGTCATCCAAAATTTGTGTTCGTGAATGAAGTGGAATAGCCTAATCATAGGAAATATCGAATCAATTAATTTTTTAATTTGTAAATATAAAGTGATTATCAGTAAAGTTGTGGAGATTGTTAAGTTTTTATTGTGACCAAGAATCGGTCGATTTTATTGTGAATTGGTTCAAGTTAGATATTAACACCGTTGGATGCCATCTTAGTTGTCTAGAGGTTAAGCATTCTCTCGAGAACGAAGATTCTGGGTTCGAATCTCACGTGCGGGATCGTACATATGGACTACTAAGGTGTCCAATAATATTAGGAAACGATAGTCCAGTGCATTCAAGTTTTCAATGATGGTCTAACATTGGTCGATTCACGATCTCAATAAGAATAAAAATGATTGTTCACTATGTGGCTAAAACGATTTCAAATATTACTTTGCTATAAATAAAATGTTATTAAGTCTAAATCATTTCAATTATTGTGACGTCTATACAACCTTAATTGGATAAATTGTTAACCGATAATTCACAATCATACGCTAGTTTATCAAAGTAATTATCTTTCTATAGACCTTGAAAGTGATTAATCTTAAGCATTTTTCAAATAACGGTTACCAGTCACACGATGATCTTTATACAACTGTTCTGTCAATAGTTCCCAGTTATTGTCCGCATAATGAACACGATAAAATCCAGCTTGTTTAATGTTGAATAAATACCAAGAATTTTCTGCAACATCTAGTGTTTGGGTCATTGTCTCTGTTGAAATTAAAGTAAATATTTGTGAAAATACTATGAAATTACTGAATGTATATATTCATAAGTGAACATCATCGCATAAGAAGGATAGGAGGTTAATGTATTATCAATAGTGTATGGAAAACCAAATAAATAATTTAACATGATCCAAATCTACGAAGGTTTAATGTTCAATTATATACATTAAAATAAATCAACATAATCTGAGAGCCATTTCAAACAACAGAGGACTTCATGGATATTTTATCCTAGTTCCAAACATCTCAGAACTTAGTGCTCATGACGCTATATGATAGAAAGCCGAGAACTTTTAAATCTCATCATTGAGGTGAAATCTATCAGTTCACATTTTCACATTCAACTAATCTAAAGTACTATATGCCTGCTGTTCAACTGCATGAGAGATATATGTTCCACTATTAAATTCGATGGATTCCAATAAGTAAACGCTCCCGCTGTGAAACCTTAGGATCTTGGGTTTCATGGTATTTTGCGAACATGCTGACAAAATGCAGTCTTCTAACCACCGTAAGCAAAAATACAAGCATGTTTGGGATGCGATTCTCCCCCTCGAATTTTAAAATGTTGCTTCAGTATTGGGTTGCAGCGGCACTTGAACTAATGATAAGAAGTGAAGTACTTTAGCGTGTCGACCACTCCACTTATCTTGAGAGTCATGTCAGACTTTGTGGTCTGGTGTGTGACGAAATCTCAGCACGGATACAGAAGGCTCGACTAGCTTCCGCCAACTTGCGTCATTTACGGCGTAGACGAGATAGCCGTTTACCAAACAAGGGATGAATATACTGCGCAATAGTTCGTTCCGTCCTAATTTTTGGCAGTGAAACATGGCCGGTAAGAGAAGAGGATATTCGTAGGTTACTTGTATAAATAATAAGTGTGAATGATAATTTGCATAAATCAAATTGACACGATGAAGGTGTTAAACCGAATAGAAATCAATTAGTATCTAATTAGTATCATCATCATCATCATCATCATCATCATCATCATCATCATCATCATCATCATCATCATCATCATCATCATCATCATCATCATCATCATCATCATCATCATCATCATCATCATCATCATCATCATCATCATCATCATCATCATCATCATCATCATCATCATCATCATCATCATCATCATCATCATCATCATCATCATCATCATCATCATCATCATCATCATCATCATCATCATCATCATCATCATCATCATCATCATCATCATCATCATCATCATCATCATCATCATCATCATCATCATCATCATCATCATCATCATCATCATCATCATCATCATCATCATCATCATCATCATCATCATCATCATCATCATCATCATCATCATCATCATCATCATCATCATCATCATCATCATCATCATCATCATCATCATCATCATCATCATCATCATCATCATCATCATCATCAGAAAACTGGTATATGTGTCTTAATTTGGGCTAAATAAGAATAATGACACTTAGAGAACATACTTCTTTTTATTATTCCGTAATATACTACGAGAAAATGAAGTATATTGTCATATGAAAAGTTTGCCATATTGTATGGAAATCATTAAAACAACCTTTACATATAGTAGATTGTAAAACAGCTAAACAAGAAATATCAGATTTCAGTTGTTATGGATAAATAACATAAGTGATCCCACAAGATCAAAATTTATCAATCAATTTTTAATGTCGAAGAATAAATTCCATAGTGAATAAAATCATGGACACACCTCAGTGAGCGCCCTCCACAAATCTTCATGAACAGTATTTTTATATTTGTTTTGATATAGATAATTCTGCAACGAAAATAATACCATAGAAACGATCATCAGAAGGGGTTTGTGGAGATTTTAGAAATTTCACAGATTGAAATCATGAATCAATTGAAGCCAGACCACCATGGAAAACCTGGAAGTACTGGAAGTACTAGTATGGGACTCCTCCAGGTTTTCTATGGTGGTCTAGCTTCAATTTACTCATGATTTCAATCTGTGAAATATATGTATATATATTCAGAAATTCCATTCATTTTTCATTTATTTCTCATCTAAATATAGGATCAACAGATTCAGTCATGATCTCTTGTTATTTCACAATTCCATACAAACTTCATTTTAATTTTTGTCGAGCAACTAATGTCTGAGTAATAACTGATGAGTTGGTCATCATCATCATCAACATCAGCATCAGCAGCAGGAGCAGTATAGTTTTTCACTTCACGGTGAATGGATCACACATATCTGATAATTGGTTTTGAAGATTTCCGTCAAAAATATTTCTGATAAGAGATCTTGTTTCTCGTTAAATACCTTTCTATTTTATTTTACAGTTTGTATGAATTGTGAAGTAACAAGAGATCAAGACTGAATTTGTTGATTCTATATTTAGATGAGAAATACAGGAAAAATGAGTGGAATTTCTGAATATTTTTTTATTATCAAAATGGAATAATCAGAAATTTGATAAGGACTTTTCAGTGTTGGTGTTTAAACATAATAAGAAATTTTATCAATGAAAGTATAACGGTTTGTGATCTATTATAAAGCAATAAAACAGATTAAAATGTATTCCAAACTCTTATATAGTCTGAAACGTTTGTGTTTATTTGCAACCGTTTTGTTATGACAGTCTGATTCGACTATGGAAATATTGAACTTTTGTCGCTGTATACCTCACTATCAGATATATTTCATACGATCTGTGTTTTTCAACTATGTATTCCATTTATCCTTGAAAACAGAATGCATAAGTCATTGACAAAATCAATGTATTTCAAAGCGTATGTGTATCATGTTTGGTCGTTGTTTTTTCAGTAAATTCTATGCAAGGTATTACAAACTTCTCGATTTCTGTGACGTGAATTTTATATAGTTGAAAATTACTACTTTTGAATTTTACATGCTACCAGTTATAGATGATAAACTGATTTCGTCTTCATGTGAGAATATGGATTCTAAACTTTTGCAAGTGTAAAAATATATACCTGATTTAAAACATTTTCACTATAGCGTGACTTTATACCATTTTTCAGTTGTACTGAATATTTGGATGTGAAACTGATGATCTTTGTAGTGAACGTCTATATTTCATAACAGTCTATTGTTTACTTATTTAATTCTGCCTAAGATGGTTTAAAGTAAAGTATATTAGATATTTAATTGTTATTCAATAAGCATTAATGAGGCTTTAGCGTAAACTTAATTTTTTTCCTTTTCGTTCAATCGAAACGTGTGCTTGCGAAATGCACGATTTATTCCCTTATCCTGTTCAAAGTTAGTTCATTTAAGTTAGCTTACCTCTGAAGAAGTGATTTGTTCTAAGTTGCAAAGCATTCAAAACTCAATCCACTACTCATTATGACGAGTGCATCACTTCCTAATTCAAATCACTAAATAATTACAAGATCGAACGGCCATTTCTTAGTAGTGAAAGACTCCACAATACTGTAAAAGCCTATCTACTATGAATAAACATATGTTTACCACTAAGGAATTTCGAGAATTAATTTCCTGACTTTTAGTAAGTTGCTGTGATCAATAAAATTCAACCTAGTCGATAATGTGAAGGTTTCCATTCAATGACACTGGGCGGTTTTTGATCATTATTGAAGTTAGAAGTTTAAACCATTAGGTACAAACTTGGTCGTCTGAATGTTAATAGCTTATTGAGAAGCCTCAAGTTCCGATGTCTGATCATTTAATGTCAAGAATGAGAGTTGAAATGGTTCATATGTTCAAACAATACAGGTGTCGCATGTTTCGAGGTTTACGATTGTTATCTAGCCATAGTCAGAGAATAGTACGAATCCACAAAAATGAACGATGTTTACAAATCTTCTTTGCTATTAGAACTTAGAATTTTCTTATACTAATCACATTACGATTACATATTGTTAAATTAAAGCAGTTATTAAATGGGTTATTCAATAATCACTGGCTATTATTGCTATTTTTCCTTCTTTTACTGATAAAAGGATAAGTAGCACCTGCAGATAAATCTTATTTTACCAAAGAATTTACTGAATATAAAAAAATGTAATAATGATTTTTGAAATACAGTACACATTTAGCTTAAAACCGTTTCTTTGAAATTTTCGACTATTGATGGTTATAAAAAGAATGAATTGATTAATTAGTAAAGTAGATGACATATCTGAAAACTCCAAGTTAACAATTAATATATTAGAGAAAGATAGTGAACACTAACATTCACAATACTATTCTCACAACTTGATACTGGTAAAAACATTACATTTAAAGCAACTTCGTGTTTCACTATTATTATTATTATTATTACTATTATTGTTATTGATGTACTAACAAGTCAGCGTAAATTGGGTAACACTTGGAAACATACAATTACATTCTAAACGTTTGCATAAATGTAGAAAACTGCGGATTTATTACTCATTATAACACTTAAAATACAAAGAATATGCGTTGTGGTTAACATAACTAATGATTTAATAAACATAATCTACATAATAAAAATGACTAATAGTATAAATCATACTATCTTGTAAAATTGTAAACCATTTAGATAAACGGACTAAGCAACTACTGAATCACAAATGATTGTTTCTTTAAATACAAACTAATCTGATTCGGAAAAGATAAAAACCTTTACAAAATATTTTAAGATAAACGAATATAGAAGTAAATATTGATAAATGCAGGCTTATGAAATTTGGTTCGTTCTATTTCATCCAGTCGTGTTGTTTAGCAATGTTTTGCGTGGCAAAAAGACTTATCAGTCAATCATCTCACAAAATAACATTAAGGTGGCCAGTGTGACTAGTGACTAGTGTGACTAGGGGTAGTTATACAGGAATAACAGCATCCAAACACTAATCAATCTGTAAAACACTAGTTTCACAAAGTTGAATACTATCCATCGAGTTATTGATTGTTTAAAAAAATTCCGTGTAATGATTCACTGGCGGATAAAACATAACAGGATAGTTCTAATCGGGTTAATAGGAATAAGTCTCCCCACTACTTTTACTCCTTAAAGACACAAATATCCTTTAGTTGGTAAAACAGTAGTTAGGATACATGAAATTATTGAACCTACTTGTATGGTGAGGGATTTTTCGGCGACTTAGCATCCTGTGGCTCTAAGTAATGTTTTTGTACAAACTGAAATTGGCCATCAGTATTTCTTTGAATGATTACTAATGGGTAATTCATCTGTTTCATCCAGGTATCCATTACGGCTTTAACATTCACATCTTCACCTGCACGCTTTGCTGCCTGAAATTGAAATAAATATTTCTGTAATTAATATTCAATAAAAATAACACTGACTGTTGTAGAATATTTCTGCATTGTTATAATACAATATATTTGATGGCGGACGGAGATTGTATTTATTCTGCAAATTTTGACTACTAATAACATATAAGTATACATACATTATTTCACACATTGTTGACATTTCATTTTCCAATTTAAAAAAAGACATCTGAATACGTTTTCAATCTAGATCTAATGATTAAAGATTATATATAATTTGATAATTCTAGCTTTAATGTTTGAGATCATGAGTCGATTGAAGCCAGACCACCATGGAAAACCTGGAAGCACTCCAAAGTAGTTTTGTTCTATTTTGGGACTCCTCAGCGGTGCACACTCAAGATCTCGCCTCGCGAGATTGTAACCCAGAACCTATCGGTCTCGCGCGCGGATGCCTAACCTCTAGACCATTGAGCCAGCATCCAATCGTGTTAATGTCTAACTTTAACTAATTTACGAAATTGAACCACACATTCACCATTGTCTTCAGTGAGTTATTATCTCACAACTGACCCGGTTGAACTCCACTGGTCACTGCTTCTCACAATAGGACAAAACGGCCCTTCATGGTGGTCTAGCTTCAATTGACTAATGATCTCAACTATTGAAATTTTAATTTTGTTTATTACCCTAAAGAATTTCAGATAACAATACTGAACGAAATAATGAAATTGTTTGAATTTCAACTCCTAAGATTACTTGAAAAATAATTTGACCAAGTAATATACTAGATACTCAAATTCTAGTATAAACACGTATTTGTTCCCAACCCCAAACGATAATTGTACTACCTAATGTAGCTTCAATACTCAATGAAATTCAAGTTAACTACATAATGAATATTGATCAGTAGTTGGAATTATTTCTGAAGATGCAAACCATTAACCATGAAACATATAAACTATTTCATTTAATAATTTAAATATTGAACTGATAATTCTCGTGTTTCAATAAATCATAATAGTCAGAAGAACACAGATAATTAGGTAGTTCTGTTGATCTGACAATTAATTTCTCAACAATTAGTACCTGACGCCTGTTACTCCAAATTGAGCACAGGACGCCAACCAACTCTGTCCTCGGTCTTCCTTCCCACTTCTGTCCACGTTTTTTCCATTCTTCTCATGTCGGTCTCCATTTCTCGGCGTAATGTATTCGTTGGTCTTCCTCTACTCCTTTAGCCTTTAAGATTCCAACTGAGGGCTTACCTTGTGACGCAGTTGTGTGTCCTATCCACTCCCAGCGCTTCATCCTGATCTCTTCCTCCACTGCGGTCTTGTTTGTTCTCGCCCATATTAGGCTGTTGCTAATAGTGTACGGCATACGGATCCGAAGTATTTTGCGTAGACAACTGTTAATAAGCACCTGTATCTTCTGGATGACGATTGTGATAGTTCTCCAGGTTTCTGCCAATAAACAGGGGAACTGTCCTGACATTTGTATTGAGAATTCTGAATTTGGTGTTGGTTGACAATTGTTTTGAGTTCCAGATGTTCTTCAGTTGTAAATATGCTGCTCGAATTTCTCAACAATGCATGCTTATAAATTCGTCATGGTTTTATAGGTCAGACTATCAATTCACATCGCTCATTCAAATGATCAGCATTTTCTAATTACGCTTAATTTCCAATATGCTTTCACTTTTATTTATTATGATCATCACATACCCACTCATTACTTCCCTGGAAAATTCCATAATCGTTTAATCTCCATAAGAAAGTTCTTCAAGAACTATGGCTTACCATTACATATTCATACGTACATTAAATATTTAAACAAATTACATTCTCCAGCTTTACTCATTTTCGATGAACTCAAGTGTGATTCTGCTTAGCTACCACCTTTTTATAAACCTTGGTTTTTAAACCATTAAGCACAATAAGACGTAAATTTAATTATCACCATTTATTTATCAGAACCATCTACGGTATAAATAATAAGTGTGAATGATGATTTGCATAAATCAAATTAACACGGTGAAGATGTTAATCCGAATAGAAATCAGTTAGTATCTAAATGAAATATAACATACACCCGATTGGTAGTAAACTATATTAACGCATCCAATCTAATTTCCGTATACATGACACAGAAAATATTGTCATCATCATCATGAAACTGGTATATGTGACAAGAAATATGAGATTTCAGTTGTTATAGATAAATAACATAAGTGATCCCACAAGATCAAAATTTATTAATCAATTTTTAATGTCGAAGAATAAATTCCATAGTGAATAAAATCATGGACACACCTCAGTGAGCGCCCTCCACAAATCTTCATGAACAGTATTTTTATATTTGTTTTGATATAGATAATTCTGCAACGAAAATAATACCATAGAAACGATCATCAGAAATATGCTATATATATCAGAAGAAGTTTGTGTAGATTTTAGAAATTTCACAGATTGAAATCATGAATCAATTGAAGCCAGACCACCATGGAAAACCTGGAAGTACTGGAAGTACTAGTATGGGACTCCTCCAGGTTTTCTATGGTGGTCTAGCTTCAATTTACTCATGATTTCAATCTGTGAAATATATGTATATATATTCAGAAATTCCATTCATTTTTCATTTATTTCTCATCTAAATATAGGATCAACAGATTCAATCATGATCTCTTGTTATTTCACAATTCCATACAAACTTCATTTCAATTTCTGTCGAACAACTAATATCTGAGTAATAATTGATGAGTTGGTCATCATCACCAACATCGACATCGGCAGCAGCAGCAGAAGCAGTATAGTTTTTTCACTTCACGGCGAATGGATAACACATATCTGATAATTAGTTTTGAAGATTTCCGTCAGTTTGTATGAATTATGAATTTTCTTATACTAATCACATTACGATTACATATTGTTAAATTAAAGCAGTTATTAAATGGGTTATTCAATAATCACTGGTTATTATTGCTATTTTTCCTTCTTTTACTGATAAAAGGATAATTAGCACCTGCAGATAAATCTTATTTTACCAAAGAATTTACTGAATATAAAAAATGTAATAATGATTTTTGAAATACAGTACACATTTAGCTTAAAACCGTTTCTTTGAAATTTTCGACTATTGATGGTTATAAAAAGAATGAATTGATTATTTAGTAAAGTAGCTGATCTTTTCCGAACAGCCTTTTCTATTATTTCAATGGGTCTTGTTAGTGAATTTGTTTGTACTATATCATAACGTATATGGAAAGAGTTAATACCTAATAGACTAACTTTATGAAAATCATTAAAATGTTTTATTGAAACTGAAATTAGAACAATCGTTCGTCTTGATACACATTCAGGTATAAATTAATAGAAGCTCAGAACAATGAAGAAACTTATTTCCTTTAATTTAAATATTTTATTATCTTAGTAAATTTGTCTGAATGAGTAAATAACTTTACGACTACCAACATGAATGACTCAATAACTAAAGATAATTATTAGTCTATTTAAACAAGTGTTCATAAATGGCGTTTACAAATGAAATGAGAAAGTATAAGTAATTTCCTGTAATACTTTAAGATGGTGGTTGGAGGTAGTTAACAGGAAATCCTGTGCGGTACACATGAAATGTCGAGTCACCCAGACTGGTGGCCATATTGCGACTTGGTCAATAGGATTTGATCTGTACTAAGACGGAAATGACATACATGACATTGATCGCCACCCAGTGATCTGTCAATATTAAACTGTAATACTTTAGAGAATTGTGGTGTTTATATGAACTAATTATTTCTTCGTACGTAATGCCCACCTGATTTTGAATTCCAAATATAATACGTTCGTTCTCTTTGGTCTCAATTGCGTTATTTCTAGGATTCCTAGTTCGTATAATAACTCAAATACTTCTAATTATCACCAGAAAATATTTGAGAGGCTATCAAGAACATAACGAAAAAGTATTTACTCGATTGCTCTCGATTCTTTATTGCAGATGTAATACTGTTTGTTTAAATACAATCGCTAAAGTGTCATATCATGTTACAATAAAATGAACTTTAAAAAGAAAACTAGATGAGGATTGTTAATTAACTTCAACATACTTTTACACCTGCACGAAATGTGTTTCGACCCATAAATGACTCCATCATTCTCAAAACGGACGCACCCTGAAAAATAGTATACCACGTGATTGGTAACAACTAATTATAATTTGTACACATAGTAACAACTATTTTACAGTTGTTATAAGATACGATAGAATTGTGTCAACAGTAAGTGATTTTGATGAAAGGTATATATATTTAGATATAGTCCATCTACTATCACATTCAAAGGAGAAAAAGCAATAATGCAAACTATCTATACCATTTTCCGCATACCATATCTTAATATATACACACTTCTTTAAAGAGAAGCTCCTTAGAAACGTTTTTGTTTTTTTACTTTTCCAAAGTCCGTAAAGGCGACTATATGTGGATTAAATCATATCGATTGATCACTGATTGACGACGTGGCCATTAGCCTAAAGGAACTCAATAATGCGTGCAGTATATTGAGATATTAGCTACTGGAAGTAGTGGCCAGTTCTAACATTACCTGTGAATTGATATTAATAAACAAGGTGTCAGTGATACTAAGTGATGAGGATTTGGATCTCGATTGAAGTATCATTTCCACCAGGATTTTAGATACAGTCGCAAATAGACTATAAACTAGATTTAAGGCCTTTATTTGGTTCGCTCCTAACGCACCTAACTCACATTCTACATATCATTCCAGCTTCAAACATTTAGTTAAACGCGAGAATGCTTTATTTACATCGAACTTTTGAACATATTGATACAATCTGCACCGTTTATAATGTTAATTAAAGCAAGACCAACATGATTTGAAAAAATAGAATGAATTCACTTTACTTCAAGCTTTCTCAGCAACTGCAAATAGTCTAAAGTCACTATCAATAATGTTATAGTGAATACAGCTTCACATAACTATGTAAAAGAGAACTGAGATGGGTGTTTGGTAATCAATTTAAAATCATATTAAATTGAGAAAGGCACAAGATATGGTATTAAATTAGTTCAAGTGAAGCGTCTTTATATATTGAAATAAAACAAAACAGATAGTCATTTAAAGTAGTCGTATTTATCAATGAATAGGATGAAATAGAACACAGCATAACATGGTAAAGTTGGAAATAAAGAAATGATTGCACGATAAATTGTTATAGTTAAATTTAAAATCAATCAAATATGTGAGTAGCAAAACTTATTTCATTAAAACTCTATTAGTTATTACAAGGAGAGTCTTTGCACACTTTTATACATTGAGTTCAGTTCTGAAACGTTTACAGTGATTTTATAAAAACCGGTTAAGTGGACGTTAGCTGGTTATAAGTTTATTCGAATGCTTTCGAAATATACAAATTTCTAGTAGTCCTCTGATCTGACTCCAACTTCATCGAACGATGATGTCGACAAAATATACATTTCTGCTACCCCTATATGTAATTATCGACTTAATTCGCCCTAGTAAACTACAGAATATGATAAGTAAATTAAGGAATGAATCCTGGGTACGTAAATTTCATATACTCGTTGATCAAAAAAGACAATCAGTGAAACGAAGACAAACGTGTCAACCCGATTTGATCAAGCGTGACTCAGTATTTGTAGTCAGATAAAAATAAGCTAAAAACGTGATGAATAAGGTAAGCGATACAAACACATACACGCGCATTAAAAAAAGTCAAATTAAGTAGGCAAATAATTGTCAAGGTCGAGATGTAACTCATGAAAAATAAATACATTGGTCTGTTCGCAAGCTAGAGTAACCCATTTGAGCCTTATATAACACTAGACACTACAGTTATATTCGTTATTTATTAAGTAGTCATTGGTTGCACTTGTAAAGACCTTGATTCCTTCCAGACAAGAAATTCTGAGAAAAAGTTCAAATAACGTAAAGTAAATATCCCCCCTACTAGTTTCTGTATACTTCCCACCACAGGTGCATGTAAATCTTCAAATGATGTCACGAATGTGTTCGTTTGATGATCGATTGGTGTTGTACAATGAAATCCACTAAGCTGTAGGAAAGCTCCGTTTAAATACCTACACTCTCTATGTACCTTGAAAAACAGGAGAAAACAGACTCTTTGTTACAGTTAAAAAATGAGTTGATTTATTTGTCAACATCCTAATGCAAGTTTTATGTTCCCATAACATTTGTTGAAAGAACAAATCATACAAAAATCACTA
This sequence comes from Schistosoma margrebowiei, assembly GCA_944470205.2. Lineage (NCBI taxonomy): Eukaryota > Metazoa > Platyhelminthes > Trematoda > Strigeidida > Schistosomatidae > Schistosoma > Schistosoma margrebowiei. Next base: position 63,731,634 of record OX104028.1, on the reverse strand, counting down.
TTCATCTAATCATGAATGAAAAGTTATCACCACCGTACATGGAGTAGTATGTTTTCATATTTTAGATTCCATATTTTTCTCTACTATGTTGTTCATAAAGACATTTATTAAAATAAACTTCAATGGCAATCAAATGGACAAAACAAAAATGAAACACAGAATAGAAATATTTAGTCACTAACACTCTTACACTACGTTAACATCATTTACTGAAATATGTTATCACTCTTCAATAAATAGTGATGTAAACTTCATTCCGTTATTGAAATCGGAATGAGGTTAAACTTTAATTAATTTAATAGACTCATGCATACAATTCATTCATCTAAATGTTCCACTACATAACACTTTATCTTCACAAATATAAATCTCAAACTTAATCGACTCGAAAATTGAAACAAATGTCCTCTAGAGAAAATGAAGAAGTTACCGACTGCCGGTTAAAATATTCAATTTTGCGAATTCTTCTTTTTATTTCAGAAACCAAGAACAACCAACCAATCAGATGTTAGTAGGCGTCCAGATAGATCAAATGCTGTTACGTGGCCACATGGTAAGAAAAAGATATAATTATGCGTTTATTGTAGTTGATGTTTGAATTATACGCCTGGTGTAAATTACCACTACAATATAAATTTATGAATATATGCATGGTGTCTAATAATATTGATTAAGTTTCGTCACACATCTTCGCAAGCATTTCAATTATGTTTGGGGTGAATGTAAATACTAACTTTAAAAGAACCAATCCTATTTTATGTCACAATGCAATTTAGTTGGCATATAAAGAATTTATTGACCGTGGCTCGTTCACTCAATTGAGACGAGATGCTGCAATACATTTTGTGACACTGCAGTAAAACGTTTACAAAATCGATGATCACAGAAACATGAATACAGTAAAACATAAGTGATTACAGAATAGAAATATTTAGTCACTAACACTTTTACACTACGTTAACATCGTTTGCTGAAATATGTTACCACTCTTCAATAAATAGCGATGTAAATTTCGATTCCGTTATGGAAATTGGAATGAGGTTCAACTTAATTTAATAGTTTGATGCATACAATTCATTCATCTAACAACCAACGTCTACCATATTCAACATCCGATTACCGACAAATTTATACAGAAAAATTACATTGGTAATTATCTTCAAACCTTAACAACCATCATAGTTTAAATGTGATGTAGAGAATTATCAGATTAATGACACGTAGAAAAAGTGGTCAAGTAGGATTACTTAATATGTAATGTGAAATAATGGATGCTTTGGAAACCTGAGCCAATTGTCGCGATTGAAAAACTATTGGACATACTACTTAACAATTTGAAAGTAGTCAGCTGAATACAAATTTTATGACTGAATGAAAATTGTGGACATGCGAAGTATACTGCCATAAGAAAGTATTCTGTAACTGAGGTAAGCAATGGAATACATCTCAAAAAGTGGTCTATCATTCTAAACTCACGCTTTAGCAGTTGGGCGAGTTGCGCTTTTCCCTCTGAAAACAATTGAAAATGTTAATGACATTTTGATTTGGCCTACAATGAAAATTTTTAAATGAGTAAATCTGAAATTTTCCATAAGTATTTACTATTTCTGAGATAACATGGTAGACCAATCATCATTTTTATCAGAAAATTCGAAGGTTTTTGCGCCAAGAGACGCTTAGTTGAATTACAGCTTACATTTCTCACTCGGAAATCATTGCCTATCGTTGGTTGTCGGATATTTTTAGTACACCATTTTGTGGCTCTTTCAAGCGCGTTTCTATCATTGTATAAATTAGCTTGATTTGTGTGCTTAGTGACCTTCTATTTTGTGAGTGCTCGTAGAGTACATTCTCTACGTCTCATCAAGACTTCTTGATGTAGTTAGCAGGGCCAGAGACAACGGATTAGAATAGCCTATCGTGTCACTGAATGTTTACTTACGAACAGCTCATTTTTATTGTCTGTAGTCAAAGATTTATAGAATCCACGGTTTATATAATCGACAACCCAATTGATCTTCAAAATGCTAACATAAACTAGTGCCAAAAGGCATGTTTGTTAGAACATCCAAATACATTTTTGTTAACTGACTGTAAGGTTGTCTATACAAGGTTGTCTATACAATAAAGTAGTATCGTAGTGAATGGACAATTAAGTGATGAATACCAATATATTGTTAAATGTAAGAATGCACAGATGCTTAGTGAAATGTGAAATTCATACATTAAGGAAATCACTTGCACATCAATTTGGAATTGTCGCTTACAAGCTTCATTGTTCCTTCAATCCTGTAATACGCGTGATTGTTTTCAGTTTCCTTCTTTCTGCTCTTCATTTCAATCTCCCCAACCTTCTGCTCGTTGACATTACACTTCAGACTAGTGTAACAGACTATTATATCTGCAAATATAAATGATACATGAGGTATTTGAGGGTAATGTACCATATTTTAAGTGGCTTGTTAATGTCTTGTTTGGTCGAAATCGAAATGCGTAAAATACATTCGCAATTCAAGTTTTTGTTCGTAAACCAACTGACGTACACCTGTCACCCCACGTTGAGGGGGAACATAGGTCTTTCACCAGCATTCTTAATGTAACTCTATCCTGTGTAATTCCAGTTGATTTCAGTTGCCATCCATTTCCTTAGTGTCCGCTTGAACATCCCGACTCCATGTATACATTAATCTTCATCTTTTCGTTCCATTTCATGGTTCCAGTTTACTGCTCGCTTATTGATGCAGTTTGACGATTTCCAATATATATGTCCTAAACACCACCGAAAACATTTCCGAATTTCCTCTACGTTTTGGAAGCTGTTTTGTTGTGTCATACAGTAGTCTGTCGCTGACGTTATCCGGTTAACGGACATTGATTATGATGTGTAGACAACTTTCCACAAACACTTGCACCTTTTTGATAATGGTTGTATTATTTCTTCAACTCTCAGTCCCATGTAATAAAACCGTCTTCTCGTTCGTATTGCAGATTCTGAATTTGATGTTGGCTTATAGACTTGTATTTTGAGTTCAATATGTTCTTTAACTGTAGGAATGCGGTGTGTATGTGATAGAAGAGCGAGGTCGAGGCGGGAATACTAATTCAATTGATCGGATGGCATAACTCGGCCTTGCACAAGTTCTCGTTTTTTCGTAAAATCACTTTCATTCATAATGAATATGTTGTTCACCAACATAGCTTGGTGATCGCTACAATACGATGACTCAATGTAGTCAATGATGTGACTTCTACGTCACATCTTATAAATAAATCAGTTACCATGTGACAAGTCTACAATCTTTGAACTAGGTTTATTATTAGAGCAGTAATAATCACAAAGTGGACCACAATTCTAAACAGGTTTATCTATAGGTTTATTTACTACCGCTGAAGTTTGGAAATCTTTGAAAACATGCTTGATTAAAAAATAAATTCTGTGTTAATCGATTGGGATTTGAGTACATAACCTGTCTGTTTGGTCTATTGAAGCGTCCACTTCAACCAATTTAGACACGCAGAAAACCAAATTTTGCAAAACAACGATATTGTGCGTTGTCAGTGTCAGTCGTTACAAACGCTTATAAACAATTAGTAAGAAGGAGCTGCTAAGTCAAGACGACATTGAACAACCAATCTGCCTCCATTGAAGCCAAAGTCCATACCTCGTGGACTAATGGAAAGATTCACTGTTTCATCTGTTCCCATGTCCAATAAATCTCATCCTGTCCGCAGTCACCAGTAGCGGGTCGCAACGAAAGGTTAGAAATACTGAAAAAGTTTAGGTTGTTTTTTAATTACTTGAAGCCTAATCGCCGAGCAACAGACTATCGGCAACCGATGCTGTGTGACGTTGATGGTTGTAAATGACAACATTACTAACTTCTTCATAGCACAGAGTCCGTTATTAAACATGCATTCTACAACTGTAATTATTCCATGGGAACATACTTGTGATTCGTAACAGTTAGAATAAATGGCTCAACGGGACACGTGAATACGTATGTCTAAATGGACAACAGCTCAGAAATGACACTACTATTAGGCGAGGTGGCAAAGCCAGCAGGAATATCATGTACAGTGACTCGATTAAACATATCCTATATCATCGGAGCGTCATCCCAGAACGATGAATTTACTAATTTCCAAAGTGAGTCTTTACATAAAAACAACAGAATAAGGATTGAATGTTTGTACATTACTGATAACCTACAAATTGCACGGACAGAAATCCTAATAACCAAGAGGAATATGGCTGTCTGCCAAAGCTTGAGATATAGTAGGTTTGTTGATCAGAGTCGACATTCCAGAAGCACACTGGTTATTGGGAGGTCCGAACAACATCACGCTTCATTAACTATGCTGGGATGTGCATAATTTGGACCAGCATGTCAAATTAAAGAACCCTCAGCCTTCATTAGCTGTTGAGAAACGAAGTGTAAATCGATATCTAAACAAATATTACGACCTGGCTATTCAACCAATGATTGTTCAGTCAATCAAATCTAAATTGCAATAAATAAAGAACTTGATAAAAGATGCGAGCAAAATGACCAGTCACAACAAATGAACGCTATTCTATCCTGACTGGATGGAACACGCACAAAAGAAGGAGCAAATCAATATCGCTGCCTCCAAGGACAAGTATCAAGTAAAACAACATGGATATAGTTCTGGAAGAAACACAAAACTTAGTGAAGGCGTAAGAAAAACAAAAGTTATAATAAAAATACAAATATTAACAATTCCGTTTTAATAAATGGGTCAGTAATGTTAACTACGCTTTGAATGGGGTCTCTAAAGACGATAGGTCAGTTAATCTGGTTTGTATACCGGGCTAGATGGAACGCATACCAAGAAATATGGGACTATGTTGAACTTCCCTAAATACCCGACTACTAAGAGAGGTATTCCATCATGAGCGTCATCTTTATATGATCCGTTTGGATTTCTAGCACTTCTATCTCTCACGCCTAAATGAATTCTGCAACAGCTGTTTCTACGTAAAAAATACGGATGGGATTAAATGATTGATGAGGAGTTGCAATCAAGTGAACAACTTGGTTAGAAGGAATTTCAGGTGTCAGAGCCCTAAGGATACCACGATGTTTGCATATTGAGTTGTCGGATTTAGTACAGATCTCGTTCATCTACTTTCAGATGCTTCAGAAAACAGTTATAGAGCTGTAGCTTATATGAGATTGCAATTCAATGCAATTGTAACGAGATGAAGCTTCTACCTTCTTCGGAAAATTTGCTAGTGTTCCACTCCTTGAAATGCAAGTTGCACTATTGTCAGAGAAATCGATGAGGCAAATAGCAGATGACATAAAACCGAAAGACCTGACTGAAATCTATTTCTGCATTGACTCTACGAAAGTAATAAACGACACACTTAATGCAACGTCACGCTACAAGACATATTTAGCTGATAGAACTAACTTCATTCACAAATAAACCAGGCCAACACAATGACAGTGTGTGCCATAATCAAATCACCTTGCTGATTCAGCTTCTAGAGTAATGGTAGGCATGACTCTAACTGTACTAAAACTCGGCTTTCAAAACCCAAATTTCTAATAACCAAAAGGAATAAGTGTCCTGAGTATAAACGAAATGACATATTGAGGTTTCCTGTCGATCTAGAGACAAACAACGCTATAGCCTTGACAATCAAGACTATAGTTTTTCTTTTTGATAGATTTATATCGTATTTTTTGTCGTCGACCAAACTCAAACAATGCTTAACTGGGCTCACTAGATTCAAACGTTACCTCCACAGAAAGCTATGTGTAGCTGATCTCTTTCGCCTAATGAATCGGACAATGCAGAGAAGGACTTATTGGAATTCGTGGGAGTTAGTCATTGGATAAAGCGGCATAGACATTCGGACAGTATCACTTCCAAGAATTATGTTATTACTAACTTACGATCATTAGTAATTGACAACCTGATTCGTGTAGGAGAACGTTTGAACAGCAGAGACCTTTCGATGGAGCAGAAGCACCCGATTATTCTTCCTAGTAAGCACCCTATAACTCAACTCGTTATCGAATATTACCATCAATCTGAAGGACATGTGGGGGTGTACCACAAGTCAGCCACCTTATATGAAAGATATTGGATCTTAAAGAGCACTGCTGCAATCAAGAGGGTTATGCATAGATGTATAGGACGTCGGATTAAATCGGCCAAACCAATGTCACAACTGACGGGAGACTTACCACCCACGCGGATGACGCCCGATTTCCATTCGCAACGACGGCGTAGATTATTTCTGCCCGACCATGATTAAAGTGGGACGCGAATTCCGAAAGTGTTATGGTTGCCTGTCTACATGTTTCATCACCCAAACCATTCAAATAGACGTTGCCTCGGCATTATCAACCGATTCCTTTCTCAATGCGTTGTTGCAATATTCACATCCCATAGAGGTACCGAAGTTGATATGCAATGATAGATGATCTCCATTCGTTGGGTTAGAGAAGGAGTTACAACTTCCATCACCAGATATATAAGATAATAGAGCAGCTAAATAAATGACTCAACGAACATGGTACGGCATTACTACACACCCTACGCAAGACGTCGTGGAGGAATATGGAAAAGTTAATAAGAAACGTAAGTAGAACTTTGAGCGCAGTATCTAGTTAACGAAGTCTGTCTTATGAGACACTCAACATTTATTCGACTGAAGCAGAATAAATACTTAATGTTATACGTTTGGTATCAGTTTACGGTGACCCAGAACATCTCGAAACATGGTCACCGAACAACTTAATGTTCTTAAGAATACCTCACCTTCATCACATTGAAATAAACTTACGCGAACGTAATTTTCGACAATGGCGATAAGCACAACCGTTGGCGACTACATTTTGGCGTCGGTGGATTAAAGAATATTTATCACTGTCGGAGACGCGAACAAAGTGGACACAAAAAAGACGATATTTATAAGCCTATCGATCTGGTCTTGATCATTCAAGATACGTACGTACGAAATAATTGGCCTAAAGTTCTAGCAGTGTTTGTTGATCCAGGAGAAGGTTGTCTCGTTAAATTAGCAAAGACCAGAACAATGAAAGGTATAATCACTAGTGATATACGTAAAATTTGCTTATTAGAAGGACTAGACGATTGAGCAGTAGAGTGTAGAAAGACTTTGCGGAATGACTGTGGCTGAAGTAAATTGTACCATTATGATCTCTTATTGTTTCCACACTAAATATCTAGTCCGAGAGAGTAAGAAAAGACATTCTGTCTTTGAGGGACGATGTTGAGTTTCTCTTACATTGTTCTTACTCGCTCCCCTTTCACACTTCTGAGTATTGTTTTATACTACTACTATATTCACATTCAGTAAATAGTTGTATTCCCAGTAAAGTGTACACTTTTGTTGTAACGCACATTGTCGTGTAATATTCTGAAAACTTTTCATATAATTATAACGTTTATTTTATTTACCATTGTATTTATCATTACAATGACTTTACCTTAATCACTGTAGCAGTTATCGACAGTTTTGTGCATTTGTTTAAACGCAACAGTTTCCAAATTGTTCTGCTCTTACTTCGTGTTTCAAATGTTGATAAAGTTATTAAATTTAGACACAACTATTAACTGTCTTTTGTAATACCGAAGCCAATTCATTTCATATAAAATGACGCGATAAACGCCGCAGACAATTCGCAAGTTGAGGTTTGTAAGTAATGTTTGTGTGTTATTCAATAAACAGCCACTATTGTAGACAAATCTTTGTTTTGCCAACTTCGGTTTTGCGCGTATCACAATTGGGTGACCTGAACGCTTCGATAGACCAAATGTTGTCAATTCCGTAGAAGTTTGTATTGATGAAACATTCGATTACTTCAACGGATTTAATACCGATCATTTGTATTTACCTAAAAATATCTGGATTAAAGCTGCAGCGCCATCGACATATGGGTTTTAGGAAATTGGAACAACTGGTCAGGAAGTTGATGCGATTTGATATGAGATTATAAACGTCATCATCATGTGTTATAAAATCCATTGGATGGTTTAGTTTAATTTAAACCTATGAATTAGGTACTGGATTTATTTTTTAAATAGGTTAAGTGTTCCTGTTTTTGAAGTGATTTGCTTGGGTTGAAATTCAACAAATATTTTTCACACAACTTGAATCACATTTTATATGCTTTTAGAGAACAATATTTTGTTGATTAACAAAGACCATTTTGTTCATACTCAACTTATATTATTTGACATTCTGTATATTGAACATTTTAAATCAAAACCCACAACAAAATTATTATAACGTCAGTGTTGCATGAATAAATACAAATATCTAGTAAACGTTACTACGAGTTACTACAGGCAATCATTCAAAGTACTAGTGTGAATATGGAGTAACATATAGATGTCCTAAGGCTTGGTAGAATAAAAAGATACTAATGTTAACAATGATGGAAACTAAAATAATTATCTCGTATCGGTTATGATTGAACGTTAGGTTGATCTTCATCAACAGTACTGATCTATAATGAATAGGCAAATTTTGGGACATTTTCTTTCAACCACTGAATAATGTCGAAATATACTTCAGTCCAATTCGATTTTTCACTGGATATCTCAAATAAATATTTGACCTTTTCTCGAAGTTTAGGGTCTATCTGATCATTAACTTCTGTTACAAGGATCTGTAAAGAAAAAAATGTCATTTCATGTACAATTCATATGGAGCCAGTTCATAAACTTGACAGTTTAAATTTGAGATGAAAAATAGTGAACGTCAATCAGTTATATGGCAAAATACTGAGTGTTTGGTTTATTACAATTAACATTGTCAAGAACTTAAGAATTTTCACGTAGATTTCGCACACATTTCTTCATGCTTCAGAATCTCTTAAAAGTGTTTACAGAGGTTGCATTATTGATGAGTTATGTCTCTTGAGTTATGAAACGAACAGTTGAAAATCGCATGATTGATGTTCGGGATTCAAAGTAGAAATTATTCAGGTAACGAGTACTGTAGAATTAAATTCTATCATTCTCACTCTAGACTTTACATAGAAGAATTACCACTAACTCATAACTGAATAGTAAGAGGATTCTTCTTATCTAGTTCTTAGGATTCATTGGGTTTTACGCAACATACTACAGTGAAGTCACTAGTCTGAGTAGCTCCACACCGTGTTGATCTTCATTTGTGTCTGAGTTTGAATCATTAAGCGATAATATCTCGGACCGAAAATCGCAGAAATGCGTAGTTGACGAATTCGATTGTTTTCATTTTATTCAGTTTCACTTCATTGAAAGTGCTTACGATTAATGATGTGTGTGCTACCGAATATTATCAGATTTGTCTAAATGATCACATTCGGAAAATTAAATCGCAGTATATGGGACGAAACAAAATAACACTTGTAAAGCGATGGAAAATAAACAGGCTCTTCACTAACCTTTTCATAATTCCTTCCACTAAACAATGAGTAAGGATATTTAGTTAGGGCATTTAGCATGGATTCCGTGAAGTCTCTGTGAAAAAAATTAGAGAGCGAAATACAAAGTTAGATTGGTTATTTTCCGTCAAGTATATCCACAGACGAATGACTGAGTACTAGGTAGTCCTAACAAGACAATTATCATATTCAACTAATGAAGAGGAACATGTTCCACACACTCAGGGATTTGCTCTGATGCTGCCCAAAGAAGCACACTAATGGGAAGGCAATTTCATAGACCAAGCAAATCACAGCATTATTCGAAACAAAAAAGGTAGGAAATACAATGAGTTTTATCCTATGTTGTGCACACATCGATGGAAGCAACGACGATAATAAAGATCAGTCCTACAGGAGGCTGCAATCGATCATGACTAAGTTCCCTGGAAAGGACATGATCATACCGACAAGTGATCCAAACTCGAAAGTCTGAGTGGATAACGACGGATACGAAGATATAGTGAGACGACATTGACTAAGACGAATGAACACAGACAGTGAGAGATTTGCACGTCCATGTGCATTCAACAAATTGGTTATAGCGGCACAATATTCTCACACAAATGCATACACCAAGTTAAATGTGCCTGAAAGGAAACGAGAAACAGGCACATGAATCGACGATGGTGGCAAGAAAATATTCTAAACTATAGAGACTAGTCAGGGACAAAGAAGGCAAGACAATCACCGAGGTTGAAGAACAGAGGATCCAGATGTCACTCCAACAACCATCAAAGAAAACCGGATGGTCATCGGATAAAACCAACATCAAATTCAAAATCTTCAATCCGAACGTCAAGACAGTTGTATTCTACTGAGCTGAATAATGAAGAACCACAAAATCCATAATCGAAAAAGCACAACTACGGGTTATTTAGTGTAATTTACTAGTCCTTGTACTAGCAGTTTATTGATATGTTAATCAGCCTAAAATTACATTTGTATGAGATAAATTAAAGGTTGAAATTTTTGATAGAATTTTTCAAATGTGATAGCATGAATGAAAAGGGTCTACAAAATCTCATCTGTTGCAGAATGACATTCCAAGATATTGATATTCATTCTATCTCCTACATATAATGTATACTATTCGACTTTACAAGCAAAACGAGAGCGTCTGAAATCAACAAGCACCATCAATCTCAGGACATTTATATGACATCGGTTTTTCACTGTCAATAGAAATTTAAACTCACTTATGTTTAATAAAATTATTAACATCAATCAGATGGTCCCACAAGAGTTGGTTGCCAACTGGAGACTTCGCGAAATAGTCAAGCGTAAACCACAAGTTCTCGTTCTCTCTTATACGCTCGAAGTACCTGATGAAAAGATAGAAGAAATGTTTAGCTAAGTAGGTGTGTTGTGTTAATATATTCATATGAACATTTACATCTGTAGAATAAAACGATATGGGGTCAGGAATAAAGTATGGTGGATGAGATTTGTAGCTGAAATAACTGGTCTTGACGACGACTCCTTCTCTTTTCATTGTGAATCCTACCCCTTCGAAGATGTTATTGATTAAATTTTACCTAATTTAAGTTCGATCTTTTCGATGATGACGAATGTGTCGTACACAAAACGAATCGACATGCTCAGTGTGATTACTGGTAAATATGAAGCTTTCAGCCATAACATCACCACTTTGTACTAAGTCTTGATATCGGTAGTCCCATTGATGTCGGTTTTGTTTGTCAGTAAACGTTGTTGTTGAATTAAGAAGAATTCGTTCACTATTAATTGACGGGTTCTAGTTCACTATAGATATTCCTGCACTCTGAGATTTTGTGTGTGATATATCTTGATGATAATCATGAGGTAACTGTTGATTCACATGTGCAATCCTACTGATCTCAGTATATCCACATGGAGTAAAATTTAAGTCAATTATGATATGAAAGCAAATTAACTGAAGTTGACAAAATAAACCATCAGGGTTTAAATCAGTTGTTCAAATTTGTGTTGTTCACTCGATGGTACATGATAGACTCCGTCTCAAAATATGAGTGATCTAGTTCTATGTATTTTCAGCCATAAATTAAAAACATGTCCTGTGTCCTATTACATTTGAGGCTGGGTTGGTGTAGGCTTATGTTATAAACTTTCATTAAGCTTGGCAGCGTTTTGTTGTTCAATCGTCATTCGAGGAGTAAAAACATATATCTTTCCAATTATTCAATTACCGCCATTGTCACACATAATTTCAGAAAATAACATGCACGTTTTGTGAAATGTTTGGTTATAACAAACGGATCTAGATTCCGTGAACATATTCATTAGTTGATAGGAATAGGGATTCCAAACATCTAGTCGGGTTACCGTTTTCATCAACAGATGTGACAGTGTAACATTGAAATTAGCAGTTTAACTTACCTTTTCATAATTTCTTTATCACGAGAACACGTTAATGCCAGCATCTTGTTTTCATTCTCATTCTCATTCACAGTATCATTCAATATCAGCTGATTTTCTAAAAATTCCCATTCTTCTTGACCACCATGACGAATAACTGTACAATAAGTAATGAATCTCAAATCAGGTAGTATGCTGTAAAACAAAAGAAATGTGAACAAAAACATTACTTTCATTCAACTGAAATGAAATTATTTCTAGATATTTATGACTATATGGGTGTATGGGAAGTGAATGCCAAAATTTCTTACCAACTATTCAGAAAAGGAAACGTTTATTATTCTTTCGTTTATAGAGTTAATTAACTTTCTTGGTATAAGATCGTCAAATCTATTTCAACCCGCACGATTATTGTGTTGCGTTCATTCATATATTACACTTCCAGATACATTTATAGGCATAGTAAGTTAATAATATATGCTTATCAATATAGCTCGAAAATAATAACAACCTAAATCTCCTACCATTTCTGGGAGTAAATTTTCTTCATACAATCAATTTATATTATTCCGAACGATCACATTTGCATGTCTAAATTTGTTTCATGGTGTACTGTGAAATAAAAACATGGTTTGAACGTTTTGCACCTTAATATGAATAACAGAACCTGAGCTAAAATATTCTATCTATCATTGCCCTTTGTTCCGGCAGTTCACTGAAATGTGACAACAGCCACATCTGAGGAGAGGCACGGAATACATTGGACAGCCTCGATTCACTTGGATATTTTATAGTTGCTAGATGACGCAGTTTAAAATATCACACATAAACTTAAGTCCGTCGTTCAGAATGTTGTACAAATGTCAAATCAGGAGTTGCTTAGAAGATTTTCCGCAAATAAAAATCTCTTATTCCTACAAGACAGTTATTGTCGACTGATCGACAAATCCAGGTAGCACACATCATTCGCCTACTATACACATCAATTTTACAGCTGTTTCACTACGCCTGCTGACTTATTTTCTCTTTAAATTCGGGAAACCATAACACCATAACAAATTATTCATGAATTCCTATTCGACAATAGCAACAAAAACTGATCAAACAATCTATTTTATGCTGCGTTTTAAGAATTAATTCAAATAAAATTAAACATAATATAAAGGTCTATTATACGATAGTCTGTCTTATCATATAAAAATCAATAATTGCATGACTAACGGGTTCGTTTCGGGTTTTGACATCCATTGTCTGAAGAGATCCGTAGTTTTGTTCACACAAAGATGATGTTCAGCTATGCAAGCGAGTTTGATCACATTATAGTCTAAGCGTCTAAAATCGAGTAAATGGTGGAAGGATAGTTATGTTATGCTTTAGTAAGTATGTACAAATATATACGTTGTTTAACTCCGCCTGTAGCTCTTCTAGAGTTACTACCGGTCTGAAGCCCAGGTAAAGGAGGAGAGTTGGGCATGGGGTTAGCGTCTCCATCTCGTAGAAAACTAACTCGCTAAAAAACGCTTACGAGAAAAAATAATTCAAACCATTTTAACTCTGTCCTAGGAGTTAGAAGTTCTTCACTTAGAAGAAGTATGACGCTTCATGGTGAAAGCCGAGTTCATTCGGAAGCCACGAGGTCGATGCCCCATCTAACAACCAGAGCAAACATTTTTGTAGGTACTCGGAACGTCCGAACAATGTGGGAGACCGGGAAGACCAGTCAAATCGCTACGGAAATGAGGAGATACAATTTGGCAATACTGGGAATCAGCGAAATCCACTGGACCCAAGCTGGGCAGAAAAGGCTAGCTACGGGAGAGAGGCTGCTATACTCAGGTCACGAAGAGGAAAACGCTCCACACACTCAGATAGTCGCTCTAATGCTTTCCAAAAAAGCACGGAATGCACTTGTTGGATGGGAATCTCATAGATCCAAAATCGTCGAAGCATCATTCAAAACAAAGAAGGAGGGGATTTTAATCAATATTATTCATTGTTATGCACCCAACAATGATAGCAACGACGACATTAAAGATCAATTCTGTGAGAGGCTGCAATCAATCATAGCAAAGTGCCCAAGAAACGACCTCACCATTCTGATGGGAGATCTAAAGGCCTAAGTCGGAATAGACAACACCGGATATGAAGATATTATGGGACGACATGAACTGGGACAGAGAATCAAAAATGGAGAATGATTTGCAAATCTATGCGCATTCAACAAATTGATCATAGGAGGCACAATATTTCCACACAAACGTATTTACGAAACCACAAGGATCTAACCGGACCACACTACAGAGAACCAGATAGATACAACGATACAACGAAGAAACTATCAGCTAAATACAGTAAATCAGAGAGACCGGTCAAAGAAAACGAAGGCAAGTCAATAACAGAAATTCAACAACAACGGAACAGATGGGTAGAATACTTCGACTAACTCCTGAACAGGCCGGCTCCAATGAATTCACCAAAATCGAAGCAGCGCACACAGATCTTCCCATAGACGTCAACCCACCAACGACGGAAGAAATCAGAATGGTCGTCAGACAAATCAAGAACGGGAAAGCAGCGGGTCCGGACAACATACCAGCTGAAGCACTGAAGTCAGACATCGAAGCAACTACAAACATGCTTTACCTTCTATTCAAAAAGATTTGGGAGGAGGAACAAGTGCCGATGGACTGGAAAGAAGGACACCTCATCAAGATTCCAGAAAAAGGAGATCTGAGCAACAGCCTTTTATGGGAGAGAACAAACCAGCTTCCAGCTGGACAAGAAACTAAGAAAAGGCGATGGAAATGGATAGGACATACATTACGCAAATCGTCAAACTGCATCACGAGACAAGCCCTAACTTGGAATCCTGAAGTTAAGCGGAAAAGAGGAAGGCCTAAGAACACATTACGTCGGGTAATAGAAGCAGATATGAAAACGATGAATTACAACTGGACGGAGCTAGAAAGGATTGCCCAGGACAGGGTTGGATGGAGAATGCTGGTGAGCGGCCTATGCTCCTTCACGAGGAGTAACAGGCGTAAGTAAGTAAGTAATATACGTTATTTTTTTATACTAATGCGACTAGTATCATTGAGTTATTTAGATAGTTAATAGAGATAAACTATCACGGAGATGCCTGAATATGTTCAATGAGGACAACCGTTTATCGAATGGATTCGAGATTGCTTGACTTTTTAGCTGAAACATAATGTCTTCATATCAAAAATGTTTCCACATGTTGCATTGTCTCGAAACATGTCTTGTTATCTCTTTACGAAAAATTGAATGTCAATAAAATGACCAGTTGTTACAACATCGACGAGC
This sequence comes from Schistosoma margrebowiei, assembly GCA_944470205.2. NCBI lineage: Eukaryota > Metazoa > Platyhelminthes > Trematoda > Strigeidida > Schistosomatidae > Schistosoma > Schistosoma margrebowiei. Next base: position 63,716,473 of record OX104028.1, on the reverse strand, counting down.
TGGCGATTTCTGTAGTTTTCGATGAAATAAATTTTTCATCTCATTTTAACGACAAGCTGTCACCAATTCCATTATAATAAAGTTGAAATGAAAAAGTACAATTTTGAATATCCGATTAATACCGTTTATACTACATGGATTTTAGATGACTATAATACAACAATACACCATTTACAGTTAATTAACGAGTTCTAATTGCAGGAGCACACAATCAGAAGTGCACACTAACCAGTCACTTAACCTTAAATTTGTTTATTCATTACCGTTCCAGTTTAATAATATATTTCGGACATTCCAAACCCCGGTTGATGAATCTCACCCCTCTCACGAACCGTACATTTCATCTGATTTCGGCTACGTTTTGCTTTAATTAGCATTTCTGATAACAATACTGGCAATTTCATCATATTCTGTTGAATGTCTTCCATACAGATTGTTTCGATCGAAAAAGTCTTCTGAGACTATATGAGTGATATGACAGAGTGAAAACATAGAAAATGCAAATATTACTACTCACGTCTTTGGAATATCTTGACCTTTACCAACAATTGACCAATTTGCTGATCGAATTCGTTTATCGATAAGACTTCGTAAGTATGCTTGGAAATCTTCATAATTCTCATTCAGAGCAAGCGCGTTATTAATGTAAAGCAGCGCTCGACTAGCTGTTATCCATACAATAAACTCATCTTCGCCGTTTAAATATTTTGTCGCGTTCAAGAAAAGAGTATACGGTACGATATGACGACTGACAAGGAGGCCAAAGCAAAACAAAATAGATAATTGTGAGCTAATTGCAAAGTGAAAAATAGGCTCAAAAAGACTTGTTTGTGTTATTTTTTCACAGCAGAATTAAAAGAAATTCATCATTTCACACTCAATCTCCGTGTACACAAGAGACATGCACAGTGCTTTATTCTTTCATGATGTTAGTATCCCTTCAAATTTCGCAATTTGCAACTGCTAATTAATTCCTTGTTCTTCTACTTCTGGAATTAGTAGACCTTCACGCTTAACGTTTATACTATTAATCATTACCTCTCATAAATTCAGAACCCATTTCATAAGGTGACAACCTTTTCTATATCACACAAAATCAATTTGCTTTCTTCGACTCCTACATGAATAATTTTGAATATTTTTGACAAACATGTGAATCATCGCTATTTAACCGTAGAATACTACATGTAAAAATTACCTATAAATGTCATTGCACAGCCTCGGAAAATGATTCCGTCGGAATGGAAATTTCCTTTGCTGATATATCTTCATACTTTTCGTATGACCAGTTTGGATTTGTGATTGTAGAACATGAAGAGAATTTATTGAGAAGAGTATTCTTCGTTTATATGTCTGCGTAATTACTTCACCCGACATGTTATATTTTTAATCAGTATTAAATGAGTAACCAACCGTTTGTGTTGATAGATGTTTTCAACAATATAGCGTATAGTGTATGTTAACTCTTTGAGAATGACGGGATTCAACTGATATTTTGGTTTATATAAACATCTCGTTAACACTAGTTTGAACTTTTCAGTATTCAAAACGTCTGTGTGTACACAGAATTCACTCCAACTCATGGCAAACATTTCTAATTCAGCCAACTAAACGTTACCCTAATTGCTTTGCTTCTTTTGTAAAATGTTGTGCTAGTTTGCATTTCTGAAAGAATCGATTTCGGATTATGGCTTGCAATCAATTGGAATATCCAAGTTCTAAAACGTATTTCCTTTACAATTAGATGGCATGAAATGTCGAATACTAATTGTTTTTACGTATTGACTAACGTCCATCCATTTTTCGTGTTTTCAATCGGTTTTTGGAATCAAAGTGTTTAACCAGCCTGATATTTTGTAACAGAATAAATATCATCCAAAAAAAATTGGCTTCTTTCCACCTCACACTTACTTTGCAAGACTTAATAAATCATTCAATATTTGTGCGCGTGAAAAGACTGGAATAGCCTAGACATAAACAAATTAGATAAAAATCAAAATGCCTTGTAGAACATCAAATCACAATGTAAAATGCAATCTATAAAATGAATGTGATCTCAAATAGATCACACCTTAGTTTGCGACATTAAATGAAGAACTGAAATTATGAATTAACAGCTTAAAGCAAGATTTGATATATTTTGATGTACATGTTTATGTCGCTCAAGTTTTTCAATCTCACACTACTTTCATATAAGTCTGACTGTTCACATATTTGTGTATCTAACACTACTAAATAATTAATAGATACTTCACACAAGCTTTGTTACACACATCAATCGACACCTCCTTCCAAAAACATTTTATCCACCCATTGCACAACGTAAAACATGCATGATATTGTAATCCGTCCTTATACTTATATCATTTGATGTGCTGTATATGTGACATGACATATAATGTCCCTTCCCACTTCGTATTTCTACCACTCAACTTGTACACAATTGGTAATCTCTCGGGTTAACAAAACGGGTGAATTCTAGATCAATATTCTGTATTTTTTAGGGATCCTTTATGTGCAAACGAAATCGCAAACACTGCAGATAGAAGTTTGACAATAAACTGAATGAAACTCGTCACTATTCATTATACGTGATAACAAAGAGAGTTGTTGACATGGCTTCACAATACCACACGGTTATGGCTAAGATAAAACTAAAACCGAAAGGAAAATGGACAACTGAATAATAACATTGAGATATTCAATATATTATTTCTAGTAGATGCTGATAACCTGAAAGAGTTAAAAATGAATCTCAGTAATGTATTCGAAGGTTTGAAATTCTACTCAGACACCAGGAAACTATCATAGGGAACAGCTGAAAATGAGGCAGTAACATTAACAGGCCTGGATTTGTTGAGCTGCAGGATAACTAATATCGCTGTTCCTCTTCTTCCAATAGTCAACTGAAATGTGGAAACAACCGCGTCTCAGGAGAAGCAGAGAACACATTGGACAGCCTCAATTTACTTGGATATTATGGAGTCAGTAGATGACTCAGCTCTTCTATATCACGCACACCAACAATCCAGGTGAAGACAGTCAATGTAGCAGCAGCCTCCGCAGCAGAAAACCTCAACACTCATGAAGAGAATAAGCAAGATCCTCGATAGAATCTTCAATACAAACATCGAGACGGTTCTACTGTACTAAGCTGAAAATCGCAGAACCGCCGTAACCATCGTCAAAAGCTACATGTGTTCATAAACAGTTGACTGAAAAAAACACTCAATATCAGTTGACCGGATACCGTCACCAGAAACGCAGTGTAAAAGAAAACGAACTAACTTCCATATGAATATGAAAGCACGACGAAAATTTGAAGGCGGGTACGACACGTATTGTGTTAACCATCAGACGGAAACTCGAGACAATCACTCACTTCGAATCCAGAAGGCAAGGAGGCTAGTAAAGAATAGTTTGGAGAATCCTTGTTGGCAGCCTATGGTGTTCTGAGTATTGTCAGGCGACAGAAATGTATTGTGCAATTATATAAGTAAGTAGGTAAGTAAGTAAAGACGTAAGCATTTGGGTACATAATCAAGTAGGTAAGTAAATATTTAAGTAATTAATTGCTTTAGAGCGTCCTTATGTCAAATGACAAAAAGTTATTTTACATGTGGTTTCATATGTTTCGTTGACATTGAGTAAAGTCGGATATTCACAATGAATGAAAATTCATTTTCACTAGTTTATATTAAAATATCCTGTATCGCTTATCATATTCTACAAAATTTATCCTCATAATAATGCTTATCTATCAATTTCCATGTTACTACCAAGATTATATTTAAAATATTTGATGGAATTGTTAGTTATAACTGAGAGAAACACAAGTGTTTTGAACAAACCGTGAAATTCCTTTGCAATTGATTGATTAATAAAATCCAGTTATTGTCAGCGTAGTGAACCCGATAAAATCCACCTTGTTTTACATTCACCAAATACCAGTCGTCTGAGTTAATGTTCATTGTTTGATTCATTTTGTCTGGTGGAAGCGAGAAATAATCAATTAAGTCAGTAATATCATAATATTAATTATATTATTATTATCATACTATTATTATTTAAACAGTTAAAGCTAAATAAGTGCGTGGAGTTTAAGTGATTATTTTCACCTCATCAATTTAATATTGAAGGGGCGATGAACGTTTACTTCTATGTAAGGTTAGAAACATGCCTCAGTATAAATTAGTGCTACGCATGTTGGATACGACAACCATGTTCTCATTGTCGAGAAAGGCTCGTCAAACCGACTGTCTAGCCTCAAAATGTGACGCAAAGTATGTTCAAATACATGAAGCATAATAATCATTTATACGAATGAAAACGTCAAAATGGTATTTCTTACTGTTCATCATCCACACAATATCGACATTTGTCCAGTTCACAGTTTGTGCTGACCCATAAGTGATTGGTATTCTCCAGGAGTATCTGAATGAAGCGAAGCGTACAATAATGAATAATAGAAGCTATCAAAGTACAAATATATAATAATCAAGAACAGGGAGTTTGATCGAATACCATAAGAAAACACATGTTGATAATATTTGTTGATTGATACAGGTCAAGTTGGATTTCAAGTGTAAGTACATAGGAATATCCGTTAGTTTAATCCACCCGCCTTCAAAATCTTTTCTCTAATTTCCTCTTCATTTGAGTGATGGTTAGTTGTCTCCCAATGTAAACTGTTGCTGATTGTATCTGGTCAACGGACAGTGCGTATCATGTGCAGACGACTGTTTACAAATGCTTGTACATTTTTGATGATGATTTTGGTAGTTTTCCAAGTCTCGGCTCAGTGCAACAGAACTATTTCGATGTTTGTGTTCAAGATTCTGACTATGATGTTTGCTTGTATACAGTTGTTCGAAGTTCCATATGTACTTCAACTATAAGAACGTAGTCCTTGTTTTGCCAACCCTCGCACAAATGTCTGCATCGCGTCTTCTTTGGTCATCGATGATGATGTCAAGGTACATGAAGGTTTTCACAATTACTGTCACTTTTCCGAAATCCTCATACATAATCGTTATATCCGTGTTACCGAATGCTTGAAAAAACCAGAGGTCACTGCATTTTCCACAACACGAATTACAAACACCGGGATTGGCGAAATCGAAGATCAATTAACCCGAAAATATAACAACGATCGTAGTCCAAAAGACATTCATCATTCATTGATCGCACGCTCATTTCGTTTAATTATTCGAATAAAATCACATGAATGAAAAACACCCAGAATTTCAAACAATCACATGCTAAATTTAATACTGAGCAAAGGTTATTGTAATTTAATACGAGTATATCGTATCTTGAATGAACACCACGCTGAAAAAAATCATTGTTACGGGGAATAAAATATTACACTGGAAAATTAAAACAATGATACACCTATTAAGAAACGGAAGATTTGTTGGTTGAAAATCACAATGAGTCAAACTTGATTTTGCCTTTTTATCTCGTCAACTAACTTGGAAAATGGCAATGATTTAAGATAACCTGTTGAAAGTATATTGAGTGCAATACAGCAAATAATTCATCTGCGAAATGTCAATCAATTGTCGCAAACTTTATTATTTCTTTATTTCTACATTGATCATTCACTGTTCTTCTTCTTCTCTTCTCTTCGATTTTAGTAACCTTCCGCCCCCAGGCATTCACTTCCCTTGACGGTACGTCCTAATTATATCTATCGACACCAGTATCACTCATACGATATCAAATGTTGCATACATTACAAACTCACTTTTATTCATAAACATTCTCTGAATTCGGATGTCGTCTAAATTAATACATAGTTCACTTACTCACGACTTGTTTGGGATGACTTGTTACCGTATTTTTCAAAGTAACGCATCTGCTCAAAACTGAACACATTAGACCCATTTCTCTTTACAATCACTAGTGGATAATTCCCTTGTTTAGTCCAAGAATCCATAATCAATCCAATGTCCAAATTATTTCCTTGAGTATTCCATTCCTAATTTGCAATGAAAACGAAATTTTGATTAGGTTATTGGCCTCATACTTTTGATAAATAATATTACAGTATCGTAAATGCTTTGGTGTTTCAATGATCTGAGGTGTGTTTCGAGAATAATGGTGGATATAACTGAGTGAAATACAGTTAAATTCACTCATTGTTTAAGACCATTCACTATAAGTTCATCTATTGGGAATGTAGTAGGCTGATGAATAATTTAATGCAGCATGGTCAAGTATGATGACGTACACAAACTGATTATTGAGGTACTACCACTGTAATTACAATCGATGGAATGAGTCAATGGATGAAACTCCCATTACTACTAACACAAAGTCTATTGTTTTTTCAGAATAATAAAAAAGAATAAGTAGGAACAGTGTGGGAGAAGAGATGATACATAGGAATTTAAATCACCAAATTATTCATTAGATGATGCCATAAATATTTGATCTCTCTTGAAATATATTTCAAGGCGATAATTCCGTTGAGTAATAACAAAATGCGTGACGATCAAGTGAAATTATGAAAGGAACTCAACACCAAAATTTCTTACAACAAATGTTTTAGTAGTAATGAAATAATAATTAACAAATACTTACTTCAGATAATGCCTTCCATAAATCCTTTTCATCTGTGTTCTTATATTGGTTTTGAATTAAATATCTCTTAAACAAATACAGGAAAACGTATTATACAAGGCATTTCCGGATTAAAATTTGCAAGTTATCATGAATTCAATCACAAGATTTAAGTCTAGACAGAAAACATTACAGTTCAGTGTTGTGTTTCTGCTTTCTTCCAGAACACCACCCACAACCAAAGTAAGTTTCATTTTGAAGTGAGGTTGGTGAACGTCATTGGAACAACCGAACTTTACCATCTATAATCAACAAACCAGTTATTGTTGTAGCATACTTATATCCCTTTCACATGGCTGTTAGACCATTAAAAAGGGTAAGTTCAACCAATGGACACTTTTCAGTAAATTTATGATCAAGCTATATATATTTTTATATATTTATGAATGAAATATCAAGCAGCAATTCAGTGATTACATATGAATGGAGAATAAACACCACGATTTAATAGATCACCGTTCAACAAGTGTCCTTCAAAATGTCACATACACTGATCTCTCTTATCATTAATAACACCAAACTTTTGAAATGATCACGATAAAAGTACTCCCAAATAAATTTTGAATTTTCCAAACCGATTTCATATTCAGAAATATTCACTCATGTTAGTGCAACTGATGACCAATGGTGACAGATATACTGTACATAATTAGGTGGGATACAATCTCAACCAACGATCTATTAGATATAATGGTGAGTGAAGTCTGTTTAGCATAATATGTTTGTAACGACATTTACATCGACTTGATATAAAATATTTCACTGATTTAGCTATAGTGAATATGGTTTATGAGTTGGTCAGACAGTATTTAATTTTAGAAGCATTTTCTACTTGTTCATGATGACATACGAGTTTAAGCCTTTATTAATAAAGAGAGCCTGTAGAGAAGAACGTGTTGTAGCGTTCCAAGGAGTACGTGTGTTGAGGACTGTAGTGATTAATCGGTACTGTTTTGTGATAGGTTATTTCGTACTGAGTCATAGCTAAACGAATGATATGAGGACCCTCCGTGCTGAAAAGTCTCGAAGAGAGCTTCTAAAATACTTGGTCAACGAAAACAAATCAGTTCACGATTGAATGTGACCATTCAGACTAGATTATATGACACTCAGTTACAACAAAATAACCACTGTCAACGTACTTTTAAACCGTTTTGAAAAGCGCTACGGCCCATGAATTTCTCCATCATCCAAACCAAGGAGGCGCCCTGTAAATTATCAAATGCAATGTAGAATATTAAAATATATATGAAACACGGAATGCATGTGTAGGCAAGTTAGATTGATCAGTCAGTTAATTTGTGTCCAGTCGAAGATAGGATGCCTTAACTCTCCCTTGGCTGAATTAGGGTTAATAAGAGAATTTACTCACTGTTATTTTGCATATTCTATAATCGTTCATTTTTCTTCAACTCCCTGCTCACTTATTTCTCAAACATATGCTTCATTGTCCACTTATCTGAAAACGTGTAATTGTGTGATCTTACAGCTTTAATGAACGTTATTTCGGCTTCTGTATTTTTCAAGTCATTCACCTATTTCGGATTATGGTGCATGGATTCAAGCTTTTCATATACTTATCATAACTAGTACACCTGTCATCACATTATTAATTTGTGCTTCTTAATTATTATGTTTATTTAAGTAATCTACTCCACTGTTATCACTGACTCAACGAATCACTTGATTAGTTCAATAATTTTGCACATCCTTATAAATATTGCTGTATACTAGTGTCAAATCAGACAGATATCTATTCGGAAGCATTAATGTTCGTCCATATTTGATGTTCTTATTCACAGTATTTCCATTTTCAGACATTTTAGTCACGGATTCAAATAGTTTATTTGACCAAACTTTCGAGTAGACAAGTTTCATATATTCAGTTTTAAATCAGGTTTGTTCCTCTGAGTGCTGGAAAAAGCTGTTCAACTATTTGGTCAACTCTCAACTTTAGAAGTCAGAGACATAAACAAAGTTCGATCAAAATTGCAAAAACATAAAGGAGGATTTTAAATAGTCATTTTTAAGTACAGCGATTATTCAATATTGTCTATCCGAATAGCTGATGTTATTTTCCACAGTTAATATATCACTACCTGTTTGAGTTCGTCTATTGTTTCACTTGTTTACCGAATTCAGCTCAGTTTATTCAAGCGACTTATTGACATAAATATACATTGGGATGCTATAAGGATTTACAGTGTGAAATTCGACGGTTATATTCATCTTGAAATGAACAAATGTAGTAGTAGTAGTAGTAGTAGTAGTAGTAGTAGTACTAGTAGTAGTAGTAGTAGTAATAATAGTAATAGTAGTAGTACTAATTATCATGGTTATCGTGTTTTTATTGATATCTGAATTCATCAATGTAGGGATTTGTAAAGATTGTAGTATATTTACAATTGAACTCATGGGTCGGCTCAAGTTAAATCACTACTGAATACCTGTGAGCATTGGATGGTTGATCCTAGTATAGAAATCCTCAGGTTTTCATTGTTGGTGGTCAAGCTCAGAAGAACTCTTGAATTCAGCTATGCAAATCCGATCTGTTGCCTCAGTCTACTAATAGTGCTTTTATTACGGTTGACATGACGAAAAACATATCATTATTCAAATGCTGTTGTATTAGAACATAAGAACACATTTAACACTTCAAGGTACTCGTTGAGAGAAATATCATTATTCTGCATGATATCATGATTTCTTTGACGATCATTAAAATAGGATAAAAAATTAAAATACAACATTTCAAGAAAATCAACAGTCAATACAGAACTGACCTTGCCGTAAGTGATTAGATCAAACATGGTTATAATTCGTATTGCAGTATTAGCTGGAAAAATGACTGGTCTTGATAACATCAAAGTATCAATATCAAGTGCGATCATCAATTCATCCAGTATGAATAGTTCATCCTATTCATCGAAGAAAAAAATTATCTTTATTGATAACAATATTATTCAGAATATAATCATAATGTGTACTAGATTTGTCCAAACATTCGTTATTATTGAGTGAAGGGTCATTAATAATCTCAGTATTTGTGAATTCTTCAAGCTCCATCTGAAGACTGAATAAATTCTTCCTCCTTATAACAGAGTGAATTCAAACAATGCCCACTACTTGAATTAAAGCCAAATTACCATTTTGGATGAATGAAATAGAGTTCTAATAAGTCTCAAACTTTAGGAATTAATGTAATTTGCTAAACATTCTATGTGTGTGGTGTTGTGCAATGCAAAACTTCATCTAGAAATACCCACGTCTATGCAGCATGTACAGGTTCTATGAAAAGCATTTCTGAAATGACAAGTGACATGTGCAAAATGAAACAATGAACAATGAATAATATCCTCAAGGAAAACACTCAACTTACTACTTTCCACTCAGGATGCAGTAACTGTACTCCGATATATTCGAAAAATGTTGCGAAGCCTTCGTTCAACCACAAGTTGTCCCACCATTTCATTGTCACTAAGTTTCCTAACCACTGAAAGAAAATTGTTTAAATTGAAAGCTGACAAACGTAACATATTCGGACTGCTCAATCGATTTCGATATCTACATAAGGTCATATACTTATATTGTTAAAAATGATGCTTGTACATTGTGATGACATCTTATATTCTGTTCCTGAATACTAGTTGTATAGGAATTCTGAATGGTGTAGTGCAAATGATCAGCTGATGAAGTTCAACTAGTGAAAATTGATTACATGTGAGCAGTTATTGTTCTATACTTTCAATATAACCACATGTAAAATAGCAAAAGTAGTGACTCAGCTTGTCGGTAAACTGAATTCTGATAATAATGGCATATGAGGTGATGAATGAGCAAAAGAAATTTAAGAAATCGTTTGGATCATTTGAATGAATAATTTACTTAACACATCTATCAACAATGAACAGGGACTGAATAAATTTAGAAACCTGTATTGTTAGAGTCCGAATCCAAGAAGTAAACAAAACTAGCTAACCGGAAATCTCAGGTAGTCTGTCAGTTAAAATTGCTGCAGTTGAAAACCACAATGAATCAGTTTACGATCGTTTTCCAAGTATTGTAAATTTATGATCCGAACGTTTTTTAAATTATAGAGATATAAAGTGAATTTAACACTTCGTTTTCATTTCAAAGCATACCTGATGAGCAAGTTTATGTGAGATAGAAAACGTCACATCAATAAGGGTATTCATTGAACCGTTTTCTGCGTCCCATAACATCATATTTTCATTATAAGTTATCAAACCCCAGTTTTCCATAGCCGTTATTGAAGAGTTAGGAATCGCAATCATATCTGAAAACATGATGGAAGATATATGTGAAATGTAAACGGTTCTAATGACACACATAATACATACATATATACCTATATAAATACATATATACGTACATACACTGTTGTGCATACTTAATAAAAAGGAATACATATGCACATCAATATGTATGCAAATATTTACCCGAGTTAAATGGCTGAATACTTTCCTTTTGGATGTGGTTATTTGCTCTCTGAAGAAGTGACTTACATTGAGTCACGATAAATGAGGAAATTTTATTTTTCTATTCATTGGGATATTAAAAATATATTATTTATTTATTGAATATTTTTACTATGATTCAATCCACTCCAGTTCTATTTGCCTAATTAAAATAACATCGGATTTGATTGATCATGCATCTCTTTCAGTTATTTAAATCTTATTGTTTGGTTGCATAGTTTACATTGTACAGTATTTAATTACACATATATTAAACGTGAACACATTTGTGTGAAATACCTACCCATTTTAGGAAGTGAATAGGGAATGCCAAAATAATCTTCAAAGTAACCCAATAATTTTATGCCAATATCAAGTGAATATTCAGCTGATCGAATTTTATCCGGTCTTGCCCAAACAGTGAACTAAATGAAAGAATTATTTTATCCATAAATGGATCAGTCTTATAAAAAAAATTATTAAATGAGCTTCAAATCATTATTGCTAAAACTTGATAGAAGAGACTGTTTTCAATGTCACGAGTGATTGAACCACTTTGATCTGATTCAAACACATAGAACTCAGCATTGTTAAAACAATGGCTTGCACCATCAAACAATACTTGTGCTTTTGAATACTTGTATGGAACATACTCTATTCAGGTGTTCTGTTTTAGTTTCTATCATCACTGTGGCGTTGTAAGCGTGTTCACATAACTTCGAAACATCGAGGAACTGCTACTACATCACAGTGAATGCTAGTATGTATGTAACGTGGATCTATGTATATCCCGAACCATATCGGATGATCGGTTGCATGCAATCTCATGGTGGTTCTTCCTGGATATACATGATTTCGATACGTTACAAAGGTATTGCATGGAGAGTTACAAAACATCTGTTTAATTGATAACACTCACGTTTCGTCCTCTACTGTCTGTCCTCTGAATATTAGAAAATTGTGAAACTACAAATGCCAACAGATATGTGGACATTTTCACACTGGTGTTATATCTGTCGACATGCCAATCATCGTGCAACTCTTCCGTACTTTCCAAATTCATGTTTGAAAGCGAATGGAAATTTTTGTGGCGTACAATATTGACCTGAAAGACACAAACGTGAGAAATTTGCTCTCGAATAATAAGTGGCATGTTTAACCAATTGAAACGATACAAGATACTTACCGTGCTTATTAGGCAATATATCACATATCCACCTGCAAATCCTTAACTCGTGTGGAAACTAATTTTCTAAGTGAGTTGATGGATTACTCATTAGCCAATCGTGGAAGTGTTTTCTGACTGAAACATGTTGCATACTGAATAAGCTATATGTTCATATGCGCTTGAGTGCCATCTGCGAATGCTTGATATTCATCTGCAGTTTTTGTCTCACATAAGTGATGAAGCAAATACAAATATGCTCCCATTTAAGACTTATCAATACTGGTTACCTAGTCATGCTTTATGGAGAACTTTATGGTGATATGTAGATGATAGGGAGTGTTGTAATTTAATTCTGTTCATTGATTTAGTGCAAGAAATGTATTGCTGTCATTATATATGCTAAAAATTTGGAAGAGAATACGTATTTTAGATTGTCGCTGTTTGTATTCTACCAGGTTAATTACAGCAAATTCTCATAAGAACTTTGTACATCGGCATTAGTATGTGTACCTTTTAACAGATAACCAGTTGCCTTTAAACAATATGATGCACATTAATAGATTTTGAAGTGTGTTGGTAAAACGAGTTCATGAACCGATTTAATCAATTTAACTCATAATGTGTTTCATAACATGACTGAAGTAAGCTAAGCTCATCACTATCATCAATCAGGTGTTCGCATATCACACACACACAGCACTTAAATCACAAAGCATCACTTGGTTCAATGTTTTTGCATTTTAATAAGCTGACCCGGATTCACCACAGATCACAAACCATACGAAAAATATGAAAATGAAATAAAGATCAAATATATCATACCTTGAAATTTGCTTTAAATTCCGGCTCATCCCAACATGGAAATACATTCCTTGCATAAATTGACTCCATGTAAGTACTTGCCAAATATCTGAAATATATATAACAGTGAACATTTGTTTACAAGTACATATCTCATTTCCGATAGTTGATGCTTAATAATGTGCTTTAGAACAAAGAGAACTGTTTCGAAGAAAATACCATGCGCAAAATGTCATCTGTGACTTCTGACAAGTTACCATTCACATAGTCCACTTATTTCGGAAATTCATTATTGTGTCATCTACTGTGTTGCTCAGTACATCTACACAATCATATTTTCGCTGACGTGAAACGTTTTGACTCATCTTTGATGACTTATGACATTGTTATCATCACGTTTATACTGTTCTACAATTCTAGACGCTATTTGGAATAATCCACATGTATTATTTTATATTGATAAGGCAGCAAAAATTCACCAGTCTTTCTAAACCTTCCACAGACTACTAGTTATCTGTACCTATGTCTCTATGGAAAACCAAATACAATTGTAAACCATGTAATAATACTGATCGTAGTTACGATAAGATGACTATCGGACATGTCACATATCAGTTTAAACATAATTTGTTCCCAGAGAACAGTTTTCATTGTCGAGTAGGTATTGAATGAATGCATTTCTTAACCAAAACACAATGGGCAAATAAACGTCTATTGTGAAGTGATTGTTAAGCGTTGATCCTCACTGTTCAAGCATGTATGAAAATGATCATGTTATTTGCGGTTAACATTGAGTTGGTACCCGATATCAAATAAACCTGCACACATATGTCTTGAATCGAGACTCACTTGTAAATCCCATTTTCCAAATATCTGCTAATATACAGTCCATCAGAATCATAGTCCATATCAGAACGAAACTGTCCAAATGTCAGGTTGTAATAAGTATATGGTTGCAAAGGCGTTTTTAGTGTAATTCGATAACACTCAGCATCTTCAATATAATGAACTTCGTCTATTTGAATATAAGAACTTGTTTGATTTCGTTCATGAAGAAGCGACATCTGTTTTCAAAAAGCAGAGACGGGAATCATTATAAAGTGAGAGTATTTATATTCGATCACAAAAATATTCGCATTATGAACAGATGGTATTTTATTTCCGTTTATGTAGAAAGTCAGATTCGCTACAGTAAAAGAAGAAGAAGAATACGAACAAAAATATCTTATGTTCGGCAATAAATATTTCTATCTGTAGCTCTTCTAGGGTTACTCCTGGTTGCGAATCCGGATAAATGATGAGTGTTATGATTAGGGTTGGCCACCACGTGCCACAGAAAACAACCTTGGTAAAGCATGACATACCAGAAAAATCATTTGAACCATTAAAACTCTGTCCTTCTAATTTGGAGATGTTTAACTAGAAGAGTTAAGATGCCTCATGGTGAAGACCGGGATTCTTCAGAAGGCACGAGGCCTATTTACCTTCCAACTACCAGAGCAACTATTAGTATAGTTACATGGAATGTAAGGACAATAGTGGAGGCCGGGAGAACTGACTAAATAGCTACGGAAATGAGGAGTGATATTCGGACTCAGTGAAACACATTGAACCCAACTTGGACAGAACATCAAAACAGAGCTATTGCACTGAGCTGAAAATTGGATAACTATCACAACCATCATCAAGAGAGTACAAACATTTATGAGCAATTGTCTACAAAAGGTACTCAATAATGTTTGTCCATATAAAATGAACAACAAACTAGTTTCCAAGTGGACAGGACGTTAGGAAAAGACGTTGGAATTGGATAGCACATATATTGTGGAAATCATCAAACTGCATCACGAGGCAAGTACTAATTTGGAATCGTGAATGGAAACGGAAGGAAGACCAAAGAACACACTGAATCAAGTATTAGAAAAATACACTAACTGGATGAATAGGGAGCGGAAAGAACTGGAAAGGATTGTTTATGACATAGTTGTATGTGGACTGCTGATGGACGGTGCATACAGCTGGCGAGTCCCAAATACGACAAACGTGCGTCCGGGATTCCACTGCTAGACACTATCCATCCTTGCTTATAATGTTTGTGAATTCATGTAACATCCATACAATACGCACAGTATGTACATGTGCATATAAGAGAATGATCGATTGCAGTTGTAAACATCAATGGGAACATTCAAGTAAACAATACCAAGTAGATTTAATCTTAAATGTGCTTCTTAGTTGTACTGTTAAACAAGCGGTGATTTTGGTATTTTCAAGGGATCCGTCTTGAATCTTGAATGCAGAATCTTATACTAAATAAGAACTGTCGTCTAAATTTGAACGAATAGTTTCACAATATTTGGGGGCCCAGTTCATGTGAGTCATTAAAGAATCTTATGCTATTTGATAAAATTAATTGGTTGACCCCCTGAACAAATTCAAATTTGTTTAAATGTGACATGGTTTGTTCTAGTAAAATAATCTTTAGTTAATATCTTACGATGAAGTACTTGTCACTCTTGTTTCCTTTCGTACAACTCTACTTGCAAGTTGTATCAGACAATATTGTTTTCAAATAATTTGAGAAATACAATGATGTAATTGTGTTCTGACTTGGATCATATTGTGATGTTTCCTACTTAAATCGACATAAGTAGTATATGACGATAATCAGGAACAGAATGTCTGGCAGCAGAGAGAAAAGAGGATCGAACAGTAAATAATGGGAACAGAATGCCATTTCTATGAAAATGCAAGAACAATGAAGTTTGAGTCATTTTGGGGCAATTGATAGTCATTTTGCAAATTGAGCATTTACTACGTGGTTGTTAGATTTTACTACCAAGTTCTGTGATTTCCTAGCTAATACATTCGATTGTCCCCACTGGTGTTTTTGTTCACTACAATGTAACTGAAAATTAATCAGAAGTGAGTTTTTACTTGAACTTAAGTCTAGTCGAAATTCTGCTTTAATCACTGTGAAATAAACCATTATAAATGATTCTTAAAATAGATTTTGTTGAATAAACTTTAACCAAGTTCTGAATTTCAGTGATTGATGAATAATTATTTTCAACAGTCATATTGTTATCACATATGTGGTAGAAATTCGGTCGATCATGTAAAATTCGTTTGACAGAGACAACAACATTATTACTTCATCCACACGATGTTATCAACTTCCAAGTTTACTTAGTTAAGACATTTGAATGTTCACTTGCAACTTATAAAAATGTCAATGTATTTAGTTCAGCGAGATGTTCCGATTAAGGACCAGTTAATAAACTTCATTGACTAAAGAATACTTTCCACATAAACGATGACATAAATGTAGGTTAATGTTTCGTTTTTATTGCATAATCTTACATAATATGAGTTCGTCAGTTAATTTTGTCCTCATTTCAAAGAACGGATTATTTTACAATAAAAGTAAGGTTGAAAACTATAGCTTACATGGATTCGATCCAAGCTCACATTCAGATTATCGGATGCATGTACGAAGAACTCGGTTGTCGACACATTACAGAAAACCTTTATTGTCACAGATCCATTGAAGAAAAATGCTTGTGACTTGTTATCATGCAAATGGACTTGAATTGACAAGTCGTAGAAATCTGGAACCAATGTATGTGGTAATCTAAAATCCTCTAATGAATGGATCGACACATTATTGTCATCGCCGATATTTTCAGGTGCACTGGTAGTCAACATATCTAAAACAAACGTTTGAAGGAGAATGAGTATTGTTCATGAATCGGTATTAATCAATGAGTGAACACTGTTCACTTAATATTGTTCATTACAACAAAGAGCTAGTCTACTGAGTTCACGGTTAGATCGTACTATAATCCACATGAAAATGATTCATTCTCCTCTACCAACTTCATTTATAACATACACCTTCAGTAAAACCAGTCATTTGAGCTTTTTCAAATTTATTTTGGTGTATCTTGGGTCGAAAACAACGGAAAGTAATATGTAATTGATGTTTTTGTAATTTATGTTGTTGGTAATCTCTCACGAACTGTGTAGCATTATACAAAATAGAGTACGTGAAGCAGTTATCATTTTGTGTGTTTCAAGTATTATCACAGTGATTAACATTGTATCAATTTGGTGAATTTCTTATGGTAATAAAAGCAACAAAATCGTTTAGATTATAATTCAATAAATTTGATTTGATATCACAAGGTTGAGGGTGATAAAGATTGTTGAATTTCACTGAAGTAATTAACTGATCAATGTTAGACCACAATTGAGAACACAAGATCAGTGAACCGTTGTTTCCTCTTAGAATGAGTATTTCAAGATTTTACATCCAGAACCCTATCCACGAGAATCAAACTGAGCAAATCCAGTCATGCGCGACCAGATCTCTATTCAACGAGGCTGCGAATGATTAAAGAGCACTCTATTTATAATATTACAAGTCACGCGATAAAATATTTACCTAGTTTCAATGGTTAAGCTACGGCATCGTAATAATAATGACACTGGTAATAAATTTTCAGTCATTAGGTCAAAAACACAATAAGAATTAAATGAAATATACATACTTGTATACGTTGAATCAAATTCAAAAAAATTAGACCTTCTCAATGCTGCAGCATCATCGACTAACATAAACGAAAGAATCAACACGATCAACATGATGAATGATTTCTTTGACCGCATTAAACTTGAGATTGCTAACTTTTCTGCATGTATTGGGTGGAGAGATAGACAGTGCTGTGTGGAATCAACATGTCTTCCATCGGAATTATCCACAACCAGCATATTCACAGGATTTTGATTTTAGATAACAGTCAATCAACGAGGATATTATCTACAAGTATCACAATGTGGTTAGCTCAGTTCCCTTTTATAGATATCATACTAACGAAAAACAATTTAAATCACAGAAAAAACGTGACATCTTTAAAAGCATTTAACAGTTCGAGACAATTTCACGCTTACAGACCGTGATCTAAACTTACAAGAATAAGTTCAACGAAATGAATCTTGTCTAGTGAACTGTTGACCTTTAAACAGTGTCAAGTTACATGACAGTGGTCATATGCAATGTTTGACATGATTGCTTAACTTTGATTGTTTCTTTTCAAAGCATTTGTGAATGCTGGTCATCGTTCTCCTAAACACTCTACATTTCTTTATTCGGTTTACGACCGTTTTATAGCAAGAGGACTATTAAGCCCATTTTGTGATTATTCGTCTATTTTCTTTGATTTTTCATCAAGTTTTGTTACTGTGAAAATGTCAATATCAACACATATTGGAAATATTTTCGTGTGTCCAAATTGAATAAATGTGAATGTTCAATTTGATAAATAAGTTGCATCAAACTTCGTAACCACTTTGACAAGAAACACTTGTTCTGTGGTTACACTGATATAAATGTCTGATGATTGGTATTTGCTGTTTTCATTTGTCCCATAGAATTGTTCAGAGTAACATTGTGAGAGTGTAAATGTATAAATCGTTGATTACGTTTGACATAAACAGTGAGTTTATCATGCTTATTCTTCGGAAGGATGCAGGTTTAACATGTGATCGAGGCTTTTGTGAACAAAATTTTGAGTAACATTTTCACTGAATTGATGGTGTGACGGAAAATGTAGTAGACTGTTGTTTGACTAAGTGGCTCGAAAGGTGTGTAGAATTTCAGGAAACTGTAAAACTGAATTCATGGTCATTCCGACAATTTTACTATCGCTATTCGAAACACTTTACAATAGATCCGACTTCAAATAGACGGACGGCAGCCGGTTGAGCATATGTAGGATTCGTAATTTTTCAGTTCTTATTTGTTAGTTGGTTGCTGTCACCTTTCACAGTTGAAATCTGGAGCTCTCATGAATGTCGTACGGTGTTGTATATCTTATGTGCTTGAACTAGCCATGTCTAGAGGTCATATAGATGGAAACAACCAAACTATGTGGATTCCTATAAACCGCTGGATGGGTTGGCATTGGCAAAATTCAAACAATTCGAAACAGTGTGTTCTGATTCACATACGATTTAACATAACAGTGAACATGTCATTAATTCACTTCACAAAGGCTGATGAGATAAAATTAATGATAAAATTTATTGTTCTACTCAATTAGGAATACGTCTAGCAGTGTCTGATGTTATATTTGATTTAAAGATTGTAGTAAATATAGAGACAGAATACACTATGACATTGTATTTGTTTGTTAGGAATGTTGGTATTAATTTAGAATCCATTACTTTGAAACTCCAGTCTTGAAAACTTATTTGAAAGTAGTAACTTAAGTAAGATACATATTTGTGTTAAACGTTTATGGAGAATAGATATTTTCTGTATGAAACTAAGGTTATTTTAAATGAAAACATCCTCAGTTTTTAAGTGAATGTCAATTCAATCTACAATTCAAAGTTGTTCATCAATACATAATCAGTATAAACAACTATAGCTAGTCAATATATCAACTGATTGGAAAATTGTTTAAGAAAGATTTTATTCTGAGCATAAGTGACCCTTAAATCAAAACCCCTATCATGGCCTCATGTATTCTCTGATGTTCTTATTCAAAACTCGGATACGTTCAGACATATGAAAAAGCGGCTAGGAATTAGGTATTAATCATTCGTTTGGCGGGATTAACATAGCATTATTAATAATTGTACAGGAGGATAATTCACTAACTTTAGTTTTCCTCGTGCAAGGAAATAAATCCATTGATGTTGCGTTAATTCAGCTGATGGATAGATGAATTCTGGGCAACATCAGGATTTGAGAAAACCGTGTTTGTTCTGACCCAAAGATGAATTTCTATACATACGCAAAACAATTATCAATCATCATAAAATGTTCATTGTATTGGTATCGTGAACCGATCAGTGTTAGACCACTATTCAAAACATAAGTGTGATATACTCACTAAAATCATCCTGTTCTCAACAAAAACACGCGCAACATGGTCAATTCAATATCGTACTGACAATAAATGTATCCCTAAGTAAGAGAACTAAAAATAACGACGTACAACTAGAACGAATGAAACATAGACTTATATCTTTGAATACTAATCTATTTATTTATTTGAACACATAAATATTAGTCCAAGAGGCACCAGATATATATGCACCACACAATATCAATGAGAATGGGAAGAGATAAAGAATGTAGTGTGCGTATAAAAGGAGATGATGGAGAAGATTTGTAGCGCAGGTGGATGATTTTGTTGGACTTATGTTCCCTGAGCTGTATGGTTTGGTCGTGGAGCTTTTATCGTTCTTCTGAACGACATCATCAGCATAAACCTCAGATAGAAGTGAGGTGTTAGAATTTCTTCATATATGTATAAAAAGAATGAAAAACAATAACGAATACAAATAAGTTTATGGTAGTGAAAGAATTCTTTTTGTTAAAGTAGTTACGGCCACTTTTTATGAAGAAAGTAAACAAAGGTTACAGCAGGATCGCCACTGACTTCTATTCTGAGCTATATCTGATAACGTCTCTAGCCACTGTGTTGTGCCATCTAGAGCACCCCAACCAAGGAGTCGTGAAGGACCAAAAAAGCTAACTCTTTGCACCCTTATTTCATACCACGACACCATGTTATACACTGATCACCACTACCTTTTTGCAACCAGTCCCAACGTCGGCAAATAATGCACAACGAGGAATTCTCTGAGACAACATTTGCAGAACATGTTTGAGTCACAGAAGTCGATGTTTCAAGATAGTGACACCAATTGAATTAGCGTTGCTGTGCACGAACACATGATGCCGAACCTCTGCATTACTAACGTGGTGTTGCCATTGGATGTCAACAATCTTTCGGACACAACAATGATCAGAGATAATGACCTCGGAGAGGTCAGGTTTCACAAGCATATGAGCAAGACCGCTCTCATCGACGCGTTGTAAATCCAAACGTTTACAGCCAGACTAACATCGCGAAGGCGTCAAAGATGGCCCAGATCGGCAAAAGTCGCTCTGTCCTTCACTAAACGTGAATTGAACTGGTCGATACATCCTAGACCAGAACGAACATCAGCCTTCAAAATAAGCCGAGTGCTGGTCATTTGGGCCCGATGATGTTTAGCTTTTCAAGGGTTGTAGTTTCTTGCTAAATTTCGCCTTATTTGATGGATCAGTTGACACGGACCTTGGAGTGTAGGACAGTCTGATCGATGTTGCCAGAACAGCAGGCCAGTTGAACTGCCCTTCAAAGAACTCTTCCCGTCGTGAAATGTCTGAGTTATAATTAAAGCGAGCCGAATACTTGATCAAGTGATCGTTATCTCATTAGATTTGTGTGAGGGCTCTAATACTACCAGGGTGTCCAAACCGAAGCAGGTGGTTTTCTTAGGGGACAACTCACGGAGCATTTGACCTAAAGGTTCAATCCACAAGGCAGTGAAGATGCAGACCCATGGTAGCCGGTGACTAACGATTAGTTCATACGCTATTTAGTACCTCAGGATACTGGAGCTGAAATGCACCGTTGATTTGGAATCAGGGTTTTCCAACTGTCCTATGTGGATCCGCAAAATGCAACAACACGGTGAAAGCACAGGAGTTTTACTTTAATTTTTCTCAATTTTCTTAACATCACCCTCTCCACGAGAATGCAGTGAGTAGCACTTCCTTATCAAAGGCTATATACGTGTGGCCACGTGAGAGCATTTTCAGAGGGAGAATTAATTCTCCGCACTCTCTGACGTACCAGGGCGCAAACACCACTCAACAGTGACTCAATGAATACCAACAACAGTTATAAATAATGCATATGGTAATGGAATCAGTTAATATTTATGTGATTGAGCACGTTCGTCACTGGCGGGAATCACTTGGAGTACAATTCAATACTGAAACGTGATACTGATAATCGGTTATAAATGCTTTCGGTGTTCATTGCATATCATTTAATTTCAGGCAGATAATGTATTGATAAACAACTTTGAATTGTAGATTGAATTGACATTCACTTAAAAACTGAGGATGTTTTCATTTAAAATAACCTTAGTTTCATACAGAAAATATCTATTCTCCATAAACGTTTAACACAAATATGTATCTTACTTAAGTTACTACTTTCAAATAAGTTTTCAAGACTGGAGTTTCAAAGTAATGGATTCTAAATTAATACCAACATTCCTAACAAACAAATACAATGTCATAGTGTATTCTGTCTCTATATTTACTACAATCTTTAAATCAAATATAACATCAGACACTGCTAGCCGTATTCCTAATTGAGTAGAACAATAAATTTTATCATTAATTTTATCTCATCAGCCTTTGTGAAGTGAATTAATGACATGTTCACTGTTATGTTAAATCGTATGTGAATCAAAACACACTGTTTCGAATTGTTTGAACTTTGCCAATGCCAACCCATCCAGCGGTTTATAGGAATCCACATAGTTTGGTTGTTTCCATCTATATGACCTCTAGACATGGCTAGTTCAAGCACATAAGATATACAACACCGTACGACATTCATGAGAGCTCCAGATTTCAACTGTGAAAGGTGACAGCAACCAACTAACAAATAAGAACTGAAAAATTACGAATCCTACATATGCTCAACCGGCTGCCGTCCGTCTATTTGAAGTCGGATCTCTTGTAAAGTGTTTCGAATAGCGATAGTAAAATTGTCGGAATGACCATGAATTCAGTTTTACAGTTTCCTGAAATTCTACACACCTTTCGAGCCACTTAGTCAAACAACAGTCTACTACATTTTCCGTCACACCATCAATTCAGTGAAAATGTTACTCAAAATTTTGTTCACGAAAGCCTCGACCACATGTTAAACCTGCATCCTTCCGAAGAATAAGCATGATAAACTCACTGTTTATGTCAAACGTAATCAACGATTTTTACATTTACACTCTCACAATGTTACTCTGAACAATTCTATGGGACAAATGAAAACAGCAAATTTCAATCATCAGACATTTATATCAGTGTAACCAGAGAACAAGTGTTTCTTGTCAAAGTGGTTACGAAGTTCGATGCAACTTATCAAATTGAACATTCACGTTTATTCAGTTTGGACACACGAAAATATTTCCAATATGTGTTGATATTGACATTTTCACAGTAACAAAACTTGATGAAAAATCAAAGAAAATAGACGAATAATCACAAAATGAGCTTAATAGTCCTCTTGCTATAAAACGGTCGTAGACCGGATAAAGAAATGTAGAGTGTTTAAGAGAAGAATGACCAGCATTCACAAATGCTTTGAAAAGAAACAATCAAAGTTAAGCAATCATGTCAAACATTGCATATGACCACTGTCATGTAACTTGACACTGTTTAAAGGTCAACAGTTCACTAGACAAGATTCATTTCGTTGAACTTATTCTTGTAAGTTTAGATCACGGTCTGTAAGCGTGAAATTGCCTCGAACTGTTAAATGCTTTTAAAGAAGTCACGTTTTTTCTGTGATCTCAATACACACACTCCTTCTATATAGTGACAAACCAAACAAATTCAAGTTTAATCTCAACAACATGTTACGAGCACTAAAGGATTGACTGAAAGAGGAAAAACTACGATGGAGGACAATTAGATAGCGATCAAACAACTGTTAACTTCAACGTATCATGATCTCATATGAATCGATTGACAAGATTCAAGAAAGGAATAATAAGAAGACAGCAGTTAACAATAGCCGAACAAGAAGAGATAAGTTCACGGCACAATCTTATGCATACGAACTGACAATCAGTTGAAGAGTAGCATTAGATCCGACAAGCAGGAATATGTGGCAACAACAGTAGATAAAGCTGCAAGTTAAGGAAACATGGAACAGCTATGTTACGCGACGAATAATCTTTTAGAGAGCTGAAGAGTCCAGGCAAGGACATAGAAGGCAGGACAATCACCTTGATTCATTTGTGGAATGACAGATGTGTGGAACTCTTCGAAGAACTCCTGATCGAGTGATCTCCATTGCATCCACCAGAAATCGAAGCATCAGTTACAGAACTTCCTATAAATGTCACTCCACCAACGATTGAAGAAACCATGATGATATTCATCAGACAGATCAAGAGTGGGAAATTAATGGGACCTGACAGTATACCAGCTGAAGCATCGAATTTGGTCGGACACAGAAGTAACTGCTTCGACACTACAGAGAGTACGTTAGTAAGAACAAACATCAAATTAAAATCTACGAACGTCAGATTCACAGATTGTAGGGTAGAACATTTGTCGCTAAAACTCCAAAGAATATCTCTAACTAAGAGGATGAAAATTACATTATTTGATATATATATATATATATATATATATATATATATAGCCATTTTTATATCACCTTTTCACTATAAAACAAATTCTCGTCCCCCTGTAATAAAGAAAAATGTATATTGCAAATAATGGTAGAATCATTGTACACATATATATACGTTTCAGTGACGAATGGATATTAAAACATTGAAAATATTAATAATAATAATAATACCATATGAAAACCGAAATATGAATACGTAACATTGAATAGAAGAGAAACAAGAAAAATGTTTATTTTGTTACAGAGACACAAGTACAGATGAATCGATAAACAGATCGATTGATAGATCTGTAGAACTTATGGTCTACTATGATATTAGTACTGCTCTAATAATAGACCTAATCCTAAATTTGTAGATTTGTCATGATATGACTGCCTAATCTATAAGATCTTACGTCACACCATTGACTACACCAACTCACTGTATCGTATCAATTACCAATACATGATGTAGAACAAGGTTAGGCTAGAGAAAGAACAATATATTTAATATGAAAAGAAGATATAAGGTAACATTCAGCAGAGACCACGCCTGCATGGCCGAGCCATGCCGTACGATCAACTCTAGTCTATTCAATTCATTATTCGCGCCTTCTCCATCGTTAGGTATTTCTTCGCGTTAAATATTGAATACCTATTTTCCGAGTAATCTCGTATTCAGCTTTGAGGATAGTGTGGTTATGGTCCAATGCCACTACACTACTCTCCCAACAGAATCAACGTGGTGTTGGTTCGATACCCAATTGGATGGCACTGTAGTGTGCCGAAGGTTACCAAGAATAGTAAGATTCCTCCGGGTGATGACAAGCTGAAAGATAAATCAAAAAGAAGACGGCAGCATCTGGTCGGGAAATACATGTAAGAATTTTAAAATATCTGCCTTCATGCTTAACACGCTTACAATGAAAATTTGAGTGATTATTTGAGCTATAAAAAATGGGATTACAATGATAATAATAGTAATAATAAAACGATGCGTGTGTAATAGCCGTTGATTGATAACTTAACGTATAGGTAGTAAGTATTTTGTGTTTAGAAATATTAAAGTTATGAATATTGTAGAAATGTCAATATTAGCACTACTTTTAGTCTGACTTATGAAATCGAATAACGATTATGCCGGTAAGTTGTCCATATGAGTTGATTTCCAATTGCATTTGTATTAGTAGGCTAACTGAAGGAACAAAAGTATTATCGTGGAGAAGAATTCCAACTAGTGTTCCAGTTAGTTTGATACGGTTTATTTAGTTACGGGGAGGTTTTCTCAACCCCATGTTTACCTGACCGTGATAGAATTTAGTAATACTACTAATACACATGAATGGTTATCAAACCAAAATTTAAATACGTGAGTGATAATTATGTGAATTTTGGACAGATAGCTAGAAACAAATCGTTAAACATGAGTGTAATCTTAAGAGACATGCTCTAGACTCAATGTTCTGATTTGCGGCAGACTATTTATTTATATCTTTACTTGCCGGCTGATTGAGTATACAAGTTAGTTGAAAGTATGCAGTTTATCATAAGGCGGAATACGATTTAATTGAGATATAGTGATTATAAGTTAAGCCTATGTGTTATATTACTAAGTGATGTGGTGCTGCAACATGTATTTGGCTAAATAATTTTTTACAAGATGATTAATAGTGAGGGATGCTCATGTGATTATCAGGGAGAACATAAGTTGTAACCAAGGAGAATACACTCCCAACTCATGCCTATGATAATAGCTTGAATCTTAGTCAGTGTTGGGGTAATTTCGACATTGATGTTTTCAGTTTGCAGGATATTTGCTCGACTGCTTATACTGATTATTTGCATGCATGATTGTGTCGCGAAACCATCAATTAGACTGACAAAGTTTTGAGATATTTACTGAATGAGCAACTGATAGAGAAACATACTGTAATCATCTGTAGTGAATGAAGAAAAACAACACTAGTGATAATTATAAGTCAATTTGCTGAACTATTTTGTTAACAGTTTCATTAATTTTATCAATCATATTACGTGATTGTCAAGTCATAACAATGCTTTATGAAGATATCCTGAAACTATTATGTTTAATCAGCTATAGTGTTGATTGAAGATTGGCCAGTGGAAAAATAGGCATTGTTGTTTTAGGTGATTCAAAATTATCAGAAATTTATAAAGTTAAATATTGAATACCTATTTTCCGAGTAATCTCGTATTCAGCTTTGAGGATAGTGTGGTTATGGTCCAATGCCACTACAGATCTAAGAATTGATAAATCAGTAATCAATTAATTCAACAGAATAAAACTGTCTTATAGTGAAATCGTTGATTAATCTGAAAGAAACGCATTCAAAGTAATGTGATTGTATTGGGAACATTTTTATTTAACCAATTACTGATAACATCACGATGAGTTTTTGTCCATTTCATGTTTTCCTTTGACCATTTGTATTCATGAATTAGAAAAACAAAAACTTCATAACTACCAAATAAATTAGGTTGACTAGTACGGTAGTAATCAGTTCGGGCGGGTGGGGTGAAAACACCTCAATCCGTGGATTGGATTGCTGTTGGTTCGAGATATGAAGCATACATCTTGAGTGGAATCTTTGATACAATAACTCCACCAACTAATAAACCGTCAGAAAATGTGGTTAGAATACTTCTTCTATCTGGATTTGTAGTATCTTATCACATCGATTAAAGTGTATCTGGCTGACAGTGTCCAGAATGATAATGAAAACACAGCTAAATTATCAACCTCAACGAAATCACATCACTCAACTCATGCAACTAACCTGCACAACTTCTACGTCATGAATAGAAATTTGTTCCTGTGTAAAAAAGTATTTCTTAAATAAACAGATTTTTGAAGGTTTATCGGTGTTAACTGCCTTTTGCTATTTTTTTCAGTGTACGCTTTAGTAATGTACTTGCTTAAACTAATTCAAGATTATACCGGTCTATGTGTTCACTTTGGTAATATATAACAGTGATAACTATTGATTAAGTGTTATACACGAAAACAACCTTCATCTCATAACATCCAACGTCATATACGTAGTGACTAAATTTAGAAAACGAATAAGAATTTAAGAAAAAATTGAACTAACTTCTTCTTGATCCGGTATGTTATTCAGTGTGTAATGACGTTTGGATAATATTTTAAGAATAACAGAGAGTACACACCTGTAAAATAAAACAAATAAACATAGTTCATATCTTGATACACTTTCCATTGACTGCAGAATCACTTACCTGATGTTCTATCCATTCTGTCAACACTATCATATCCCGCTAATAGTTTAGTTGTATGAATTATAGCTTAAAGTGTTTTATAATTTGGATTTCATTAAACAATGAACAATTCGAACAGGAGTTGACTAAGCTGAATTACTTATATTAATGGATGTTGTTTGAACAACAAAAACATAAAAAGATGATTGAATGCTACAAATGAATTTTCCTGAATCACAACCTCATACAACCTGGAAAACATTCTTGAACTAACAGGTGATGAAATGACTAGTATTACTAACACCATAAAACTATTCTTCCGTTCATGTCAAAACTAACTATGCCAATGTATTTTCCATCTACATGGTAAATGGTCAGTTGTTCATAATTATATTTTCATACATGTCACTTAACAATTTTTAGATCAGTAACTGCACACATTACTTCATATAAACTGTGAATTAGGCTGAAGTATATTCATAATCACAAAAATAATTAATTAATTAAATATAAACAAATAGGTTTAACTGTATTATTACTAAATGAAAACGTGGCAGACATCAAAAGAATGAATAGAAATTATGAACAATTGGAAAGGATGGCCAAGGCAAAATTTGGATGGATAATCCTGGTGAATGTCCTATGCTCTTCAACGAGATATAGCAAGCGTTAGTAAGTAAGTGATTGCTGAATTGCAATCATACATAAACTACTTGAACAATGCAGAGGTGAAAGAATTGGATTGCTCGGGTTTATATATCCATATATATATCATATCCAAACTATGCTTGCTTGTAAAGACAGACGAACTTTGATATATATATCAAAGTTATTCTAGCTAATATAGTAGTATTACAGAATTAATACTACCTACCAAGATATGTGAAATAATGTGATAGAAAAATAGTATTTGGATGATGGAAATTCGAGAATATGACAAACCTTGTTCACGATCTTACTGACAGAATGCAGTCACTACTTAGGTTTCCTTCTGCTCCAAATAAACCATGATCTATGCTAATCATAAATACTTATTGTACACCCTATGGATTCAAAAAGTGTCAGCTAAATCTTAATGCCTATATGCCTTTCAGACTGAATATTAGTTCTTCCTTGACATTAGAAAATATATTATGCATTCCACAGTTAAATTCACTAAGCAAAATGTCACATTCCACTCTTCTATTTTTAACTTTATTAGGTACTTCTAGTTTACTGTGTACAGAACCATTTATTTGAGTTACCCATGTTGTGTTTATCTATACTTGAGTCAACGTGTAAACTTCATACATGTATGAAAGTGAAAACAGAATGCCGATATGAAGAAACTCCAGATTCCTTCATTGCAAATCAATAACCTTTATTGGTAATGCAATGGAATAATGTTTGTTAATTCCTTATTACGATGCTAATATAACGAATAATATTTGTTGCCAAATTTTCATTGAACCCACTGTAATCATAATTCTAAATGTGATAATATCTACGGAGGTAAACTGGATAGTCCAAATATGAATCAAATGTTGATGGAAGGAATAATTTTAAGTGTTTTTTGTGCAAACCAATTGTATTACTTACTCATTATGACGCCCAGAGTTTGCGGTTTGGTGATACTTGCAAATGTCATTGAGATCATCAGATGAAGCGCTAAATAAGATGGAGTAGTACAAACTAGTCTTAATTTTATTGACTATCTATATTACGTGTAATTAAATTTACGTTTTTATTCCACAAACAGTTAGACCCCTTTTAGTGCATTGTCAGTAACTTGAATTCGAATGTGATTTTTCAAAAATTGTGAGGCAGCCAACCTCTAGTCTGTTTTGTCTAATGGGGAGATATGAATCTGTTTCAAAAACCAATACTTATCACTTAAATGAAAGTAATGAAAAGGCTTAGCATTATTTTAAACATTTCAGAGATTATAGAAGATGTGGGGTGAGCAGACTCTACATATTTCTAAGGTATTAACGCTTGTTGCTTAGTAAAAAAAAGTGTGAAGTAGAACAGTTAGCAAATTTAATGTTACGCTTAGAAAAATCAAAATGCCAACACTTGACGACATGACAATCTGATTATGTCTCCACATCTAAACTGACATGAACGAAAATCTTTCTTTTCTGAAGGTAGAGACGGTATGTTAGGTTGACCTAACCAATCAGATGTTAGTAGGCGTTCAGATAGATCAAATGCTGTTACGTGGCCACATGGTAAGAAAAAGATATAATTATGCGTTTATTGTAGTTGATGTTTGAATTATACGCCTGGTGTAAATTACCACTACAATATAAATTCATGAATATATGCATGGTGTCTAATAATATTGATTTAGTTTCGTCACACATCTTCGCAAGCATTTCAATTATGTTTGGGGTGAATGTAAATACTAACTTTAAAAGAACCAATCCTATTTTATGTCACAATGCAATATAGTTGGCATATAAAGAATTTATTGACCGTGGCTCGTTCACTCAATTGAGACGAGATGCTGCAATACATTTTGTGACACTGCAGTAAAACGTTTACAAAATCGATGATCACAGAAACATGAATATATTGAAACATAAGTAATTACAGAATAGAAATATTTAGTCACTAACACTCTTACACTACGTTAACATCGTTTGCTGAAATATGTTACCACTCTTCAATAAATAGCGATGTAAATTTCGATTCCGTTATTGAAATCGGATTGAGGTTAAACTTTAATTAATTTAATAGACTCATGCATACAATTCATTCATCTAAGTGTTCCTTCACAAATATAAATCTCAAACTTAATCGATTCGAAAATTGAAACAAATGTCCTCTAGAGAAAATGAAGAAGTTACCGACTGCCGGTTAAAATTTTCAATTTTGCGAATTCTTCTATTTATTTCAGA
Source organism: Schistosoma margrebowiei (assembly GCA_944470205.2). NCBI lineage: Eukaryota > Metazoa > Platyhelminthes > Trematoda > Strigeidida > Schistosomatidae > Schistosoma > Schistosoma margrebowiei. The sequence continues at coordinate 63,686,016 of OX104028.1, read as the reverse complement.
AACTAAGAGCAACCAACGTCTACCATATTCAACATCAGATTACCGACAAATTTATACAGGAAAAACACATTGTTAATTATCTCAAAACATTAACAACCATCATAGTTTAAATGTCATGTAGAGAATTATCAGATTAATGACACGTAGAAAAAGTTGTCAAGGAAGATTACTTAATATGTAATGTGAAATAATGGATGCTTTGGAAACGTGAGCCAATTATCACGAATGAAAAACTATTGGACATACTACTTAACAATTTGAAATTAGTCAGCTGAATACAGAGGTTATGACTGAATGAAAATTGTGGACATGCGAAGTATACTGCCATAAGAAAGTATTCTGTAACTGAGGTAAGCAATGTAATACATTTCAAAAAGTGGTTTATCACTCTAAACTTACGCTTTAGCAGTTGGGCGAGTTGCGCTTTTCCCTCTGAAAACAATTGAAAATGTTAATGACATTTTGATTTGGCCTACATTGAAAAGTTCTAAATGAATAAATCTGACATTTTCCATAAGTATTTACTATTTCTGAGATAATAAGGTAGATAAATCATCATCAGTTAGGTTTAACTATACTTTTCCTTTCAGAAATAACGATGTAGTAGCGGTATATTACTTGGACTATGAAAATATTCGACTAATAGAAATGAGACTTTTCACAGTACAGACGATGACTATCAAAATGATGAAGGCATTAAACACTTGCTTCTTGCTAGTTTGGGAGTATTCAGAACTACAAAGGAACAAATCTGCATAATATCCAACACAAGTGTTTTAGATCTCTTGGTAAACAAGGTGCTTTCAGATCACTGAGTCTGAAGTTATGGTCTGCAAATTATTTCACTTCATTTTGCCTAAAGATCATCCAATTTCATTGGTAATATTTGCTTCACTCGTGATATGACTAAAATCCACCTATTGCAGCTTCTCAGTAAAACGTTGCGAAACCACATTTGAATTATTCTCTATGGGACAAATGATCGAAATCTGTAGTTACATTTATTTAGTTTTACGTGTATCATGAAATTGTATTAGCTGTATATGGAATCTAACTTTTTATAATCAATGTTCAATGCAGTACAAACGTGGAATAACAAGGAGCTTATTCAAAAGGATCAATCGAATTTGCACTAGCGATGCAGTTGAGAGAGACAAGTAAATGTCTTCACTGGAGCACTGTTGAATGACAGGTACTAACTTGAATTTATAAAACGTTGGTTGAGCAAAGATGTAATAAGAAATACTAAGTTCTCGGCATCCAAGTAGCGAGTCTATATCACTGCACCATTAAGATGTGACTCACATGGTCTTATGGTAGGACTCATTAACATAAACATTTCTAGGTTTATGTTTCATAAAATACTCAAAAAGCATGTGACTAATTGTACTACAACTCATTCCATCTAACAGTTCACATGTATGTGCTGAAACACATAAATTCGAGAAGTAATCTCGATCTGCTGGTAAGGGTGGATGTATACAACTAATTGGCTATGACATCGAATGAATCCTAAGCATCAGACAAGGTCACAGAAGTGACAGATATCTTCCTCCACTGAGAACCGTTTTATTGAGACTTATCATACGTTCAATATCAAGTCAGCGTTTGTAGTGTTGTTCAGAAGTGTTCAAGAGAATATACTAAGGTTTATCGAAGTGATAACTATACGAAAACTGAAGCCACCGTTTTGTGCTCAAAATGTCTTGTGCAAATATATCACATAATTCTGAGAACGTACATCATCTTTTCGCAGAATAGTTAAACTAATACTGTTATTACTAATGAAGTAGGTGAAATGATTTTCATCTAAAATAATAAAGAACATTCATTAATCTACAAAAAATCTTACTCATTCATTATAAATCTCCACGCTTCACGAATATGTTCCCATAGAAGTGTCTGGCCGATAGGATACAATGCCACAGATGAAAGTGCATCCAATAAATCCTGAGGATCTTTTTGATTATTTTTTATGACCCATTCCAAATGTCTAAATTATCGATAACATGAAAAGTAATAGTCGATTTCAACAAAAGTATTTATTTGTATTTAACTTCGAATTATTCAGGTAACAGAAACTAAACGAAGTAGGTAATGGAATATTTGAAAGAGATACAAATATTTTATTATTATTTAAGCAAAATGATTATTAAATTTCTTTTTAATTTGAAGCATGAACTGATTAATATTAAACAACCATTGAAAGATTCGACGCACTGGACAGTGAACTGCTGAGGAGTCCCAAACTTAGACGAAACGGACGTCCAGTACTTCCATGTATTCAATGGTGGCCTAACATTGATCAGTTCATGATGTCAATTAAACAAAACTCAGCAATCTCCACAATCCTATACTGGTATTCAAACTTTGCTCTGTTTGTCGATAAATGTCGTGTCAGATTGAAATTAACCACAGTTATTTGAACTCCAAACTTTGTTCGGCTAAATGAAAGTACATATCTCTTAACCAGTGGTTATAGTTACGGCGTTGCTTTTTCAATATAATCATACATTAAATATTTTTAAAATATTAGTTTGCTTCATTACATATAATTTTAACCCATATTTACCCGTATCAGTGACATATATATCCTTTAATATTATAAGCAAACTCATTATCCGAAATAATGAATGCTGACTGCGTGGTCTGATGACAGAAAGCTAACATTAATCAACTGATTACTCATAAAACACTAAACCTCATATACTGAAAGCGTCTTCTTACGTACTATTGAAGCACTTGAGAAAGCAGTGTTTACTGAAACCGATGAATTAAATTACGTAAACACAAAACTATGAATGATCAAACGATATTGAGATATATATATGGTGGAAAATATTGATAGTTTAATGATCATATAAATACAACAGCACGAAATATGTATTAGATAGTCAATATATCACGAAACAATCCATGTATTTTATTGACTCATATATGTTTGCATATATTGCACTTAAATAGGAACCATTTATGTAATTTATTGGGAGCTGACAATCGAAAGCAACAACAAATGAAATGTAATATAACTCACAGTCTTACTATCCACATATCACGAGAACAAGACAATGCCTGTAAAATACTATTTTTCTCATCCTCTTTAATATCCACTTCTAATAAACGTTGTTTTAGGAACTCCCATTCTTTTTGTCCACCGATTCTAATTGCTGTGCAATAAACAGCTGGCATCAAACTTGGTGATAACCTTAAACATAAAACGGATGAAAAATTAGAGGATAATCGATAGTACTAAATGTAGAGTAAACAATATCACAAATTTTATTATAAAAAGAACTTTATTCGTTCAACACGAAGAGGATGATACAGGTATTTGGTGTTTGACAACGCTTCTACCAGTAACACCTTCTAATATACTTTGTTCCCACCGAAAGAAATCAAAAGACAGAGTCGAGGAGACCGGAAGAGTGTATTTGACGATAAGCAATATATCGGAATTCTCTGATCTAATCTGGCTAGCGATTGCGTTAGATGTTGAGCACAGCGTTACCACACGTGATCTGGTGCGGATGCATGACCGAGCGCCTTCAGCTAGATGAGTCCACTAAAACATATGGTCAGCATCCAATTTCGAAAACTTACAGAGCTATTTAGTTTGTGAATTTATTTACCGCTAGAGATCGCTCCCCCCTCCTAGTGGGGTAGTGATGACCCTAAGACGTGGCCAGCCAGAAGTTTAAACCCAACGAGTTTGTTGTTGGTAGACACTCTTCTGATAGCTTACTAAATTTAGCAGCGTCTGGTCGTCTTTCCTTACTATATGAGACCGAGGTACAACATAGTAAAAAAAAGAAAAGTACAATGAACATTTTTGATTCCCCGTAAACTGCGTCGTTTTTTTCCAGCCGTCCTGGAAAAGAAAGAAGAAAATGTAAGTGTCGAAATACACTCGTATGTACGTGAAAATGCAATGTCGGCGAAAAAGAAGAAAATAAACTTAAGCACACGTAATAGCGTTAAAAAAATTTTTCGTTCTTTTTAAAAATAAAAAATACATATAAGCGCATATTAAAATGGTTTTTTTTAAAATTATTATATATCAGAAAAGGAAGGATCGAGATTATATAAAATGTTGAGTAGTGCCTTACGTGCAACAGTCGTTTAAATGTTCTGGAAATCTCACTCTTCTTCCAGAACGCGTCGTTTTAAGTTTATTTCCGGATACTGTCGAACTATCATCGTGTGTGTTGGTTGTCGGATGAGGTATTATAAGTGTCGGAGTCGTGTCGTTCGATTGTACCGAAGGAAAATCCACGTAAATAGGATTTTCCTTCTAAATACGCTGCTTTGAGGCGATCGATGCTGATGCTATCGTTGGTTCCGCTCTTATGGAGTATGTAGTGCTTCGGTTCGCGTCGAAGAACTTCCAAAGGTCCTTCGTATGCTGATTCGAATGGTCGTTGATGCGAGTCTCGACAAACGAAAACGTGTGTACTATATCGTAAGTCAGGTTGAATGAAAACATCAGTTGATTGAGGTCGAGTGGAAGCAGGTTTAACTGAACGCATTGCGTTTGTAAGCCTGTTCGTGTAGGAGGTCAGATCCATGGTCATTGAAGTGGATGAAGGATCCACGAATTCTCCTGGAAGTCGAAGTGTCGTTCCATAAACGAGTTGAGCCGCAGTGTATCCAATGTCAGCTTTCACTGCATTGCGGATACCTAGTAAGACGAGTGGAAGAGCGTCGATCCACTGTGAAAAGTTTGCAGCTGATAGTGAAGCTTTTAGTTGTCGGTGAAAACGTTTTACCAACCCGTTTGCTTGTGGGTGGTAGGCGGTCGTTCGGAAGCGAGCGCTTTCAAATAGTGTGGTCAGACGACGGAAAAGTTCAGACTCAAACTGACGTCCGCGGTCTGTGGTGATGGTTGAAGGGCAACGGAAGTTTGCTACCCATCGTTCGACGAAAATGCGGGCCACTGTTTCAACAGTGATGTCCTTGATAGGTACTGCTTCTGGCCATCGAGTGAAACGATCCACACAGGTTAAGAGGTAGGAGTATCCATTTGAATCTGGTAAAGGTCCTACCAAATCCAGATGAACATGGTCGAAACGAGCATCGGGAGTTTTAAATGAGCCTAAGGGACATTTATTTTGTCTGATGACCTTAGATTTTTGGCATCTTACACAGGAGCATGCCCACTCCCTCACGTCTTTATTCATACCAGGCCAGCAAAACCGTTCTGCTATAAGCTTGATGGTTGCACGAACACCTGGATGAGAAAGTTTGTGCAATGTGTTGAAGACATTACGTCGATAATGTTTCGGGACGATTGGGCGATCCCTACCTGTAGATGTGTCACAAAGTAAAATTTCCTCACCTGTTTCCATCCGTTTGATGCGTAGTTTAAGGGTTGTGGACGATAACTCGTGCTGAAGATCAGTGTCTTCTTTTTGAAGCTGGGCAAGTTTAAGAAGGTCGATTCCTTGGAAACTGTTCAAGGAATTTATTCGAGACAAGGCGTCTGCAACTACTTTGTTCGCTCCAGAAATATGTTGAATATCTGAAGTTAACTGTGAAATGTAGTCCAGTTGTCGAGACTCACGAGGAGAATACTTGTCAGAAGGAGAGCTTAACGAGAAAGTGAGCGGTCCGTGAAAAGAGTGAATTCACGACCTTCGATATAGTGTTGGAAATGCCGTACAGCACAATACGTAGCTAGAAGTTCCCTGCCGAATGTGCTGTACCTCGATTCGTTGTCTAGTAACCGCCTAGAGAAAAATGCCAAGGGTTGCCAGGAGTTGTTAACCCATTGTGGTAAGACTCCTCCGATCGCTGAGTCGGATGCGTCTACTGCGATACTAATGGGTGATTTAGTGTCCTGATGTGCGAGCATTGTTGCTTTAGCGATTAGTTCCTTAACTGTGGAGAATGTTTTTCGTGCGGTGTCGTCCAAATTAATGAATTTCTCATTTCCACGAAGTTGGTCGGTATGAGGTTTCATAAGTAATGCGCATTTCGGTATGAAGCGTCTATAGAAACTTACCAGGCCGTTAAACGTACGTAATTGCTTGACGTTGGTCGGTTCTGTGTAATCCAGAATGGACGCCACTTTGGTCTTAAGGGGTCGAATGCGTTGAGCATTGATAGTGTGTCCTAGGAAGTCCAACGAGTCGGTTCCGAATTGGCATTTCTGAACGTTTACAGTAATGCCATTTTTTTGTAATCGTTCGAAAACAAGATCCAGATGCTTGAGATGTGATTCTCTGTCCGGACTTGCGATTGGCAGTCATCAACATACGCATGTACGAAGTTGAGACCTCGAAAAACGTCGTCTATGAATCTTTTGAATGTTTGCGCAGCGTTTCTTAGACCGAAAAGCTTTCGCAAAAATTCATAGATTCCGAAAGGAGTTATGATAGCTGTTTTCGGTATGTCGTTAGTAGCCATTTGTTTTTACGCTTTAATCAAGTCGATTTTCGAAAAAACATTTGTACCTTTCAAGGTAGCTGTCAAATCGTGAATGTGAGGCAACGGGTAACGATCGGGAATGGTTTTTGCATTCAATCACCGATAGTCACCAGTTGGACGCCAATCGTTGCTGTCCTTTTTAGGGACCATGTGCAACGGAGATGCATAAGGGCTGTTTGACGGTCGTATGATTCCTAAGTCTATCATGTGATTGAATTCGTTTTTCGCTAACCTTGGCTTTTCAGGAGCTAGTCGTCGTGCTTTAGAGGATACAGGTGGTCCTGTAGTCGTGATGTGATGTGTAACATTGCTGGTTACACACGGAAGTTTCGGTTGAGTTTGTTGTATCCCAGGGTACTTATCGAGTAGTGGTTGATAGAGTGGGTCTATCATATGCTTAGCTGTGACTGGGGATAATCTACAACCAGAAAAAGAACTTACGCAAACGGATAAATTAGTGTTCCCGTCTACTAGCCCCGGTTTGCGCGTGTCGATGATTAGATTATGGTGTTGTAGAAGATCCATACCAATGATTGACATAGAAACATCTGCAACAACGAAAATCCAATGAATGGGTTTGCGTAAACCCACGTTAAGGTAAACGTACCTTTTGCCATACGTAGCGATCGGTTTTCCATTTGCCGCCTGTAAGTTTGGAGTTGATTCGTGGAGCCGGTCGTAATGATTTGCTGGGAGAACGCTAACTTCTGCGCCAGTGTCGACGAGGTGGCGAACTCTCGTTGTCACATCTGTGACGTACAACAGACGGCTATGTTCGCCGGCTACGGTTGCCGTTAACGCGTGCCGGCTTGGAAGTTTCCCGAGTTGTTTTTCGAGTCAGTCGTTTTGGTGTTGGGAAAATTGCAGGGTTTTCTGCAATTTCTGGAAGATTTTCCGTACTGGTTATGATACCAGCACCAGTCATGGTTATCCGTCTCTCGTGGTCTAGAGACAGATCGTTTACGTGAAATGCTTCTACGTGGGCTGTGTGAGCGATTACGGTCGGTACGAAGATTAAGATAACGCGTGAGTGTATGACATAACTCGGTTAGGTCATTCTGAGTCGTGTGAGGCTTTTCTTTGACTGAAAATACCTCTGAAGTAGACGATTTCGTTATTTCTAAAATACGATCGGCAGATGCAGCTAGCTCGTCTAAGGCGTTGTTCTGAAACGAGACCAGAATCGCTTGCACCTTTTGAGGAAGTTTAGACAAGAAAAGTTGTTTGAATAGACCTTCGTCGAAAGTCCTTAGTCCAATCACTTCTCTCATTCGTTGCAACATGTCCGTCGCAGAACCGTGTTGCAGGTCGATGTTGTTGAAGAGTTGATTTAACCTTTGTCGATTGGTTAGGTCTCCTCGTTTAAGAATCGAACGTTTTAGGATTTCGTAAGTTTCAGAAACATTCCTAGTAAACATACTAGGTGTTACGTACCTGTTGAATTCGCGCGGTAGAGCCTTGACTACTGCGAGGAATTGTGCACGTGTGTCGATCAAGCCATGCTCGGAGAAGTCAGCTTCTGCGTAGCAGAACCAAGCTTCGATATTGTCGAACCGTAAAGGAATGAGTTGAAACGAAGGCGGGGACAAAGTCTTAAGCTTGAGTACTTTGGGTGTCCGTTCAGCCATGATGAAATATGAAGTACGATAATGAACGAGGGAAATGTATAAATATATATCCAAGAAAAAAACACGAAAAAAAAATCACAATGCTTAAAAATAATAAAAAATACGGCAATGATATATAAAAAATCCCAAAAAAGAACAGACTCACAGTTGCAATTGGGTGTACCAGATCGCTACGGTCTCACCAATGAGGATGATACAGGTATTTGGTGTTTGACAACGCTTCTACCAGTAACACCTTCTAATATACTTTGTTCCCACCGAAAGAAATCAAAAGACAGAGTCGAGGAGACCGGAAGAGTGTATTTGACGATAAGCAATATATCGGAATTCTCTGATCTAATCTGGCTAGCGATTGCGTTAGATGTTGAGCACAGCGTTACCACACGTGATCTGGTGCGGATGCATGACCGAGCGCCTTCAGCTAGATGAGTCCACTAAAACATATGGTCAGCATCCAATTTCGAAAACTTACAGAGCTATTTAGTTTGTGGATTCATTTACCGCTACAACGGAAAGAAAACTGAAGAAAATAATTAAGTTATTTGAAGCAATCCACTAGTAAACAACTGATATAAAATTTCCATAGATATGGACCAGTCAATACAAGTTAATGATGTACAACCTGTTGGTCGACAATACCTTGCACAACAACCTCACATTTAATAGATCCAAAGCAGTAGGCGGTATATATTGATGAAATTTCTTCTCACACCACTTAGAAATACACACAATATGTTATCTTGACACGTTTTTCATCTCACATCACATGTCTCTTACACATTAACGCGAATACCTACTTATAAGGTTAATTCAAGTCGATTGGATGACCTAATTGGTATACAGTTAATCAGAGAACCAAATGTACAACTGGTATGACCATGTTTGATAATTTTGATGTTAGACTATATTTACTTGAAAAGCTTGTACAAGATCGCCATAAAATTAAATTTACGATATCGGCTATCTACCTTCAGAATGAACTGAATTTACTATCTCAATCATTTTTATTTGGTCGGGCTTGTACAATTGATAATGAGCAAGCTAACATTGCAAACCTGACAAGTTTCTTTAAAATCCTATTTTCACAATTATGAACAGTGAATGAATATGTTTAATATGATTATAGTGACAACATGGTTATTTGTCCGGTGAGACTATAATATATGGATGAACCAGATTAAAGATAACATATGTTAGATTTTGGCGCGAAATTCATTCACTCATTTGGCTCTGTATGAGTTTGGTATTATAGTTCATGTCGGTTAGTGATGAAAAGATTAAGTCGAATTCCTAACGAGAACATCTAAATATAAATCGTAATCCTCATTCCTCACACTAATATATAAGCCTTATTTAACCCAAGTAAGTAAGTAGACATTCCAAGGTCATTTTAGAGTCGTTATAAGGCTGTCCATAAACTCTAGTCTCACCAACTTCTCTCATTCTATGGATTTTGTATCCAACATACTCCACTAAATGAGAATAAATAATATTTGTTTGCACTAGGTATCATATTTTCATAGGCTCTAGGTGGTCATCATCTAATGAAATGGATACAGAACACAGTTATAAACATTTACGTAACCTACTGCTTCATATGATCTTTATCTTCTTTCATTGTTGTCCAGTCCACTGATTTAAGAGGATCATCTACGAGCGTACGCAAATATGCTTGAAAAGCTCCATAACTCTCATCCATGGCAAGCATACGGTCTAAATAAGATAGTGCTCGACGAGTCGTTTCCCATACAACATACTGATCTTCTTTTTTCAAATATTTTGTCAGATTTAAGTAGACATCGTATGAAACAGTAGCACGACTTTAAATATTTAATAATGAGAAAAGGTAGATTTCAGAAAAATCGTATACATGGTAAGTTCATATAATTAAAGTATAATTTTGTACTGATGATACACTTGCAAACGAAATAGGGAATATAAATCTTGGTCAGGTCATTCATCAATGAAACCTACGGTAGAAAACTCATGCAACCATTAATTATATTCTTGTCGATCATTTAATTAATTCTAACTAGTTTTCCTGTTTAGGTCAACTCAATACAATTTAATTGTGTCATACAATTTAACACGTATGGAAGTAAATTTTGTACACATGTGGATTTTAATTACTAACCGGATGGTTACAACTAATTTCTATAGATTTCTATTTGATTAACGATTAATTCTGATTGAAAGTAGTCGTTACATTTTTGTTATAAAATTATTGTTTACTATTTACCACTTACCAAGAAAAATAAACACAAGTTTACTCCATATATACGGCTATAACCTGGTTAGTTTGATTTATTATTGTAGTAATTTAACAGGTATCATACTGCACCATAAATAACTTTAACAAAACAAAAACAGTTTCAACAGAACTGTTAATGAACTTCTAAGTTTTACAGAAATTGTTAACAATCAGAAGAATCATCCATTGTTGATGAGTATTAGCTGTTAGTTTTATGATGAAAATTGTGGTTTGTAACGAGGTTGTACAAGGTAGCAACAATGTGATTCACAGTGGATGAATTACACGATAGTGATAAATAAACAAAAGTATTGTGTTTCTATCACTATGTTGAAAACACAAACGTTCAGTGGACATTTGTAAATTATGTGCAGGTCGGTCAACAATGCACAAATAGAATTTAGTAAATCTACTTAACCTTATTATCATTATACTCATAATAGTTCAACAAATATAGCCTTCATCACTTCTGGTTCATTAGACAATAAACATCATAAAGCATTATCCATTTAAAATCAAGTTACTAATAGTTTATCTAAGAAGAGACGATTAAACCTTTTATATGCAACAGTATTTGAAGAAGATGGAAATATATTCAAAGTCCGAAAACAGTCACCCTTTCACACCTCTTATCTTCGAGGTACTTTCCTCACCGTAAATGTATCTCTAATCTAAACTCTTTGGTTCACTTGAGCGATACGAACTCATTACTTTATATTATTCCTATCTGTTCCTACTCATAAAAATTTGAATTTAACATTATACAATTCTTGTTTTTATCAAAACAACTCCAACAGACTTTTTCCATTTTTGTATCATGATCATATTGTTCTAATCATCATTTTATAGAATTTCGCTGAAATATTATTATGGAAAGTGATCTTGTAGGGATTCGTGTTAGATATCTATTGTTTTCAATGGATCATATGAATTCACTTGAAACTTATTGTTAGGTTAATAACGACAAGTGCAATACAATATTTGGTTACAGAGAAGGTTACTCAAAATATATTCTCAAACATTCCTTATGTCAGTATTATCTGTTATTTATATTTCAAACCTTTTGAAGTCGGAAATTACTTAACTTATTCACGTATATATTCAATTCAATTATAGTTTTAATGTATATACTATAAGTTCCTGACCAACACAATAAAACGTTTTATAGATTTATATCTTCAAAGATGGCGTAACAAGAAACTGTTCATTTAAATATGTAAATAATAAAAGTTTAATTTAAATCGAATGCATATCATATGATATTATGTCAAACAATGAATATAGGTAAGTACACTCACTTCGCCAAGTTGAATAAGTCATCCAAAATTTGTGTTCGTGAATGAAGTGGAATAGCCTAATCATAGGAAATATCGAATCAATTAATTTTTTAATTTGTAAATATAAAGTGATTATCAGTAAAGTTATGGAGATTGTTAAGTTTTTATTTTGACCAAGTATCGGTCGATTTTATTGTGAATTGGTTCAAGTTAGATATTAACACCGTTGGATGCCACCTTAGTTGTCTAGACGTTAAGCATTCCTTCGTGAACGAAGATTCTGGGTTCGAGTCTCACGTGCGGGATCGTACATATGGACTACTAAGGTGTCCAATAATATTAGGATACGGTAGTCCAGTGCTTTCAAGTTTTCAATGATGGTCTAACATTGGTCGATTCACGATCTCAATAAGAATAAAAATGATTGTTCACTATGTGGCTAAAACGATTTCAAATATTACTTTGCTATAAATAAAATGTTATTAAGTCTAAATCATTTCAATTATTGTGACGTCTATACAACCTTAATTGGATAACCGTTAACAGATAATTCACAATCATACGCTAGTTTATTAAAGTAATTATCTTTCTATAGACCTTGAAAGTGATTAATCTTAAGCATTTTTCAAATAACGGTTACTACTCACACGATGGTCTTTATACAACTGTTCTGTCAATAGTTCCCAGTTATTGTCAGCATAATGAACACGATAAAATCCAGCTTGTTTAATGTTGAATAAATACCAAGAATTTTCTGCAACATCTAGTGTTTGGGTCATTGTCTCTGTTGAAATTGAAGTAAATATTTGTGAAAATACTATGAAATTACTGAATGTATATATTCATAAGTGAACATCATCGTATAAGAAGGAAAAGTGATTAATGTATTATCATCAGTGTATGGAAAACCAAATAAATAATTAAACATGATCCAAATCTACGAAGGTTTAATGTTCAATTATATACATTAAAATAAATCAACATAATCTGAGAGCCATTTCAAACAACAGAGGACTTCATAGATATTTTATCCTAGTTCCAAACTTCTCAGAACTTAGTGCTCATGACGCTATATGATAGAAAGCCGAGAACTTTTAAATCTCATAATTGAAGTGAAATCTATTAGTTCACATTTTCACTTTCAACTAATCTAAAGTACTATATGCCTGCTGTTCAACTGCATGAGAGATAAATGTTCCACTATTAAATTCGATGGATTTCAAAAAGTAAACGCTCCCGCTGTGAAACCTTAGGATTCTGGGTTTTATGGTATTTTGCGAACATGCTGACAAAATGCAGAATCTTCTAACCACCGTAAGCAAAAATGCAAACATATTTGGGATGTGATTCTCCCCCTCGAAGTGTAAAATGTTGCCTCAGTATTGGGTTGCATCGGCACTTGAACTAATGATAGAGAGAGAAGTAGTTGAGCGTGTCGACCACTCCACTTATCTTGGGAATCATGTCAGCCTTTGTGGTCTGGTGTGTGACCAACCACCGACTGCCCCTATGTGCGATGTTTTATGGTATAGGAGTAAGTTGGAAGAAAGCTAGGGGCGGCCAGACCAAAACATGGCACAAGCCCATGAAGTTAACGACAAGTGGACCGAGCCATTTTGGTAGGCGTAGACTACCAAGTTGGGGTCCTCGAGACGATAGCAACCGATGGTTAGAGACTTTGAATGACACGGCTCGAAATCGTTTGCAATGGCGCATGTGCATCCACTATTTGTGTTCTCCCAAACTTTAATATTCGGAATTCTTCATGTTCCTTTTTTTCTCTTGCCAAACTTATTTCAATGAATTGTACTCCTTGAATAACATCTTCAAACACTAATCTTTCCGATATATTCTTATACTTTTACTACCTCTACCACTATGGGATTTGAATCAACAATTATATCTCTGTGGTAATATGGTACAGTAACTTGAACTGATGTACATACGTACAAAGTTCGACGTTGTTGCTGACTGACTGACTGATTGTATTAATAAACACACGACTACTAGGAATATTCCTCCCACCCCTCTCATTTGGCAACATCACTCACATTAACAATATATATTTAACTGCTTTACAAGTGATACAATAATACTATTTATTTATTCTCTGAAAAAGTGATTTACACTAAGTCACGAAACGTCCTAGGTTTTTCCACCTACTCATATTCATTCATTAGTAAATATTACTACAGTACAATTATCAATTAGTACTTATAATAAGTAAATATATACAAAATCGAGGTAAAGAAAACAATAACTTGCTGTTCATCATCCAAATGACATCTGTTTCATCCCAGTTAATAGTCTTTGCTGATCCATAAGTCAATGGTATTTTCCAAGTAAAGCTAAAAGTAAAAGGATCAATGAATTTAACTTGATTTTACATAAGTATTTTTTTCTAATAGCTGTACAGATAGATGGATTAAACTGTGGTGTATACTATTCATGTATATAAATAGCATGTAGCACCAATCGGAAGTAGAATGCATGCCAACAGAAGACTGGGGAGATCAAATTAAAGAAAACAGAAAGGGAAAAGGAAAGTATTTATAATAACAATGGAATTGCAACATTCATAAAGCACGTAAAGGACAACTGATGGGAGATGTGTAAATTATGTATTTGATGCATGGCTTTTATATTTTACCAAGATATTTTGTAATTTTTTATTGAATTATAAATTGATCTTTCTCACCTGGGCCTTCGGTCGCTACAAAACCATTAAGCTAAACGATAAAAATGTTTTGTAGTCATGATAAGTTTTACTCCGAAAATTACACAATTAATCACTTGAAGGCTATTAAATCAAGTTACTAGTATTAAATGTTAAAGTGGATTGACTATCAACAGAAGCCAGATAAAAACATGACTTCAGACTTCGTATCAGACATTCGATAGTCTTTAGATCATTACGTGTAATTTATTTAATGATACTCGTGTACGTACATATGTATACTATATATATCATTAGTAAAGGTTTGAATTATCCCGAGTATAAATTTTTATTCGTCTTTGTTAACATATGTGCATCCTGTAAAGCATTTCGTCTAAAGTTATTTAAAATAAATAGATTAGGCTAGAAATGGAATCTGGCTGACGAATCCCAAATAGGACGAAGGTTGCATGCTAGATTTCACTTCTAGCCACAATCCATCGATTCTAAACATACAATATAATTTAAATTAGAACAGTATAAGAAATGATTTAAAACTTTTAAATCATTCTAATGAAGAAATACAATAAAACTAGTTTACAACATAATCATATGACATATTATTGTACTTCATTTATTTACATAGGTAACATGTATTACTTGTTTGAATTATGAAAGCTTTGTTTATAGCCTTCTATACATGAGTAGATTCATTAATTATATCAAAGTAAAAATTAAACAAATGATCCCTGTGTTCTTGTGATATTTAGAAGTGTAACTACTCATTATGCAATAAAACCATATGTAATTTTAAACAAATTTAATTATTCTACTATTATAGGGTTTCCCGTACACATGATACTGACTGGAAAATAACCATTCACTTACTGAAACTACTACAGAGATATAATATGTCTATGAATAATTGAAATTTAACACTCCTCAATCATATACAGCACATGAGTTTTCTATGAATGTACTTATGTTCAGTAATATATAGATACAAACATATGAACTTAAAGTACTGTTTTGCGTCTTATGTCACATGTTCAGACAAATATTGTAATATCAAATCTTCAAGTTTCTAACATCATTTCAAACCACATTGTAGGTTATCCTTCCTTACAAAATAATGTTTTAATTTACATGTTCAATTTAAATAGATACCATCTATTTCGCTTATAATATTCTTGAAAATATATAATGCAGTTTGAATGACTTTCTAGGTTTAAGAATATAGATTTATGTTTAAAAACAATTGATTGTTAATTGTATTAAGAAAATATGTTAACTATTGTTTCCAATATTCATAACTATTTCAATTGAAGAAACGTTTCCAGTAGAACCTCTTGATATCCTATAATAATGCATATTTATTAAGTACGTGCGTAAACAGACTTCAATGAAACTAAAAAGTCATTTAATGCCTTAATCAGCTAAATGGATCTAACAAGCTGAAAGTCTATTAATCCGACTTCTTCTTTCTCTAAAACTCTTTTAACATTGCCTTTAGTAGGCTTGAATATGAATTAAGCGAATAAATTAGCTGAAACTATTTTCTACTGAATACTATTGGTTTTATCAAATTTCAGAATAAACTATGTATTTATTAGGGATATATGTTCAATATAACAAGTAACGTTCAATACAAAATTATGTTGACTTTTTTCAATGTGTAATAAAACTTTACTTAGTTTTGAATGTTAGATTGATTAATAGTAGTAAAGAATGGTTGGTAACACATGACATATCTGAAAACTCCAAGTTAACAATTAATATATTAGAGAAAGATAGTGAACACTAACATTCACAATACTATTCTCACAACTTGATACTGGTAAAAACATTACATTTAAAGCAACTTCGTGTTTCACTATTATTATTATTATTATTACTATTATTGTTATTGATGTACTAACTAGTCAGCGTAAATTGGGTAACACTTGGAAACATACAATTACATTCTAATCGTTTGCATGAATGTAGCTATCGACTGAAATAGAAAATTGGAGATTTATTACTCATTATAACACTTGTAATACTAAGAATATGCGTTGTGGTTAACATAACTAATGATTTAATAAACATAATCTACATAATAAAAATGACTAATAGTATAAATCATATTATCTTGTAAAATTTTAAACCGTTTAGATAAACGGACTAAGCAACTACTGAAACACAAATGATTGTTTCTTTAAATACAAACTAATCTGATTCGGAAAAGATAAAAACCTTTACAAAATATTTTAAGATAAACGAATATAGCAGTAAATATTGATAAATGCAGGCTTATGAAATTTGGTTCGTTCTATTTCATCCAGTCGTGTTGTTTAGCAATGTTTCGCGTGGCAACAAGACTTATCAGTCAATCATCTCACAAAATAACATTAAGGTGGCCAGTGTGACTAGTGACTAGTGTGACTAGGGGTAGTTATACAGGAATAACAGCATTCAAACGCTAATCAATCTGTAAAACACTAGTTTCCCAAAGTTGAATACTATCCATCGAGTTATTGATTGTTTAAAAAAATTCCGTGTAATGATTCACTGGCGGATAAAACATAACAGGATAGTTCTAATCGGGTTAATAGGAATAAGTCTTCCCACTACTTTTACTCCTTAAAGACACAAATATCCTTTAGTTGATAAAACAGTAGTTAGAATACATGAAATTATTTCACCTACTTGTATGGTGAGGGATTTTTCGGCGACTTAGCATCCTGTGGCTCTAAGTAATGTTTTTGTACAAACTGAAATTGGCCATCAGTATTTCTTTGAATGATTACTAATGGGTAATTCATCAGTTTCATCCAGGTATCCATTACGGCTTTAACATTCACATCTTTACCTGCACGCTTTGCTGCCTGAAATTGAAATAAATATTTCTGTAATTAATATTCAATAAAAATAACACTGACTGTTGTAGAATATTTCTGCATTGTTATAATACAATATCTTTGATGGCGGACGGAGATTGTATTTATTCTGCAAATTTTGACTACTAATAACATATAAGTATACATACATTATTTCACACATTGTTGACATTTCATTTTCCAATTTAAAAAAAGACATCTGAATACGTTTTCAATCTAGATCTAATGATTAAAGATTATATATAATTTGATAATTCTAGCTTTAATGTTTGAGATCATGAGTCGATTGAAGCCAGACCACCATGGAAAACCTGGAAGCACTCCAAAGTAGTTTTGTTCTATTTTGGGACTCCTCAGCGGTGCACACTCAAGATCTCGCCTCGCGAGATTGTAACCCAGAACCTATCGGTCTCGCGCGCGGATGCCTAACCTCTAGACCATTGAGCCAGCATCCAATCGTGTTAATGTCTAACTTTAACTAATTCACGAAATTGAACCACACATTCACCATTGTCTTCAGTGAGTTATTATCTCACAACTGACCCGGTTGAACTCCACTGGTCACTGCTTCTCACAATAGGACAAAACGGCCCTTCATGGTGGTCTAGCTTCAATTGACTAATGATCTCAACTATTGAAATTTTAATTTTGTTTATTACCCTAAAGAATTTCAGATAACAATACTGAACGAAATAATGAAATTGTTTGAATTTCAACTCCTAAGATTACTTGAAATATAATTTGTCCAAGTAATATACTAGATACTCAAATTCTAGTATAAACACGTATTTGTTCCCAACCCCAAACGATAATTGTACTACCTAATGTAGCATCAATACTCAATGAAATTCAAGTTAACTACATAATGAATATTGATCAGTAGTTGGAATTATTTCTGAAGATGCAAACCATTAACCATGAAACATATAAACTATTTCATTTAATAATTTAAATATTGAACTGATAATTCTCGTGTTTCAATAAATCATAATAGTCAGAAGAACACAGATAATTAGGTAGTTCTGTTGATCTGACAATTAATTTCTCCACAATTAGTACCTGACGCCTGTTACTCCAAATTGAGCACAGGACGCCAACCAACTCTGTCCTCGGTCTTCCTTCCCACTTCTGTCCACGTTTTTTCCATTCTTCTCATGTCGGTCTCCATTTCTCGGCGTAATGTATTCGTTGGTCTTCCTCTACTCCTTTAGCCTTTAAGATTCCAACTGAGGGCTTACCTTGTGACGCAGTTGTGTGTCCTATCCACTCCCAGCGCTTCATCCTGATCTCTTCCTCCACTGCGGTCTTGTTTGTTCTCGCCCATATTAGGCTGTTGCTAATAGTGTACGGCATACGGATCCGAAGTATTTTGCGTAGACAACTGTTAATAAGCACCTGTATCTTCTGGATGACGATTGTGATAGTTCTCCAGGTTTCTGCCAATAAACAGGGGAACTGTCCTGACATTTGTATTGAGAATTCTGAATTTGGTGTTGGTTGACAATTGTTTTGAGTTCCAGATGTTCTTCAGTTGTAAATATGCTGCTCGAATTTCTCAACAATGCATGCTTATAAATTCGTCATGGTTTTATAGGTCAGACTATCAATTCACATCGCTCATTCAAATGATCAGCATTTTCTAATTACGCTTAATTTCCAATATGCTTTCACTTTTATTTATTATGTTCATCACATACCCACTCATTACCTCCCTGGAAAATTCCATAATCGTTTAATCTCCATAAGAAAGTTCTTCAAGAACTACGGCTTATCATTACATATTCACACGTACATTAAATATTTAAACAAATTACATTCTCCAGCTTTACTCATGTTCGATGACCTGAAGTGTGATTCTGCTTAGCTAACACCTTTTTTTAAACCTTGCTCTTTAAACGATAATGTACAATGAGATGTAAATTTAATTATCACCATTTACTTATCAAAACCATCTACGGTATAAATAATAAGTGTGAATGATGATTTGCATAAATCAAATTAACACGGTGAAGATGTTAACCCGAATAGAAATCAGTTAGTATCTAAATGAAATATAACATACACCCGATTGGTAGTAAATTATATTAACGCATCCAATCTAATTTCCGTATACATGACACAGAAAATATTGTCATCATCATCATAAAACTGTTATATGTGACAAGAAATATCAGATTTCAGTTGTTATAGATAAATAACATAAGTGATCCAACAAGATCAAAATTTATCAATCAATTTTTAAGGTCAAAGAATGAATTCCATAGTGAATAAAATCATGGACACACCTCAGTGAGCGCCCTCCACAAATCTTCATGAACAGTATTTTTATATTTGTTTTGATATAGATAATTCTGCAACGAAAATAATACCATAGAAACGATCATCAGAAATATGCTATATATATATATATATATATATATATATATATATATATATATATATATATATATATATATATATATATATATATATATATATATATATATCAGAAGGGGTTTGTGTAGATTTTAGAAATTTCACAGATTGAAATCATGAATCAATTGAAGCCAGACCACCATGGAAAACCTGGAAGTACTGGAAGTACTAGTATGGGACTCCTCCAGGTTTTCTATGGTGGTCTAGCTTCAATTTACTCATGATTTCAATCTGTGAAATATATGTATATATATTCAGAAATTCCATTCATTTTTCATTTATTTCTCATCTAAATATAGGATCAACAGATTCAGTCATGATCTCTTGTTATTTCACAATTCCATACAAACTTCATTTTAATTTTTGTCGAACAACTAATATCTGAGTAATAACTGATGAGTTGGTCATCATCACCAACATCGACATCGGCAGCAGC
The DNA here is from genome assembly GCA_944470205.2 of Schistosoma margrebowiei. Taxonomy (NCBI): domain Eukaryota; kingdom Metazoa; phylum Platyhelminthes; class Trematoda; order Strigeidida; family Schistosomatidae; genus Schistosoma; species Schistosoma margrebowiei. The sequence continues at coordinate 63,666,048 of OX104028.1, read as the reverse complement.
AGCAAGAGCTGTATAGTTTTTTCACTTCACGGCGAATGGATAACACATATCTGATAATTAGTTTTGAAGATTTCCGTCAGTTTGTATGAATTATGAATTTTCTTATACTAATCACATTACGATTACATATTGTTAAATTAAAGCAGTTATTAAATGGGTTATTCAATAATCACTGGTTATTATTGCTATTTTTCCTTCTTTTACTGATCAAAGGATAAGTAGCACCTGCAGATAAATCTTATTTTACCAAAGAATTTACTGAATATAAAAAATGTAATAATGATTTTTGAAATACAGTACACATTTAGCTTAAAACCGTTTCTTTGAAATTTTCGACTATTGATGGTTATAAAAAGAATGAATTGATTATTTAGTAAAGTAGCTGATCTTTTCCGAACAGCCTTTTCTATTATTTCAATGGGTCTTGTTAGTGAATTTGTTTGTACTATATCATAACGTATATGGAAAGAGTTAATACCTAATAGACTAACTTTATGAAAATCATTAAAATGTTTTATTGAAACTGAAATTAGAACAATCGTTCGTCTTGATACACATTCAGGTATAAATTAATAGAAGCTCAGAACAATGAAGAAACTTATTTCCTTTAATTTAAATATTTTATTATCTTAGTAAATTTGTCTGAATGAGTAAATAACTTTACGACTACCAACATGAATGACTCAATAACTAAAGATAATTATTAGTCTATTTAAACAAGTGTTCATAAATGGCGTTTACAAATGAAATGAGAAAGTATAAGTAATTTCCTGTAATACTTTAAGATGGTGGTTGGAGGTAGTTAACAGGAAATCCTGTGCGGTACACATGAAATGTCGAGTCACCCAGACTGGTGGCCATATTGCGACTTGGTCAATAGGATTTGATCTGTACTAAGACGGAAATGACATACATGACATTGATCGCCACCCAGTGATCTGTCAATAGTAAACTGTAATACTTTAGAGAATTGTGGTGTTTATATGAACTAATTATTTCTTCGTACGTAATGCCGACCTGATTTTGAATTCCAAATATAATACGTTCGTTCTCTTTGGTCTCAATTGCGTTATTTCTAGGATTCCTAGTTCGTATAATAACTCAAATACTTCTAATTATCACCAGAAAATATTTGAGAGGCTATCAAGAACATAACGAAAAAGTATTTACTCGATTGCTCTCGATTCTTTATTGCAGATGTAATACTGTTTGTTTAAATACAATCGCTAAAGTGTCATATCATGTTACAATAAATTGAACTTTAAAAAGAAAACTAAATGAGGATTGTTAATTAACTTCAACATACTTTTACACCTGCACGAAATGTGTTTCGACCCATAAATGACTCCATCATTCTCAAAACGGACGCACCCTGAAAAATAGTATACCACGTGATTGGTAACAACTAATTATAATTTGTACATATAGTAACAACTATTTTACAGTTGTTATAAGATACGATAGAATTGTGTCAACAGTAAGTGATTTTGATGAAAGATATATATATATTTAGATACAGTCCATCTACTATCACATTCAAAGGAGAAAAAGCAATAATGCAAATTATCTATACCATTTTCCGCATAACATTTAAATGCCATATCTTAATATATACAGACTTCTTTAAAGAGAAGCTCCTTAGAAACGTTTTTGTTTTTTTACTTTTCCAAAGTCCGTAAAGGCGACTATACGTGGATTAAATCATATCGATTGATCACTGATTGACGACGTGGCCATTAGCCTAAAGGAACTCAATAATACGTGCAGTATATTGAGATATTAGCTACTGGAAGTAGTGGCCAGTTCTAACATTACCTGTGAATTGATATTAATAAACAAGGTGTCAGTGATACTAAGTGATGAGGATTTGGATCTCGATTGAAGTATCATTTCCACCAGGATTTTAGATACAGTCGCAAATAGACTATAAACTAGGTTTAAGGCCTTTATTTGGTTCGCTCCTAACGCACCTAACTCACATTCTACATATCATTCCAGTCTCAGACATTTAGTTCAACGCGTGAATGCTTTATTTACATTGAACGCTTGAACATATTGATACAATCTGCACCGTTTATAATGTTAATTATAACAGGAACAACATGATTTGAAGAATAAAATGAATTCACTTTACTTCAAGCCTTCTCAGCAACTGCAAATAGTCTAAAGTCACTATCAATAATGTTATAGTGAATACAGCTTCACATAACTATGTAAAACAGAACTGAGATGGGTGTTTGGTAATCAATTTAAAATCATAATAAATTGAGAAAGGCACAAGATATGGTATTAAATTAGTTCAAGTGAAGCGTCTTTATATATTGAAATAAAACAAAACAGATAGTCATTTAAAGTAGACGTATTTATCAATGAATAGGATGAAATAGAACACAGCATAACATGGTAAAGTTGGAAATAAAGAAATGATTTCACGATAAATTGTTATAGTTAAATTTAAAATCAATCAAATATGTGAATAACAAAACTTATTTCATTAAAACTCTATTAGTTATTACAAGGAGAGTCTTTGCACACTTTTATACATAGAGTTCAGGTCTGAAACGTTTACAGTGAGTTTATAAAAACCGGTTAAGTGGACGTTAGCTGGTTATAAGTTTATTCGGATGCTTTCAAAATATACAGATTTTTAGTAGCCCTCTGATATGACCCCAACTTCATCGAACGATGATGTCGACAAAATATACATTTCTGCTACCCCTATATGTAATTATCGACTCAATTCGCCCTAGTAAACTACAGAATATGATAAGTAAATTAAGGAATGAATCCTGGGTACGTAAATTTCATATACTCGTTGATCAAAAAAGACAATCAATGAAACGAAGGCAAACGTGCCAATCCGATTTGATCAAGCGTGACTCAGTATTTGTAGTCAGATAAAAATAAGCTAAAAACGTGATGAATAAGGTAAGCGATACAAACACATACACGCGCATTAAAAAAAGTCAAATTAAGTAGGCAAATAATTGTCAAGGTCGAGATGTAACTCATGAAAAATAAATACATTGGTCTGTTCGCAAGCTAGAGTAACCCATTTGAGCCTTATATAACACTAGACACTACAGTTATATTCATTATTTATTAGGTAGTCACTGGTTGCACTTGTGAAGACCTTGATTTCTTCCAAACATGATATTCTGAGAAAATGTTCAAATAACGTAGTGGAAATATTCCTCCCACTAGTTTCTGTATACTTCCCACCACAAGTACATGTAAATCTTCAAATGATGTCACGAATGTGTTCGTTTGATGATCGATTGGTGTTGTACAATGAAATCCACTAAGCTGTAGGAAAGCTCCGTTTAAATACCTACACTCTCTATGTACCTTGAAAAACAGGAGAAAACAGACTCTTTGTTACAGTTAAAAAATGAGTTGATTTATTTGTCAACATCCTAATGCAAGTTTTATGTTCCCATAACATTTGTTGAAAGAACAAATCATACAAAAATCACTATTCATCTAATCATGAATGAAAAGTTATCACCACCGTACATGGAGTAGTATGTTTTCATATTTTAGATTCCATATTTTTCTCTTCTATGTTAGTCATGAAGACATTAATTAAAATAAACTTCAATGACAATCAAATGGACAAAACATAAATGAAACACAGAATAGAAATATTTAGTCACTAACACTTTTACACTACGTTGACATCATTTACTGAAATATGTTATCACTCTTCAATCAATAGCGATGTAAATTTCATTCCGTTATTGAAATCGGATTGAGGTTAAACTTTAATTAATTTAATAGACTCATGCATACAATTCATTCATCTAAGTGTTCCTTCACAAATATAAAACTAGAACTTAATCGATTCGAAAATTGAAACAAATGTCCTCTAGAGAAAATGAAGAAGTTACCGACTGCCGGTTAAAATTTTCAATTTTGCGAATTCTTCTATTTATTTCAGAAACTAAGAACAACCAACGTCTACCATATTCAACATCCGATTACCGACAAATTAATACAGGAAAATTACATTATTAATTATCTCAAAACATTAACAACCATCATAGTTTAAATGTCATGTAGAGAATCATCAGATTAATGACACGTAGAAAAAGTGGTCAAGTAGGATTACTTAATATGTAATGTGAAATAATGGATGCTTTGGAAACCTGAGCCAATTGTCACGAATGAAAAACTACTGGACATACTACTTAACAATTTGAAAGTAGTCAGCTGAATACAAAGGTTATGACTGAATGAAAATTGTGGACATGCGAAGTATACTGCCATAAGAAAGTATTCTATAACTGAGGTAAGCAATGAAATACATTTCAAAAATTGGTCTATCATTCTAAACTCACGCTTTAGCAGTTGGGCGAGTTGCGTTTTTCCATCTGAAAACAATTTAAAATGTTAATGACATTTTGATTTGGCCTACATTGAAAATTTTTAAATGAATAAATCTGAAATTTTCCATAATTATTTACTATTTCTGAGATAACAAGGTAGACCAATCATCATGTTATTCAGAAAATTCAAAGGTTTTTGCGCCAAGAGACGCTTAGTTGACCTACAGCTCCCATTTCTCACTCGGAAATCATTGCCTATCGTTGGTTGTCGGATATTTTTAGTACACTATTTTGTGGCTCTTCCAAGCGCGTTTCTATCATTGTATAAATTAGCTTGATTTGTGTGCTTAGTGACCTCCTATTTTGTGGGTGCTCGTAGAGTACAATCTCTACGTCTCATCAAGACTTCTTGATGTAGTTAGCAGGGCCAGGGACAACGGATTAGAATAGCCTTTACTGTCACTGAATGTTTACTTACGAACAGCTCATTTTTATTGTCTGTAGTCAAAGATTTATAGAATCCACGGTTTATATAATCAACAACTCAATTGATATTCAAAATGCTAACATAAACTAGTGCCAAAAGGCATATTTGTTAGAATGCAAAATACAAACGCAAAAATACACAGATGCTTAGTGAAATGTAAAATTCATACATCAAAGAAATCACTTGCACATCAATTTGGAATTGTCGCTTACAAGCTTCATCGTTCCTTCAATCCTGTTGTACACGTGATTGTTTTCAGTTTCCTTCTTTCTGCTCTTCATTTTAATCTTCCCAACCTTCTGCTCGTTGACATTACACTTCAGACTAGTGTAACAGACTATTATATCTGCAAATATAAATGATATATGAGGTATTTGAGGGTAATGCACCATATTTTAAGTTGCATGTTAATGTCTTGTTTGGTCGAAATCGGAATGCGTAAAATACATTCACAATTCAAGTTTTTGTTCGTGAACCAACTGACGTACAACTGTCACCCCACGTTGACGGGGAGCATAGGTCTTTCACCAGCATTCTTAATGTAACTCCATCCTGTGTAATTCCAGTTGTTTTCAGTTGCCATTCATTCCTTTATTGTCCGCTTGAACATCCCCACTCCATGTGTACATTGGTCTTCATCTTTTTGTTTCATTTCAGGGTTCCAGTTTACTGCTTGCTTATTGATGCAGTTTGACGATTTCCAATATATATGTCCTAAACACCACCGAAAACATTTCCGAATTTCCTCTACGTTTGGAAGCTGTTTTGTTGTGTCACACAGTAGTCTGTCGCTGACGTTGTCCGGTTAAAGGACATTGATTATGATGTGTAGACAACTTTCCACAAACACTTGCACCTTTTTGATAATGGTTGTATTATTTCTTCAACTCTCAGTCCCATGTAATAAAACCGTCTTCTCGTTCGTATTGCAGATTCTGAATTTGATGTTGGCTTATAGACTTGTATTTTGAGTTCAATATGTTCTTCAACTGTAGTAATGCGGTGTGTATGTGATAGAAGAGCGAGGTCGAGGCTGGAATACTAATTCAATTGATCGGATGGCATAACTCGGCCTTGCACAAGTTCTCATTTTTTCGTAAAATCACTTTCATTCATAATAAATATTTTGTTCACCAACATATGTAGATGATTTCTACAACACGATGATTCAGTGTAGTCAATGATGTGACTTCTACGTCACATCTTATAGATAAATCAGTTACCACATGACAAGTCTACAATCTTTGAACTAGGTTTATTATTAAAGCAGTATTAATCACATGTGGACCACAATTCTAAACAGGTTTATCTATAAGTTTATTTACTACCGCTGAAGTTTGAAAATCTTTGAAAACATGCTTGATTAAGAAGTAAATTAGATATTCATCGATTAAGATTTGAGTACATAACCTGTCTGTTAGGTCTATTGAAGCGTCCAAGTCAACCAATTTAGACACGCAGAAAACCAAATTTCGCAAAACAACGATATTGTGCGTTGTCATTATCAGTCCTTACAAACGCTAATGGACATTTAGTAAGGACGAGCTGCTAAGTCAAGACGACATTGAACAACAAATCTGTCTCCATTGAAGTCAAAGTCCATACCTCGTGGACCAATGGAAAGATTCACTGTTCAATCTGTTCCGATGCCCACAAAATCTCATCCTGTCCGCAGTCACCAGTAGCGAGTCGCAACGAAAGGTTAGATATACTGAAGAAGTTTAGATTGTGTTTTAATTGCTTGAAGCCTAATCGTCGAACAACGGACTATCGGCAACCGATGCTGTGTGACGTTGATGGTTGTAAATGACGACATTACGAACTTCTTCATAGCACAGAGTCTGTTATTAAACATGCACCCTGCAACTGTAATTATTCCATGGGAACATACTTGTGATTCGTAACAGTTAGATTAAATAGCTCAACGGGACACGTGAATACTTATGTCTTATTGGACAAGGGCTCAGAAATGACACTACTATCATGCAATGTAGCAAAGCCAGTAGGAATATCATGTACAGTGACTCGATTAAACATATCCTCTATCATCGGAGCGTCATCCCAGAACGATGAATTTACTGACTTCCAAATTGAGTCTTTACATAAAAGCAACCGAAAAAGGATTGAAGAATCGCACATTATCGATAACCTAACAATTGTCAAGACAGAAATATCAATAACCGAGAGGAATATGGCTTTCTGCTATAGCTTGAGATAGAGTAGGCTTGTTGATCAGAGTCGACGTTCCAGAAGCTTACTGCTTATTGGGAGGTCCGAACAACATTACGCTTCATTAACTATGCTGTGCATTATTTGGACAAGTAGGTCAGATTAATAAATCTTCGGTTTTCATTAACCGTTGAGAAGCAAAGGATTCCATGGAGGACAACATTCTGAAGATGTCTGAACTTGACATTTCCGACAACCAGCTCTCAGACAATATTGCTATGTCACCACGCCATAAGGCCATCGTGGAGGTCATTGACAAACAAACAATATTTGTCAACAGACAATATGGAATGCCGAAACCCTAGAAAATAAATTGGTATTCACTTCCAGCGAATAAACGGGAAATAGAAAAACGACTTATTTACCACGTAAAAGAATATTGAAGGATGAGCATCCCCGCAAACAAACGACCTAGTGGGAGTTTTGCCTACATTCAGAAAGTATAAAATTGGATTGTCAGCAGACATTGGAGAAATGTTCCTTCGGTCACGTCTTCCTGAAGTGGATGAAAAAGCATTTTGCTTTCTTGTAGAATCCAGACTACGGTTTGGACTGAAGAATAGCCGCACAGGTAGGTAAGACACTCGCCCCTGCCCGTCAAAATCAAAACAAGTAATCGGGTAAATAGCGGTTCTATAATTCATCATAAATTTAAGTGTAAATCGATATCTTAACAAATATTACGACCTGGCTATTCAACCAATGATTGTTCAATCAATCAAATCTAAATTACAATAAGTAAAGAAGTTGGTAAAAAAAGATGCGGGAGCAATTACCAATCACAACAAATGAACGCTATTCTATCCTGACTGGATGGAACACGCAAAAAAGGAGGAGCAAATCAATATGGCTGCCGCTAAGAACAAGTATCAAGTAAAACAACATAGATACAGTACTGGAAGAAACACAAAACTTAGTGAAGGCGTAAGAAAAACAAAAGTTATAATAAAAATACAAATATTAACAATTCAAATGTAACCAAAAAACTAACAATGTACAACTAAGGGAATCAATATGAACAAAGTACAGATATTTACATTTGGGGGTTTTCACACATACACAAAACATTCAAAACGGATCTCGCATTCTTTATTATCTTGATTGAAATACTGATATCTATGAGTTGAATGTACATCCTTCCAGGGCTAAATTTGTACTGTATTGTGCCATGTATGCCTTAAGGCGTACAGCAGTAGACCGTTGAGATTTAGTCGGTGAAAAAACACAAGCCACCCTACCCTAAAATGTATACGTGGACGATTGTCTTGTCTCAGAAGAGTCAACCTCTGAGGGTGCCAAGCTAGCGACTACCTTGACAAGTCTTGTATTTTTTAAGATTTTCCGTTTTAATTAGTGGGTCAGTAATGTTAACGACGCTTTTAATGAGGTCCCTAAGGACGATAGGTCAGTTAATCTGGTTTGTATACCGGGCTAGATGGAACGTATACCAAGGGATATGGGACTATGTTGACACGCTCAATCCGATTGCTTTGCATTCTGTGAGAACATCCCTGAACACTCGACTACTAAGAAAGGTATTCCATCATGTGCGTCATCTTTATATGATCCGTTTGGATTTCTAGCACCTCTATCTCTCACGCCTAAATGAATTCTGCAACAGCTATTTCTACGTAAAAACTACGGATGGAATGAAATGAGTGATGAGGAGTTGCAATCAAGTGAGGAACGTGGTTAGAAGGAATTTCAGGTGTCAGAGCCCTAAGGATACCACGATGTTTGCATATTGAGTCGTCGGATTTAATACAGATCTCGTTACATCTACTTTCAAATGCTTCAGAAAACAGTTATGGAGCCGTAGCTTATATGAGATTGCAATTCAATGCAATTGTAACGAGAGGAAGTTTCTATCTTCTTGGGAAAATCCAGAATAACTCCTCTTAAATTTACTAGTGTTCCACTCCTTGAAATGCAAGCCGCAGTGTTGTCAGAGAAATCGATGAGGCAGAAGATATAAAACTGAAAGACCTGACTGAATTTTATTTCTGCATTGACTCTACAAAAGTAATAAACGACACACTTAATGCAAAGTCACGCTACAAGATATATTTAGCTGATAGAACTAACTTCATTCACAAATAAACCAGACCAACACAGTGAGAGTGTGTGCCATAATCAAATCACCTTGCTGATTCAGCTTCTAAAGTAATGTGTAGGCATGACTCTAACCGTACTAAAACTCGGCTTTCAAAACCCAAATTTCTAATAACCGAAAGGAATAAGTGTCCTGAGTATAAACGAAATGACATATTGAGGTTTCCTGTCGATCTAGAGACAAACAACGCTATAGCCTTGACAACCAAGACTATAGTTTTTGTTTTTGATAGATTTATATCGTATTTTTTGTCGTCGACCAAACTCAAAGAATGCTTAACTGGGCTCACTAGATTCAAACATTATCTCGATAAGAAAGCTATGTGTAGCTGATCTCTTTCGCCTAATGAATCGGACAATGCAGAGAAGAACTTATTGGAATTCGTGGGAGTTAGTCATTGGATAAAGCGGCACAGACATTCGGACAGTACCACTTCCAAGAATTATGTTATTACTAAGTTACGATCAATAGTAATTGACAACCTGAATCGTGTAGTAGGACGCTTGAGTAGCAGCGACCTTTCAATGGAGCAGAAGCACCCGATTATCCTTCCTAGTAAGCACCCTATAACTCAACTCGTTATCGAATATTACCATCAATCTGAATGACATATGGGGGTGTACCACAAGTCAGCCACCTTATATGAAAAATATTGGATCTTAAAGAGCACTGCTGCAATCAAGAGGGTTATGCATAGATGTATAGGACGTCGGATTAAATCGGCCAAACCAATGTCACAACTGACGGGAGACTTACCACCCACGCGGATGACGCCCGATTTCCATTCGCAACGACGGGGTAGATTATTTCCGCCCGACCATGATTAAAGTGGGACGCGATTTCTGGAAGTATTATGGTTGCCTGTCTACATGTTTCATCACCCAAACCATTCAAATAGACGTTGCCTCGGCATTATCAACCGATTCCTTTCTCAATGCGTTGTTGCAATATTCCCATCCCATAGAGGTACCGAAGTTGATATGCAATGATAGATGATCTCCATTCGTTGGGTTAGAGAAGGAGTTACAACTTCCATCACCAGATATATAAGATAATAGAGCAGCTAAATAAATGACTCAACGAACATGGTACGGCACTACTACACACCCTACGCAAGACGTCGTGGAGGAATATGGAAAAATTAATAAGAAACGTAAGTAGAACTATGATCGCAGTATCTAGTTAACGAAGTCTGTCTTATGAGACACTCAACATTTATTCGACTGAAGTAGAATAAATACTTAACGGTATACGTTTGGTATCAGTTCACGGTGACCCAGAACATCTCGAAACATGGTCACCCAACAACTTAATGTTCTTAAGAATACCTCACCTTCATCACATCGAAATAAAATTACGCGAACGTTATTCTCGACAATGGCGATAAGCACAACCGTTGGCGACTACATTTTGGCGTCGGTGGATTAAGGAATATTTATTACTATTGCAGACGCGAACAAAGTGGACACAAAAAAGACGATATTTATAAGCCTATCGATCTGGTCTTGATCATTCAAGATACGTACGTACGAAATAATTGGCCTAAAGTTCTAGCAGTGTTTGTTGATCCAGGAGAAGGTTTTCTCGTTAAATTAGCAAAGACCAGAACAATGAAAGGTATAATCACTAGTGATATACGTAAAATTTGCTTATTAGAAGGACTAGACGATTGAGCAGTAGAGTGTAGAAAGACTTTGCGGAATGACTGTGGCTGAAGTAAATTGTACCATTATGATCTCTTATTGTTTCCACACTAAATATCTAGTCCGAGAGAGTAAGAAAAGACATTCTGTCTTTGAGGGACGATGTTGAGTTTCTCTTACATTGTTCTTACTCGCTCCCCTTTCACACTTCTGAGTATTGTTTTATACTACTACTATATTCACATTCAGTAAATAGTTGTATTCCCAGTAAAGTGTACACTTTTGTTGTAACGCACATTGTCGTGTAATATTCTGAAAACTTTTCATATAATTATAACGTTTATTTTATTTACCATTGTATTTATCATTACAATGACTTTACCTTAATCACTGTAGCAGTTATCGACAGTTTTGTGCATTTGTTTAAACGCAACAGTTTCCAAATTGTTCTGCTCTTACTTCGTGTCTCAAATGTTGATAAATTTATTAAATTTAGACACAACTATTAACTGTCTTTTGTAATACCGAAGCCAATTCATTTCATACAAAAGGATACGTTAAACGCCTCAAACATCTCGCAAGCTAAGGTTTATAACTAATGTTTATGTACTATTCAATAAAGAACCACTATTGTAGACAAATCTTTGTTTTGCCAACTTCGGTTTTGCGCGTATCACAATTGGGTGACCTGAACGCTTCGATAGACCTAACGCTGTCAATTCCGTAGACGCTTGTATTGGTGAAACATTCGATTACTTCAACGGATTTAATAACGATCATTTGTATTTGCCTAAAAGTATCTGGATTAAAACTGCAGCGCCATCGACATATGGGTTTTAGGAAATTGGAACAACTGGTCAGGAAGTTGATGCGATTTGATATGAGATTATAAACGTCATCATCATGTGTTATAAAATCCATTGGATGGTTTAGTTTAATTTGAACCTATGAATTAGGTATTAGATTTATTTTTTAAATAGGTTAAGTGTTCCTGTTTTTGAAGTGATTTGCTTGGGTTGAAATTCAACAAATATTTTTCACACAACTTGAATCACATTTTATATGCTTTTAGAGAACAATATTTTGTTGATTAACAAAGACCATTTTGTTCATACTCAACGTATATTATTTGACATTCCGTATACCAAACATTTTGAATGAAAACCCACATCAAAACTATTATAACGTCAGTGTTGCATGAATAAATACAAATATCCAGTAAACGTTACTACGAGTTACTACAGGCAATCATTCAAAGTACTAGTGTGATTATGGAGTAACATATAGATGTCCTAAGGCTCGGTAGAATAAAAAGATACTAATGTTAACACTGATGGAAACTAAAATAATTATCTCGTATCGGTTATGATTGAACGTTAGGTTGATCTTCATCAAAAGTACTGATCTATAATGAATAGGCAAATTTTGGGACATTTTCTTTCAACCACTGAATAATGTCAGAATATATTTTAATCCATTTTGATTTTTCACTGGATATCTCAAATAAATATTTGACTTGTTCTTGAAGTTCAGGGTCTATCTGATTATTAGCTTCTGTGACAAGGATCTGTAAAGAAAAAATGTCATTTTATGTTAAATTCATATGGAGCCAGTTCATAAACTTGACAGTTTAAATTTGAGATGAAAAATAGTGAACGTCAATCAGTTATTTAGCAAAACAATGGGTGTTTGGTTTATTACAATTAACATTGTCAAGAACTTAAGAATTTTCACGTAGATTTTGCACACATTTCTTCATGCTTTATAATCTCTTAAAAGTGTTTACAGAGGTTGTATTATTGATGAGTTAGGTCTCTTGAGTTATGAAACGAACAGTTGAAAATCGCATGATTGATGTTCGGGATTCAAAGTAGAAATTATTCAGGTAACGAGTGCTGTACAATTAAATTGCATCATTCTCACTCTAGACTTTACATAGAAGAATTACCACTAACTCATAACTGAATAGTAAGAGGATTCTTCTTATCTAGTTCTTAGGATTCATTGGGTTTTACGCAACATACTACAGTGAAGTCACTAGTCTGAGTAGCTCCACACCGTGTTGATCTTCATTTGTGTCTGAGTTTGAATCATTAAGCGATAATATCTCGGACCGAAAATCGCAGAAATGCGTAGTTGACGAATTCGATTGTTTTCATTTTATTCAGTTTCACTTCACTGAAAGTGCTTACGATTAATGATGTGTGTGCTGCCGAATATTATCAGATTTGTCTAAATGATCACATTCGGAAAATTAAATCGCAGTATATGGGACGAAACAAAATAACACTTGTAAAGCGATGGAAAATAAACAGGCTCTTCACTAACCTTTTCATAATTCCTTCCACTAAACAATGAGTAAGGATATTTAGTTAGTGCGTTTAGAATGGATTCCGTGAAGTCTCTGTGAAAAAAAATTAGAGAGCGAAATACAAAGTTAGATTGGTTATTTTCCGTCAAGTATATCCACAGACGAATGACTGAGTACTTGGTAGTCCTAACAAGACAATTACCATATTCAAATAATGAAGAGGAACATGTTCCGCACACTCAGGGATTTGCTCTGATGCTGCCCAAAGAAGCACACTAATGGGAAGGCAATTTCATAGACCAAGCAAATCAAAGCATTATTCGAAACAAAGAAGGTGAGAAGTACAATGAGTTTTATCCTATGTTGTGCACACATCGATGGAAGCAACGACGATAATAGAGATCAATCCTCAGGAGGCTGCAATCGATCATGACTAAGTCCTCTGTAAAGGACATGATCATACCGACAAGTGATCCAAACGCGAAAGTCGGAGTGAATTACAACGGATACGAAGATATAGTGAGACGACATTGACTAAGACGAATGAACACAGACAGTGAGAGATTTGCACGTCCATGTGCATTCAACAAATTGGTTATAGCGGCACAATATTCTCACACAAATGCATACACCAAGTTAAATGTGCCTGAAAGGAAACGAGAAACATGCACATGACTCGACGATGGTGGCAAGGAAATATTCTAAACTATAGAGACTAGTCAGGGACAAAGAAGGCAAGACAATCACCGAGGTTGAAGAACAGAGGATTAGATGAGCAGGACACTTTGAGTAACTATTAATTAAGCCAGATCCAGATGTCACTCCAACAACCATCGAAGAAATCCGCATGGTCATCGGATAAAACCAACATCAAATTCAAAATCTTCAATCCGGACGTCAAGACAGTTGTATTCTACTGAGATGAATAATAGAGAACCACAAAATCTATAATTCAAATAGCACAACTATTTATTAATTTGTGTAATTTACTAGTCCTTTTGCTAGCAGTTTATTGATATGTTAATCAGCTTAAAATTACATTTGTATGAGATAAATTATTATGTTCATCTAAAGGTTGAAATTTTTGATAGAATTTTTCAAATGTGAAAGCATGAATGAAATAGGTCGACAAAATCTCATCTTTTGCAGACTGACGTTCCAAGATATTGATATTCATTCTATCTCCTACATATAATGTATACTATTCGACTTCACAAGCAAAACGCGAACGTCTGAAGTCAACAAGCACCATTTACCTCATGACATTAATATGACATCGGTTTCTCACTGTCAATAAAAATCTAAACTCACTTGTGTTTAATAAAATTATTTACATCACTCAGGTGGTCCCATAAAAGTTGGTTACCAACTGGAGACTCTGCGAAGTAGTCAAGCGTAAACCACAAGTTCTCGTTCTCTCTTACCCATTCTAAGTACCTGATGAAAAGATGTAAGAAATGTTTAGCTAAGTAGGTGTGGTGTGCTAATTTATTCATATGAACACTTACATCTGTAGAATAGAACGATATGGGGTCAGGAATAAAGTATGGTGGATGAGATTTGTAGCTGAAATAACTGGTCTTGACGACGACTCCTTCTCTTTTCATTGTGAATCCTACCCCTTCGAAGATGTTATTGATTAAATTTTACCTAATTTAAGTTCGATCTTTTCGATGATGACGAATGTGTCGTACACATAACGAATCGACATGCTCAGTGTGATTACTGGTAAATATGAAGCTTTCAGCTATAACATCACCACTTTGTAATAAGTCTTGATATCGGTAGTCCCATTGATGTCGGTTTTGTTTGTCAGTGAACGTTGTTGTTGAATTGACAAGAATTCGTTCAGTATTAATTGATGGGTTCTAGTTGACCATAGACATTCGTCAATCTGAGGTTTTTGTGTGCTATATCTTGATGGTAATCATGAGGTAACTGTCGACCCACATGTGAAATCCTATTGATCTTAGTATACCCACATGGAGTTTAATTTAAGTCAATTATGATATGAAAGCGAATTAACTGAAGTTGACAAAATAAACCACTAGGGTTTGAATCAGTGGTTTGAATTTGTCGTGTTCACTGGATGGTACATGATAGACTCCGTCTCAAAATATGAGTGATCTAGTTCTATGTATTTTCAGCCATAAATTAAAAACATGTCCTGTGTCCTATTACATTTGAGGCTGAGTTTGTGTAGGCTTATGCTATAAACTTTCATTAAGCTTGGCAGCGTTTTGTTGTTCAATCGTCATTCGAGGAGTAAAAACATCTATCTTTCCAGTTATTCAATTACCGCCATTGTCACACATAATTTCAGAAAATAACATGCACGTTTTGTGAAATGTTTGATTATAACAAACGGATCTAGATTCTGTGAACATATTCATTAGTTGATAGGAATAGGGATTCCAAACATCTAGTCGGGTTACCGTTTTCATCGACAGATGTGACAGTATGACATTGAAGATAGCAGTTTAGCTTACCGTTTCATAATTTCTTTATCACGAGAACACGTTAATGCCAGCATCTTGTTTCCATTCTCATTCTCATTCACAGTATCATTCAATATCAGCTGACGTTCTAAAAATTTCCATTCTTTTTGACCACCATGACGAATAGCTGTACAATAAGTAATGAATCTCAAATCAGGTAGTATGCTGTAAAACAAAAGAAACGTGAACGAAAACATTACTTTCATTCAACTGAAATGAAATTATTTCTAGAGATTTATGACTATATGGTTGTATGAGAAGTGAGTGCCAAAATGTCTTACCAACTATTCAAAAAAGGAAATGTTTATTGTTGTTTCGTCTACAGGCTTAATTAACTTTCTTGGTATAAGATCGTCAAATTGATTTCAATCCGCATGATTATTGTTCTGCGTTCGTTCATATATTACGCTTCCAGATACATTTATAAGCACAACAAGTTAGTAATATATGCTTATCAACATAGCTCGGAAATAATAACAACTTAAATCTCCTACGATTTCCGGATGTGAATTTTCTTCATACAATCAATTTGTATTATAGCAAACGATCAAATTCGCTTGTCTAAATTTGTTTCACGGTGTACTGTGAAATAAAAACATGGTTTAGACGTTTTGTACTTTAATATGAATAACAGAACCTGAGCTCAAATATTCTACCCATCATTCCGTAGTCTTTGAACGCTTGTCAACTTTGCTTTGGACAGTTATTCGCTCTGATTAATCAATCTCGTTAAGGCCACGAAACATCAAAAATCATAACTCATATTCGGTGGAATATCTCAACTTCGAGGTAAACCAACTACGTTTCTTACCGATTGGTCGTACACAGACGAAATCGTGATACAATATACCAGTGTAGAGCGACTAATTGAAATGAATCCGTCATTGAGAAACAACTTTCGTGATTATGAAAAAGCGTCCGACATTGAAGATAGCGGAAACAATGAAAACCCTCTTCATACTGTAGTGTAACTGGAAAGATTGTCAGCATCAAACGGAATCCAGACTGCGGATCACAATTCAGTTTCACGCATGGTAGACAGCACATGGATGAATAGCAATTGAGAATCGGTGTCATAGAAGGCTGACTACCTATTCTCTTGCTCTTTCTCCCAGCTTTCAATTGAAATGTGACAACAGCCACTTGTCAGGAGAAGCACGGAATACAATGAACAGCCTCGATTCACTTGGATATTTTATAGTTGCTAGATGACGTATTTTAAAATATCGCACATAAACTGGAGTGCGTCGTTCAGAATGTCGTAGAAATGTCGAATCAGGAATTGCTTAGAAGATTTTCCGCAAATAAAAATCTCTTATTCGCGAAAGAGAGTTATTGTCGACTGATCGACAAATCCAGGTAGCACACATCATTCGCTTACTATACACATCAATTTTACAACTGTTTCACTATGCCTGCTGACTCATTTGTTCTTTAACTTTGAGAAGCCATAACACTGACAAATTATTCATGCATTCTTGTTCCACCTTAGCAACAAAAACTGATCAAACAATCTATTTTACGCTGCGTTTTAAGAAATAAAATTAAACATAATATAAAGGTCTATTATACGATAGTCTGTCTTATCATATAAAAATCACTAATTGAATGACTAACGTGTTCGTTTCGGGTTTCAACATCCATTGTCTGAAGAGATCCGTAGTTTTGTTCACACAAAGATGATGTTCAGCTATACAAGCGAGTTTGATCATATTATAGTCTAAGCGTCTAAAATCAAGTAAATGGTGGAAGGATAGTTATGTTATGCTTTAGTAAACATGTACAACTATATACGTTATTTGTTTATACTAATGCGACTAGTATCATTGAGTTATTTAGATAGTTGATAGAGATAAACTATCACGGAGATGCCTGAATATGTTCAATGAGAACAACGGTTTATTGAATGGATTCGAGATTGCTCTGATTTTGTAGCTGAAACAATGTCTTCACATCAAATATGTTCCCACATGTTGCATTGTCTCGAAACCTGTCTTGTTATCTCTTTACGAAAAATCAAATTTCATTAAACTGACCAGATGTTACAACATCGACGAGCTGGTGATTTCAGTAGTTTTCGATGAAATAAATTTTTCATCTCATTTTAACGACAAGCTGTCACCAATTCCATTATAATAAAGTTGAAATGAAAAAGTACAACTTTGAATATCCGATTAAGACCGTTTATACTATATGGATTTCAGATAACTATATTACAACAATACACCATTTACAGTTAATTAACGAGTTCTAATTGCAGGAGCACACAATCAGAAGTGCACACTAACCAGTCACTTAACCTTAAATTCGTTTATTCATTACCGTTCCAGTTTAATAATAGAATTCGGACGTTCCAAACCCTGGTTGATGAATCTCACCCCTCTCACGAACCGTACATTTCATCTGTTTTCGGCTACGTTTTGCTTTCATTAGCATTTCTAATAACAATACTGACAATTTCATCATATTCTGTTGAATGTCTTCCATACAGATTGTTTCTGTCAAAAAGTCTTCTGAGACTATGTGAGTGATATGACATAGTGGAAACATAGAAAATGCAAATATTACTACTCACGTCTTTGGAAGATCATGACCTTTACCAACAATTGACCAATTTGCTGATCGAATTCGTTTATCGATAAGACTTCGTAAGTATGCTTGGAAATCTTCATAATTCTCATTCAGAGCAAGCACGTTATTAATGTAAAGCAGCGCTCGACTAGCTGTTATCCATACAATAAACTCATCTTCGAGGTGTAAATATTTTGTCGCGTTCAGGAAAAGAGTATACGGTACGATATGACGACTGACAAGAAGGCCATAACAAAACAAAATAGATAATTGTGAGCTAATTGCAAAGTGAAAAATAGGCTCAAAAAGACTTGTTTGAGTGATTTGTTCACAGCCGAGTTTATTGAAATTCACCACTTCACTCTTGAACTCCGTGTACACAAGAGTCATGCTCAGACCTTTGTTCTTTCATGATGTTAGTATCCCTTCAAATTTCGCAATTTGCACGTGCTAAATAATGCCTTTTTCGTTTCCTTCTTTGAATAGGTAGACCGCCATTCGTAACATTTATACTATTGATTATTACCTTTCATAAATTCAGAATCCATTGCACAAGGCTACAACCTTCTCTATATCACACAAAATCAATTTACTTTTTTCGACTCTCACATGAATAATTTTTACTATTTTTGACAAATATGTGAAACATCGCTACTTTACCGTAGAATGCTACATGTAAAAATTATCTATGAATGTCATTGCACAGCCTCGGAAAATGATACCGTCGGAAGAGAAATTTCCTTTGCTGATATATCTTCATACTTTTCGTATGACTACTTTGGATTTGCGATTGAAGAACATGAAGAGAATTTTTTGAGAAGAGTATTCTTTGTATGTCTGTGTAATTACTTCACCCGACATGTTATATTTTTATTCAGTATTAAATGAGTAACCAACCGTTTGTGTTGATAGATGTTTTCAACAATATAGCGTATAGTGTATGTTAACTCTTTGAGATTATACTAACCTATCGTAATATTATCGCGAGGTTTACATAAATATTTGTCAAGCTGAATGTGAGAATGACGGGATTCAACTGATATTTTGGTTTATATAAACATCTCGTTAACACTAGTTTGAACTTTTCAGTATTCAAAACGTCTGTGTGTACACAGAATTCACTCCAACTCATGGCAAACATTTCTAATTCAGCCAACTAAACGTTACCCTAATTGCTTTGCTTCTTTTGTAAAATGTTGTGCTAGTTTGCATTTCTGAAAGAATCGATTTCGGATTATGGCTTGCAATCAATTGGAATATCCAAGTTCTAAAACGTATTTCCTTTACAATTAGATGGCATGAAATGTCGAATACTAATTGTTTTTACGTATTGACTAACGTCCATCCATTTTTCGTGTTTTCAATCGGTTTTTTGGAATCAAAGTGTTTAACCAGCCTGATATTTTGTAACAGAATAAATATCATCCAAAAAAAATTGGCTTCTTTCCACCTCACACTTACTTTGCAAGACTTAATAAATCATTCAATATTTGTGCGCGTGAAAAGACTGGAATAGCCTAGACATAAACAAATTAGATAAAAATCAAAATGCCTTGTAGAACATCAAATCACAATGTAAAATGCAATCTATAAAATGAATGTGATCTCAAATAGATCACACCTTAGTTTGCGACATTAAATGAAGAACTGATATTATGAATTAACAGCTTAAAGCAAGATTTGATATATTTTGATGTACATGTTTATGTCGCTCAAGTTTTTCAATCTCACACTACTTTCATATAAGTCTGACTGTTCACATATTTGTGTATCTAACACTACTAAATAATTAATAGATACTTCACACAAGCTTTGTTACACACATCAATCGACACCTCCTTCCAAAAACATTTTATCCACCCATTGCACAACGTAAAACATGCATGATATTGTAATCCGTCCTTATACTTATATCATTTGATGTGCTGTATATGTGACATGACATATAATGTCCCTTCCCACTTCGTATTTCTACCACTCAACTTGTACACAATTGGTAATCTCTCGGGTTAACAAAACGGGTGAATTCTAGATCAATATTCTGTATTTTTTAGGGATCCTTTATGTGCAAACGAAATCGCAAACACTGCAGATAGAAGTTTGACAATAAACTGAATGAAACTCGTCACTATTCATTATACGTGATAACAAAGAGAGTTGTTGACATGGCTTCACAATACCACACGGTTATGGCTAAGATAAAACTAAAACCGAAAGGAAAATGGACAACTGAATAATAACATTGAGATATTCAATATATTATTTCTAGTAGATGCTGATAACCTGAAAGAGTTAAAAATGAATCTCAGTAATGTATTCGAAGGTTTGAAATTCTACTCAGACACCAGGAAACTATCATAGGGAACAGCTGAAAATGAGGCAGTAACATTAACAGGCCTGGATTTGTTGAGCTGCAGGATAACTAATATCGCTGTTCCTCTTCTTCCAATAGTCAACTGAAATGTGGAAACAACCGCGTCTCAGGAGAAGCAGAGAACACATTGGACAGCCTCAATTTACTTGGATATTATGGAGTCAGTAGATGACTCAGCTCTTCTATATCACGCACACCAACAATCCAGGTGAAGACAGTCAATGTAGCAGCAGCCTCCGCAGCAGAAAACCTCAACACCCATGAAGAGAATAAGCAAGATCCTCGATAGAATCTTCAATACAAACATCGAGACGGTTCTACTGTACTAAGCTGAAAATCGCAGAACCGCCGTAACCACCGTCAAAAGCTACATGTGTTCATAAACAGTTGACTGAAAAAAACACTCAATATCAGTTGACCGGATACCGTCACCAGAAACGCAGTGTAAAAGAGAACAAACTGACTTCCATATGAATATGAAAGCACGACGAGAATTTGAAGGCGGGTACGACACGTATTGTGTTAACCATCAGACGGAAACTCGAGACAATCACTCACTTCGAATCCAGAAGGCAAGGGGTACATATAAGATCTAAGAACACGTTGCGTCGAGAATTCGAGGCATATATCGAAAGAATGAGAAGCCATTGGCGACGATTGGAAATGAGGCTAGTATAGAATAGTTTGGAGAATCCTAGTCGGCAGCCTAAGCTGTTCGGAGCCATGTCAGGAGACAGAAATTCAGTGTGCAATTATATAATTAAGTACGTAACTAAGTAAAAACGTAAGCATTTTGGTAGATAATCAAGTAGGTAAGTAAATATTTAAATAAATAATTACGTTAGAGCGTCCTTATGTCAAATGACAAAAAGTTATTTTATATATGGTTTCACATGTTTAGTCGGTCAGTGATAATATTGTCTGACTTCAGATGTGGTGTGTTTCATATGAATTCATTTAAAGACAATGATTAAAGTCGGATATTCACAATGAATGAAGATCCATTCTCACTAGTTTATATTAAAATATCCTGTATCGCTTATCGCATTCTACAAAATGTATCCTAATAATTATGCTTAGCTATCAATTTCCATGTTTCTAACAAGATTATATTTAAAATATTTGATGGAATAGTTAGTTATAACTGAGAGAAACACAAGTATTTCGAACAAACCGTGAAATTCCTTTGCAATTGATTGATTAATAAGATCCAGTTATTGTCAGCGTAGTGAACCCGATAAAATCCACCTTGTTTTACATTCACCAAATACCAGTCGTCTGAGTTAATGTTCATTGTTTGATTCATTTTGTCTGGTGGAAGCGAGAAATAATCAATTAAGTCAGTAATATCATAATATTAATTATATTATTATTATCATACTATTATTATTTAAACAGTTAAAGCTAAATAAGTGCGTGGAGTTTAAGTGATTATTTTCACCTCATCAATTTAATATTGAAGGGGCGATGAACATTTACTTTTATGTAAGGTTAGAAACACGCCTCAGTATAAATTAGTGCTACGCATGTTGGATACGACAACCATGTTCTCATTGTCGAGAAAGGCTCGTCAAACCGACTGTCTAGCCTCAAAATGTGACGCAAAGTATGTTCAAATACATGAAGCATAATAATTATTTATACGAATGAAAACGTCAAAATGGTGTTTCTTACTGTTCATCATCCACACAATATCGACATTTGTCCAGTTCACAGTTTGTGCTGACCCATAAGTGATTGGTATTCTCCAGGAGTATCTGAATGAAGCGAAGCGTATAATAATGAACATTAAAAGCCATCAAACTATAAATATAATAATCAAGAACAGGGAGTTTGATCGAGTACCATAACAAAACACATGTTCATAATGTTAGTTGATTGATAGAGGTCAAGTTGGATTTCAAATATAAGTACATAGGAATATCCGTTAGTTTAATCCACCCGCCTTCAAAATCTTTTCTCTAATTGCCTCTTCATTTGAGTGATGGTTAGTTGTCTCCCAATGTAAACTGTTGCTGATTGTATCTGGTCAACGGACAGTGCGTATCTTGTGCAGACGATTGTTTACAAATGCTTGTACATTTTTGATGATGATTTTGGTAGTTTTTCAAGTCTCGGCTCAGTGCAACAGAACTATTTCGATGTTTGTGTTCAAGATTCTGACTATGATGTTTGCTTGTATACAGTTGTTCGAAGTTCCATATGTACTTCAACTATAAGAACGTAGTCCTTGTTTTGCCAACCCTCGCACAAATGTCTGCATCGCGTCTTCTTTGGTCATCGATGATGATGTCCAGGTACATGAAGGTTTTCACAATTACTGTCACTTTTCCGAAATCCTCATACATAATCGTTATATCCGTGTTACCGAATGCTTGAAAAAACCAGAGGCCATTGAATTTTCCACAACACGAATTACAAACACCGGGATTGGCGAAATCGAAGATCAATTAACCCGAAAATATAACAAAGATCGTAGTCCAAAAGACATTCATCATTCATTGATCGCACGCTCATTTCGTTTAATTATTCGAATAAAATCACATGAATGAAAAACACCCAGAATTTCAAACAATCACATGCTAAATTTAATGCTGAGCAAAGGTTATTGTAATTTAATACGAGTATATCGTATCTTGAATGAACACCACGCTGAAAAAAATCATTGTTACGGGGAATAAAATATTACACTGGAAAATTAAAACAATGATACACCTATTAAGAAACGGAAGATTTGTTGGTTGAAAATCACAATGAGTCAAACTTGATTTTGCCTTTTTATCTCGTCAACTAACTTGGAAAATGGCAATGATTTAAGATAACCTGTTGAAAGTATATTGAGTGCAATACAGCAAATAATTCATCTGCGAAATGTCAATCAATTGTCGCAAACTTTATTATTTCTTTATTTCTACACTGATCATTCACTGTTCTTCTTCTTCTCTTCTCTTCGATTTTAGTAACCTTCCGCCCCCAGGCATTCACTTCCCTTGACGGTACGTCCTAATTATATCTATCGACACCAGTATCACTCATACGATATCAAATGTTGCATACATTACAAACTCACTTTTATTCATAAACATTCTCTGAATTCGGATGTCGTCTAAATTAATACATAGTTCACTTACTCACGACTTGTTTGGGATGACTTGTTACCGTATTTTTCAAAGTAACGCATCTGCTCAAAACTGAACACATTAGACCCATTTCTCTTTACAATCACTAGTGGATAATTCCCTTGTTTAGTCCAAGAATCCATAATCAATCCAATGTCCAAATTATTTCCTTGAGTATTCCATTCCTAATTTGCAATGAAAACGAAATTTTGATTAGGTTATTGGCCTCATACTTTTGATAAATAATATTACAGTATCGTAAATGCTTTGGTGTTTCAATGATCTGAGGTGTGTTTCGAGAATAATGGTGGATATAACTGAGTGAAATACAGTTAAATTCACTCATTGTTTAAGACCATTCACTATAAGTTCATCTATTGGGAATGTAGTAGGCTGATGAATAATTTAATGCAGCATGGTCAAGTATGATGACGTACACAAACTGATTATTGAGGTACTACCACTGTAATTACAATCGATGGAATGAGTCAATGGATGAAACTCCCATTACTACTAACACAAAGTCTATTGTTTTTTCAGAATAATAAAAAAGAATAAGTAGGAACAGTGTGGGAGAAGAGATGATACATAGGAATTTAAATCACCAAATTATTCATTAGATGATGCCATAAATATTTGATCTCTCTTGAAATATATTTCAAGGCGATAATTCCGTTGAGTAATAACAAAATGCGTGACGATCAAGTGAAATTATGAAAGGAACTCAACACCAAAATGCATTACAACAAATGTTTTAGTAGTAATGAAATAATAATTAACAAAAACTTACTTCAGATAATGCCTTCCATAAATCCTTTTCATCTGTGTTCTTATATTGGTTTTGAATTAAATATCTCTTAAACAAATACAGGAAAACGTATTATACAAGGCATTTCCGGATTAAAATTTGCAAGTTATCATGAATTCAATCACAAGATTTAAGCCTGGACAGAAAACATTACAGTTCAGTGTTGTGTTTCTGCTTTCTTCCAGAACACCACCCACAACCAAAGTAAGTTTCATTTTGAAGTGAGGTTGGTGAACGTTATAGGAACAACCGAACTTTACCATCTATAATCAACAAACCAGTTATTGTTGTAGCATACTTATATCCCTTTCACATGGCTGTTAGACCATTAAAAAGGGTAAGTTCAACCAATGGACACTTTTCAGTAAATTTATGATCAAGCTATATATATTTTTATATATTTATGAATGAAATATCAAGCAGCAATTCAGTGATTACATATGAATGGAGAATAAACACCACGATTTAATAGATCACCGTTCAACAAGTGTCCTTCAAAATGTCACATACACTGATCTCTCTTATCATTAATAACACCAAACTTTTGAAACGATCACGATAAAAGTACTCCCAAATAAATTTTGAATTTTCCAAACCGATTTCATATTCAGAAATATTCACTCATGTTAGTGCAACTGATGACCAATGGTGACAGATATACTGTACATAATTAGGTGGGATACAATCTCAACAAACGATCTATTAGATATAATGGTGAGTGAAGTCTGTTTAGCATAATATGTTTGTAACGACATTTACATCGACTTGATATAAAATATCTAACTAATTTAGCTAAAGTGAACATGGTTTATGAGTTGGTCAGACAGCTTTAGAGGCATTTTCAACTTGTTCATGACGACTTACTAGTTTAGGCTCTTTGTTATGTAGACTGCCAGTTGATAAAAACGTGTTATAGCAATCCAAGGAGTACGTGTGTTTATGATTGTAGTGATCAATCGATATTGTGTTGTGTCAAGGTACGTCGTACTGAGTCATAGCTAAACGAATGATATGAGGACCCTCCGTGCTGAAAAGTCTCGAAGAGAGCTTCTAAAATACTTGGTCAACGGAAACAAATCAGTTCACGATTGAATGTGACCATTGAGACTAGATTATATAACACTCAGTTACAACAAAATAACCACTGTCTACGTACTTTTAAACCGTTTTGAAAAGCGCTACGGCCCATGAATTTCTCCATCATCCAAACCAAGGAGGCGCCCTGTGAATTATCAAATGCAATGTAGAATATTAAAATATATATGAAACACGGAATGAATGTGTAGGCAAGTTAGAATGATCAGTCAGTTAACTTGTGTCGAATCAAAGATAGGATGCAACAAAGTCAAGATACACTTAGGAATATTATTGTTTTTAAATAGAATATAACACATGGTTAAACACTGAATACGTTCGCATTATAATGGATTCACACAAAGTGGAAGATTACCGTGTACTATGCTTTGGTTGATTCACGTAAGAACTTTGGAAAATTAAAATCACGTGTAGATTGTTTCACAATGCTGAATTGGAAGTCGTTTCATTCACTTGGTCTGACAAATGTTATGCAATCATTCAGGTGGTGACTGTTTTCTATCGTGTAAATAAAATACTGGTTTGCGTAATCTTAACCTAGATATAAGGCTAAAGTTTAAACATCACTAAAATTTTGTTGTGTAACCTTCTTAAAACATTCACAATTCTGTTAATTGCAAATATGAGAGGATAATGAACTTCATGATTTCGATTGTCAAGAGTGTACTCAAATATTAGGATACATCAATCACTTACACAGCATTATTTATGACTAATTGGGAATGTGTTGAAATTGTTATGAATTGCAAGTTTCTCAATATCAAGATGTTTAGTTCGAATCTTAGAACCTCTACTGAAACTAGCTGAAATTTGTAACAGCCTTAACTCTCCCTTGGCTGAATTAGGGTTAATAAGATAATTTACTCACTGTTATTTTGCATATTCTATAATCGTTCATTTTTCTCCAACTCCCTGCTCACTTATTTCTCAAACATACTCCTCATTGTCCACTTATCTGTAAACATGTAATTGCGTGATCTTACAGCTTTAATGAACGTTATTTTAGCTTCTGTATTTTTCAAGTCATTCACCTATTTCGGATTATGGTGCATGGATTCAAGCTTTTCATATACTTATCATAACTAGTACACCTGTCATCACATTATTAATTTGTGCTTCTTAATTATTATGTTTATTTAAGTAATCTACTCCACTGTTATCACTGACTCAACGAATCACTTGATTAGTTCAATAATTTTGCACATCCTTATAAATATTGCTGTATGCTAGTGTCAAATCAGACAGATATCTATTCGGAAGCATTAATGTTCGTCCATATTTGATGTTCTTATTCACAGTATTTCCATTTTCAGACATTTTAGTCACGGATTCAAATAGTTTATTTGACCAAACTTTCGAGTAGACAAGTTTCATATATTCAGTTTTACATCAGGTTTGTTTCTCTGAGTGCTGGAAAAAGCTGTTCATCTATTTCGTCAACTCTCAACTTTAGAAATCAGAGACATAAACAAAGTTCGATCAAAATTGCACAAACATAAAAGAGGATTGTAAACAGTCATTTTTAAGTACAGCGATTATTCAATATTGTCTATCCGAATAGCTGATGTTATTTTCCACAGTTAATATATCATTACCTGTTTGAGTTCGTCTATTGTTTCACTTGTTTACCGAATTCAGCTCAGTTTATTCAAGCGACTTATTGACATAAATATACATTGGGATGCTATAAGGATTTACAGTGTGAAATTAGACGGTTATATTCATCTTGAAATGAACAAATGTAGTAGTAGTAATAATAATAATAATAATAATAATAATAATAATAATATTCATTGTCATCGTGTTTTTATTGATATCCGAATTCATCGATGTGGGGATTTATGAAGATCGTAGTATATTTACAGTTGAACTCATGAGTCCATTTAAGTTAAATCACTACTGAATACCTGTGAGCATTGGATGGTTGATCCTAGTATAGAAATCCTCAGTGGGTCTTTCAAGTATTCGTTGGTGGTCGAGATCAGATCGACTCTTGAATTAAGCTATGGAAATCCCATCTGTTGCATCAGTCTACTAATAGTGCTTTTATTACGGTCGACATGACGAAAAACATATCATTATTCAAATGCCGTTGTATTAGAACATAGGAACACATTTAACACTTCAAAGTACTCGTTCAGGGAAATATAATTCTTCTGCATGATATCATGATTTCTTTGACGATCATTAAAATAGAATAAAAAATTAAAATACAACATTGAAGAAAATCAACAGCCATTACAGAACTGACCTTGTCGTAGGTGATTAGATCAAACATGGTTATAATTCGTATTGCAGTATTAGCTGGATAAATGACTGGTCTTGATAACATCAAAGTATCAATATCAAGTGCAAGCATCAATTCATCCAGTATGAATAGTTCATCCTATTCATCGAAGAAAAAAATTATCTTTATTGATAACAATATTATTCAGAATATAATCATAATGTGTACTAGATTTGTCCAAACATTCGTTATTATTGAGTGAAGGGTCATTAATAATCTCAGTATTTGTGAATTCTTCAAGCTCCATCTGAAGACTGATTAAATTCTTCGTCCTTATAACAGAGTGAATTCAAACAATGCCCACTACTTGAATTAAAGTCAAATTACCATTTTGGATGATTGAAGTAGAGTTCTAATAAGTCTCAAACTTTAGGAATTAATGTAATTTGCTAAACATTCTATGTGTGTGGTGTTGAGCAATGCAAAACTCCATCCAAAAATACCCACTTCTATGCAGCATGTACAGGTTCTATGAAAAGCATTTCTGAAATGACAAGTGACATGTGCAAAATGAAACAATGAGCTGATAATATCCTCAAGAAAAACACTCAACTTACTACTTTCCACTCAGGATGCAGTAACTTTACTCCGATGTATTCGAAAAATGTTGCGAAGCCTTCGTTCAACCACAAGTTGTCCCACCATTTCATTGTCACTAAATTTCCAAACCACTGAAAGAAAATTGTTTAAATTGAAAGCTGACAAACGTAACATATTCGGACTGCTCAATCGATTTCGATATCTACATAAGGTCATATACTTATATTGTTAAAAATGATGCTTGTACATTGTGATGACATCTTATATTCTGTTCCTGAATACTAGTTGTATAGGAATTCTGAATGGTGTAGTGCAAATGAGTAGTTGATGGAGTTCAACTAGTAAAAATTGATTACATGAGAACAATTATTGTGCTATATTTTTAATATAACCACATGTAAAATAGCGAACGTGCTGACTCAGCTTGGCGGTAAACTGAATTCTGATAATAATCGCATATGAAGTGATGAATGAGCAACAGAACTTCAAGAAATCGCTTAGATCACTTGAATGAATAATTTACTTAACACGTCTATCAACAATGAACAGGGACTGAATAAATATAGAAACCTGTATTGTTAGAGTTCAACTTAATGAAGTAAACGAAATTAGCTAGCCGGAAATCTCAGGTATTCTGTGTGTTGTAATTACTGATGTCGAAAACCTCAATGAATCAGTTTTCGATTGTTTTCCAAGTATTGTTAATTTATAATCCGAACTATTTTTAAATTATAGAGGTATAAAGTGAATTTAAGGTTTCGTTTTTCATTTAAAAGCATACCTGATGAGCAAGTTTGTGTGAGACAGAAAACGTCACATCAATAAGGGTATTTGTTGAACCGTTTTCTGCGTCCCATAGCATCATATTTTCATCATAAGTTATCAAACCCCAGTTTTCCATAGCCGTTATTGAAGAGTTAGGAATCGCAATCATATCTGAAAACATGATGGAAGATATATGTAAAATGTAAACGGTTCTAATGACACACATAATACATACATATATACCTATATAAATACATATATACGTACATACACTGTTGTGCATACTTAATAAAAAGGAACACTTATGCACATCAATTTGTATGCAAATATTTACCCGAGTTAAATGGCTGAATACTTTCGTTTTGGATGTGATTATATTTTCTCTGAAGAAGTGGCTTACATTGAGTCACGATATATGAGGAAATTTAATTTTTCTATTCATTGGGATATTAAAAATATATTATTTATTTATTGAATATATTTTTTATGATCCATTCCACTCCAGTTCAATTTGCCTAATTAAATAACATCGGATTTGGTTGATCATGCATCTCTTTCAGTTATTTAAATCTTATTGTTTGGTTGCATAGTTTACATTGTACACTATTTAATTACACATATATTAAACGTGAACATACTTGTGTGAAATACCTACCCATTTTAGGGAGTGAATAGGGAATGCCAAAATAATCTTCAAAGTACCCCAATAATTTAATGCCAATATCAAGTGCATATTCAGCTGATCGAATTTTATCCGGTCTTGCCCAAACAGTGAACTAAATGAAAGAATTATTTTATCCATAAATGGATCAGTCTTATGAAAAAAATAAATGAGCTTCAAATCATTATTGCTAAAACTTGATAGAAGAGACTGTTTTCAATGTCACGAGTGATTGAACCACTTTGATCTAATTCAAACACAGAGAACTCAGAATCGTTAGAACAATGGCTTGCACCATCAAACAATACTTGTGCTTTTGAATACTTGTATGGAACATCCTCTGTTCAGGTGTTCTGTTTTAGTTTCTATCATCACTTTGGCGTTGTAAGCGTGTTCACATAACATCGAAACATCGAGGAACTGCTACTACTTCACAGTGAATGCTAGTATGTATGTAACGTGGATCTATGTATATCCCGAACCATATCGGATGATCGGTTGCATGCAATCTCATGGTGGTTCTTCATGGATATACATGATTTCGATACATTACAAAAGTGTTGCATGGAGAGTTACAAATCATCTGTTTAATTGTTAACACTCACGTTTCGTCCTCTACTGTCTGTCCTCTGAATATTCGAAAATTGTGAAACTACAAATGCCAACAGATATGTGGACATTTTCACACTGGTGTTATATCTGTCGACATGCCAATCATCGTGCAACACTTCCGTACTTTCCAAATTCATGTTTGAAAGCGAATGGAAATTTTTGTGGCGTACAATATTGACCTGAAAGACACAAACGTGAGAGATTTGTTCTCGAATAATAAGTGGCATGTTTAACCAATTGAAACGATACAAGATACTTACCGTGCTTATTTAGCAATATATCACATATCCACCTGCAAATCCTTAACTCATATGGAAACTAATTTTCTAAGTGAGTTGATGGATTACTCATTAGCCAATCATGGAAGTGTTTTCTGACTGAAACATGTTGCATACTGAATAGGCTATATGTTCATATGCGCTTGAGTGCCATCTGCGAATGCTTGATATTCATCTGCAGTTTTCGTCTCACATAAGTGATGAAGCAAAAACAAATATGCTCCTATTTAAGACTTATCAATACTGGTTACCTAATCATGGTTTATGGAGAGCTTGGTGGTAACATGTAGATGATAGTGCGTGCTGTTACTTAATTCTGTTCATTGATTTAGTGCAAGAAATTTATTGCTGTCATTATATACACTAACGTTTCGGAAGTGAATACGTTATTTTAGATTGTCACTGTTTGTATTCTACCAGGTTAATTACAGCAAATTCTCATAAGAACTTTGTACATCGGCATTAGTATGTGTACCTTTTAACAGATAACCAGTTGCCTTTAAACAATATGATGCACATTAATAAATTTTGAAGTGTGTTGGTAAAACGAGGTCATGAACCGCTTTAATCAATTTAACTAAAAATGTGTTTCATAACATGACTGAAGTAAGCTAAGCTCATCACTATCATCAATCAGGTGCTCGCATATCACACACACAGCATTTAAATCACAAAGCATCTCTTAGTTCAATGTTTTTGCATTTTAATAAGCTGACCCGGATTCACCACAGATCACAAACCATACGGTTAAATATGAAAATGAAATATGGATCATATATATCATACCTTGAAATTGGCTTTAAATTCCGGCTCATCCCAACATGGAAATACATTCCTTGCATAAATTGACTCCATGTAAGTACTTGCCAAATATCTGAAATATATATAACAGTGAACATTTGTTTACAAGTACATATCTCATTTCCGATAGTTGATGCCTAATAATGTGCTTTAGAACAAAGAGAACTGTCTCGAAGAAAATACCATGCGCAAAATGTCATCTGTGACTTCTGACAAGTTACCATTCATATAGTCCACTTATTTCGGAAATTCATTATTGTGTCATCTACTGTGTTGCTCAGTACATCTACACAATCATATTTTCGCTGACGTGAAAGGTTTTGACTCATCTTTGATGACTTATGACATTGTTATCATCACGTTTATACTGTTCTACAATTCTAGACGCTATTTGGAATAATCCACATGTATTATTTTATATTGATAAGGCAGCAAAAATTCACCAGTCTTTCTAAACCTTCCACAGACTACTAGTTATCTGTACCTATGTCTCTATGGAAAACCAAATACAATTGTAAACCATGTAATAATACTGATCATAGTTACGATATGATGACTATCGGACATGTCACATATCAGTAGACACATATTGTGTTCCCAGAGAACAGTTTTCATTGTCGAGTAGGTATTGAATGAATGCATTTCTTAACCAAAACACAATGGGCAAATAAACGTCTATTGTGAAGTGATTGTTAAGCGTTGATCCTCACTGTTCAAGCATGTATGAAAATGATCATGTTATTTGCGGTTAACATTGAGTTGGTACCCGATATCAAATAAACCTGCACACATATGTCTTGAATCGAGACTCACTTGTAAATCCCATTTTCCAAATATCTGCTAATATACAGTCCATCAGAATCATAGTCCATATCAGAACGAAACTGTCCAAATGTCAGGTTGTAATAAGTATATGGTTGCAAAGGCGTTTTTAGTGTAATTCGATAACACTCAGCATCTTCAATATAATGAACTTCGTCTATTTGAATATAAGAACTTGTTTGATTTCGTTCATGAAGAAGCGACATCTGTTTTCAAAAAGCAGAGACGGGAATTATTATAAAGTGACAGTATTTATATTCGATCACAAAAATATTCGCATTATGAACAGATGGTATTTTATTTCCGTTTATGTAGAAAGTCGGATTCGCTACTGTGAAAGAAGAAGAAGAAGAATACGAACAAAAATCTCTTATGTTCGTCGATAAATATCTCTATCTGTAGCTTTTCTAGGGATACTCCTGGTTGCGAACGCGAGGCCTATTAACCTTCCAACTACCAGAGCAACTATCAGTATAGTTACATGGAATGTATGGACAATAGGGGAGGCCGGGAGAACTGACTAAATAGCTACGGAAATGAGAAGTGATATTCGGACTCAGTGAAACACATTGAACCCAACTTGGACAGAACATCAAAACAGTCCTATTGCGCTGAGCTGAAAATTGGATAACTATCACAACCATCATCAAGAGAGTACAAACATTCATGAGCAATTGTCTACAAAAGGTACTCAATAATGTTTGTACAGATAAAATGAATAACAAATTAGTTTCCAAGTGGACAGGACGTTAGAAAAAGACGTTGGAATTGGATAGCGCATATATTGTGGAAATCATCGAACGGCATCACGAGGCAAGTACTAATTTGGAATCGTGAATGGAAACGGAAGGAATACCAAACAACACACTGAATCAAGTATTAGAAGAATACACTGACTGGATGACCAGTGAGTGGAAAGAACTGGAAAGGATTGTTTATGACAAAGTCGGATGAGGACGGTTGATGAACATTGCATCCAAATGGCGAGTCCCGAATAGGACAAACGTGCGTCCGGGATTCCACTGCTAGACACTATCCATCCTTGCTTATAATGTTTGTGAATTCATGCAATATCCATACAATACGCACAGTATGTACATGTGCATATAAGAGAATGTTCGATTGCAGGTGTAAACATCAATGGAAACATTCAAGTAAACAATACCAAGTGCATTTAATCTTAAATGTGCTTCTTAGTTGTACTGTTAAACAAGCGGTGATTTTGGTATTTTCAAAGGATTCCGTCTTGGATCTTGAATGTAGAATCTTATGCTAAATAAGAACTGTCGTCTTAATTTGAACGAATAGTTTCACAATATTTGAACGCCGAGTTCATGTGAGTCGTTAAAGAATCTTATGCTATTTGATAAAATTAATTGGTTGACCTCCTGAATTTTGTTATCACATACGTGGTAGAAATTTGGTCGATCATGTAAAATTCGTTTGACAGAGACAACAACATTATTACTTCATCCACACGATGTTATCAACTTCCAAGTTTACTTGGTTAAGACATTTGAAGTTCCACTTACAAGTTATCAAAATGTCAATGTATTTAGTTCAGCGAGATGTTCCGATTAAGAACCAGTTATTAAAGTTCATTGACAAAAGAATACTTTCCTCATAAACGATGACATAAATGTGGGTGAATGTTTCGTTTTCATTGGATACTCTTACATAATATGAGTTCGTCAGTTAATTTTGTCCTCATTTCAAAGAACGGATTATTTTACAATAAAAGTAAGGTTGAAAACTATAGCTTACATGGATTCGATCCAAGCTCACATTCAGATTATCGGATGCATGTACGAAGAACTCGGTTGTCGACACATTACAGAAAACCTTTATTGTCACAGATCCATTGAAGAAAAATGCTTGTGACTTGTTATCATGCAAATGGACTTGAATTGACAAATCGTAGAAATCTGGAACCAATGTATGGGGTAATCTAAAATCCTCTAATGAATGGATCGACACATTATTGTCATCGCCGATATTTTCAGGTGCACTGGTAGTCAACATATCTAAAACAAACGTTTGAAGGAGAATGAGTATTGTTCATGAATCGGTATTAATCAATGAGTGAACACTGTTCACTTAATATTGTTCATTACAACAAAGAGCTAGTCTACTGAGTTCACGGTTAGATCGTACTATAATCCACATGAAAATGATTCATTCTCCTCTACCAACTTCATTTATAACATACACCTTCAGTAAAACCAGTCATTTGAACTTTTTCAAATTTATTTTGGTGTATCTTGGGTCGAAAACAACGGAAAGTAATATGTGATTGATGTTTTTGTAATTTACGTTGTTGGTAATCTCTCACGAACTATGTAGCATTATACAAAATAGAGTACATGGAGCAGTTATCATTTCGTGTGTTTCAAGTATTTTCACAATGATAAACATTGTATCAATATGGTAAATTTCGTGTGGTAATAAAAGCAACAAAATCGTTTAGATTATAATTCAGTAAATTTGATTTGACAGCACAGCTGTGAATGATTAAAGAGCACTCTATTTATAATATTACTAGTCACGCGATAAAATATTTACCTAGTTTCAATGGTTAAGCTACTGCATCGTAATAATAATGACACTGGTAATAAATTTTCAGTCATTAGGTCAAAAAAACAATAAGAATTAAATGAAATATACATACTTGTATACGTTGAATCAAATTCAAAAAAATTAGACCTTCTCAATGCTGCAGCATCATCGACTAACATAAACGAAAGAATCAACAGGATCAACATGATGAATGATTTCTTTGACCGCACTAAACTTGAGAATGCTAACTTTTCTGCATGTATTGGGTGGAGACATAGACAGTGCTGTGTGGAATCAACATGTCTTCCATCGGAATTATCCACAACCAGCATATTCACAGGATTTTGATTTTAGATAACAGTCAATCAACAAGGATATTATCTACAAGTATCACAATGTGGTTAGCTCAGTTCCCTTTTATAGATAACTTGCTAATGAACAACAAATGAGATCACAGAAAACACGTGACTTCTTTAAAAGCATTTAACAGCTCGAGGCAATTTCACGCTTACAGACCGTGATCTAAACTTACAAGAATAAGTTCAACGAAATGAATCTTGTCTAGTGAACTGTTGACCTTTAAACAGTATCAAGTTACATGACAGTGGTCATATGCAATGTTTGACATGATTGCTTGACTTTGATTGTTTCTTTTCAAAGCATTTGTGAATGCTGGTCATTGTTCTCCTAAACACTCTACATTTCTTTATTCGGTCTACGACCGTTTTATAGCACGAGGACTATTAAGCTCATTTTGTGATTATTCGTCTATTTTCTTTGATTTTTCATCAAGTTTTGTTACTGTGAAAATGTCAATATCAACACATATTGGAAAGGTTTTTGTGTGTCCAAACTGAATAAATGTGAATGTTCAATTTGATAAGTTGCATCGAACTTCGTAGCCACTTTAACAAGAAACACTTGTTCTGTGGTTATACTGATATAAATGTCTGATGATTAGTGTTTGCTGTTTTCATTTGCCCCATAGAATTGTTCATAGTAACATTATGAGAGTGTAAATGTATAAATCGTTGATTACGTTTGACATAATCAGTGAGTTTATCATGCTTACTGTTTTGAATGATGCAGGTTTAATATGTGACCAGGGCTTTTGTGAACAACATTTTGAGTAACATTTTCACTAGTGTTCCAGATTTGACTACGTCCAAAAACTAGCTTATACATCTCTCGAGGCATTTCCGTACTCTTATTACAAATCAGATGACTTAGTATGAAGTCCGATTCAATGCTGAATTGATGGTGTGACGGAAAATGGAGTACACTGTTGTTTGACTAAGTGGCTCGAAAGGTGTGTAGAATTTCAGGAAACTGTAAAACTGAATTCATGATCATTCCGACAATTTTACTATCGCTATTCGAAACACTTTACAAGAGATCCGACTTCAAATAGACGGACGGCAGCCGGTTGAGCATATGTAGGATTCTTAATTTTCCAGTTTTTATTTGTTGGTTGATTGTTGTCACCTTTCACAGTTGAAATCTGAAGCTCTCGTGAATGTCGTGCGGTGTTGTATACTTTATGTGCTTGAACTGGCCGTGTCTGGAGATCATATACATGGAAACAATCAAACTATGTGGATTCCTATAAACCGCTGGATGGGTTGGCATTGGCGAAGTTCAAACAATTCGAAACAGTCTGTTCTGACTCACGTACGATTTGAAATAACGGAGAACCTGTCATTAATTCACTTTACAAAGGCTGATGAGATAAAATTAATGATAAAATTTATTGTTCTACTCAATTAGGAATACGGCTACCAGTGTCTGATGTTATATTCGATTTAAAGATTTTAGTAAATATAGATACAGAATACATTATGACATTGCATTTGTTTGTTAGGAATGTTTGTATTAATTTAGAATCCATTACTTTGAAACTCCAGTCTTGAAAACTTATTTGAAAGTAGCAACCTAAGTAAGACACATATTTTTGCTAAACGTTTATGGAGAATAGATATTTTCTGTATGAAACTAAGGTTATTTTGAATGAAAACATCCTCAGGTTTTAAGTGAATGTCAATTCAATCTACAATTTAAAGTTGTTCATCAATACATAATCTGCCCGTAATTAAATGATGTGCAATGAACACCGAAAACATTTATAACCGATTATCAGTATCACGTTTCAGTATTGAATTGTACTCCAAGTGATTCCTGCCAGTGCTGAAAGTGCTCAATCACATAAATATTAACCGATTCCATTACCATATGCATTATTTATATCTTTTGTTGGTATTCAGTGAGTCACCGTTGATGTGGTGTTTGCGCCCTGGTGCGTCAGATAGTGCTCTCACATGGGCACACGTATATAGCCTCTGATAGGGAAGTTCTACTAACCGCCTTCTCGTGGAGAGGGTGCTGTTTAGAAAATTGAGAAAACGTAAAGTAAAATTCCGATGCTTAAACCGGGTTGTTGGATTTGGAGGATCCACATAGGGCAGTTGGAAAACCCTGATTCCAGATCAACGGTGCATTTCAGCTCCATTATCCTGAGTTAACAATTAGCGTATGAACCAATCGTTGGTCACCGGCAACTATGGGACTGCATCTTCACTGCCTTGTGGATTGAACCTTAAGGTCCTATGCTCCGGGTGTTGTCCTCTAAGAAAACCACATGTTTCGGTCAGTATCTTTGATCATTGTTGTCTCCGAAAGATAGTTGGCATCCAATGGCAACACCACGTTAGTAATGCAGAGGTTCGGCATCATGTGTTTGTGCACAGCAACGCTAATTCAATTAGTGTCACTATCTTGAAACATCGACTTCGGTGGATTGAACATGTTCTGCAAATGTCGTCTCAGAGAATTCCTCGTTGTGCATTATTTGCCGACGTTAGGACTGGTTAGAAAAAGGTAATGGTGATCAGTGTATAACATGGTGTCGTGTTATGAAAGGAAGTTGCAAAAGGTTGGCTTTTTTGGTCTTTCACGACTCCTTGGTTCGATTGCTAGAGATGGCGAAACACAGTGGCTAGAGAGGTCATCAGATATGGCTCAGAATAGAAGTCAGTGGCGATCCTGCTGTAGCCTTCATTTACTTTCTTCATAAAAGGTGGCCGTAACTCCTTTAACTGAAAGAATTTTTTCACTACCATAAACTAATGTGTAGTCGTCATTGTTTTTTATTCTTCTTATACGCACACTACATTCTTTATCTCTTCTCATTCTTATTGATATTGTGTGGTGCATATGTATCTGTTGCCTCTTGTACCAATATTTATGTGTTCTAATAAATAAATAGATAAGTACTCATTAGTATTCAAAGATATTAGTCTATTTTTTCATTCGTTCGTTATTTTTAGTTCTCTTATTTACTGATACATTTATTGTCAGTACGATTTTGAATTGACCATGTTGCGCGTGTTTTTGTTGAGAATAGGGTGATTTTAGTGAACATATCACTCTAACCGTGAGTTTTGCAATTCAAGCAAGTCGTTTATTTATTTTGGTACCATTGATTGTTTAAACATCTTTATTTGTGAATAAATATTCAGAGGTACCAAACCGTTTCCTTACTCTGCTTACCGCATCTGAGTTGTTCTAGTGTTTTCGGTAGTTTGTCAAACAGTGATAAAAAGACACATATTCTATCAGTAACAAGTTCTTGAGAATGTGGAATTTCAATCAAACCATAAGCTATTCAATGTCGTTTCGTCCTAACATGCGACATTTCTGCAGAACACTTCTTCAAACATCTCCATGAGGATCGGACTCGGAGCCCTTGGTCTCGTGCATGAACTAATGCATTAGATTTCCTTTGTTAGTCTGCGAGCAATAGAGCGGGTGTTTTCCGAGACTGCGGTGTTTACATTTTGAAGACAAGTGAGATGGTCGCCCAATATCGTGGACGGATTGAGGTTGTTCTAAAACACCGTTAGTTTCCGTTCAATGGTTTAGATGTTGGGCGAGCGTGCGCATGACTAAATTTTCTCAGTTCGATTCTCGTGGACAGGGTTGTGGATGTGAAATCCTGAAATGCCCATCCTAAGAGGAAACGACAATCCACTGATCCTATATTTTCAATAGTGGTCTAACACTGATCGGTTCATGATTCCAATAGAATGAACATTTGATGATGATTGATAATTATTTTGCGTATGTATACAAATTCATCTTCAGGTCAGAACAAACAAGATTTTCTCATATCCTGATGTTGCCCAGAATTCATCTATCCATCAGCTGAATTAACGCAACATCAATGGATTTATTTCCTTGCACGAAGAAAACTAAATTTAGTGCATTATTCTCCTGTATAGTTATTAATAATGCTATGTTAATCCCGCCAAACGAACGATTAATAACTTATTCTTAGCCGGTTTTTCATATGTCTGGACGTATCTGAGTTTTGAATAAGAACATCAGAGTAATCAAAAAGCTAGGATAGAGGTTTTAGTTTAAGGGTCACCTATGCTTAGAATACAAACTTTCTTGAACAGTTTT
This sequence comes from Schistosoma margrebowiei, assembly GCA_944470205.2. NCBI lineage: Eukaryota > Metazoa > Platyhelminthes > Trematoda > Strigeidida > Schistosomatidae > Schistosoma > Schistosoma margrebowiei. The sequence goes on along the minus strand of OX104028.1, from coordinate 63,626,689 downwards.
CGAATCAGTTGATACATTGACTAGCTATAATTGTGTATACTGACTATTAAGTTACAAATATTTTACGAAAATTGCATAACATTATTTGATTCCTATCAATCAAATTGTCTACATTTTCGAAACTTTCTGCAGAGTTATCATAACAACAATCAGGTCAAGAAGAGATACAATAGAAGTACGTTAATTAGAACAGACTGTCTCGAATTGTTTGAACTTCGCCAATGCCAACCCATCCAGCGGTTTATAGGAATCCACATAGTTTGGTTGTTTCCATGTATATGATCTCCAGACACGGCCAATTCAAGCACATAAAGTATACAACACCGCACGACATTCATGGGAGCTTCAGATTTCAACTGTGAAAGGTGACAGCAATCAACCAACAAATAAAAACTGAAAAATTAAGAATCCTACATATGCTCAACCGGCTGCCGACCGTCTATTTGAAGTCGGATCTCTTGTAAAGTGTTTCGGATAGCGATAGTAAAATTGTCGGAATGATCATGAATTCAGTTTTACAGTTTCCTGAAATTCTACACACCTTTCGAGCCACTTAGTCAAACAACAGTCTACTACATTTTCCGTCACACCATCAATTCAGCATTAAATCGGACTTCATACTAAGTCATCTGATTTGTAATAAGAGTACCGAAATGCCTCGAGAGATGTATAAGCTGGTTTTTGGACGTAGTCAAATCTTGAACACTAGTGAAAATGTTACTCAAAATGTTGTTCACAAAAGCCCTGGTCACATATTAAACCTGCATCATTCAAAACAGTAAGCATGATAAACTCACTGATTATGTCAAACGTAATCAACGATTTATACATTTACACTCTCATAATGTTACTATGAACAATTCTATGGGGCAAATGAAAACAGCAAACACTAATCATCAGACATTTATATCAGTATAACCACAGAACAAGTGTTTCTTGTCAAAGTGGCTACGAAGTTCGATGCAACTTATCAAATTGAACATTCACGTTTATTCAGTTTGGACACACAAAAATATTTCCAATATGTGTTGATATTGACATTTTCACAGTAACAAAACTTGATGGAAAATCAAAGAAAATAGACGAATAATCACAAAATGAGCTTAATAGTCCTCGTGCTATAAAACGGTCGTAGACCGGATAAAGAAATGTAGAGTGTTTAAGAGAAGAATGACCAGCATTCACAAATGCTTTGAAAAGAAACAATCAAAGTCAAGCAATCATGTCAAACATTGCATATGACCACTGTCATGTAACTTGATACTGTTTAAAGGTCAACAGTTCACTAGACAAGATTCATTTCGTTGAACTTATTCTTGTAAGTTTAGATCACGGTCTGTAAGCGTGAAATTGCCTCGAGCTGTTAAATGCTTTTAAAGAAGTCACGTTATTTTCTGTGATCTCAATACACACATTCTTTCGACATACTGATAAGTCAAACAAATTCAAGTTAACTCTCAACAACAAATTCTAAGCATAAAAGGATCTACTGAAATAGGAAATACTACTATGGAGGACAACTAGAAAGGGATCAAACAACTGTTAACTTCAACGTATCATGATCTCTTTTGAATCGATTGACAAGATTCAAGAAAGGAATAATTAGAAGACAGCAGTTAACAAGAGCCGAACAAGAACAGATAAGTTCAGAGCACAAGCTGATGCACATTAACTGACAAGCAGGTGAAGAGGAGCATTAAATCCGACAAGCAGGAATATGTGGAGGACTTAGCAAAACAGCGGAAGAACCTTCAAGTGAACGAAATATGTAACAGCTATGTTACGCGACGAATAAACTGTTAGAGAGATTAGGAGTCCAGGCTAGGACATAGAAGGCAGGACAATCACTCTGATTCACGTATATAATTACAGATATGTGGAACATTTTGAAGAACTCCTGACTGAGTGATCTCCATTTCATTCACCAGAAATCGAAGCATCAGTTACAGAACTTCCTATAGATGTCACTCCACCAACGTTTGAAGAAACCATGATCATGTTCATCAGACAGATCAAGAGTGGGAAATTAATAGTACCTGACAGTATACCAGCTGAAGCATCGAATTCGGACACAGAAGTAACTGTTTCGATACTAAAGAGGGTACAATAGTAAGAACAAACATCAAATTAATGTCTAAGAACGTCGGATTCACAGATTGTTGGGTAGAAGATATCGCAGTTGAATATGCCATAATTGAAATTTCTTGGACATTCGTCGCTAAAACTTCAAAGAATTTCTCTGACTAAGAGGATGTAAATCACATTATTCAATATATATAAGTTGCAAAATCTTGATGAACAAACACTTGAAAACACAAACAATCTTATCAATTTTATGGAGTATAAGTACTAATTACACACCAGATCAACGTTTCAAAATTTTATCAGAACATAAAAATTAAACAAATGTACCTTTACAGATAAGCATGCATTCTGGTTAATAGCTATAATAATTAATAGTAGTATTAATAACAATAATAATAATAATAATAATAATAACAATACCAATAATGATAATAGTAACAATAATAGCAATTATTCATAAAGTAACTGAGCTTGTATAGCCATTTTTATATCATCTTTGTACTATAAAACATATTCTCCTCCCTCTGTAATAAAGAAAAATGTATATTGCAATAGTGGTAGAATCATTGTACACATATATATACGTTTCAGTGACGAATGGATATTAGAACATTGAAAATATTAATAATAATAATAATAATACCATATGAAAACCAAAATATGAATACGTAACATTGAATATGATAGAAACAAGAAAAATGAGTATTTTGTTACAGAGACACAAGTACAGATGAATTGATAAACAGATCGATTGATAGATCTGTGAATTCACAAATCAGTAATCAATTAATTCAACAGAATAAAACTGTCTTATAGTGAAATCGTTGATTAATCTGAAAGAAACGCATTCAAAGTAATGTGATTGTATTGGGAACATTTTTATTTAACCAATTACTGATAACATCACGATGAGTTTTTGTTCATTTCATGTTTTCCTTTGACCTTTTAAACAAATCATTTAATCCACGTTTCAGAACATGATTTTCAAGTAGTTTTTGTCCAGAATTTTGCATAGCAAGTACCTAGTGAATGAAAAGCCAACCATTTGTATTCATGAATTCGAAAAACAAAATTTTAATAACTAGTACGGTAGTAATCAGTTCGGGCGGGTGGGGTGAAAACACCTCAATCCGTGGATTGGATTGCTGTTGGTTCGAGATATGAAGCATACATCCTGAGTGGAATCTTTGATATAATAACTCCACCAACTAATAAACCGTCAGAAAATGTGGTTAGAATACTTCTTCTATCTGGATTTGTAGTATCTTATCACATCGATTAAAGTTTATCTGGCTGACAGTGTCCAGAATGATAATGAAAACACAGCTAAATTATCAACCTCAACGAAATCACATCACTCAACTCATCCAACTAACCTGCACAACTTCCACGTCATGAATAGAAATTTGTTCCTGTGTAAAAAAGTATTTCTTAAATAAACAGATTTTTGAAGGTTTATCGGTGTTAACTGCCTTTTGCTATTTTTTTCAGTGTACGCTTTAGTGATGTACTTGCTTAAACTAATTCAAGATTATACCGGTCTATGTGTTCACTTTGGTAATATATAACAGTGATAACTATTGATTAAGTGTTATACACGAAAACAACCTTCATCTCATAACATCCAACGTCATATACGTAGTGACTAAATTTAGAAAACGAATAAGAATTTAAGAAAAAATTGAACTAACTTCTTCTTGATCCGGTATGTTATTCAGTGTGTAATGACGTTTGGATAATATTTTAAGAATAACAGTTAGTACACACCTGTAAAATATAACAAATAAACATAATTCATATCTTGATACACTTTCCATTGACTGCAGAATCACTTACCTGATGTTCTATCCATTCTGTCAACACTATCATATCCCGCTAATAGTTTAGTTGTATGAATTATAGCTTAAAGTGTTTTATAATTTGGATTTCATTAAACAATGAACAATTCGAACAGGAGTTGACTGAACTGAATTACTTATATTAATGGATGTTGTTTTGCCAACAATAACATAAAAAGATGATTGAATGCTACAAATGAATTTTCCTGAATCACAAGCCCATACAACTTAGAAAGCATTCTCGAACTAACAGGTGATGAAATGACTAGTATTACTAACACCATAAAACTATTCTTCCGTTCATGTCAAAACTAACTATGCCAATGTATTTTCCATCTACATGGTAAATGGTCAGTTGTTCATAATTATATTTTCATACATGTCACTTAACAATTTTTAGATTAGTAACTGTACACGTTGCTTCATATAAACTGTGAATTAGGCTGAAGTATATTCATAATCACAAAAATAATTAATTAATTAAATATAAAAAACTAGGTTAAACTGTATTATTGCTAAATGAAATGTGGAAGACATCAAAAGAATGAATAGGAATTATGAACAATTGGAAAGGATGGCCAAGGTAAAAGTTTGATGGATAATCCTGGTGAATGTCCTATGCTCTTCAACGAGGGATAACAAGCGTTAGTACGTGAGTGATTGCTGAATTGCAATCATACATAAACTACTTGAACAATGCAGAAGTAAAAGAATTGGATTGAACCAATGTACCGAAGAATTGGATTGCTCGGGTTTATATATATATATATATATATATATATATATATATATATATATATATATATATATATATATATATATATATATATATATATATATATCATATCCAAACTATGGTTGCTTTTAAAAGCAGACGAACTCCGAAATATATATCTAAGTTATTCTAGCTAACATATTTGTACTATAGAACTAATAATACCTACCAAGATATGTGAAATAATGTGACAGAAAAACAGTATTTGGATGATAGAAATACGAGAATATGGCAAACCTTGTTCACGATCTTACTGACAGAATGCAGTCACTACTTAGGTTTCCTTCTGCTCCAAATAAACCATGATCTATGCTAATCATAAATACTTATTGTACACCCTATGGATTCAAAAAGTGTCAGCAAAATCCTAATGCCTATATGCCTTTCAGATTGAATATTAGTTCTTCCTTGACATTAGAAAATATATTATGAATTCCACAGTTAAATTCTCTAAGCAAAATGTTACATTCCACTCTTCTATTTTTAACTTTATTAGGTAGTTCTAGTTTACTGTGTACAGAACCATTTATTTGAGTTACCCATGTTGTGTTTATCTATACTTGAGTCAACGTGTGAACTTCATACATGTATGAATGTGAAAACAGAATGCCGATATGAAGAAACTCCAGATTCCTTCATTGCAAATCAATAACCTTTATTGGTAATGCAATGGAATAATGTTTGTTAATTCCTTATTACGATGCTAATATAACGAATAATATTTGTTGCCAAATTTTCATTGAACCCACTGTAATCATAATTCTAAATGTGATAATATCTACGGAGGTAAACTGGATAGTCGAAATATGAAACAAATGTTGATGGAAGGAATAATTTTAAGTGTTTTTGTGCAAACCAATTGTATTACTTACTCATTATGACGCCCAGAGTTTGCGGTTTGGTGATACTTGCAAATGTCATTGAGATCATCAGATGAAGCGCTAAATAAGATGGAGTAGTACAAACTAGTCTTAATTTTATTGACTATCTATATTACGTGTAATTAAATTTACGTTTTTATTCCACAAACAGTTAGACCCCTTTTAGTGCATTGCCAGTAATTTGAATTCGAATGTGATTTTTCAAAAATTGTGAGGCAGCCAACCTCTAGTCTGTTTTGTCTAATGGGGAGATATGAATCTCTCTTAAAAACCAATATTTATCACATAAATGAAAGTAATGAAAAGGCTTAGCATTATTTTAAACATTTCAGAGAACATAGAAGATGTGGGGTGAGCAGACTCTACATATTTCTAAGGTATTAACGCTTGTTGCTTAGTAAAAAAAAGTGTGAAGTAGAACAGTTAGCAAATTTAATGTTACGCTTAGAAAAATCAAAATGCCAACACTTGACGACATGACAATCTGATTATGTCTCCACATCTAAACTGACATGAACGAAAATCTTTCTTTTCTGAAGGTAGAGACGGTATGTTAGGTTGACCTAACCAATCAGATGTTAGTAGACGTTCAGATAGATCAAATGCTGTTACGTGGCCACATGGTAAGAAAAAGATATAATTATGCGTTTATTGTAGTTGATGTTTGAATTATACGCCTGGTGTAAATTACCACTACAATATAAATTCATGAATATATGCATGGTGTCTAATAATATTGATTAAGTTTCGTCACACATCTTCGCAAGCATTTCAATTATGTTTGGGGTGAATGTAAATACTAACTTTAGAAGAACCAATCCTATTTTATGTCACAATGCAACATAGTTGGCATATAAAGAATTTATTGACCGTGGCTCGTTCACTCAATTGAGACGAGAAGCCTCTATACATTTTGTGACACTGCAGTAAAACGTTTACAAAATCGATGATCACAGAAACATGAATATATTGAAACATAAGTAATTACAGAATAGAAATATTTAGTCACTAACACCTTTACACTACGTTATCATCATTTGCTGAAATATGTTACCACTCTTCAATAAATAGCGATTTAAATTTCGATTCCGTTATGGAAATCGGATTGAGGTTAAACTTTAATTAATTTAATAGACTCATGCATACAATTCATTCATCTAAATGTTCCTTCACAAATATAAAAGTAGAACTTAATAAATTCGAAAATTGAAACAAATGTCCTCTAGAGAAAATGAAGAAGTTACCGATTGCCTATTAAAATATATTGCACATTAGAAAGGCTTCAGTAGAACAAAATGGATTGTCAGCCAATAACCACCAAATAAAATTTTGAATTTTGGATGCTTTGGAAACCTGAGCCAATTGTCACGAATGAAAAACTATTGGACATACTACTTAACAATTTGAAAGTAGTCAGCTGAATACAAAGGTTATGACTGAATGAAAATTGTGGACATGCGAAGTATACTGCCATAAGAAAGTATTCTGTAACTGAGGTAATCAATGAAACACATTTCAAAAAGTAGTTTATCACTCTAAACTTACGCTTTAGCAGTTGGGCGAGTTGCGTTTTTCCCTCTGAAAACAATTTAAAATGTTAATGACATTTTGATTTGGCCTACATTGAAAATTTCTAAATGAGTAAATCTGACATTTTCAATAATTATTTACTATTTCTGAGATAATAAGGTAGATAAATCATCATCAGTTAGGTTTAACTACACTTTTCCTTTCAGAAATAACGATGTAGTAGCTGTATATTACTTGGACTATGAAAATATTCGACTAATAGAAATGAGACTTTTCACAGTACAGACGATGACTATCAAAATGATGAAGGTATTAAACAATTGCTTCTTGCTAGTTTGGGAGTATTCAGAACTACAAAGGAACAAATCTGCATAATATCCAACACAAATGTTTTAGATCTCTCGGTAAACAAGATACTTTCAGATCACTGAGTCTGAAGTTATGGTCTGCAAATTATTTCACTTCATTTTGCCTAAAGATCATCCAATTTCATTGATAATATTTGCTTCACTCGTGATATGACTAAAATCCACCTATTGCAGCTTCTCAGTAAAACGTTGCGAAACCACATTTGAATTATTCTCTATGGGACAAATGATCGAAATCTGTAGTTACATTTATTTAGTTTTACGTGTATCATGAAATTGTATTAGCTGTATATGGAATCTAACTTTTTATAATCAATGTTCAATGCAGTACAAACGTGGAATAACAAGGAGCTTATTCAAAAGGATCAATCGAATTTGCACTAGCGATGCAGTTGAGAGAGACAAGTAAATGTCTTTACTGGATGACAGGTACTAACTTGAATTTATAAAACGTTGGTTGAGCAAAGATGTAATAAGAAATACTAAGTTCTCGGCATCCAAGTAGCGAGTCTATATCACTGCACCATTAAGATGTGACTCACATGGTCTTATGGTAGGACTCATTAACATAAACATTTCTAGGTTTATGTTTCATAAAATACTCAAAAAGCATGTGACTAATTGTACCACAACTCATTCCATCTAACAGTTCACATGTATGTGCTGAAACACATAAATTCGAGAAGTAATCTCGATCTGCTGGTAAGGGTGGATGTATACAACTAATTGGCTATGACATCGAATGAATCCTAAGCATCAGACAAGGTCACAGAAGTGACAGATATCTTCCTCCACTGAGAACCGTTTTATTGAGACTTATCATACGTTCAATATCAAGTCAGCGTTTGTAGTGTTGTTCAGAAGTGTTCAAGAGAATATACTAAGGTTTATCGAAGTGATAACTATACGAAAACTGAAGCCACCGTTTTGTGCTCAAAATGTCTTGTGCAAATATATCACATAATTCTGAGAACGTACATCATCTTTTCGCAGAGCAGTTAAACTAATACTGTTATTACTAATGAAGTAGGTGAAATGATTTTCATCTAAAATAATAAAGAACATTCATTAATGTACACAAATTCTTACTCATTCATTATAAATCTCCACGCTTCACGAATATGTTCCCATAGAAGTGTCTGGCCGATAGGATACAATGCCACAGATGAAAGTGCATCCAATAAATCCTGAGGATCTTTTTGATTATTTTTTATGACCCATTCCAAATGTCTAAATTATCGATAACATGAAAAGTAATAGTCGATTTCAACAAAAGTATTTATTTGTATTTAAGTTTGAATTATTCAGGTAATAGAAACTAAACGAAGTAGGTAATGAAATATTTGAAAGAGATAAAAATATTTTATTATTATTTAAGCAAACTGGTTATTAAATTTCTTTTTAATATCCCGCATGAACTGATCAATATTAAACAACCATTGAAAGCTTCGACGCACTGGACAGTGAACTGCTGAGGAGTCCCAAACTTGGACGAAACGGACGTCCAGTACTTCCATGTATTCAATGATGGCCTAACATTGATCAGTTTATGATGTCAATTAAACAAAACTCAACAATCTCCACAATCCTATACTGGTATTCAAACTTTGCTCTGTTTGTCGATAAATGTCGTGTCAGATTGAAATTAACCACAGTTATTTGAACTCCAAACTTTGTTCGGCTAAATGAAAGTACATATCTCATAACCAGTGGTTATTGTTAAGCCGTTGCTTTTTCAATATAATCATACATTAAACATTTTTTAAATATTAGTTTGCTTCATTACATGTAATTTTAACCCATATTTACCCGTATCGGTGACATATATATCCTTTAATATCATAAGCAAACTCATTAGCCGAATTAATGAATGCTGACTGCGTGGTCTGATGACAGAAAGCTAACATTAATCAATTGATTACTCATAAAACACTAAACCTCATATACTGAAAGCGTCTTCTTACGTACTAATGAAGCACTTGAAAAAGCAGTGTTTAGTAAAACCGATGAATTAAATTACGTAAACACAAAACTATGAATGATCAAACGATATTGAGATATATATATGGTGTAAATTACTGATAGTTTAATGATCATATAAATACAACAGCACGAAATATGTATTAGATAGTCAATATATCACGAAACAATCCATGTATTTTATTGACTCATATATGTTTGCATATATTGTACTAAAATAGCAACCATTCATTTAATTTATTGAAAGCTGGCAATCGAAAGCAACAACAAATGAAATGTAGTATAACTCACAGTCTTACTATCCACATATCACGAGAACAAGACAATGCCTGTAAAATACTATTTTTCTCATCCTCTTTAATATCTACTTCTAATAAACGTTGTTTTAGGAACTCCCATTCTTTTTGTCCACCGATTCTAATTGCTGTGCAATAAACAGCTGGCCTCAAACTTGGTGGGATCCTTAAACATAAAACGGATGAAAAATTAGAGGATAATCGATAGTACTACATGTAGAGTAAAAAATATCACAAATTTTGTTATAAAAATAACTTTATTCGTTCAACACGGAAATAAAACTAAACAAAATAATTAAGTTATTTGAAGCAATTCACAAGTAAACAAGTGATATACACATTCCATAGATATGGACCAGTCAATACAAGTGAATGATATACAACTTGTTGGTCGCCAATACCTTGCACAACAACCTCACATTTAATAGATCCAAAGCAGAACGTGTCTAAGAATGTAATTTTTCTAAATTTCATTTAGTAATTATTTCAAAATCATAACAGTTCAATAGGTAACTTACAAATTTTGTGAAGGATTAATCATCCAATTTCTGTAATATTCTGTAGCCATTTTAACGCATGAATGATGTTCAGCTTGACATGCTAGACGAGTTAATGTCAGGCGTAACATACTTAAATAAAAAACAAGCGAAACTGGTGAAATAAATGAACGTTCAACAATAATTACATTCAATTGTTCTAATCAGTTGTCTTATCTGAATATAATAAACAATTAACTGGAATAATAAAACTAACATAAACACTCATCCCTTTATTTTGTTTATTTATCTTCATTTTATGAATGACGTAACACATTGGATTCAGATAATATAGGAAAATTGTATGTTTTCTCAAATTCCACCGATCGGAGGCGGTAAATATTGAGTGGAATTTCTTCTCACACCACTTACGAATACACAAAATCTGTTATTTTGACACATTTTTCATCTCACATCACATGTCTCTTACACACTAACGCGAATACCTACTTATAAGGTTGTATAACGTCGATTGGATGACCTAATCAGTACACAGTTAATCAGAGAACCAAATGTATAACTGGTATGACCATGTTCGATCATTTTGATGTTAGCCTATATTTACTTGGAAAGCTTGTACGAGATCGCCATAAAATTAAATATACAATATAAGGAATACCTTCAGAATGAACTGAATATTGTATCTCAATCATTTTTATTTGGTCAGGCTTGTACAATCGATAATGAGCAAGCTAAGATTGCAAACCTGACAAGTTTCTTTAAAATCCTATTTTCCCAAAATACTCTAAGATTTTTAGCCCTAAATAAATACTTCACTCATTGAGAGACAAATAAATAAACTTACATCGTTTTGTTCATGAGACAAATCAAATCATAAAACCTTTATCATCACACAGAATAGTGTTTGTATACAAATGGGAAAGTATACAGGCAAGTATGAATACGATTACATATCGATATAAAAACACCCCGTACGTTATTGAAGGTAACTCCATGTCACAATTATGAACAGTGAATGAATATGTTTAATATGATTATAGTGACAACATGGTTATTTGTCCGGTGAGACTATAATATATGGATGAACCAGATTAAAGATAACATATGTTAGATTTTGGCGCGAAATTCATTCACTCATTTGGCTCTGTATGAGTTTGGTATTATAGTTCATGTCGGTTAGTGCTGAAAAGATTAGATCGAATTCCTAACGAGAACATTTAAATATAAATCCTAATCCTCATTCCTCACACCAATATATAAGCCGTATTTAACCCAAGTAAGTAAGTAGACATTCCAAGGTCATTTTAGAGTCGTTATAAGGCTGTCCATAAACTCTAGTCTCACCAACTTCTCTCATTCTATGGATTCTGTATCCAACATACTCCACTAAATGAGAATAAATAATATTCGTTTGCACTAGGTAACATATTTCCATAGGCTCTAGATGGTTATCATCTAATGAAATGGATACAGAACACAGTTTAAAAACATTTACGTAACCTACTGCTTCATATGATCTTTATCTTCTTTCATTGTTGTCCAGTCCACTGATTTAAGAGGATCATCTACGAGCGTACGCAAATATGCTTGAAAAGCTCCATAACTCTCGTCCATGGCAAGCATACGGTCTAAATAAGATAATGCTCGACGAGTCGTTTCCCATACAACATACTGATCTTCTTTTTTCAAATATTTTGTCAGATTTAAGTAGACATCGTATGAAACAGTAGCACGACTTTAAATATTTAATAATGAGAAAAGGTAGATTTCAGAAAAATCGTATACATGGTAAGTTCACATAATTAAAGTATAATTTTGTACTGATGATACACTTGCAAACGAAATAGGGAATATAAATCTTGGTCAGGTCATTCATCAATGAAACCTACGGTAGAAAACTCATGCAACCATTAATTATATTCTTGTCGATCATTTAATTAATTCTAACTAGTTTTCCTGTTTAGGTCAACTCAATACAATTTAATTGTGTCATACAATTTAACACGTATGGAAGTAAATTTTGTACACATGTGGATTTTAATTACTAACCGGATGGTTACAACTAATTTCTATAGATTTCTATTTGATTAACGATTAATTCTGATTGAAAGTAGTCGTTACATTTTTGTTATAAAATTATTGTTTACTATTTACCACTTACCAAGAAAAATAAACACAAGTTTACTCCATATATACGGCTATAACCTGGTTAGTTTGATTTATTATTGTAGTAATTTAACAGGTATCATACTGCACCATAAATAACTTTAACAAAACAAAAACAGTTTCAACAGAACTGTTAATGAACTTCTAAGTTTTACAGAAATTGTTAACAATCAGAAGAATCATCCATTGTTGATGAGTATTAGCTGTTAGTTTTATGATGAAAATTGTGGTTTGTAACGAGGTTGTACAAGGTAGCAACAATGTGATTCACAGTGGATGAATTACACGATAGTGATAAATAAACAAAAGTATTGTGTTTCTATCACTATGTTGAAAACACAAACGTTCAGTGGACATTTGTAAATGATGTGGAAGTCGGTCAACAATGCACAAATAGAATTTAGTAAATCTACTTAACCTTGTTATCATTATACTCATAATAGTTCAACAAATATAGCCTTCATCACTACTGGTTCATTAGACAGTAAACATCATAAAGCATTATCCATTTAAAATCAAGTTACTAATAGTTTATCTAAGAAGAGACGATTAAACCTTTTATATGCAACAGTATTTGAAGAAGATGGAAATATATTCAAAGTCCGAAATCAGTCATACTTTCACACCTTTCATTTTTCAGGTACTTTCCTCACCGTAAATGTATCTCTAATCTAAACTCTTTGGTTCACTTGAGCGATACGAACTCATTACTTTATATTATTCCTATCTGTTCCTACTGATAAAAATTTCAATTTAACATTATACAATTCTTGTTTTTATCAAAACAACTCCAATAGACTTTTTCCATTTTTGTATCATGATCATATTGTTTTAATCATCATTTTATAGAATTTCGCTGAAATATTATTATGGAAAATGATATTGTAGGGATTCGTGTTAGATATCTATTGTTTTCAATGGATCATATGAATTCACTTGAAACTTATTGTTAGGTTAATAACGACAAGTGCAATACAATATTTGGTTACAGAGAAGGTTACTCAAAATATATTCTCAAACATTCCTTATGTCAGTATTATCTGTTATTTATATTTCAAACCTTTTGAAGTCGGAAATTACTTAACTTATTCACGTATATATTCAATTCAATTATAGTTTTAATGTATATACTATAAGTTCCTGACCAACACAATAAAACGTTTTATAGATTTATATCTTCAAAGATGGTCTAACAAGAAACTGTTCATTTAAATATGTAAATAATAAAAGTTTAATTTAAATCGAATGCATATCATATGATATTATGTCAAACAATGAATATAGGTAAGTACACTCACTTCGCCAAGTTGAATAAGTCATCCAAAATTTGTGTTCGTGAATGAAGTGGAATAGCCTAATCATAGGAAATATCGAATCAATTAATTTTTTATTTAGTAAATACAAAGTGATTATCAGTAAAGTTATGGAGATTGTTAAGTTTTTATTGTGACCAAGAATCGGTCGATTTTATTGTGAATTGGTTCAAGTTAGATATTAACACCGTTGGATGCCACCTTAGTTGTCTAGACGTTAAGCATTCCTTCGTGAACGAAGATTTTGCGTTCGGATCTCACGTGCGGGATCGTACATATGGACTACTAAGGTGTCCAATAATATTAGGAAACGGTAGTCCAGTGCTTTCAGGTTTTCTATGATGTTCTAACATTGGTCGATTCACGATCTCAATAAGAATAAAAATGATTGTTCACTATGTGGCTAAAACGATTTCAAATATTACTTTGCTATAAATAAAATGTTATTAAGTCTAAATCATTTTAATTATTGTGACGTCTATACAACCTTAATTGGATAACCGTTAACAGATAATTCACAATCATACGCTAGTTTATTAAAGTAATTATCTTTCTATAGACCTTGAAAGTGATTAATCTTAAGCATTTTTCAAATAACGGTTACTACTCACACGATGGTCTTTATACAACTGTTCTGTCAATAGTTCCCAGTTATTGTCAGCATAATGAACACGATAAAATCCAGCTTGTTTAATGTTGAATAAATACCAAGAATTTTCTGCAACATCTAGTGTTTGGGTCATTGTCTCTGTTGAAATTGAAGTAAATATTTGTGAAAATACTATGAAATTACTGAATGTATATATTCATAAGTGAACATCATCGTATAAGAAGGAAAAGTGATTAATGTATTATCATCAGTGTATGGAAAACCAAATAAATAATTAAACATGATCCAAATCTACGAAGGTTTAATGTTCAATTATATACATTAAAATAAATCAACATAATCTGAGAGCCATTTCAAACAACAGAGGACTTCATAGATATTTTATCCTAGTTCCAAACTTCTCAGTACTTAGTGCTCATGACACTATTTGATAGAAAGCCGAAAACTTTTAAATCTCAGCCTCATTAAGAAATCTGTAGATCATTGAGATGAAATCTATCAGTTCACATTTTCACTTTCAACTAATCGAAAATACTATATACCTGCTATTCAACTGCATGAGAGATATATGGATTTCACAAAGTAAATGCTCCCGCTGTGAAACCTTAGGATCTTGGGTTTTATGGTATTTTGCGAACATGCTGACAAAATGCAGAGTCTTCTAACCACCGTAAGCAAAAATGCAAGCATATTTAGGATGCGATTCTCCCCCTCGAAGTGTAAAATTTTGCTTCAGTGTTGGGTTGCATTGGCACTTGAACTGATGATAGGGAGTGAAGTAGTTTAGCGTGTCGACCACTCCACTTATCTTGGGAGTCATGTCAGCCTTTGTGGTCTGGTGTGTGACGAAATCTCAGCACGGATACAGAAGGATCGACTAGCTTTCGCCAACTTGCGTCATTTACGGCGTAAACGTCAGTCAGTCAGCCAGTCAGTAACAACGTAGAACTTCGTACGTACGAACGTACATCAGTTTGAGTTGCCACACCACATTGGTACAGAGATGCCGTGGTCGATTCAAATCCCGTAGTGGTAGAGGTAATAAGAGTATAAGCAGTAATCGGAAAGATTAGTGTTTGAAGATGTTACTTAAAGAGTATAATACAGTGAAACAAACTTGGGGAGAGAAAAAAAAGTGACAAGGGGAAATCAGGAGATCAAAATTTGGGAGAACACAAAGAGTGGATGCACCTGCGCCATTGCAAACGATTTTGAGCCATGTCATTCAAGGTCTCTAACCATCGGTTGCTATCATCTCGAGGTCTCCAACTAGGTAGTCTACACCTACCAACATGACTCAGACCACTTGTCAGTGACTTCATGGATTTGTGCCATGTTTTGGTCTGGCCGCCCCTAGCTTTCTTCCAACCTACTCCTATACCACTGAACATCGCACGTCGGGGCAGTCGGTGGTTGGGCATACGTAACACATATCCCAACCATCTCAAATGATGAAGTTTCACCACTTCATCAATTGATTTGCCATCCTTACCTAGTACCCGTTTCCTAACAACTGTGTTACTTACTCGATGGTCCCATGATATACGAGCAATGTTTCGAAGACACCTATGATCGAATACAAGTAACCTACGAATATCCTCTACTCTTACCGGCCATGTTTCACTGCCATAAAGTAGGACGGAACGAATTGCTGCGCAGTAAACACGTCCTTTGTTTGATAGACGGCGTAGACGAGATATCCGTTTACCAAACAATGGATGGATTTACTGCGCAACAGTTCGTTCCGTCCTACTATATGGCAGTGAAACATGGCCAGTAAGAGAAGAGGATATTCGTAGGTTACTTGTATTCGATCGTAGGTGTTTTCGAAACATTGCTCGTTTATCCTGGGTCCACCGAGTAATTAATGTATTTGTTAGGAAATGGGTACTACGTAAGGATGGCAAATCAAATGACGAGGTAGTGAGACTTTGTCAGTTGAGATGGCTGGGACACGTGTTACGTATGCCCAACTACCGACTGCCCCGATGTGCGATGTTTTATGGTATAGGAGTAAGTTGGAAGAAAGCTAGGGGCGGCCAGACCAAAACATGGCACAAGTCCATAAAGTCACTGACAAGTGGACTGAGCCATGTTGGTAGGCGTAGACTACCTAGTTGGGGTCCGCGAGACGATAGCAACCGATGGTTAGAGACCCTGAATGACATGGCTCAAAATCGTTTGCAATGGCGCAGGTGCATCCACTATTTGTGTTCTCCCGAATTCTAATCTCCTGAATCCTCGTCTCTTTTTCCTCTTTCCAAATTTATTTCACTGGATTATACTCGTTGAACAACTAGTTGATAATCAATTTTATAATATGGTGACGTAATTTGAATAATGTTCATTTTTATGTCCCAAACTTATCTTATTATTACTATCTTTATCATTGTGATTATTATTATTACACCTGATAACCTTTTTGAGATATTTATCCACCATCCACCTCTATCTACATATTACTCAATTTCCGATTTTCTTTCCATTATTTTCTCTCTCTCTCTCACCCCATGTTGATGATATTTATTCTGATCATTTATCTTACAATTGCATTTCACTTATAAGCTGATTCAAGTCAACAACCTCATGTTAGTCATCCCAACATTAACGATCTAAATCATATCTGGCCAATTTTATGGAATATTCATTTGGATTTATAATTGTGGAACCTGATGGGAAATCACTGAAAAGTATAATCTTCGTTGATATATTTATGTTTCCAACCAATAGTGTTCGCTTATTACAAAAATTTATCCGAAATATGATTTTCAATATCTAATCCTCATATTACATTAGAATCTATAATGGCAGTATATGTAAAATATATAATAAAAAATTATATTTCATCGAATGTCTATGCCTCCAATATAAAGATTTAGATTATTAATTCTTGAATAAAACAAAGAAAAATCACTCATCCAACTGGACATAAAAAATCGCTACTATACTCAAGAAATCTTTTAACTGAAGTAGTTCAACCATAATATCTAGCTTAGACATCTTACTTAGTTATCACTATTGACTGATTTGAGTAAATACTTTCTTTATGTTAAAAAAAAATTGGCAACATCACTCACATAAACAATATATATTTAACTGGTTTACAAGTGATACAATATTACTATTTATTTATTCTCTGAAAAAGTGATTTACACTAAGTCACGAAACGTCCTAGGTTTTTCCACCTACTCATATTCATTCATTAGTAAATATTACTACAGTACAATTATCAATTAGTACTTATAATAAGTAAATATATACAAAATCGAGGTAAAGAAAACAATAACTTGCTGTTCATCATCCAAATGACATCTGTTTCATCCCAGTTAATAGTCTTTGCTGATCCATAAGTCAATGGTATTTTCCAAGTAAAGCTAAAAGTAAAAGAATCAATGAATTTAACTTGATTTTACATAAGTATTTTTTTCTAAATCATTACTATGAGTGCTTAATAGATAAATGGATTAAAGTGTGGTGTATACTATTCATGTATATAAGTAGCATGTAGCACCAATCGGAAGTGGAATGCATGCCAACAGAAGACTGGGGAGATCCAATTGAAGAAAACAGAAAGGGAAAAAGAAAGTAATTATAATAGCAACGGAATTGAAATATTCATAAAGCATGTAAAGGGCAACTGATGGGTGATGTGTAAATTGTTTTTGATGCATGGTTTTCATATTTTACCAAGATATTTTGTAATTTTTTATTGAATTATAAATTGATCTTTGTCAACTGGGCCTTCGATCGCTACAAAACCACTAAGCTAAACGATAAAAATGTTTTGTAGTCATGATAAGTTTTACTCCGAAAATTACTCAGTTAATCGGTTGCAGGCTATTAAATCAGCTTAATAGTACTGAATGTTAAAGTGGATTGACTATCAACAGAAACCAGATAAAAACATGACTTCAGACTTCGTATCAGACATTCGATAGTCTTTAGATCATTACGTGTAATTTATTTAATGATACTCGTGTACGTACATATGTATACTATATATATCATTAGTAAAGGTTTGAATTATCCCGAGTATAAATTTTTATTCATCTTTGTTAACATATGTGCATCCCGTAAAGCATTTCGTCTAAAGTTATTTAAAATAAATAGATTAGGCTAGAAATGGAATCTAGCTGACGAATCCCAAATAGGACGAAGCTTGCATGCTAGATTTCACTTCTAGCCACAATCCATCGATTCTAAACATACTATATAATTTAAATTAGAACAGTATAAAAAATGATTTAAAACTTTTAAATCATCCTAATGAAGAAATACAATAAAACTAGTTTACAACATAATCATATGACATATTATTGTACTTCATTTATTTACATAGGTAACATGTATTACTTGTTTGAATTATGAAAGCTTTGTTTATAGCTTTCTATACATGAGTAGATTCATTAATTATATCCAAGTAAAATTTAAACAAATGATCCCTGTGTTCTTGTGATATTTAGAAGTGTTACTACTTATTATGCAATAAAACCATATGTAATTTTAAACAAATTTAATTATTCTACTATTAAAGGGTTTCCCGTACACATGATACTGACTGGAAAATAACCATTCACTTACTGAAACTACTACAGAGATATAATATGTCTATGAACAATTCAAATTTAACACTCCTTAATCATATACAGCACATGAGTTTTCTATGAATGTACTTATGTTCAGTAATATATAGATACAAGCATATGAACTTAAAGTACTGTTTTGCGTCTTATGTCACATGTTCAGACAAATATTGTAATATCAAATCTTCAAGTTTCTAACATCATTTTAAACCACATTGTAGGTTATCCTTCCTTAGAAAATAATGTTTTAATTTACATGTTCAATTTAGATAGATACCATATATTTCGCTTATCATATTATTGAAAATATATAATGCAGTTTGAATGACTTTCTACGTTTAAGAATATAGATTTATGTACAAAATCAATTGATTGTTAATTGTATTAAGAAAATATGTTAACTATTGTTTCCAATATTCATAACTATTTCAATTGAAGAAACGTTTCCAGTAGAACCTCTTGATATCCTATAATAATGCATATTTATTAAGTACGTGCGTAAACAGACTTCAATGAAACTAAAAAGTCATTTAATGCCTTAATCAGCTAAATGGATCTAACAAGCTGAAAGTCTATTAATCCGACTTCTTCTTTCTCTAAAACTCTTTTAACATTGCCTTTAGTAGGCTTGAATATGAATTAAGCGAATAAATTAGCTGAAACTACTTTCTACTGAATACTATTGGTTTTATCAAATTTCAGAATAAACTATGTATTTATTAGGGATATATGTTCAATATAACAAGTAACGTTCAATACAAAATTATGTTGACTTTTTTCAATGTGTAATAAAACTTTACTTAGTTTTGAATGTTAGATTGATTAATAGTAGTAAAGAATGGTTGGTAACACATGACATATCTGAAAACTCCAAGTTAACAATTAATATATTAGAGAAAGATAGTGAACACTAACATTCACAATACTATTCTCACAACTTGATACTGGTAAAAACATTACATTTAAAGCAACTTCGTGTTTCACTATTATTATTATTATTATTACTATTATTGTTATTGATGTACTAACTAGTCAGCGTAAATTGGGTAACACTTGGAAACATACAATTACATTCTAATCGTTTGCATGAATGTAGCTATCGACTGAAATAGAAAATTGGAGATTTATTACTCATTATAACACTTGTAATACTAAGAATATGCGTTGTGGTTAACATAACTAATGATTTAATAAACATAATCTACATAATAAAAATGACTAATAGTATAAATCATATTATCTTGTAAAATTTTAAACCGTTTAGATAAACGGACTAAGCAACTACTGAAACACAAATGATTGTTTCTTTAAATACAAACTAATCTGATTCGGAAAAGATAAAAACCTTTACAAAATATTTTAAGATAAACGAATATAGCAGTAAATATTGATAAATGCAGGCTTATGAAATTTGGTTCGTTCTATTTCATCCAGTCGTGTTGTTTAGCAATGTTTTGCGCGGCAACAAGACTTATCAGTCAATCATCTCACAAAATAACATTAAGGTGGCCAGTGTGACTAGTGACTAGTGTGACTAGGGGTAGTTATACAGGAATAACAGCATTCCAACACTAATCAATCTGTAAAACACTAGTTTCACAAAGTTTAATACTATCCATCGAGTTATTGAATGTTTTAAATAAGTTCTGTGTAATAATTCACTGGCGGATAAAATATAACAGGATAGTTCAAATCGGGTTAATAGGAATAAGTCTTCCCACTACTTTACGTCTTAAAGACACAAATATCCTTTAGTTGGTAAAACAGTAGTTAGAATACATGAAATTATTCAACCTACTTGTATGGTGAGGGATTTTTCGGCGACTTAGCATCCTGTGGCTCTAAGTAATGTTTTTGTACAAACTGAAATTGGCCATCAGTATTTCTTTGAATGATTACTAATGGGTAATTCATCTGTTTCATCCAGGTATCCATTACGGCTTTAACATTCACATCTTTACCTGCACGCTTTGCTGCCTGAAATTGAAATAAATATTTCTGTAATTAATATTCAATAAAAATAACACTGACTGTTGTAGAATATTTCTGCATTGTTATAATACAATATCTTTGATGGCGGACGGAGATTGTATTTATTCTGCAAATTTTGACTACTAATAACATATAAGTATACATACATTATTTCACACATTGTTGACATTTTATCGACTCATACTTTTCCAATTTAAAAAATGACATCTGAATACGTTTTCAATCTAGATCTAATGATTAAAGATTATATATTCTTTGATAATTCTGGCTTTAAGGGTTGAGATCATGAGTCGATTGAAGCCAGACAACCATGGAGAACCTGGAAGCACTCCAAAGTAGTTTCGTTCTATTTTGGGACTCCTCAGCGGTGCACATTCAAGATCTCGCCTCGCGAGATTGTAACCCAGAACCTATCAGTCTCGCACGCGGATGCCCAACCTCTAGACCATTGAGCCAGCATCCAATCGTGTTAATGTCTAACTTTAACTAATCCACGAAATCGAGCCACACATTCACCATTGTCTTCAGTGAGTTATTATCTCACAACTGACCCGGTTGAACTCCACTGGTCACTGCTTCTCACAATAGGACAAAACGGCCCTTCGTGGTGGTCTACCTTCAATCGACTAGTGATCTCAACTATTGAAATTTTAATTTTGTTTATTACCCTAAAGAATTTCAGATAACAATACTGAACGAAATAATGAAATTGTTTGAATTTCAACTCCTAAGATTACTTGAAATATAATTTGTCCAAGTAATATACTAGATACTCAAATTCTAGTATAAACACGTATTTGTTCCCAACCCCAAACGATAATTGTACTACCTAATGTAGCTTCAATACTCAATGAAATTCAAGTTAACTACATAATGAATATTGATCAGTAGTTGGAATTATTTCTGAAGATGCAAACCATTAACCATGAAACATTTAAATATTGAACTGATAATTCCCGTGTTTCATTAAATCACAATAGTCAGAAGAACACAGATAATTAGGTAGTACTGTTGATCTGACAATTAATTTCTCAACCATTAGTAACTTACGCCTGTTACTCCAAATTGAGCATAGGACGCCAACCAACTCTGTCCTCGGTCTTCCTTCCCACTTCTGTCCACGTTTTTTCCATTCTTCTCATGTCGGTCTCCATTTCTCGGCGTAATGTATTCTTTGGTCTTCCTCTACTCCTTTAGCCTTTAGGATTCCAACTGAGGGCTTACCTTGTGACGCAGTTGTGTGTCCTATCCACTCCCAGCGCTTCATCCTGATCTCTTCCTCCACTGCGGTCTTGTTTGTTCTCGCCCATATTAGGCTGTTGCTAATAGTGTACGGCATACGGATCCGAAGTATTTTGCGTAGACAACTGTTAATAAGCACTTGTATCTTCTGGATGACGATTGTGGTAGTTCTCCAGGTTTCTGCCAATAAACAGGAGAACTGTCCTGACATTTGTATTGAGAATTCTGAATTTGGTGTTGGTTGACAATTGTTTTGAGTTGCAGATGTTCTTCAGTTGTAAATATGCTGCTCGAATTTCTCAACAATGCATGCTTATAAATTCGTCATGGTTTTATAGGTCAGACTATCAATCCACATCGCTCATTTAAATGATCAGCATTTTCTAATTACGCCTAATTTCCAATATGCTTTCATTTTTATTTATTATGTTCATCACATACCCACTCATTACCTCCCTGGAAAATTCCATAATCGTTTAATCTCCATAAGAAAGTTCTTCAAGAACTACGGCTTATCATTACATATTCACACGTACATTAAATATTTAAACAAATTACATTCTCCAGCTTTACTCATGTTCGATGACCTGAAGTGTGATTCTGCTTAGCTAACACCTATTTTTAAACCTTGCTCTTTAAACGATAATGTACAATGAGATGTAAATTTAATTATCACCATTTACTTATCAAAACCATCTACGGTATAAATAATAAGTGTGAATGATGATTTGCATAAATCAAATTAACACGGTGAAGATGTTAACCCGAATAGAAATCAGTTAGTATCTAAATGAAATATAACATACACCCGATTGGTAGTAAATTATATTAACGCATCCAATCTAATTTCCGTATACATGACACAGAAAATATTGTCATCATCATCATAAAACTGTTATATGTGACAAGAAATATCAGATTTCAGTTGTTATAGATAAATAACATAAGTGATCCAACAAGATCAAAATTTATCAATCAATTTTTAAGGTCAAAGAATGAATTCCATAGTGAATAAAATCATGGACACACCTCAGTGAGCGCCCTCCACAAATCTTCATGAACAGTATTTTTATATTTGTTTTGATATAGATAATTCTGCAACGAAAATAATACCATAGAAATGATCATCAGAAATATGCTATATATATCTATATATATATATATATATATATATATATATATATATATATATATATATATATCAGAAGGGGTTTGTGTAGATTTTAGAAATTTCACAGATTGAAATCATGAATCAATTGAAGCCAGACCACCATGGAAAACCTGGAAGTACTGGAAGTACTAGTATGGGACTCCTCCAGGTTTTCTATGGTGGTCTAGCTTCAATTTACTCATGATTTCAATCTGTGAAATATATGTATATATATTCAGAAATTCCATTCATTTTTCATTTATTTCTCATCTAAATATAGGATCAACAGATTCAGTCATGATCTCTTGTTATTTCACAATTCCATACAAACTTCATTTTAATTTTTGTCGAGCAACTAATGTCTGAGTAATAACTGATGAGTTGGTCATCATCACCAACACCAACATCAGCAGCAGCAGCAGGAGCAGTATAGTTTTTCACTTCACGGTGAATGGATCACACATATCTGATAATTGGTTTTGAAGATTTCCGTCAAAAGTATTTCTGATAAGAGATCTGATTTCTCGTTAACTACCTTTCTATTTTATTTTACAGTTTGCATGAATTGTGAAGTAACAAGAGATCAAGACTGAATTTATTGATTCTATATTTAGATGAGAAATACAGGAAAAATGAGTGGAATTTCTGAATATTTTTTTATTATCAAAATGGAATAATCAGAAATTTGATAAGGACTTTTCAGTGTTGGTGTTTAAACATAATAAGAAATTTTATCAATGAAAGTATAACGGTTTGTGATCTATTATAAAGCAATAAAACAGATTAAAATGTATTCCAAACTCTTATATAGTCTGAAACGTTTGTGTTTATTTGCAACCGTTTTGTTATGACAGTCTGATTCGACTATGGAAATATTGAACTTTTGTCGCTGTATACCTCACTATCAGATATATTTCATACGATCTGTGTTTTTCAACTATGTATTCCATTTATCCTTGAAAACAGAATGCATAAGTCATTGACAAAATCAATGTATTTCAAAGCGTATGTGTATCATGTTTGGTCGTTGTTTTTTCAGTAAATTCTACGTAAGTTATTACAAACTTCTCGATTTCTGTGACGTGAATTTTATATAGTTGAAAATTACTACTTTTGAATTTTACATACTATCAGTTATAGATGATAAACTGATTTCGTCTTCATGTGAGAATATGGATTCTAAACTTTTGCAAGTATATACATATATATACCTGATTTAAAACATTTTCACTATAGCGTGACTCTATACCATTTTTTAGTTGTACTGAATATTTGGATGTCAAACTGATGATCTTTGTAGTGAACGTCTATATTTCATAACAGTCTATTGTTTACTTATTTAATTCTGCCTAGGATGGTTTAAAGTACAGTATATTAAATATTTAATTGTTATTCAATAAGCATTAATGAGGCTTTAGCGTAAACTTACTTTTTTTCCTTTTTGTTCAATCGAAACGTGTCCTTGCTAAATACACGATTTATTCCCTTATCCTGTATAAAGTTAGTTAGTTTACCTCTGAATAAGTGATTTGTTCTCAGTTGCAAAGCATTCAAAACTTAATCCACTACTCATTAAGACAAGTGCATCACTTCCTAATTCAAATTACTAAATAATTGCAAGATAGAACGGCCATTTTTTAGTAGTGAAAGACTCCACAATACTGTGAAAGCCTATCTACTATGAATAAAAATATGTTTACCACTAACGAATTTCGAGAATTAATTTCCTGACTTTTAGTAAGTTGCTGAGATCACTGAAATTCAACCTAGTCGATGATGTGAAGGTTTCCATTCAATGACACTGTGTGGTTTTCGATCATTATTGAAGTTAGAAGTTTAAACCATTAGGTACAAACTTGGTCGTCTGAATGTTAATAGATTATTGAGAAGCCTCAAGTTCCAATGTCTGATCATTTAAAGTCAAGAATGAGAGTTGAAATGCTTCATATGTTCAAACAATACAGGTGTCACATGTTTCGAGCTTTACGATTGTTATCTAGCCATAGTCAGAGAATAGTACGAATCCACAAAAATGAACGATGTTTACAAATCTTCTTTGCTATTAGAACTTAGAATTTTCTTATACTAATCACATTACGATTACATATTGTTAAATTAAAGCAGTTATTAAATGGGTTATTCAATAATCACTGGCTATTATTGCTATTTTTCCTTCTTTTACTGATAAAAGGATAAGTAGCACCTGCAGATAAATCTTATTTTACCAAAGAATTTACTGAATATAAAAAAATGTAATAATGATTTTTGAAATACAGTACACATTTAGCTTAAAACCGTTTCTTTGAAATTTTCGACTATTGATGGTTATAAAATGAATGAATTGATTATTTAGTAAAGTAGATGATCTTTTCCGAACAGCCTTTTCTTTTATTTCAATGGATCTTGTTAGTGAATTTGTTTGTACTATATCATAACGTATATGGAAAGAGTTAATACCTAATAGACTAACTTTCTGAAAATCATTAAAATGTTTTATTGAAACTGAAATTAGAACAATCGTTCGTCTTGATACACATTCAGGTATAAATTAATAGAAGCTAAGAACAATGAAGAAACTTATTTCCTTTAATTTAAATATTCTATTATCTTAGTAAATTTGTCTGAATGAGTAAATAACTTTACTACTACCAACATGAATGACTCAATAACTAAAGATAATTATTAGTCTATTTAAACAAGTGTTCATAAATGGCATTTACAAATGAAATGAGAAAGTATAAGTAATTTCCTGTAATACTTTAAGATGGTGGTTGGAGGTAGTTAACAGGAAATCCTGTGCGGTACACATGAAATGTCGAGTCACCCAGACTGGTGGCCATATTGCGACTTGGTCAATAGGATTTGATCTGTACTAAGACGGAAATGACATACATGACATTGATCGCCACCCAGTGATCTGTCAATAGTAAACTGTAATACTTTAGAGAATTGTGGTGTTTATATGAACTAATTATTTCTTCGTACGTAATGCCCACCTGATTTTGAATTCCAAATATAATACGTTCGTTCTCTTTGGTCTCAATTGCGTTATTTCTGGGATTCCTAGTTCGTATAATAACTCAAATACTTCTAATTATCACCAGAAAATATTTGAGAGGCTATCAAGAACATAACGAAAAAGTATTTACTCGATTGCTCTCGATTCTTTATTGCAGATGTAATACTGTTTGTTTAAATACAATCGCTAAAGTGTCATATCATGTTACAATAAATTGAACTTTAAAAAGAAAACTAAATGAGGATTGTTAATTAACTTCAACATACTTTTACACCTGCACGAAATGTGTTTCGACCCATAAATGACTCCATCATTCTCAAAACGGACGCACCCTGAAAAATAGTATACCACGTGATTGGTAACAACTAATTATAATTTGTACATATAGTAACAACTATTTTACAGTTGTTATAAGATACGATAGAATTGTGTCAACAGTAAGTGATTTTGATGAAAGGTATATATATTTAGATACAGTCCATCTACTATCACATTCAAAGGAGAAAAAGCAATAATGCAAACTATCTATACCATTTTCCGCATACCATATCTTAATATATACACACTTCTTTAAAGAGAAGCTTCTTAGAAACGTTTTTGTTTTTTTACTTTTCCAAAGTCCGTAAAGGCGACTATATGTGGATTATATCATATCGATTGATCACTGATTGACGACGTGGCCATTAGCCTAAAGGAACTCAATAATACGTGCAGTATATTGAGATATTAGCTACTGGAAGTAGTGGCCAGTTCTAACATTACCTGTGAATTGATATTAATAAACAAGGTGTCAGTGATACTAAGTGATGAGGATTTGGATCTCGATTGAAGTATCATTTCCACCAGGATTTTAGATACAGTCCCAAATAGACTATAAACTAGATTTAAGGCCTTTATTTGGTTCGCTCCTAACGCACCTAACTCACATTCTACATATCATTCCAGCTTCAGACATTTAGTTAAACGCGAGAATGCTTTATTTACATCGAACTTTTGAACATATTGATACAATCTGCACCGTTGATAATGTTAATTAAAGCAAGACCAGCATGATTTGAAAAATAGAATGAATTCACTTTAATTCAAGCTTTCTCAGCAACTGCAAATAGTCTAAAGTCACTATCAATAATGTTATAGTGAATACAGCTTCACATAACTATGTAAAACAGAACTGAGATGGGTGTTTGGTAATCAATTTAAAATCATAATAAATTGAGAAAGGCACAAGATATGGTATTAAATTAGTTCAAGTGAAGCGTCTTTATATATTGAAATAAAACAAAACAGATAGTCATTTAAAGTAGTCGTATTTATCAATGATTATGATGAAATAGAACACAGCATAACATGGTAAAGTTGGAAATAAAGAAATGATTGCACGATAAATTGTTATAGTTAAATTTAAAATCAATCAAATATGTGAGTAGCAAAACTTATTTCATTAAAATTCTATTAGCTATTACAAGGAGAGGTTTTTCACACTTCTATACATAGAGTTCAGGTCTGAAACGTTTACAGTGAGTTTATAAAAACCGGTTAAGTGGACGTTAGCTGATTATAAGTTTATTCGAATGCTTTCGAAATATACAAATTTCTAGTAGCCCTCTGATATGACTCCAACTTCATCGAACGATGATGTCGACAAAATATACATTTCTGCTACCCCTATATGTAATTATCGATTTAATTCGCCCTAGTAAACTACAGAATATAATACGTAAATTAAGGAATGAATCCTGGGTACGTAAATTTCATATACTCGTTGATCAAAAAAGACAATCAGTGAAACGAAGGCAAAAGTGTCAACCCGATTTGATCAAGCGTGACTCAGTATTTGTAGTCAGATAAAAATAAGCTAAAAACGTGATGAATAAGGTAAGCGATACAAACACATACACTCGCATTAAAAAAAGTCAAATTAAGTAGGCAAATAATTGTCAAGGTCGAGATGTAACTCATGAAAAATAAATACAATGGTCTGTTCGCAAGCTAGAGTAACCCATTTGAGCCTTATATAACACTAGACACTACAGTTATTTTCGTTATTTATTAGGTAGTCACTGGTTGCACTTGTAAAGACCTTGATTTCTTCCAAACATGATATTCTGAGAAAATGTTCAAATAACGTAGTGGAAATATTCCTCCCACTAGTTTCTGTATACTTCCCACCACAAGTACATGTAAATCTATAAATGCTATCATGAGGGTGTTGGTTTTATGATCGATTGGTGTTGTACAATGAAATCCACTAAGCTGTAGGAAAGCTCCGTTTTAATACCTACACTCTCTATGTACCTTGAAAAACAGGAGAAAACAGACTCTTTGCTGACAGTTAATAGGTTGTGATCATCAAGATATTCTTCCACGTATTTCAAAATAAATAATCTCAAGTATCGATTTCTCATAAAACCTTAGGTAATTCTCGATTCATTTTTTATTTTATCACTTGAGTAAAAAATAATACCTTGAATAAAAATCATTTTGGTTAGGTACCGATAAGACTAGTGGTAATGTAATTTAAGTATTGTTCCATCAAGTTTATTATTGCATATGCTTTTCCTAATAATTATATCATATTTTTGCATAGTTCATTACAGTTTAAAAAAAATGAGTTGGTTTACATGTCCACATCCCAATGCAGGTTTTATGTTCCCATAACATTTGTTGAAAGAACAGATCATACAAGAATCATTATTCATCTAATCATAAATGAAAATGTATTACCACCGTACATGGAGTAGTATGTTTTCTTATTTTAGATTTCAATTTTTTCTCTTCTATGTTAGTCATCAAAACATTTATTAAAATAAGCTTTAATAGTAATCAATTGGACACTTAATCAGTTGAAATAACGAATGTTTCATTATTCATAAAGAAGGCGGAAAAGCCTATATATTCCTTTTATCTCTGTAGTATCAATAATTCAAGTTTGATCGATGCTCGAAAATATCTTTACTCTTTTACAGACTATCATCAAGCTTACATAGATTCTCCACTGTTTTAACACATCAATGTTTCCTTAAGTGCATAGTGAGAAATTTAAAATAGGGATTTAAGTAAACAAATTTTACAACAACGCAAAACTTTAAGTCCCTGTAACAAAGTAGATTTTAGCATACATAAATAACGAAACATCCACTAGATTACTTTGTGAGTATGGATAGTGTATGGAAATCACCGAAATTTTATAAATCTGATTTTATTTTTATAAAAAAAATATTGAAAAACTTGCTTTATTATAAGAAATTGGATCGAAAATTTCATTAATTTCATTTGGATAGTAAACAGGTTGTATAACTGGCCGAGATGTTGCTAACGAATCACTAATCAACACTTTTTGTATATCATCCAGAAGAAATTGTTCATCCTTTATGGTCAATATAAAGTAAATCATAATCGCTCATTAAATTTATGATTATAAATAAATCGAAAAATATACATTTAGGTATTGTTCATTCTTTTAAAATACGTATTCGAATATTCGGAATAAATAGATTGCATAACTTCTCAAAATAAATCTGATTGTCTACTAGATTTCGTCTATTTTAAATATATTCAATAGAATCCATATTATAATTAAATAAGGAAATTCGATTGATGTGTATCATCTAGATAAACACTGAACACTTAGGATTATCTCCATGCATTCTTGTTTTACTTATGATCAACTTCACTTGATAAATAGATTAGTAATTGTTTACATTTTAATGTGTCATCAGGAAGTTGATATGAGTTTCAGTTTGTTAGGAGGAGAGAGAATATTTAATTGCTTGAGTGAGCATTCTTCCAACCTAATAATACTTCAAACTCACTTGATATTATTGACTTGAATCATTGCATTGATGTTTATCACTACAATTGATCAGTCACTCATTGGCATATGTGCATACTGTGCGGACTGGCTCGATACTGTCTTAGTTCACGAGCATTATAAACAAAGATGGATAATGGCTGATAGTAGAATCTAGGACGTGCATTCTCTTCTATTTGTTACTCGTTAGTTGGATGTACCTGTATCATAGAGCTGATTTTCACTCTGCGACACAAACGCACCACCTTTCACTTCAGATATCATCGCATTATCTACTTAGCTACTGAGTCCTGATAGCCACCTGCTTGTGCGTTGGGGTAAATTTTAAATTCACTTAACCTCTCAATGCAGAGTTGATAACATTTTAATGTGTACGATGAAAGGTTTCACCGCTTCAGTCGGATTACTATGAAAATTTGCTAATAAAAATGTTGACAGCTCAATTCTTTTTTCTTATTTGACAAGTTTAATACTTATACCTTAGTAACTAAATAGTAATACATTTTAAATGATTGTGCATTAGTATGAAAATGCTGAAGATAGCAATAAAAGTTTAAGTTCAGTGGAAAAACGATCTGCCACATTTCACTGAACATAATACTTTTGAAAAATAAGGCTAAAGATCAACTGAAATATGATATCAACTGATGATGTCAATTATATATCAACTACGCGGGTTGATATTTTTTTAAAAATTTTATTTCGTGATAGATTCTTTTTTGTTACCAAGGCCTCAAAGAACAGGAAAGCAGTTAATAAACAATGATCAATTCGTATAAAATAAATACAACATACCATTCCCCACTCTGGGTGAACATGATCCACTCCAATATATTCAGCAAAACTTGCGAAACCTTCATTTAACCATAGATCGTCCCACCAATTTAAAGTAACTAAATTTCCAAACCACTAAAATTATAAATATATAAATATATCCATTTCCTATAATTGAACAGCTGTTTTGAAATATCTAATTAATCATTCTATTAATAAAAAAATTTGTAGATTTGACTATTTTATTCATAAGTACCACATTGATCTATTTTATATACTGAAATAAGGAAATTTTTTGTTCGTTTAAATTGTTGGTTTTGTTTGTCTCAGTATAAACATCAAAGTGATGATAAGTAGATTTTGTAAAGTTACTTGAAATAACTAAGATTACTCTTCATACTCTTCATAAATAAGTAAATAAACTAAATGTCGGTATATTACTGTCAAAATGATCTACATCAGAATAATACAATATTTATATAAGTAAATCAACTAGTAAAAATATTCTATTTAAGTATATTTGTAGACATCAAAGCTTTTATATGAAGTAAAATATATGATAATAGAAGGGTACTATTCATCTACAAACAGACTGGAAAAAAACACAGATTATTTAATAAGTATATTCATCATATGGGTACAAGATAAAGTATATTTTGTAGGGGTAGTAGGAAAAGTAGTAGAAAGAAGCATATGTTTATCAAACATAATACTCAGCTAATTTACAGACATTTGTTTAATAAAACGTAGATTATCATTGATTAATTATCCGAATATATATTTCTTAAATAATATACATAATATTTTATTTAGCTTTTTATATTCTCTTTAAAATTAATTATTGTAATAGTACGCTCAAATTTCTGTTTATTAGTCATACATTACCTGATGAGCAACTTCATGTGAAATAACCGTCGCCACTTTTTGTTGAGTAGCTGCTGTTCCAAATTCAGGATCCCATAACATTGTTGCTTCTCTATATATCATAAGACCCCAATTCTCCATTGCTCCAGCAGCAAAATCAGGCACCGCTACCATATCTGATAAGTAAAGATAAAAAAGATAAATTTTCTAGTATAATTTATGTAAACGTTTAGTAAGTGAAAAATAGGCTCTTTTATCCTTGACTTCTCTCAATAGCATTTTTACATATCTAGTATAGTGTTTAATCAGTTTTCGCCGATATTGCTTGACCAACGCCTACAGAAGAAATGTCGTTGATGTTATATATTAGACAGAGATAATACAAAAAAATGTAAAAAGAAATAGGTTAGAAAATTCTTCATCATAAAATGATGTAATAAAGTTATCTACCTTAGGGAAGTTAAACTACCGTACACTATGATTTCACTCATAAAACTAGCACATTAAAACTCTAACCACTGAAGTGTACTAGAAGTGTGGGACTTCAAATTAATGAATTTAGATTGAACTATCCTATGTTAAAACTCCACCAAGAGCAGTGCTACGATTACTGTTAGTTTAAAGTCCAGATAAAGTCAAGTTGTTGAGCATCGGTTTAGTAATTCCGTTCCTTTATAAATTCACCTAACTAAAACAATGCTAATCTGAAAAAAAACAATTGAAACTATATAAACATACAGTCATCTTACTTCATAAAAACCATAAATCTTTTTAGTGATACAAAACCGGTACTCTTTGATAAACATTTTAGTATTAATCATTTGATTTTTATCCTAATATGAATATGATTTATAGAAGTGATTGTCGTTGTATATGAATATTCCATAGAATAAGCCAGCCTTACTAATAATAATAATAAATTTCAAAGTAAGCGAAATTTCAGATAACATTCCATTTCCTGAATGATTAGAATATCACATGCAATAAATATTCAAGTATATTAAAACTGTACAGCAGAAACAGATCTTATATATATATATATATACTACTTATAAAAATGTTTCATCTATTCTGTATAAAATTATAAAACACTCACCTGTTTTTCTCAATGGATAAGGAAGTTCAAAATATTCTTCAAAAAATCCAATAATTTTCTTTCCTGTTTCAAGAGCATATTTCGCTGAATTAATTTTCTCTGATCTTGTCCATACAGTAAACTTTATTGTTTATATTTGAAAAAGACAAACACAACAACAACAACAACAACAATAAAACAAATGTGTAATTAACAACCATCCTTTTTAAAAAAAAAAAGAAAATTACATAAACGGAACAGAACACAATAAATATTGATAGGAAAATAATTATTTATTTATTTGTTTACATGTTTATAAAGTCACAATGGTAATTTATTTACTACAATCTGCTTAATTGTATTGTATTGTATTTTCAATACGTTAGATTAAGTTATATAATTTAAATGAAAGAAACTTAGTTTTTAATATGACTTTACTTCATAGAAGTAAACATTTTATAATGTGAATCAATCTAATGTTTAGAAAAAGAGATGATAATAAATACATTATTTCTAATTCTAGAATAAAACATACTGTGATGCGTGCTACTTATATTGATATAAGTAGTATATGACTCGAGTTAGGAATGTAATGTCTGGCAGCAGAAGATAGAGGAAGATCAAGAAAGGAAGAACGGGAATAGAAAGCAATTAGTATGGAAATGCATGAACAACAATGTTCGAGACAATTATTGAACATTTTGCAAATTAATTATTATAGTATGATTTTTCTATTTTACCAAATAACTCTGTAATTTTGTGCTATATACAATTCAGTTGTCCTCATCTGTGTTCTCCTTCACTACAATACTACTGATTATTAATATTCTGAAACTTTCATCGATATAAAGTGTGAAAATCTGTGAATTCACCCATAGAATTTTCACCAAATAATAAGACTGTAGTGAATGAAAACATAGGTGGAGTAAACTTAATGTATTTTAATGCTATATGACAAAGCTCTTTTATCAGATATGAAAAGTATACGTTCAGTAAATCATTTGAAAATCCTTCATCAATTGTCTAAAATTTCTATGTTCCCATTTTCTTCGGTTCGATCATCTCAACCTTCTACTGTTAGGTTTTCTACTTTGGATTGCTGTTACACACTATTTATGTCGACAGATATAAGTAGCATACACCATGATACTATCTGATGTTAATTATCATGTTCAAATGCATTACAAACGCTTAAATATTTTTTGTATACGTATATCTAACTAACTATATACTCACCTATCAATCCACGCATTTCAATGAAAAATGAAAACTGGGATTATATATAAAGTATATTTGCTTGCTCTATATAAGAAAAGGTGTGTTACATGATAGTTTTAAAAATAATGAGGAGAGAATGATTAACTTTTAAATCATTAAACATTCAATTGACTGACTATGTTATATACTAATTTCAGGGTAATTTATAAGGTCTATCATAAAATAATAAATTTTATTCACTTACATTCCCTTAAAATAACAAATGATTTATCGACCCGTTACAACAATCTCGAGTTTTTTTCTTACTAAAAAGCCCCCCTCATTCTTAAATCGACTTTGTATATTCTTAAAACATTTTATTCTTAATATTTTATTCACCAAACAAAATCCCTTAGAATTCAGTTTTCTTCTTTACGTTACTGCAATGTTTATCCATTAGTTTTATACTTGTTCTCTAAGTATTTATGTTTAATTGATCTTAAGTAGACTTTCTTGATTTTACTCATCTGATATAACTTTGTCTTAGAACCTTAGGCATCATCTGTATTACATGATAAAATTTATCCTCTAAAATTATACATACATTTACATGTAACGCTATAGCATGCTGATTTTCGCCCAGCTCACCATTTGTGTATCAAACGTAAGTTGTCATTTAGGACATTAAATTAGAATAGATTCTAAACTCCTGGTGAAAAACCTAATGAAGTCATGTTATTCTATTAAAATCTTTACCTTTGATCCTTTTCGAGTATGAAGTTATCATTGAGAGACTATAATTTGTGGACTAATCAATCAGATTTAGGATAAGAGTTCTTGGGTTTTGGTGTATAATTCACTCACCCATTTGGTCAAATAGCGTTTTGCTATTTCAGCTGTCAGTTCGTGATGAGAAATCGTAAATCTAATTTCTAATTCTTGTTTATATCACTACTAATGTTTGAATACATGTGTAAGTGAATATGAATTTTAAAATTCTGTTGATAGTTATCATGAGATATATCATTCCAATATACTGTTTCTAGCAACCAACCTTTAACACTATGATTTATTCATTTAAGTACGTTTAAATTCTCATAATCAATTCCAAATAGAATCATTCAATTAACTGACAATAGGCATAAAGTATTATCAATAACCGATAATAATTTACATTTGCATATAGTTTAGTTAATTAAAAGGACGTTCCAAAATATTCTTACTTAAAATTATAGATACATCGCAATGAATAATTTTTGATCAACCCATTAGTTAAGTAAATTTGAATTAATGTTGAATTGTACTACATGAAAGCAATTCTGAGGATAATTTTGTACATTTATGTAAACGGAATATACATGCACTAGTGAGAACCAATGACCAGTGGAGTTCAAACCAGGTCTGTTGTGCGATAGTATCTCACTGGTCACAATCGTGTAGTGTGGTGCAATTTCATGAAGTACTTGAAATTAGAAATTAACACCGTTGGATGCCGGCTCAGTGGTCTAAAGGTTTAGCGTTCTCGCGTGAGACTGATAGGTCCTAGGTTCGAATCCCACGAGGCGGGATTGTGGATACACACTGCTGAAGAGTCCCATCGTAGGACGAAACGGCCTTGGAGTGTCTTCATGTTTACCATAGTTATCCAGCTTTAACTGACTCATAAATTCGACCACTAAGAAATATTGGTTCAGCAGTGAGTTCCATTTTTGATGAATTCATTTTCAAAGCTATACAATCGCAAATTTTTGCTAAACCAAACTTTGTTTTTTTCATATTTCTTTCTAGTCAACTAGAAACATGAGATTGCCTAGTGGATGCCTAATCTTTTTCATACAGAACTTTAACATTTGTCTATCTATCTATCTATCTATATATATATGCTCGTCGGCGGCCTATGCTCCATCGGGAGTAACAGACTTAAATATGTAACTAAGTAAGTAAGTAAGTTCTAGGCTGTTAGCATTCTTCCCAAATACTTTTAATCTCATGAATAAAAAATAAAAATTTAAAAAGATTATCAAATTTTAATGAAATTGTTTTAAATTATATATGAGTTAAATGAATTAATTCTATTCAATTTCAACATACATTTCTTCCTTTAGAATCAATACCACGAATCGATGCAAATTGTGAGACTACAAATGCTAATAAATATGTTGACATATTAACACTTGGTTCATATTTATCAAGATACCAATTATCATTAAGTTCTTCAGTACTTTCCAAAGCCATATTTGATAGTGAATGATAATCTTTTTGACGTATTAGACTAACCTGTATAAACCGTTTGTGAAAAAAAGAGAAATGAATGAAGCAATTCAAATTGATATATTCATTTGCCATTGAACTTGTTTACAAACAATTTGTATTCATTATTGGAAATATTAAACTGAAATAAAAAATAGAATTAGATTCATTTGGGGTTGTTTGCTTGTATCTATGGAGCGAAGAGTAGTGGACATCAAATCTGGGATACAGGTACATCCAACGAACGAGTACCAAATAGAACAGAATGCACGTCCTAGATTACACTGCTAGCCATTATCCATCTTTGTTTATAATGCTCGTGAACTAAGACAGTATCGAGCCAGTCCGCACAGCATGCACATATGCCAATGACTGACTGATCAATTGCAGTGATAAACATCAATGCAATGATTCAAGTCAACAATATCAAGTGAGTTTGAAGTATTATTAGGTTGGAAAAGTGCTCATTCAAGCAATTAAATATTCTCTCTCCTCCTAACAAACTGAAACTCATATCAACTTCCTGATGACACATTAAAATGTAAACAATTACTAATCTATTTATCAAGTGAAGTTGATCATAAATAAAACAAGAATGCATGGAGATAATCCTAGGTGTTTTGTGTTTCTCTAGATGATACACATCAATCGAATTTCCTTATTAAATTATAATATGGATTCTATTGAATATATTTAAAATAGACGAAATCTGGTGGTCAAACTATTCAAAAATGTATCTTGAAAGAATGGGCAATACCTAAATGAATGTCTCTCAGTTTATTTAAAATTATTATTTCACAGATCTTACTTATCTTTTTATAAGTTCATTTTATATTACAAAAGACCTAACACCTTAAAATTAGGTTAAAGTAAATTAACATCTAAGTAAATTCAATGATATGAAATAGGATCTTTATGATATAAATATATTTAGATTTTAAAACTCGATTAGTATGGATAAAATAAACTTTTGAATATCAGTCATTCTATTTACGGATAAATTATTTATCACTATGTTATACTAATATTGTTGGATTAGTTTTTGTTTTTGAATAGGGTAAGTTTAAATAAACATGATTGAAATTATGGCGTACTGGATGTTAAGAAATTTCACACCTGAAATTGTGCTTTAAATCCAGGCTCATCCCAACAAGGAAATACACGTCTAGCATCAGTTGGTTGAAGTTGACTAGTTGCAAGATATCTGTAGAAAAAAACAACAGAAATTGAATTTATATATGTAAGAAAGAACTAAATTAGATGAATGTTAATCGTGAATAAATAAGCGAAAAAATGAATATCTGTTCATTTAGTCATAAGTTATATTCTTACAGAATGAAAGAATCATGAATAAGAAAAACAATAGAGTGTAATAAATCTAAAGTTAATATTTAATTTACATTCCACCTGTTGATTCAACTTTGTAAGGAAAGATTTTCATATATTGTACACTGATACTATTTTTAATGGACAGGTTTTTGCTGGAGTTTTGTTCTCTGAGCTGGATGGTTTTGTCGTGGAGCTTCAAATAGAACTTCAAATAGAAGTTTGTGCTGATGATGTCGTTCAGAAGAACGACCAAACCATTCAGCTCAAAGAACAAAATTCCATCAAAATCATCCACCTGAGCTACAAATCTTCTCCACCATCTCAATGGACAGGTTGTTAACTGAAACTAATGAGGTTCGTTACAGTAAGTGATATACTCCATAAACATGTATGAACATGTTGCTAAGTGGATTTATGACTTTTTTTCGACGAAATGTAGTAAGTTAATTATTATAGTTTTATATAAGCTTAAAAACATTAATACAGTTTTGTTTACTTTCATTATCTTATACAGAATGATTATCAACTAGTGATGTTTGTATTTGTATTAATAATTATAGGTTGTATTTTTAAACAGTTCAACGTTATGGAACACAAATCAGTACCAATATTGTTAACACTGTGATGTTGTCTAGTTCTTTTATGTACATATCACACCATTAATGATACCAACATTAATAACTATTCAAAATGCGATTAAATAACTATGTAGTATCATTCTTTAATGTTATATCTAGATGCTTAGATTCCTAATGTGCCTCGTATAACTTGAGCACTCGAACGCTAGAACCCTCATAAGTCGTAAATGAGAAGACAGAAGACAAATGAAAGGAATGTTATTCCAAACAGTGTCAATTATGGTACAAAACTGTCAAGTATTTATAGTTTTTAGTAAAAACGAAATCATCATTATAGTTATCCAATCCCTACACACAGGGGATTTTTAGCATTTGTCCAATAGGAAAGGTGCAGGTAGGGATTCTGGAATGTTCTTCAAAAAGATGATTGTATGGGATATATTCGACTCTTTCTGAGCTTATTAGAGCTTCACTCGTGGACCGTTCTTACATTTAATAATATAAACTCCTTTAGATTAATGAATACAAATAAACGTGATAAATAAGGGGATCGCATGTTCTTTAAGTCTTTCATTAACTAGCAGATACTAAATTAACTTTCATCAAGTCACAGCATTTTATTACTCACAAACATAGTGATCTTTTCTAGAGTATGATACATTAATTAATTAGAATTTTGAGAATCAAAAATGAAAAAGGGACGTTTATACAGTACGATAGAAAATTGATCCTATTTAGGGTAGTTTTACCAATCAGTTATTGTTAAAATGGACGGTTTATTTGTTATTACAACAATAACAAACATATATTTCTGATATGCTTTCGCCATTTATACATAACATGTATTCCTTTAAATAATATATCAACTGATTCTAATCGGTAATGAAAACCCCATGTGAATTGGAGTTAATCTTTAAAAAAGCCTGTCAACCATAACAAAAACATATACTTTTTGCAAAGTCTTCATTTCAAAATCGTTCAATAGCCTATGAGACTTCTAGAAAACATCATACATCTCATGGATTTCAATTAAACACTCCATCGCTATCAGCAAACTACAACAATGTTGTACTTTGCTTAAAGACTGGAAGCAATGGGTATGCTACAAAAATCGATTTAAAGTAATCAGCCATATAAACGCATGTATAAGAATTAAGCAAAAATTATCACTTTCAATATAAGGAACCGTTTTCTCTTTATAAATATATTTTTCTAACCAAATGAAATGTTAATACTTCTTGTATAAAACAAATGAACTGAAATTAATCTGTTATTATTTCTGATTAAAACTTACTTATATGTTCCATTTTCTATATACTTGCTCAAATACCAACCTTTCAATTCATCGTTTAAAGCTGAACGAAATTGTCCAAACGTTAATTCATAATAAGTAAAAGGTTGAAGTGAATGTACCAGTTCTATTCTATACCATTCTAAATCTTCTTCATAAGAAATATTTTTAAGATCAATATTACCATTTGGATTACCATCATCACTTAGAATAGATATCTAAATAATAAATAATATTTTTAAAGAAATGTTTACATATCATAAATATTTACATGAATTACTTTCAAACCATTTTATATAGTCATTTATTATGATACATGTACATCGTTGTAACTTGTCAGTTGTTGATTAGTTCTTTTCCGCTTACAAATTGAAGAAGTTTTAAAATTAGTAAGTTAAGAATTGTGTTTTATTCCAACGAAGTGTTAGGTATTCGTTAGTAACTAAGAGGACTTCAATTATGGTTTTTTGTATTATTCAAATTGATTCTATACAAATAATGACAGAAATGAAACCAAGAATATAAGTAATTTTCATTAGATCAATACATAAAATGATCCTTGATCATATTCAGTTCTGTAAACCATAAACATATCTTTATAAAGGTAATGAGGTACAAACTAATCAATAAAATGTAATCAGTTCGTTTATATATTCACTGTAATTAATTAGTATTCCAATATAGAAATGTGGTCACAGATTATCTTTCATCATTATTAAAAACGTATTTAATTTATAAATAATAAAAAGTCTTGCTGAATTTAAAAAAGAATATACAGAAAAATCTTTGATTATAGAATTAGTTGAATAATCATTCATTTTGACTAAACAATAATTATAAATAGAATAAATAAATAGTATATTTGTAATATCCCAATGAGTAGAAAAATGAGATTTTCTAACGTTTCGTGACTCGGTGTAAGGCACTTCTTCAGAGAATAAATAACCAAATTTATTTATTCTCTGAAGAAGTGCCTTACATCGAGTCACGAAACGTTAGAAAATCTCATTTTTCTACTCATTGGGATATTACAAAAATACTATTTATTTATAACATTCTACCCAATGCTCATTCTATTCGAAATTATCAAATCAAACCTAGGTAATGATACCTCTAAATAGAAAAGTTATCTATGAATAAACAAATCATTATTTCATTAAAACAAACATTTATATTGATGTAATAATTTAATTAAACTATTTAGTTATAAAATAATGTCAATTAGATATTTTACAATACACATATTACTAACAGCATACCAACTATTTAAAATGAAAAATTTATAATTTTCATCAAATGAAAAACTCTCCTTATTGATTAGTAAACTTAAAAAAAAGGAATAAATGAAATACAAACTGTATTCATTTGAATTCGATTCAATTTCATTTTCATTTTTATAACCATATGGGATTGTTGCAGTATATTATGTTGTGCTTTTTGTTCTTGTTGTGGATGTCGTTGTTGTTGTTGTTCTTCTTCTTTTTCTTCAACATTGAATCATTGTAACATTCATGGTTAAAATAAAATCTAATAAAATTCATGAAACATTGGCGACATCCAAATTTTCATCAGGTATATATGTTAAAACAACAATTGATTTCCAGTTAAACACAGATATATATACATATATAGGTACACATAACTTTTGTTTCTTTTCCCAATACATTTTTTTTTAAAAACAAAAGAAATGTAACTCAATAAAACAGATGTTTAAATGTAGTCAGAAAAAAAGGAAGAAAAACAATGAAAAATTTTTCGTTTATAAATCAATACAAGAACATGTTTTTTTTTCTTCTATCTTTGCATAGAGTTATACTGATGTTTGTGATTTAATGTTTAGCTCTTTCATTGGACTTTTTCAAAGTTATAAATAAGTAAAGAACAACAACAAGTATTACATTTTTAATTGAGATCATGGATCGATTGACGTTAGAATACCATTGAAAACCTGGAAGTACTTGTCAGCCGCTTAGTCCTATTGCAGGACTCCTCACCAGTACGCATTAACGATCTCTCTGAAGGAATTCGATCCCAGGGACTTCACACACGAACGCATAACCTACTGGATCACTAAGTCGGCATCCAATAGTGTTAATATCTATCCCCAATCAATACACGAAATTGCATTGAGCGTTCACGCGCGAGACTGAAGGCCCTGGACTGGAATCACACAAGTGGAATTGTGGATGGGCATTGCTGAGGAGTCCCACATTAAGAAGAAACGGCTGTCCAGTGCTCCCAGGTTTTCAATGATGGTCTAACATTAATCTCAATTAAAAACTCAATAATCTCCACAACCACTATACTGATAATAAAAATTACAATTTACATTCTATTTCATTGAAACATTCCCGTTTTGTTAACTAAACACATGTAACATTTTATAGTTTTAACTAAATAATAATCGATATACCGTACAGTTTCTACAGCTTGATGTTTGTTAGCCATCAACAGTTGAGTATAATTTATTATACTAATGAATATATAATTCAAGAGAATAATGAGATTCATAAGGTTAGTAAGTGTTCAACTGACAATTTAAACATAATTGTTTTCTTTTTATTTGATCATAAATATTGTAGATGAAAATATGAAAAGAGTTTTGAATTGTTATTTACGAAATTATATAACAGTGATTCTATCGATTGGTCAATCTTTAATGTAATAAACATGTCAATAATGTTCAAAATACTGACAGAATTTAACAATAACATGCTGGTGAAATATACATATTTTCCCAGATTGTTAAATAGTGATATTATTGTGTTATAAATTTATATTCATTGAGATGATGTTTTTCTTTAAAATTAAATATTCATCATTTCTGATGTTTTGTCAGTAGTATTTGTTATAACTTGTGGCCTGAGTGCCCTGCTAATGTATAATCTAATGACACCGCCAATTAGAGAGCAGTGGATTATAGATTGGACCAATGATGCGTAAACCCTTACGGGCAGTCTAGAGTTCTTATCGGTCCTACTTACCACCTTATGTATTTGTACCACCTGCCCCAGCCTGTTAAGTCCAGAACACTAGTCTTAGCCTCTACGATATGGATCGTTTAATTCAAACATACTGGGTTTATATACCAACCAGACAGACCACATAGTATCATAAAGTAGGAAACAACATTTATACAAGATTGAGCCAAATGTGGCCGTGAATGTGGGAGGTAGTAATTAATAGACAGGGAATAGTTCATGAATGGTAAATCGTATAATAATAGTTCATAGGTCAAAATAAAGCTCATAATACGATGGACATGAATATGAATAGTTTAGTTACTTAACAATTACACGATAAAAATATACATATAGTATTGGTCCATAAATGGATCCTGAAAGTCACCATTCATTATACTTATCGGAGCATAACAGTATTGCAGTGAATAAGAGCACTAATGTAGGACAACCAAATATATTTGGACTTAAAATTACAGAATCTCTTACTAAAATCTGAGGACCATACAGTAAATACTTCATTTTCAAAATGTAAATCAATTCTTTTAGACTTGATTGTTCTTTTGTTCCCCCACCAATCATTCTCTGTTCTCGTTCTCTTTTCTTCGATCATCTTAACCTTCTACCACCAGGTATTTCA
Organism: Schistosoma margrebowiei; assembly: GCA_944470205.2. Classification (NCBI taxonomy): domain Eukaryota; kingdom Metazoa; phylum Platyhelminthes; class Trematoda; order Strigeidida; family Schistosomatidae; genus Schistosoma; species Schistosoma margrebowiei. Next base: position 63,583,595 of record OX104028.1, on the reverse strand, counting down.
TTTTCGATGGATTAATATATAACTTATAATTATCGACATCAGTAGTATACACTGTAGTATAACAATTTCATTGATAATGTATTCTAATTCATTTGAATTGTTATTACTTATGAACTTTTATCAAATTTAATAGTAGAAATAAATAAAACAGATTCATTCTGGATTATTATTTTCAAATTGATAAATACTTAAATAAATTAATTTAAAATTTATATATATAAATTAATAATGAAATATATAACTTACACTGATTTTATCTAAGCTAATATTTAAACGACTATGAGCATGTACAAAGAATTGTTTAGTAGATATTGAACAATAAATTTTGATAGTAACAGATCCATTAAAAAAGAATGTTTCTGGTTTGCCTTGATGTAAATGTACTTGAAGTTTTAAATCATAAAAACTTGGTATTACTGTATATGGTAATCGTACATCTTTCATTGATCGATTTGATAATGATTCAAGTGCTCGTTGTAGTAGATCATCTGTTACATTTTCTAAATAAATTCAAAAATAAAATAATACAACTTACAAATAAATTTTGTAATGTCTTTTTACTGTTTAACTTAATGAAACTTGACAATTATGAGAAAGTGTAGTATTTATGAATCTTAAATAAAACATTTAACGATCTATTTCGACCATGTATAATACCAAATCAACGTTTAAGAGTTTACAGTTTAAGATTTCTCTAAGTTAAAAAGTTATTATTGAAATGATTATTATTATTATTCTTTTAAAACTCAATTGATTGTTAATTTTCAAATTTAGCTAGCACTCTGAAATCATTATTCTACTGCAGTTCCTCGAATTCTCAGTAACTATTTAAAGAAATAAAAAGTAGTATAAATAGATTCATATGTATAGACTGTATTTAATGAATGTCCATTTTAAGTCATCCAACTATCAGGATTCAGATGCTATTTATTCTCCCTATAACATATAATCGGTTAGAATTTTAGTCTTTGTTGGAGTTAACTTTAAATAATATATCTAAATATATAATACTCTTCAGTAAATGAAAATAAATGGAATCAAAGGATAAAGCGTGTATTTCAACTAGAATGACTGTTAAATTCATTATCGAACTAACAATTACAAAGAAATAATGTTCATAGATGATTGAATTGTATCAAAATAAACAAATAGAAACGTACAAAGCTAAATTCACTACTTATATAAAATATAGCAAAACCATTCACCGATCATGTCAGGTTTAATACTCAATTATGAAATTTATTATACTTTATACAAAACAAGACAATCTATAATCTTTCTGTCTTGTGATTATGTTTTATCTCCACTTTTTTTAAAATGCAGTTCCATATTTTATTCTATTATGATGGTAATTTTATTAAATATGTGTCTACTAAGTCTTTTATCACCATCTGAGCGTCATCAGTTCTACAACAGTTTAAAGTATGAAATATTTGAAGAAAAAAACAAATACTTTTTACTCTTTTAATTATTCCTAGGAATAGTAAGGTCTAACACCAAACAAGTCCATCTTTACAACCCTGATCCGATTGGTTTGAATTATTTTTTTCTGGTTAGCGTTTTTTTAGCGAGTTAGTTTTCTACGAGATGGGGTCGCTAATCCTATGCACAATCCTCCACCTTTATCCTGTCTTGGAACCGGCAGTAGACCGAGAGGGACTTCAGGCGGAGTATAAAAATTGATTGCACCTTAATAATTTTTAATAAAATAATATATTGTTTATTTTCATGTTATCAAGTACCTTAAAAAGAAACTATATTTAATGTTCAATCATTTGAAATTATCAGTCAGACCTTCGTTGTGATACAGATGAAGATAATACATCTAGTTAGCTTTATGCTCTCAATCTAAAGTGAGAGAACTATTTTAGTTTAATCATATACTGTATTGTTGTTGCTTATTTTCAGAATTTTCTTATATTAGGAAGAATTTTCAGTATAATTTTGTTAATCATTACAATGATTGACTGTTATTATTTACTAATATCGGTTAAATACAATCTAACCTGAAATAAACATCAATCATGTGGTTTTAAGCTTTGTTTTTTATTTTACTGATTCTCTGATTCTTGTATACAACTTGCCCACTTATTAATGTTGTTACTGAGGTCAAGGCAGAAAGTAACTATGTTTATATTTGTCAAACAAATAAACAAACACATTGAGAGAGAAGCAAACATTAACTAGAAAAACAGAGGAACATTTTAAATTTACTAGTATTTGTTTTGACAAACGATGTTACTTGTACTAGACTAAAATCACACAATGTAAAGCAAATTTAGGTAATTCAAAATAAACCTATCATAAGCTACAGTAGTTTTAGCCACAACGCTCAATAACGTTTCTCCTGATTGTGGTTCATACACACATATTGACAAGTGAAATTCTCATTTAAATATTGTGGATAACATATTGAAGTTGTTGCGATCTCTAATCTGGACTAATCGACTGTGAAGTTTTCATTGCCCTTTTGAACAACATCACAGAAACTCAAACAGCCTCATCAAGAGCTATAAATATTCTTTACCGTCTTAAAATGACAGATTATCACTAATCAAGTTAACTTAGTCTTACTAGTATTAAAGTATCTTTAAATAATGATTCTTTTGTAGGAAGCCACATCTTAAAATATATTGACTCAGCAGTCTCTTAAACGTCTTATACACTTTGGCTTCAAGAGGTATTTTCATGAGTTCTAGTAAGAAGCACTGACCAGTGGAGTTCAACCAGATCTGTTGTGAGATAATAAATTACTGAAGACAATAGTGAATGTGTTACTCAATTTGGTGGATCAGTTGAAGTTAGACAACACCGTTGGATACTGGCTCAATGGTCTACACGTTAAATGTTCGCGCGGAAGACTGATATGTCCTGGGTTCGAATCTCGTGAGGTGGGATCGTGGATGCACATTGCTAAGGAGTCCCACACCAGGACAAAACGGCCTTGGACTGTATCCAAGTTTTCCACAGTGGTCTAGTTTCAATGAACTCATGAATTCAACAATTAAAATTTCTTTTTAAATTTAATAAAATTATTTCGAATTTACAACTTTATTTATTTATCAAGGTCATGCAAAATATAACTAATTTTTATGCATAATTAAACCTTTAATTAAATTTTATAATTCCGAAAATAAAACAAAAAAAAACTTTTTTTTAAAAAAATTATAATTAATGAATAAAAAAAAAGGGACAAAATAATAGAAAGTTCACAGGTTAATCAACAAAATCAAGATAATAACATAGTTTATATAAACCAATTGATAATTAGTTTAACATTGGTTACTAATTTATCTTTTTGTGTGTGTGTGTGTGTGGATATTTGAGGTCAAGTGATTTTGAGTAAACCAAAAGAAAAAAAAAACAAAAAAAATTACACAGACTGAAATGTAGATAAACTTGGATAATTAAAGTTTCTAAGAAAAGAAAAATTAATTCTTTAAGCAAAAGAATAAATTAAGTTAAAAAAATATACAAAATTGTGACAATTTTTTTAAAAATAATAAAAAAAAATATATAAAAATAAAGAAAATATCATCTTTTGCCATAATTATTTTTAATTATTATGTATGATTATCAGAAGGAAGTTTTTGTGGAGATTGTAGCAATTTCACTAGTTGAAATCATGAGTCAATTGAAGCTAGGTCACCATGAAAAACATGGAAGCAGAACAAGGCCGTTTTGTCCTGGTGTGGGACTCCTCAGCAGTGCGTATCCACGATCCCACCTCACGAGATTCGAACCCAGGATATATCAGTCTCCCGCGCGAACACTTAACGTCTAGACCATTGAGCCAGTATCCAATGGTGTTGTCTAACTTCAACTAATCCACGAAATTGAGTGACATATTCACTATTGTCTTCAGTAATTTATTATCTCACAACAGATCTGGTTGAACTCCACTGGTCAGTGCTTCTTACTGGAACTCTTGAAAATACCTCTTGAATCCAGTCACTACTGAGTATATGTTGATTATTATCAGAAGGGGTTATTAGTTTTATTTATCTTTAAAAAAAATTATTATAAGAAAGAAGATTTTATGGAGATTTTAGTAAGTTCAATAGTTGGATTCATGAGTTGATTAAAGCTAGATCGCTATGGAAAACTTGGAAACATTGGATGGTTGTTTCGTTTTTGTTTGGAACACCTCAGAATTGTGCATAAACGACCTTACCTGTCGGACTCGAACTCAAGACTTTTGATCTTACGCGTGAATGTCTAAACTTTGGATCAATGCTTCTAGGTTTTCCAATGGTGTTTCAGCTTACATCAATTAATGAATTTAACTATTAATTTTTTAATAATTGTTTTCACTTGAAAAGATCTTGCGAAATTAATTTGAGTAGAATAAGTTCACATATATATTCCCTTTTACTATTTTAACATATATAGAAACGAATAATGATTTGAAAACCTATACCAAATCATTGTACATTTTATCTCTGTTTAAATGATAATTTTATCCAAGTAATGTCTAAATATGTTTCAGTAACAATCTAAAATGAAAATATGGCGTGAAAGTTTTGAATAAGCCTGATACTTCAAATAAAATTAATAATATACTCTGTTAATAGAGAACTACCAATGAAATTTTCATTTTTAATTTACGTAATACTAAATTGTATTGTACATTGTTACATATATATAAAAATGAGTCAATACATTATAAGCTTTGATTATAATATTTTACAACCAGCTAGAATTTGTGAAGTTTTGATGTTTGTAAAGCAACAATATTAAGTTTTTACTTGAAGAAACTAAGTAACACATTGATAACATAATCTTTAGTAAGATTATAGCAAGTATTTAATTGCCCTTCCGTTTCTCATGAATACTATTATGATTTCTGGTTTAGACAATTTACAAGTTGTTAAATGTACATTCCCTATTGGTCGATATTTACTTCACTTGTTTAATATTGTGTAAATGTTGTTTTCTATTTTTATGGTACGATCTGGTATGTTTGGTTATTATATAAATAGAGTATGTCTGAAATACAATGATTCATATCTCAGAGGCTGTGACTTTCGTCCTGGACTCAACTGGCTGGGGTAGACAGGGAAGCAGGGTTAATCGGGACTCTAGGTCGTCCGTACGTTTTTACGTGTCACATTAATCCGATCGATGTAAAACGCTGCTTATTAAAACCTGCAGTCACACCCGTTACAACAAAATCATACTTTAAAAAGTCCGTATTTATTAAATATGAATATAAATCAACAAAATATCCCTCGCCAACTACGATTAGGTTATAACTTGACTGAAAAAAAACATTAACATTTTATGTTTCTGAAAATAATGCAAGATATTTGAAATCGTCGCAATGTTATGAACTCTTTATTTAATCATACTAACTCGTAACTTATCCGACCAAAAGTGTATAATCAAAAACACATAATACCTAAGTAAAATACTTATCTAAAATTGAAATTATTGACACATCGTTAAAGCAATCTTATTTAAAAAATAAACTTCTTTATAGAAAGAGATTAATTCCTTGAAAAATCTTGAATCATATTGCCAGGCGAAATGTTGAATGTACTTCATACTCATTCAATAAGATTTTTACAAATACATTCTTCCTCTTTAATGTCTCACAGAATAATAAGGTTAAACATTAAAACCCTTAGTTTGTAGCCGTGAGTACCTTGTGAGTAGACTGTTAAACTAGCTCAAATACTCACTATTCAAGTATAGAAATGAACCTACGATTTAAAATGATGTAAAAGTTCTTTATCTTAATTGTAAATATGTAGTGTAAACGACAGATTCAAGATACTACATTTTGCCTACATCAACCTTTAAATGAATCCAGTATTAAATGTTTTATGAATTAAATTATAAGAATTTTGTTTCCTACCCTCATAGAATTGAATCAAGGAACAGTTAAATTTGGATAAAAGATAAAGTTACTACTGTGATCTTCAGACTCCTTGCAAAATATTGTCCGATTATTAATTTAATAGATGTTAGTTTTGTTTTAAAAAAATGTTACTCTTGTTTCAAATAATCGAAATGAGTTCCATTTCCGTAAACATTATATTTCATTTGTCGTTTTCAAAAGGTGAAATATGTTCAATAACTTACTATACCGATAAAGTACTTGTTATCAGTACGATGTATTGCTCTGGAAACTTTGTAACCTAAAATTCTATCAATAATACAAAATTTAATAATTCTGTTTCTAACTATGCTATATGTTGCCAGAATAAAACATATCGCATAATGTTGTGATTTTCGATAGCTAACCCAGTTTTTAGTAGTATATGGATAATTAATTTTTCTAATCCATATATCACAAAATTTAGCTACTGACAAAAAGTCTAACAGTTTCTTTAATTCAATTGATGTTCACATAATAGAAATTAGGTCATCTATAGTGTCATTATAGTCAAAAATATGATATGTATAAATTGTACTGCTAAATAAAAGGGATTGAAATAATTTATATTTCCATTAGAAAAACTGGCGAAACTCTAATTTAAGGACGAGCCTATCAGAGGCGTTTTAGAGATTTCAAGGTTACGGCGTCAACTTCAGTCCTTTATGCTAACGTACGTTCGGTTCACAGGGAAATTTTTACGAAACGTGATAACTGAGCAGCTATAACAAATAAAACGGTCAAACTATAATTTGTGGACGAATCAATAAGGTATAAGATAAAAGATCTCGGATCTTAACGCGAAAGCCTTTCATCCACTTGACTAAATAAATTTCTGGAATTATAGATGATGTCAGTTCATGATGAAAACCCCACATATAATTCCTAAGTAAGACAAATTACGACAATTATTGTGAACTGGATAATAACAGCACCAGTAACACTGGCTGAAGCCAGGTCCTACAATATATTCGGATGTTTGGAGAACGTACAGACTCCTACATAGGCTTATTTACGTGCATCGTGTCGTTATCCACAAGCAGCATTTTGTGCACTCAACAACCGGAGTGCACATAAACAATATTGAGACTATGTGGTCGAAGCTGAAAGAGTTTTTGAGACTTTATCATGACTCCAGAGGCCGAATATTCTGTAGCTGTATGGATGTTTTCCCCTACGATTTTACAACCGCTGAACTTGTTTCTAACCTTAAAAAGTTTTGAACCACGTGTAAGAAGTGCATCCACTTTATTCCCTTGGTTTTGTATAACATCTTTTTACTCTATACAGACTATTTGATAATATTTCTCAAGACCACTTAAAATTCGTTCAAAGGCCGTCCATAAATTAAATTCCCGCCGAAAAACTAAACATTTCATAAAAATCAAATGTATAAGCAATAAAAGTGGAACATGAAATCAGCTGTTTGTTTAGGCTTATTAAACTTTATTACAATTATTTTTTATGGTAATCATTCATGCAGTTTGCATGTAATTACACCCATCTTTAAGTTATAATATATTTTAATAGATTACCAATAATACACTTATTTATTAATTTTTATTTGAGTAATAGAATTGATAACTTACTTACTTACGCCTGTTACTCCTGATGGAGCATAGGTCGCTAATTGGTTTATTTTTGTAAAACTCAATTGAAGTTTATTTCGAGATGAAAAATTAAGTAATATAGTGAATAAGAAATAAACTTTATAATAAACTCATTTGAATTCACTTTCCATGTAAACTCTGAAAACAATACACTGCATTTTAGTACTGAAAACATGATAAACAACTGTACCTGTCTAGTTCATTATGAAATTCACAATGATTTCAATCATTAAAAGATTTGTATTGTTCGAACTTGGATAAGACTGTACAACTAATTAAATCTTGTTTCATAACTTTCATCAACTTACATAATCGGTTAAATTCATTTTAATGGTAAACTAGCAAATGTTCTAAGATTTAATGAAATAAAAAGGATTAGGTTGACAAGAATATACTTGATGATACATATATATACGACAAACAATGTCGTAGTAAAAACATTTCTCAGATTGAACTCATGAGTCAGTTGAAGCTAGACCACCATTGAAAACCTGGAAGCACTGGACGGCCGTTTCGTCCTAGTATGGGACTCCTCAGCAGTGCGCATCCACGATCCCGCACCACGCAGAGCTCGAACCCAGGACCTACTGGCTTCGCGCGCGAGCACTTAACCACTAGACCACTGAGCCGGCATACAACGGTGTTAATGTTTAACTTCAATCAATCCGCGAAGTTGCGCCACCGTATACCATTGTCTTCAGTGAGTTCCTATCTCACAACAGACCTGGTTGAACTCCACTGGTAACGGCTTCTCACTAGAACTTCGGGAGTTTTTCCTGAAGTCAGTCACTAGTGAGCAGTTGATCATTATCAGAATGGGTTTTGTGGAGATTTTAGAAATTTCACAGATTGAATTCATGAGTCAGTTTTTAATGGTGGTCTAGCATCAACTGGCTCATGAGTTCAATCTGTGAAATTTATAAAATCTCCACAAAACCCATTCTGAAAAACATTTCTGTTTTACAATCATCCTAAATGTGATTTATTAAATCTAATCAATAATTTCAGAAATTGTTCAGAAATGGTAAAAACAAGAAAACTGCTTTGCTCACCTGAAGTACAAATTTCATCAAGCTCATTACATTTTAAATGATTGATTTCAGCATCTAAATAAAACAAAGAGTAAAATAAATGGGAATATGATGTAAACTATAGATCAATATAAAACGTTTGATTTACCTTCTTCAGAACAAAATAATTATGTAAGTTGTTGAAATGAAAGCGCATAAAGTTTCAAGCACACATGATGAAATTGACATATCACTCAGGGTATCAAGTTTATTCATTTGGTCTATACATTAAACTTGAAACTAGAAAAACCTTTCATTGTATAAAATATAAATAGAACTATTTATAATATTTCTTAAAGAAACAATTTACAAAGTTGTAGAATCCACTTGGATAATGGTGAAGATGGATGGTGGTTGGCAATGCAAATCAGGGCACGTATTTCGTCCTAGCTGGGACTCGTCAGGTAGATTTACATGCATCCAAGAGTTGATGTTTACTCCAGGACTCAAACCCAGTACCATTCGAATCAAACGCTTTTGCATTATCTTCTTAGCTACTGAGTCTTGACAGCCACTTGCATGTGCAATGGGGTAACGTTTCCTTTCATTTTTTTCAGAAAATAATAAATGGAGAATTTCAAATTGAATAGTGAAACAAATCTCGAAATCATTTAAAAGCTGGTCTTAGATAAGTATGAACACTAACTTCAAAAAACTAAGTGACTTCCTTCAATTACAGACTTTAGTAAATCTCATTTTCTATCTCGAGAATAACTCCAAGAGAATGTCCTGAAATTTCAGTGAGTAGCCGACAACAATGATGAAAATGTATTTAACAGAAATGAGAGATGTCAATGGCGAAATCTTTAATGATCGCACAATATCACAAACAGGCTGAATTGAGAAAAGTCAATGGATGGATTTTTACTTGATAGTTCAAATGTATCATCCTAAAAAATGAAAATCTTACAGTTTTGTATTCGATTTCTTGTAAAATATTTGATGAACAATACCAAGAAGCTTTGCACAAGAAAAAAAAACAGTTTGTTATCGGTCTCTAGATAATGTTTCTCTTGAAAAAGGGTCATACAATCAGTAAACTTTATTACATTTAACGACATTTTATACATAATTGATAATGTTTGCTAATCACCATTTTGTGTATCTATGATAATCATGAATAATTCCCAGACATCATAAATCCTTAGAAATTCGTTTAGCAAATATTTTTCGATAAAATCAATATTTTTTGTTAAAAAATTAAACTTAACCTATAAAAACTAGATAAATAATTCAATTATAAAAGTTCTCCTATATTCCATTAACCTTCATGATAACTTTGTACTATTCTTTTTCAGTTCACTTAATTTGAATTTTGATCGTTTTCTAATTTATTTTTTTAAGACTTAAGCTTAATCTACAAGATCTATTTACTTTAAGCAAACAATTATTATTTACTGTTCTTTTTTTATGAAACTCTTTGATCAGTATTTGAATGTATTATAATCAGTTAGTGTTTTCCTTATAAGAGTAGAATCAAATTTTTTGGAATTACGGGTCAATTAAAAGTAGACCAGCGTTGAAAACTTGGAAGCACTGGACGGCCATTCCGTCCTAGTATAGGACTCCTGAGCAGTGTGCATCCACGGTTTAAATCGGATTCGGGCGCGAGACCGATAGGTCCTGGGTTCAAATCTTGCGAGCAGCAGTCCCATACTAGGAAGAAACGGCTGTCCAGTGCTCTCAGGTTTTCTATGGTGATCTAGTTTTAGTTGACTCATGATTTCAATTATTAAATTATTATAATCTCCACAAAACCCCCTTTTCGATAAGAATCAGATTTAATAAAAAATTAAATTGGAAAAAAGTCATCTACTTGAATAATTAACAAGAATTTTTATCAAGTAAATTTCGCATCATTGATGAACACAGTGGAACTGATGAAGATATGAATGCGCGGATCGGCAAAGCAAGAGCAGCATATCTATAACTGAAGGACATCTGGAACTCAAAACAACTGTCAACCAACACCGAATTCAGAATTCTCAATACAAATGTCAAGACAGTTCTCCTGTTTGGGGCAGAAACCTGAAGAACTACCACAATCATCATCCAGAAGATACAAGTGTTTATTAACAGTTGTCTACGCAAAATACTTCGAATCCGTTGGCCGAACACTATCAGCGACAACCTACTATGGGAGAGAACAAACCAGATAGCAGTGGAGGGAGAAATCAGGTAGAAGCTCTAGGAGTGGATATGACACATATTGAGGAAAGTACCCAACTGCGTCACAAGGTAAGCCCTCCCATGAAATCCTGAAGGTCAAAGGAGGAGAGGAAGACCAAAGGACACAATACGCTAAAAAATAGAGACAGGCATGAGAAGAATGAACAAAAATTGGACAGAACTGGGAAGGAAGGCCGAGAACAGAGTTGGTTGGAGAATGCTGGTCGGTGATCTATTCTTTATTGTGAGTAACAGGGGTAAGTAAGTACTTAAAAGTAGCGTCAGGTACTAGGTTAAGCTCATATTGACTTATTCTACCTTCTGGATAAGGCCAATTTATTCACCTTACTTGAATCACATTTTGGCCTAGTTAGTTATTTACTTATCACTCTTGAGTTTTTTTATGAGTGTTTTTGTGTACATTTCGTTTCCTATTTATCACATGTCTGTAGCTTATTTCTATGTGACTGTAAATATCGGTTAACACTCGGGTAAATGGAATCAGCTCACATGCCTTCTCCATTGAGCATCATTTCGCTTCGCTCTCTTCTCTTTGCTTCATCCCTCCAATTGTCTGTCTAGATCAATGAGTGTACAAAATATTTGACTTAATTCTGTTGTTAGTATTATACAAGGATTGACGATATGTATATTTCAATAGCAACCATTCGTACAATCCAATCACTGTTAACACTATCTTTTAATGTTTTATCAATCTTCTTTAAATTATTAATTATTATTACATTGTGAATTAATTCCTCGACTTTTTCATACTCATCAAATGAATAATCATCGTTCATATATGTGACTTCATCTTACACAGTATTTAACTTCACGTTCATCACACAAATCTCTTTAGATGAGTGGAGTTTTCAAACATTTTGTTATGTAATACACCTTCCTTTTTTTTTACTAGACTACATTATTTGTGAAATTACTGTAAATGTAATTGTTTGGCTTGTTTTATCTTTAACTCTTCATTAATTAGATAATAAGTTACTTTCGTTAATTAAATATAAATATATATTGTTTAACATAAAAATTATTAGAAGATAATAAATTCAATATTGTTGCTATGGTTTTAAAATACATCTAGATTAAGACTGTCTAGGTCAAAATATTAAACCCAAAAACATCAATAAAGCAATTTAGTTTCAGTAAAAATAAAACCCAAATTTGTGTACCTTAAAATGAATCAACAACTGAATGTTTCAAATGTTTCAATAGATAGTTATCTTGTTTCTGTATTCAGTGAACATCTCTTTCTATGAAATATCTGTATGAACAGTTAGAAATGTCTATCCTATATTATTTATTCATACATTACATTCATAAAGTAAACGTACCATTCTGCTAGAATACTCCTTTATTTTTTACTACACTAATGTTTTTTTTTTCTCTGTCACGATTACATATCGATTTCATCAGCTGCTTTAAAAGAAACTTCTTAAAGTCAAGATAAAACTACACACTGATACAATCTAAATGTCACAATGTCGGACAAACGTTTAAAAAAGAAACAATCAATTGTTTTTGTTAGTGGTAGTTTATAAAAGATATATCACTACATTTTTGGATATTGTCTTTTTAATAAAGTAATGACCATTCGAATGATTTATAATTAATATGACGTAATAACTACTAATATCAGTTCATAAATAGAAATAATCAAAGTGTTCTACATGTCATATATATATATATATATATATATATATCGAAATTTTATTTTCTTCACTGATATATTGTAGAGTATAAGTAAATGTACTAGCAACGAAATATTCTACATTAAGAAATAAAATTTCTAATTCCCATGCACAAACATAAAATACATTTGACAATTATGCTTTTAATGCGTCATCATATTATGTAAATGATAAATGTCAAAATGACAATAATTTAGATAACCAATATATAGGACAATACGTATACATAATGTAATAAACTGATGAATGACTTATAAGGTTCATAATTCATAATCATTTAGCTTCTAAATTATTTTTAATTATGTTCAGTTTGTATTAAATATTTTGTATAAAATCTCAATTTCTTAAACAAAATGACTCGTTTTCAAGTTTTTACTAATCTTTACTTAGTAACTAACTATAAGTCAATAACTTGGATTCGTGAGTAACTATCCCTCACCCACACTATTTAGATGGTCGTACATATTTTTTTTTAAGAAACTCACAATCGAAACGGTAACTGATATTTGAGATATGAAAGAAAAGTCGTTGAAAATACTAACAGATTTGTTTATCAGTTATTTATTCTTCCTGAGTTACTTTTCGTTAGATAAATCCTTTGATTCTAGTCATTTTTATATTTTTATCTGTACAACTGAAAATTGAATGAAATGTTTAAATGAACAAAACCTAATTCATTAATGTTTTTGCTGAACTGATGATAAATATGTTAGTAAATCTTTACATGTAATTACTTATAGGTTTAGTATTTAATGAGTAATAACCAATGTCATGTTTATCCAGTCTTCAGTGTTAATTGAATTCTATTGATCATGTTGCAATGTGGTCACTGGAATGTATTATATGTTAGTGTTAGGTGGTTGACAGTTGTTAGAAGAAAACACTATACCTATGTTTCGAGTTAGTCGGTAAACGTTATTAGTTATATTTTAACATGACTGACAAAATCCGATTAACAATCAGAACTAGATAAACATGACTTTGGTTATTACTTGGTAACCAATCAATATCAATATATCATTACTACAGGAGGTCAAACTATTCCTTGGATAGCTTATTTGTAAATTCTGGAACTGTAAAACTGAGAGGCGTGGATTCATATAATATGGAAGACACGCTTTCACTCACGTTTACAATGACGCCTTGACAATAATTTCTAAATGACATTTAATCTATGTTCATCCGAACGCCACAAACTGTACAAAACAGAAAATGTGTTTCTATGGTATACTTAGCAGATAGATAATTTAAAGCCATTTTAATAATTAATAATTAAGTGATAAAATTTTACAAATTGTGAATTTCAAGAAGGCCTTCTCCCACAGAGTAATGCCAGATAAAAAACAAAAGCCGTTTGACTATTGCTTCATATTGTAATTCTATCCACGTTTAACCAAATAATCACGATGTCCTTAATAGCAGCTAACTTTAAAACATGCAAAGTTTTATTCAGAAGTTCAAACCATTATTTTTCGACAATGCCTGGACATAACTATTCACCAATGATCTGATTGGTCGGTGGCTATAGAACACCGTAAACCAAATGAAGTACAAAATAAAGGTTATTAATTTCTACCCCAATGGTTTGGAAGTATCAGCCTCATCTTATAACTTGAAAGTCTTGAATTTGTTTCTTATTATAGTCTTAAAATAGCAACATATGAAATCCCCAGTTGATGTCAGTCCATGCTAATAACTTTCTTCATTCTGAAATAATCTCCTCAATTCAACTAACCAAATATAAATAACCAATGTTAAAATGAATCAGTTTTTTAATGATATTTTTTACAGCTATTCATGAGATCTATACTGTTTTAGAGACAAAAATTGTAAACAAATGAAATGAATACAAAAAGAAGTTAGGCATTAAAACATTAAATAAAAGCATTTTTTAAAAACATTAACTTGTGAGCCTAAATAAATCATTTGCTTTCTGTCATTTCTGTAACTCCTTTTTTTTCAATCCATCATTACTAATATACCATCTACTGATGAAGATGTTGATTTAGAAAAGTAGGTTGAAACTTATTGTAACACTGAGTGATTTTTAACTTGATTTAAATGACTTTGTGGTGAATATATCTAACCACTTGATGCTCCTCTATTTAGGATTAATCAAATACTGTTCATTGTTTCCATTATCAGACCTATTCAAAATGATATGTTATATTATAAATTTGTGTTGTTCCCATCCAACTATGATCGACGTCTTCCAGATTCTCATATATAGAATAATGATGGAATTTAACCATTTCATCTAGAATATCTATCATTGAGTAACTATTTGTCTTTTTTGAATGCCATCTGTAATAACGTTCTCTCTCTGAACTGATGATTCTTCAGAAACAGTCTACTAATAAACTGATTGTTTAAAGAAAAATACGCATTGGGCACAAAATTATCAAAAATCTTCCGTAATAATCCAATTGAAACTACTTACACAACTGTGTTACTGTTAAGTTTAAGCGATACAAATACTTTATCACTAATTGAATCCTATAATGAATAGTGACAGTTTATTTGTGAAGGTTTGAATATTCATCTTCATGTTAAAGATTGAAACTGATTAGCCTCTGCTAACAAATATCCATCCTAAATAGTAACAATTTAATCTTATTATTTAGGTACTTTTAAATATTGTGACAAAAGAATTTTCACTTTTAAAAATTTGGATTATTTTATAGGGGAACAAATATGATAATGTTAGTAAACAAATGCACATACAGAAACCCCCAATTGAAAGCGAAAACACAGCTTTTTTACCAATACAAAAATGTGAATGGGTGCTTTTTAGTGTTTCAGAAACAGTATTCTTACCTCGTTTGAACAAATGTTTCGAATGAGATTCTAAATAATGAAGCAAAAGGAAAAACAGTGAAGCCAATTGTCTTTGTTAGACTTAGAACATTATAACTGATGGAAATGTGACAAAACTAAAATGTCATGAATGAGTGAACAACGTAGCATTTCATCTGGATGACATAATGATTTCTCCATATGTTCGAAAATAATCGAACATGAGCCAACATATTCAAATTTATTACTAATGATTTCACGCAACGTGATATGCTAAATGGTGTTTACTATTTTTAAAACTCGCAGAAGGAATAACAAGTTCAAGTTGGTCTTATCGACCTGTTAGTGTATTATACAACCTATTGCATTTAACAGTATCTCGAAAGGAATCTACACAAGATGTGGAACAAATCGGATGTTTCAACGCAATTCTAACAATTTAGTGGTGGAAACTTTTGGTATTTTTCTTTCCTTTGGTAACTTTGATTTGGTTTTATCCCATTAGCCATCCCATCCAACTGATGATTGCTGCTACATAATTGTCTATTTAAGTAGATATTTTTGCTACATTCACAATACTGATGAAGTTTTATGGAGGATGATTTAATTTGTAGATTATGTTTATGACAGACTAATATTCGAGTAAAACTGAAGGTAGAAGAATAATGAACAGCTGTTTCGTCAAAGTATGAGATGAGAACATCGATCTAGACTGCTGAAATTTAAACCAAATACACAGAAAATACTAATGAAGGATGTTTTCGTGTTATGTTCACTTCACTTATACGATAAACGGTAAAGTTGATTAGAAAAAGATATGATAAAATATGTGACTGAAAAACGTGATCCAGTTGGATTTATCCTTATAAAATTCATTAACATATCATCGTGTATTTTAAATCTCTGCGTTTCTCAGAAAATTCTGGGTTCCACAAATAATGATAATGACTTTTTCTTTCAAGCAATTGAAACAAAACATAATAATAAAGCTTATTTTATGAAATTGTGGCTTTTCATAGTATTCAAGAAGACAATGAGAGGATTCGTACCTAAATTATACAGTATCAGGATTTTAATTTAATTATGCGGTGGTGAACCAATGCATGACACTTTGTCCTTTATCCAATTCTAAAAGGTGCTGACAGGTTTGACAGAATCAATAATCCGCTTCTTTTTTTATTTTAATATTTAATTAGCAAATGATAAGATTATCATGGATAACGTAGATAATTTATTAAAATTTACATCAACAGAAAGAAAGATGAAATTTATAAGCAGCAAAGCATTGGGAAAAAATAGAAAACATTAGTGAAGAGAAAGAAAATGTGGATGAAACAAAACTCAAGATTTCGAATAAGATGAAGGACAAATGCAGATCTTTTCAGTGCATTGTATATTGCATCATATGAAACTCTTTCACAAACCACAATTGAGAAGTCTACATCTTTTTTTATGCTTCGTCTAACAGTTATTGTCCTTACCTATTCAAAGATTCCGTCTTACCAGTCACCATTATACGACAAAGTAGGCTATAAATGGGCATATGTACCATCGATGTAAAATCTGTGAAAGTTTATAAAATCACTAAATAATCCACCGTTTCGACCGAAACTTAAATCTAAATATTTTATTACTTATTCGGTAATTTCCCAAATTACTTTTGGTTGAATACTTTTTTCAAATCTTCCAGTTTTACTGTAGTTTCTGAGTAAAAATTATGATTAATCTTGCAACTTATGTCTTTAACGCGAGAGTCGTGAACATATGATATATCTTTCGAGTACTGATTATTTAGTACAACTTGACTAATTACTGCTTAGATTGTGTTTATCTGTATATGCATTATCATAACTCTTTAGTGGCTTTATATCTGACTCCAATTAGATCGTATGCTGATTGTTATGGAAACATACATACCGCCAACTCTCTGATATTATTACCGACTTAAGTCGGTAACTTACTTAAACGTAACTTTAACTCATTTTTAAAACTGTTTGACAATAATATTCACAAAATATACTTAGTAGTATGTCTAGTTATTTAAAATAATATTCCTAATATTTTATAACAAATAAATTATGTAATTTTTTGCATTAGGTTGCGTCATATATGAAATGAGTTTTTATTTCACACAGTTATTCTTAATGATGATCTTATATTAGACAGCAATAACAAGTATTTGGACTTAGAGAATTCATTCCTATATACATGCAATAAATCTTTATACACGTTACATTATAGTTCTACAAGCGTAATTCATGAGAAACAACTATAAAGTAATTCAGTTCAGAGGTAAAAATCACCATAACTATACTTTATAATTATATAGGCCAAATGTATGGAATGATAAAATAAACACAAAAATTCCTAACTTAATCTATCAGAAAGAATGTATGTTAATTATTGTCAGTAATGTAAATAAACCAGTAAAATACATCGAGACATAAGGAAAATACCTATTGTTTATGACAGCAATAATTATGCTGACGATAATAAAGAAATTCTCATACAGAATGGAAGTTTTGATTACCAAAGTAGCAGAAGATCATATTCAGTTGGTATATATTAGGTGAATTTGTTGAGAGTTAAAGGTGAGCTTCAGTCATAAAATCACAGAAACCCGTGAAATATTAAACTGTTATCTGTTCATATTAGATGCATAGTAGTTGGCTAATATCCTCATTATTAAATAACACTATTCATCTGTGAACTTCAGAACAATAATATGCAGCACCGTACCCACCACTTTTTTCCTGAAAGAAAGATGGATCATAGTTCATTAGAATATAAATTTTTAAGCGTAATTTTATATAAAATTACATATATGTTGGAATAGATTTAATACATAGTTGTTAACTTCCAGATCATTTTTTTTTCAAATTTCAGATGCTACTCCTTATAACTATAAACGATATATACCCAGATATTAATTTCAATAACATTGAGTCGAAATGTCTTTCTCAAATGACAAGAGTGTTTGTTAGGTATTTGTTATTGCTATCTATATCTAACACTAATAACATATACATGCTGAATGTCAAAACATGTTTCACCTGTTAAACTAACTTTAATTAACGATAGGACTCATATAAAGAGCCACAGTTCATCCCTGTTCATTTTAATAATGTTAACAAAAATTCCTAGAAATAGATTTGTTTGCAACAACCGACTAAAGGAAAACATAATTTTCAAACTGAGAACTAATAATCATCATTGACAATTAATTAACATAATATCATTAAGACTCTGTTTCATTCAATTATATATATATACTCATGGCCTAAAAGGTCTACAATTCAAGAATCATAAACTCTGAGTTGATGAATTCAAAACTGATTAGTTCCTGTAAGAGTTCGTAAGTTTCACGTTTCTGTGTTTGTTAGTACACATTTTCTGCGATGAATACAAAGATGGAAAATAAAGGAAACCTGCTTCTGTGAGGTCTATCGGTTTCAGTTTCACGTTATCAATATTTACAACTTACTAACCTATCAGTTTGTGACTTCTACTCCATCATTTTTAAATGTTAAGATAGTTAACATCTTTTCAACTTAATAAAAAAATATTACATGATGTTAAAATACAATTTCTTTACTGTAGTTATTTCTCTTTTCTGTATGACAATTTCAACTAAAGGTTTAACCATAAACTCTTCAGTGGCTATCCCAGTGAAGTAGTCTAATTCATCGAAGCTTAAAACACTAACCAATCACCCATGAGTAATCAACATGATCATAGTGTCAATTTTGACGGTCAAAAATCATAAGCCACTGATAATAATGAATGAATTACCAAAGAATAATCTCATAACTGTATGTATTACAAATATATGACATTTTTTTAATACGTAGATAATGTAAATGAACATAGTTCATTCAATCAGATTTAACTGAATTCAACAAAATCACAGTTACAATTTCTTTATCACTACAGAAAATAGTGTGATTTAAAACAAAAAATTTTTTTTGTTTAACTGACCTATTTTTATTTTCGAAAAATAAATAAATAAATAAACGAAATAATTTTAAAAATAAGCACAGATTTTATTTGAAATATAGGTCAACTTCTATGTGAACATGTCCAAATATATACGAAACTATTCAAACATTTTCTCAATACATTATATTAATACTACTAATACTACTAATAATACTACTAATAATAGTAACAGTAATAATAATAATAGTCATAAACAAGAAAATAATCCAATTGTCAACTCATATGTGTTGCAAATTGTAAAAGTTACGTTATATATATATATATATATAAGTTAAGTAATTAAATTAGTAAATGAATTAAATATGATGAATATGACAAAATGTATACAAATTTTGACAGATATATATATGATATAAAATATTGTTAC
Organism: Schistosoma margrebowiei; assembly: GCA_944470205.2. NCBI lineage: Eukaryota > Metazoa > Platyhelminthes > Trematoda > Strigeidida > Schistosomatidae > Schistosoma > Schistosoma margrebowiei. The sequence continues at coordinate 63,564,000 of OX104028.1, read as the reverse complement.
TACAATGATTATCTTGACTGTAAGACTAGTTGAACTAATATTTAACAACATTCATACATTTATATTTATTATATATTAAGACATGTTTTTCAAAATATAAATGTTGACAAGTCAATAATATATAATTGTTCTTTCCCTCTATATATATATCTCTCTCTGTATATGCATATGTCGTGTTCAGTAATGCTTGAATTTACATTAGTAAACAAGTTTTCTAATCATTCAATATGAACTAAATCACTTGTTGACTGAAATTCTAAATATTATCAACCAAGGTTACATTTAATTTTAAAAAAAATACTTTCAGTTACTAATTAATGATAAATATCACAAGGGGTTTTATGGAGATTGTAGTAATGTCAACATTTGAGATCATGAGTCAATTGTAGCTAGACCACCATGGAAAACCTGGAAGCACTGGACGACCGTTTCGTTCTATTGTGGGACTCCTCAGCATATTATGATATAGAACCTTTCTGTTAATTACGTAATAGTTTAACAAATTATTCACTAAGGTAACATAATGAGATGTATTAAATGACCAAATAGTTTATTCAAGGATTAAATGTAAACATTCAGTTATTTTGTAAGAAACTATAACTCTAAAGGAAATATTTTATCGATTAAGTAATTAATGTAGTCAATAAGCTCAATACATATGTTATATATATATTGATCATAACACCGATAATGAGTAATTAAGCATAATAAATCTCTGAATAAGCAATATAAATTATGTTAACTTTTTAGTGGATTATCAAAAACTACTAACAAATAAATTTAAATGATAGAGTTTATGTTAGTTGATCTATTCTATATGAATGATAGTTATCTGATTTATATTTCTATAGATCATTTCAAATTATCATAAATCATTGCAACCTCTATGAAACCTTTCTCTACTGAATTCTATTGATAAAATATTCCTAAAGGATTTCAATTTATTCCATCATTTTTTTTAGTTTAATTGTTTTAATATGATCAATATCAAATAGTACATCGATGAATACTGTAAGGATATAGCTGATCAACTCTATAACAAATCAAATATGTGTATATTGTATCCGAGTTAATGAAAAATTGCAAAGTCAACTTGAGTTAAAACTTTTAAAACACTAAAACATTTTACCTTAAAATCAATCAGTTTCATTTTTGCATTACTGAAATAATGAATCAAATTAAACCATATAAAATAACACAAATGTGATTGTTATGGATATTACTTGAATTGTACAATTTTAGTTATATGAAGTATCATTCAGAAATAACCTTCATAATTATATTGTCTTGATATGTTGATTTAAATTCTATCAATATATATACTACCTCTAGGCTATTAGAAGTAGATTATTTATCAAACAAACATTAAGAAATAAATTACATTATTCTTTTTACATCTGCTTTCATAAATAAGACACAACAGATAAATCAACATACATAACAATATAGATTTTCATTAGATTTTCCCTTGATAACTAATTATTCTCATATATATAAAGAGTTTTTATTTCATAATATTCATCTAGCTTGAAATCAATACATACATCTATGATATTAAGGTATATTAGTCAAAGTAAAGGGAACTCTGGGAATAAAAATTGGCTTTTCAGAACATAAGATTATCCAAAAAGAAAAAAAACACAAATAATTAAATTATTTGTAGAAAAATAATTAAACTCAGAGAAATGAAAGAGAAGAAAAACAAAACAAGAATTAAATGAAAACTGTTACGAAACAAAAAGTGAAATAACAATTTCACTTGTCATCCTTACGAATGATACTAACTGTTTCACTTTGTTGAAATATCATTTATGTGCATTGTTGTTATCATTTACATCAACTTCATTGACTACGAAAAAGCATTTGATAACGTGAACAGGACAACACTAAGGAAGCTTCTTCGATACTACGCCATACCTCAGAAGATAGTCAATAACAAACAGAATTCCTATGATAGATTAAACTGTGAAATCGTGCATGGGGAACAGATCAATGACTCGTTCGAAGTACAGACCGGTGTCAGTTAAGGTTGCTTACTCTCATCTTTTCTTTTTCTCCTGGTGATCTACTGGATCATGAAGACTTCAATTTCTGATAGGAAACATGGGATATAGTGGACAGATAGGATGAAGTTGGACGATATAGACTTCGCAAATGATCTGCCCCGGCTTTCGCAGACGCAACAACAAATGCAGGAGAAAACGAACAGTGTAGCAGCAGCATCAGCAGCAGTAGGTCTCAATATACACAAAGGGAAAAGTAAGATTCTCCAATACGAAACAACAGTCCAATCATAATTGACGAAGACAATTTGGAAGATGTAAAAACCTTTACATATTTGGGCAGCATCATTGATGAACAGGGTGGATCTGATGCAGATATGAAACTGCCGGTTGGAAAAGCAAGAGCAGCATATTTACAACTGAGGAACATCTGGAACTCAAAACAACCGTCAACCAACACCAAGGTCAGGATTCGCAATACAAATGTCAAGATAGTTCTATTGCATGAAGCGGAAACTGGAAAAACTACCACAACCATCGTACAGAAGATACAAGTGCTTATCTGTTGGCCAGACACTATCAGCAACAACGTAGTGTGGGAGAGAACAAACCAGATGGCAGTGGAGGAAGAAATCAGGAAGAAGCGCTGGAAGTGGATAGGACACACATTGAGGAAAGCACCAAACTGCGTCACAAGGTAAGTCCTCATATGGAATCCTGAAGGTCAAAGGAGGAGAGGAAGACCAAAGAACACATTACGCCGGGAAATGGAGATAGACATGAGAAAAATGAACAAGAATTGGATGGAACTAGAAAAGAAATCCCTGGATAGAGTGAGTTGGAGAATGCTGGTCGGCGGTCTATGTTCCATTAAGAGTGACAGGCGTAAGTAAGTAAGTAAGTGAGTAAGTTGTTATCATTACATGGTTTGTTTTTATTAATGAAAGCAGAAGAGAGATAACAATTCTGATCACTATTAAAGTATTTCGCAGAGGTCATAGACAAATATACCCAATTAAATTTACACACAATCTAGAAGTATAAAATTCTATAAGATGATCCCTTTTATATGTAAGAATATTTCTTGTAAGTAAATATATATACACAATTATGAATCTTAAGTTTTGATATAAAGTCGAATTACTATTCGAGTCAACTGTGAATTCACTCAGATCTGTAAAGTAAATAGATCTATTCAAATTAATTGTAGATGAATGGTTTGTTTAATCAAGACGAAGATTACTCTTTTTGTCAAAAACAAATATCCTGGGTTCGAATGTCGTGGGGCGCGGGGTCGTGGATGCGCACTGCTGAGGAGTCCCATGCTATAGTGAAACAGCCATCCAGTGCGTCCAGGTTTTCCATCGTGGTCTAGCTTCAATTGACTCATGATTTCAATCAAAAACGTAACAATCTCCACAACCCCCAAACTGATAATTTTATACATTTATTAAAGTGTTTAAATTCAGTATATCTTAGATAAAGTAAACCTTATATGACTTTCTTAATAAATTGGAAATATTTATAGTTTTTCAACTTATCTTGTCGAATTCTGCTACCTTTATAACATATGTCTTATAAATATGTTGAGATGATAATTAAAAGTCTTTTGAGTATTTTGCATTGATTGACTTTAATTTGATTTGTTCAAAATGATGATACTATCGTGTATTAGCTATTGTTATATCCCGACGAGAATTATGAATGGTAACTCTTGAGAACTATATATGGACCAATAAAATACATATATTTTTATTGTATAACTATTAAATAGCTAAACTATGCATAATCATGTTACTTCTATTATAAGCATAATTTTGACTATTATTATACGACTTGCCGTTCTTGAGTTATGCCCAGTCTATTAATAGCAGTCTCCTACATTCACAGCCACTTTTAGCTAAATCTTGTACAAATGTTGTTTCCTATTTTGTAGTGCTATGTAGTCTTCTTTGTACATAAACCCAGTAGGCTTGAAATGCATGATTCATAATGCAGAGGCTTAGATTGATGTTCTTGAATTAACAGGCAGAGCTAGGTAGAAAGAAGGACCGATAAGGACTCTAGACTGCCCGGACGGGTTTTATGCGTCATTGGTCCGGTCGTTAATTCACTATAACCTAGTTGGCGGTATCATTATGCTATATATTAATGGGGAACAATGCCGCATATAATAAATAATATTTAAGTATTTTTAGTACTATTAGCTAATCGTTAAGTTCTTAATTAAAATACATTATTTCAAAGTGATTTCAAACTATCCCACATAAACTACTGAATATTTACCGATCTAATTGTTATAAGAGTCATTTCATTTACAAGTAAACTTAGTATTACAATAAATATCGTAGATGCTCACTGCTGAATAGTCCCACAATTGGACGAAACGGCTGTTCAGTGCTTCCAGATTTTTCATGGTGATCTAGTTTCAATTAATTCATGATCTCAACTATTAAACTAGTTAAAACCTTGAAACATAACTATTTTCTCAAATTTAATTAGACCTCATCAGTTTTACTTTGTAGTCGAGTCTTATCATACATTATGTAGAGTTATATGTGTCATCATTCTATTTTATTGTTCCATATTCAGTAACAAAATTCTATGAATTCATAATATTCCACGATAAAAAAATTTTTCATTTGCGAAAATACCAAAACGGAATGTGAGAATATAAGTAGAAAGTCCATTGTATTAGTGCTTTCTGATTCTGACTACTTCAATTAGTTTATAGTTGCAATAAAAACTGTGATTTTATGCTAAAAATGTCTTCCTCAAAACACTGAATTAGTAATTATTATTATTACCATTTTTGTTTTAGAACCATTTTAAGTAAAACTGTCGATTGTATCAAATACCTACACAATTAAAATACTATAATAATTTTTGATCAAGTTTTGTCCTTTGAGCTGGATAGTTTGTTTATGAAACTTTCATCGTCCTTCTGAATGGTATCGTCAGCACAAACTCCAGCTCAGTGAACAAAACTCCATCAAAATCATCCATTTGATCTATAAATCTTCTCCATCTACTAAACTATTAATTATACTCACATAATCTTTTTTCTTCTCTAAATATCATTATTATTACTATCAGTTTCTTTATTAATCTTACAAACATTAAAAAATTAAAAAAAAATATTTAATGAATCCTCAATCAAGATTCATTAGTTCATTATGTAATTGAATCTGATTTGTAAATTACATTAATTCTTTCACTTATCTTACATTCATCTTATCATTTCAATTGACATATAACACTGTACATTACGTAATAATCATTTCAATATTAATAATCTTACTTTATTGACAATCTTAAACTCATATGGTATAATTTTTTGGAAAAAAAAGAATAATTTGAACTACTAACTAATCTGATAGGAATTTGTTGAAAATTATAGTCACCATTCAATTCATTTTATGATTGTTTTATTGAAATGGAAATTTCCTAAGTCAATTTCTGTTTTTTTCTTTAAGAGTACATGATTTAATTATTGAATTATATAAATGATTTACTGTTAAATACGTCAATTATTATTAATGATTAAATATGATAATTAAATTGTAAAATAAGGTGATAGTGCAGTGAACAAGGAAAGGAGTGCGGACAGTCGAATGTATTCGACACACAATTACAGAGCATCTCACCAAAATCTGAAAACCATATTACATACTTACGCCTGTCACTCTTAATGGAACATAGGCCTCAGGCCAGCATTCTCCAACTCACTCTATCCAGGGATTTCTTTTCTAATTCCATCCAATTCTTGTTCATTTTTCTCATGTCTATCTCCAGTTCCCGGCGTAATGCGTTCTTTGGTCTTCTTCTCCTCCTTTGGCCTTCAAGATCCCATGTGAGGGCTTATCTTGCGACGCAGCTTGGTGCTTTCCTCAATGTGTGTCCTATCCACTCCCAGTGCTTCTTCCTGATTTCTTCCTCCACTGCCATCTGGTTTGTTCTCTCCCACAGTAGGTTGTTGCTGATAGTGTCTGGCCAATGGATCCGAAGTATTTTGCGTAGACAACTGTTAATGAACACTTGTATCTTCTGGATGATGGTTGTGGTAGTTTTTCCAGTTTCCGCTTCATGCAATAGAACTATCTTGACATTTGTATTGGAAATCCTGACCTTGGTGTTGATTGAAGGTTGTTTTGAGTTCCAGATGTTCCTCAGTTGGAAATATGCTGCTCTTGCTTTACCGATCCGCGCTTCCACATCTGCATCAGATCCACCATGTTCGTCAATGATGTTATCCAGATATGTAAAGGTTTTTACATCTTCCAAATTGTCTTCGTCAATTGTGATTGGACTGTTGTATGCTGTTTCGTATTGGAGAATCTTACTTTTCCCTTTGTGTATATTGAGACCTACTGCCGCTGATGCTGCTGCTACACTGTTCATTTTCTCCTGCATTTGTTGTTTCGTTTGCGAAAGGAGGGTTAGATCATCTTAGAGGTCTATATCGTCCAACTTCATCCTATCTGTCCACTGTATCCCGTGCTTCCCTTCAGAGAACCATATAGTAAATTGTTAATTTGCAAAATATCAATCCATCATCTCAAACTTGACTTTTTCTTTTGTAAATATCAGTCCATTGTATAAGATTTCATTGTTCTTGCATTTTCGTACCAATTGCGTTCCGTTCCCGTTTTTTCCTTAAAGATCTTCTACTGAAATACATTATATGCTCAAACACCGTTATATGCTACTTATGGGGATATAAGTAACCCACACCACAATAGTAGGTGAGTATTCTTTTTATAATTTTCGCCAATTTAGCTTTCAGGGAAGAAAACTGCTCATGTTTTATCAAATGAGTATCTATACAAGACCAACGATTTGATTCGTACTTTGTTTTAATATAATTAAATTGAAATTTTATAAAGACACATTTAGTTTTATATCAATCCAACCAAACCAACTAATTCTTTCTTTCTGTACTCTATCCTTATATAAAATCTTTGTTTTATATATTACCACCACTAAACTAACTACTTCTATGAATTTGATGTTCATCTTGGTGTGCTAATGCGATGTGGCAACTTGGACCAGTGCACATATGTGCCTAGTCCCGTGTTGTAGCTGACTGACGGACTGATTAATCAAAAAAGGTTTCAGAATTTTTTAAAAAAGCACGATAATTTTCACCAAACATGAGGTTTATTCCTTTATTATATTACATATTATCAGTTGCATTTTACTAAATTTAAAGATCACACTTAATCATAAGCTGAATTTATCATAAGAAATAACAATTTGGATCCACAAAAAAACCGGATATATTTTCTTCGAAAAAAAATTAAAATTTTGCATTATCAATGAAGAAATCTTCCTCAGAACATTCTTAGTTCAATAAAGTATAGTCTGAGTTCAATTTTAGTTAAGAATGAATTTTCATTTTTTTCTTTAGTGGTTTATGTGTTGAGTTGAAACTTGTGGCAAGACTATAATTTATGGACGAACCAATCAGGATTTTGACGCGAAACTCACTCATTCATTCCGCTAAATAGAGTTTTGTCATGATAGCTGATATGAGTTTGTGATGAAGACTCTAGATCTACTTCTTAACGTTAACCATCAATTCGAATTCCTCACACATGTTTATAACCCTCATTTGGTCTTTGTTATAATGTAGACACTCTCAAGGTCAGTCTATCGTCACTTACAAGTCATCCATAAATTATAGTCTCACCGAACTCGTTATTAAGCTTCTGGAATTGGAGAAATATTTATCGCATGGAGCATCAAACGTTCATTTTGTTCTTGTTTCAAATTTATCAATATTGACCATCAAGAATAGTATATAAATTTGATTCAAGCTATAACTTAACATGTTGTGCAATACACCACACATACCATCAGTTAGTCAACTACAACACAGGACTAGGCACATCTATGTGTCGGTTCAAGTTGCCATACCTCATTAACATTGGATTCATAAAAGTAGTTAATTCAGAGGTGATAATATGTAAAAGAAAGATTGTATATAAGGAAATGGTACAGGAAGAAAGAATTAATTCGTACAAACAAAGGTATAAAGAAATTTTAACCTCACGGTTTAAGGGAAGACAAAGATCGTGTATACTTATGCATTTGTGGTCGATTCTGAGCCATGTCACCAAGAGTCTCCAACCATTGGTTACGATAGTCACGTGGACCCCAACCAAGTAGTCTGTATCTACCAACATGGCTCAGATCAAAAGTTAGTGACTTCAAGCCCTGATGTTATGTTTCGGTTTGGTCGCCCCTGACTTTTTTCCAACCATTCCCAAAACTAGTCAGAATTGCGCGTCGTGGTAATCGGTGTTCAGGCATACGTAACACGTGGCCCAACCATCTCAGTCAATGAAGATTCACTACCTTATCAACTGATTTGTCATCATTCCCTAATACCTTGCGTGTAACCTCACTATTACTTACCCGGTGATTCAAGCAGATCCAAGCTATATTTCTAAGACATCTGAGTATCTTCTAATCTTAATGGCCCACGTTTCGCAGCTGCAAAGTAGGATTCAATGTTAAAATTCTAATAAATAGATAGCTATTGGTTCAATTGTCATTTTCATTTAAAAAAGTGTTCTTAATACTGAAAAGCATATGTTAACTGATTAAATTTCATATTTTCTATACAGAATCTATTTTACTTTCAATGAAATTAATGTAATGAAGATATGGAAACAAAAATAATGTTAAGAATCAAATCATTGGTAAATCTATACTGAAATTTTTATACACAAATCACACAATTCAAATTATAACTTTGACTGTTTCTCGAATAAGTTTATTTCAGACGGTTAAATAGGTTAACAACTCACTAGTTTCAAAGGCTTTTCTTTAATATAAATAGTTCTAACATGAATTACATGAATCAGATAGGTCCATAAATACCTATTTTTTTAAAGTAAGCTGATTATTTTACTGTTAGAAGAACATTTGTGTAGGTTTGTAAAAGGGAAGAAATCAAATAGATACTATGTGTAATATGCCCACAAATAAGTCAAATTGAGATAGTGATTTTAACGTATAGACCCTCAATCATGAGAATAGGTTTAAATCAATGTAACATTCATCTTACACAACTAATAAATTGCTCAACTAATAACTTAACAAATCCCTTGATTTGAAACCAAGTGTAGCCTTGCACGAGTTATTTAAAGCTAGACAACCATGGAAAACGTGTAAGCACTCCAACACCGTTTCGCCCTAATGTGGGACTCCTCAGTACTTCACATCCACGATACTGCACCCCCGTCAGATTCAAACACATGATATATCAGTCTCGCGCGAGCCCTCAAACATTAGACCACTGAACCGGCCGGCATCCAACGGTGCCAATGTCTAACTTCAAATAATCCACGAAATTTCCCCACCATACACCATTGTCTTCAGTGAGATGATATCTCACAACATACCTGGTTGAACTCCACTGGTCACTGCTTCTCACTAGAACTCCATGAAATGCCTTTTGAAGTCAACCACTTGTGATCATATGATTATTATCAGGAGGGGTTTCATGGATAATTTAGTAATTTCAATAATTGAAATCATGAGTCAATTGAGTACTTTTATCCATGATCATTATCGATAGAATAGAAATCTATCAACAAAAGCTATCATAATCAATCTAATGGTTACTCAAATATAATATTTATTTCTATAGAATACACAAGTGAAATAAATAAGCTTTCATATACATCCATGAATTAATAACATTCAGATATACAACTACTGGTACAAGATATATAACAAGTTAGATAACTGAAAACAAGAAACTTAAATCTATTCTTTGGAAGAAACACTTATTAGGCTTTTAAGATGGAACAAGATAAATACATTTTAGATTGTCATTAGAAAAAAAATACAAGAAAATCACATAAAAAATAGTAGTATTATGTGGTAAACTTTAAAAGTAAATCAAAATAACTGTCTTAGATGTATAACATCTATTATGCTAGTTTGAATATATTACAGATTCATTTATAACTGATATGCAAATATACAAATAAAAACACAATATCGTTAGTTCAGATACAGTGGAATTCATCTATGTATCTAACTGTCCACTATGAATTATCCATAGTGAATATGACTGTAAAGAAAGAAAATTGATCATTTTGAACAGGTATGATGAAATTCAACGACCTGGCAAGTGGAAACGCTTGATTTTCTGTAGTTACTCTATTATTTAATACTGTCCTTAGGTTGAACGACTAATGTGACACAATGTACTTCTCTAATGCTACTTCAATACTATGTTCAATCTTTCTAAGGGTAGAGTATCATCATGTAAACCAGAAGATTAATCAAGCTACGTACCTTATAACTATATTAGTGGTGAATAAAATATTAGCAGTTATATTGAATGGACTTCACTCAATATAGTGAAAAACTAAGCGATGATAGAAACTATTGGATACTATCTCATTGATTTAAACATATTATACATACGGGGAAGTCTGATATTACTTTAAACCTTGCTTGGGTCGTAACTGTATATTGTTTAGAGGTTTTAAACTAGAAAGAGATGAATGCCTGCTGTTTGCTAGTTTTAAAAATAGTTTATCATCTGATAGAAGCTTTTAAAGCAAATTAACGTCCTTCCAGCCAATCTTCATTTATATCAACATAAACCTTGTTAAAACCTAACTATCTAAAAGAGATTTATTCTTTGAAAGATTATGAAAGTTCAATAAATCAAACAATGAATCGTTCATTATTTAACTGAATGATAAATTGTGAATAACTAACTAATCTAGTTATTCATTCAAAATCTTAGAAGTTACAACAGTACAAGAGTTTTCAGAAGAAAATGCGTTGATACTCAAGTCACTAAGCTGATTAATATAAATCATGTAGTATAAAAGTCACTTTTTTGCTCTAACCGTCATTACATCGTGGCTTGTTTATATCACTAAAGTAAAGAATTCATTACTGGTAAGAAAATTATTATTTATCATCGACATGGCGGAAAGTGATTCACTTATTAGTAAATTAAGTAAAGAGGTGGCTAAATGGTTAAAGCTTTTGGCTTTCAGCCATTAAAACCCAAGTTCAAACCCCGCTTTATTTACTCTAACTTGGCCAAGCGATTAATATCACTTAGTGCGGATCATATCCAAGTAATTAGTGAATGAGTTTATTGTTATTATTATTATATCTCTATTATTATTATCTGACATTAATTAATTAAGCCATTATTGAGATTTTATATTTTTCCCACGCTTATGTAATCATTATTAAAATGAAAACGCTATCATCTATCCAAACACACTAAAATGGTCACTAGCCTGTCCAGATTTATAAATTCGTACCTGTAATTTACAAACTTCAAAACTATTTTTATTATTTATCAATGAAATGACTTACCTAATATACCACTTTTGGAGATGATATTCGTTTGTTTACATAGATCTGTACTAACATTTTAATTATATTATAAATACATTGACCACAAAATGTCTCCTTGGTTTTTTCTCTCAATGATTTTTTTATTGCAAATACCACCATTTCTAATGTAAATGTTTGTAAGAATGAAAAGTTCATACTTATAGGGATAAGATAAAGTAATAAGCTTTACATCTCAAATAATTAGCTGATTATTATCAGTCCGTTAACATTCAAAGTATTGTTCCTATTTTTATTAAAAAAGTCTCTTAGACACAAATAGTATAATGATTCAGGGTTATTTGTTTCTAGGATCCTTTTTTTGATTTATCCAGAAATAACTTGTTTATCAACTATCAATTGTTAAAACAATACAAACGAAATACAATTGGTATCTGCATAAGTTATGATTTTTTTTTCCAATTAACGATACTAAGTAAATGAATAAAATGCACTTTTCATCTACTACCATTGGTAGCTATCCAATACTATTATAATTATAGCTGATATTCATGTAATTCATAATATGTCAACTTGCTGAGCCTAAATACGCTGTTATAAAACTACAAAAATGGAAGCATATTCGATTATTACTCTACTCCTTAATACTTAATACTAATAAATATAAAGTTCATAAAACGTATTCATGTGTTTTGAAACAGTACTGCAAATTATTGACCTAATCAATTGCGCATATTTTTTAGATAATTTTAACTTAAGTATCCATAAAAATGCAGTTGACTAGAAGATTTATAATATCACTTATATTGAGCTTTATATCCCACTAACTGAATAATTCGTTAATTCATCAGATATTTGATTCTTTATCGAATACAATGACCTCGAATAGTAACGCTTAACTTTTAACATAAATGCATCATTTTTTGAAGATATAATAGATCTAAATTTTAATAAAGTTATGTCATTCAGAAGAACGATGAAAGATCCACGACCAAACCACCCAGCTCAGAGAAAAAAGCTCATCTTTAATAAGTAGTCAGCTATTTAAAACTATTCTATTATTGCTAGCTTTTAGATAATTGTATCTACAAAGAACTTCTGTAAACCTATCAACCACATGCAATAACATCACACAAGGAATTATACAGTAAAAAGAACAATAGCTAATCTACCATAGACTGTACATTAAGTGATTTGGTTGATTTCATTAAAGTTCAATTCAAAATCATAATGTAAACTACATATATTTCCCTCCTTAGTGACAAATTTAATCAGTCATTCAAAAGAAGTAGTTAAGCTTAATCTACCAGTTCATACATTAAGATAAATTTAAATGCTATTTTGTAAAGTTTTGGTTCAAACAAATGATCCAGTGAATGTATACTTTTATACTGATTGAATGTAATCATATTATAAAGAACTTGTAAATTGTTAAACACTCAAGATTACGTTTCGAAATAGCCTATTTTTTTAGTTTTGAAACTAAAATAACTTACACTTATATTTTCATTAACTATTTAGATCTTTAGAAGTCATACTTTAAGAGTTTTGTAGTGGTTTATTAAAAACAACAGATTAATCTATTAAGGCATAATATTTTCAACCTGTGTCAGTAATTCTTAATTAAACAAATTATTCTATTTGGAAATTAAAAAAATTACATCCCTTACTTATGCGTTCTACCCCTTCTCGAGGAGCATAGGTCACCTTTTAGCACTCTCCATCTAACCTTGTCCTGGGAAATTTATATACCACTTGATATTAAATTTAAACTGATTATTATATGATGCTAAATTCATCCTCATTTTTCTAAGTTTTATACACGATTCAATTAAAAGTCAATAAGTAGGTAAACATATAAAATGTTCTGGGTTTATATGACCTTATATTTAGACTAATATCAAAATTCAGTAATTACAACTATTTAGGGTAAATCTTTTGTAAAAGGTATTTAAAGAAATATTGATAAAGTATGTTCTTATTTTATGTACAAATGTCTTAACTACTATAAAAATAGTGGTCTATACATATAATCAGTATAAAATAATTTCCGCTTCCTATATATTCTTGGATATAGACAGATAGTTCCTATTTAAACATTAAAATTAAAACACGAATTTTCAGCAAAGGGATCTCTTTTCAACGAATTTATTATCAAGTTGTACAATCGTATATATATGAAAATTTTGTTTTTGTAAAAGTACTAATTCCGTACAGCTTGATAATAAATTCGTTGAAAAGAGATCTCTTCGCTGAAATTCATGTTTTAATTCTTGAATATATTTATATAGTTTCAAATTGACTTATATCACGGTTTTATATTTGTTTGAAGAGCTTTGTATGAGATATAGGATAGGATAATAATGCAGAATTATTTTATGATATCAAAGAAATCCTCACTCATGAATTCTCACACTTTAGAACCTATATATTTGTTGCAAGCATGATACTATCCACCCATTGAGTCAAAATTTAATATTTACTATTTTCTATCCTCATCCAATCTGTAATAAAACAACAGTGTCATATATTTCGTTCAGTCAGTAACTATCTTTTCATTGTTTTAGTGAATATCATAATACTTGTGTACTGATACCTAAAATTCAGTAGTTCTACAAATGATTATCTTTCTTGACATAAATCATCTACAACCCATTACTTCTATTTATCATTTTAACCTATTTTGATTCAAATAATTTTAATCATGAGTATATGAATTATTCTATCAATCAATCAATCAATCCATCCATCAGATGTCCAAATTCATATCTGAAACAAATTTCTCATCATGTATTACTTCTTTATCGATACAACCATATGAATATTTATCTTTTTTTTTTTTCTTTTTTTTTTAAAGAAAAAATAAAGGAATAGAAAATCATTTAATGATATACCATTTCATGATAAGATCAGGTTGCCAGGTATTGATTTTATCAAATACAATAAATGATTGGTCAGAATACATTATAATATAACACAAGTAAAATATTTCGATTATTATGGGATAAATGATTTCTATTAAATAATCTTTTCTTTTTCTTTCTTTTTTGTGGTTAATCCCAAATGAATGATTCATCAGTGAATAGAAAGGAAAAATTAAAGAAGAGAAAATTACATTGTAAGTGAATAACCTTTTTTTTAAAAAAAGCATAAATGTAACTTTATTTTCTCAATTGGTTGGCGTTAGTGTTAATTTTTTTTAGTAAGCGTTTTTCTAGCGAGTTAGTTTTCTACAGGATGGGGTCGTTAACCCTATGCACATCCCTTCTCCTTTATCCGGGCTTGAGACCGGCAGTAGCCCCCTGATGGACACCAGGGGGAGTATGAAAAATGATTGTACCTTAATAATTTTTTAATAAAATCAAATAATTGTCGATGTTTCTAATGTTAAATAAACTTACTATTCGTAAAATATTATATTGTTTATTTTCATGTTATCAAGTACAGTGAAAAGAAACTATATTTAGTGTACAATCATTTGAAATTTTCAGTCAGACCTTCGTTATGATACAGATGAAGATAATACATCTAGTTAGCTTTATGCTCTCTATCTAAAGTGAGTGAACTATTAATTATAAAATTTACAAGAGAATACATGAAGTATTAAAGTAATTATCTAGAGTTTTATGGAAAAAAAGAAGGATAATATATTATCATAAGGGGTTTTGTGGAGATTTTAGTAATTTCAATAGTTGAAATGATAACTCAATTGAAACTAGACCTTCATGGAAAACCTGGAGGCATTCCAAGGCTGTTTCTTCCCAGTATAGTGGTCTAGCTTCAATAATTTAAACTATTGAAATTAATAAATTATCCACAAAACCCCTTCCGACAATAATCATATGATCACTAGTGATTGACTTCAAAAGGCATTTCATGGAGTTCTAGAGAGAAGCAGTGACCAGTGGAGTTCAACCAGATCTGTTGTGAGATATCAACTCACTGAAGACAATGGTGTATGATGGAGAAATTTCGTGGATTATTTGAAGTTAGACATTGGCACCGTTGTATACCGGCCGGTTCAGTGGTCTAATGTTTGAGGGCTCGCGCGAGACTGATATATTGTGTGTTTGAATCTGACGGGGGTGCGGTATCGTGGTTGCGAAGTACTGAAGAGTCCCATATTGGAGTGCTCCCACGTTTTCCATGGTGTTCTAGTTTCAAATGACTCATGATTTCAACCATCAGGATATTATATTATTTCATTGAAAAAACTTATAATTAGTTAACTATTAAAAAGTAAATATTTCATATTGACTGATTTTAGAGAAGAATATGAGATTTTATAATATGAAATTAATGGTTATCAGAAAGGATATAAATCCATAATTGATGTGTTTGTCTGATATAATGATTTTAGCAACTTATTTTGTAAATGATCATATATTTGATTTCGTTGATATATCTTTCTGTTTCGATAGTATTACAAGAAATGACGGTGATTCCGAAGAGTTTTGAAATCATTTCGAATGATTTTTTGAGTATTTGTTATTAATAGTAAAACAATCTGATTGCTACTTTTTCTCGTAGATTTTTCAACCACACTTCGATTTTCTATTCACCTTTAGATAAAGTTTCGTGGGAAGCTATGTCGCTATTCGCTTCAAAAGTTATGATATTCCCAAATTCATTCATATGAGTTACAAATCTTCACCATTTTACCATGAGCTTATACGCCCTAACAGCGTCAAATACATTAAATTATGTACAATATGGTTGGGCATTCACGTTCAAGACCGAAGGTCCTGGGTTCGAATCCCGAGGGTGGGATCGTGAATGCTCACCGCTGAGCAGTCCCATATTAAGACGAGATGGCGATCCAGTGCTTACAGGTTTTCGATAGTGATCTAGCATTGATACATTCATGATATTATTCTAAATTTAACAATCTTCACAATCCTATACAGATTATGTACAATAATCAAATATTCAATTTGATTACATAAGTGTTTATAATAATTGAACGTTAAATATTACCATGTAATGATTCTTAGTGTAAATTATATATAAAACAATAGGAAAACACATTCGCATTTTTTCATTCACTATGAATGATTTGAACTGAAGAATCACTAGTTTTTTTTTCAAATAACAAACTAAACCAATTATACTTCAGATTAGTAAACGAGCAAAACCTATATACACTTCTGACATTTCAGTTTCAACACCTTTAAACATTCTGGTAAATAACACAAAAACAACAAATTCGTAAAAACCAGTCGGACAGAACCTGTTATAATATAATGATGGTCTAATGTTAGAAAATATGTTCACCTTCATGTTTGAAAATACTGAACAGGTCAGACTTTAGAAAAATCAAACCAGACTAATGAATTATGCAATGCTTCCTTATTCACATCTGCTAAATATAAATTCAGCTCAATTTAATAATACACAATAACACATAAATGTTTCACAAAGCACTTGATTAGTAGAACTTTATGTAATTTGTTTAGTCTACTTGAAATTCATATCCTTTTTCCTTTCTTTCTCCCTTTTATTATTCAACAGAAGTAACCTAAAACGTTTTATATCCATTCGGATCATTGAAGATTTATTTCATAATGATTTAAAGAAACCTATTAACTATGATAGAAAATGATTATAAATATGACTTTTATGAACAATATTTTGTTATTAGAAATACAACCAATTGTATTTATTAAATTTCCTTTCAATAATCAAAATTCATTTCATATTGAATATTCTATAATTATACAAATAACGTGAATACACTACAGTAGTTATGTGAATTTAGTTTGACAATGATGAACTATTATTATTATTATGTCAAACGTATTCAATTCACCCTAATGATTAATCATTCCAGAAGTGAATGACTAGTAAATGTTTACTATAATAAACTTTTGTACGCCTACATAGTTTATAAACTGTTTGTAATATTAAAATACAATGACCTATTATATGTAATAATAATAATAAGTGTTTAAACACTTTTCAACAAATGAGACATAAATTTTAGTTCCCACGATTTTATAAATTAATCAGAATATTAATCTGTCATCTTTACTATTACCCTTGGAAACCATGATAAAACCTGAAATGAAATAATGATGAACAAAATATTGATGGGTTTTACTTTTCTATCTTACAAGATTGATCCTTTTTAGGTATAGGTTAAAATGAAATATTCACAAAAATATACCATACAAATAAATAAATAACGACTCCGTCTGGAGCTCCTCTGGGGCTACTACAGGTCCCAAACCCGGATAATGGAGAGAGGTTTGGCATGCCGTTACCGACCTCATCTCGTAGAAAACTAACACGCTAAAAATCGCTAACCAGAAAAAAATTATTCAAATAATTAATTTCACTAATACTAAACTATTTTACCGTTATTACTATTTTATATCAGACAATACATCAGTGTAATTAGATTATCTTAATCTGATAAGAGCGAAGTAGTTGGAGACTTTTTAAAGTATTTTCTCGATACAGTTGATTAAAACAAAAATATTTTCCTATTTCAGTTGATTAATGATAAAATAGTTAAAATTCCATAGAGATATGATGTGATATATGTAAGTTAACATTTCAAAGAAAACTGGTTAAAAGTAGATTGGTAGGTTTAAATTTTCGGCAGTGTTTCCCGCCGTCTTATTTTGAAAATAATCAAATCAATGTTTGTAAATAAGTTTGTATAATAATAAAAGAAGAGAGCAATGGTTCTTTAAAAACGTGAACATATTTCATTCATTCAGTTTGTACAATTTACCTATATTTCCCACTTAAATGAGAGGTATTTCATTAAGTGTCTGCAAACTTTTTATCATCATTAGGATTCAAAAAATTTGTAAATTGTTCTGACGAATAATACTAAAAGTAAGCATAATTGCAGCTAATGAAGTACATTAAAGTAAGATTACTATGTACAAGTATTTATAAACATTTTTTTTGTATACATAATACTCAATGTTCGTTGACCAAATACCATCAGCAACAACCTACTGTGAGAGAGAACAAATCAGTTTCCATTTGATGAGAAAATTAGGAAAGGACATTGGAAGTGGATAATGAGGCAAGCACTAACTTGGAATCCTGAAAAGAATCGGAAAAGACGAAGGTCAAAGAACACACTAAGTTCAGTATTGGAAGCAGACATGAAAACGATGAATAGCAACTGGAAAGGATTGTCCAAGATAGAATTGGTTGGAGAATGCTGGTGAGCGGCCTATACTTCTCCACAAGAGGGAATAGGCGTAAGCTCACTATGTAACCAAAATAATATACACTTGTTTATCTTACTGTGTTGTGAAACTTACATAAAGCTTTTAACCCAGTAGTACTTTGGTTTAGTATAAATGGATATTCGTCATAATGAAACATTCTGATAAACTCCTATTACATTGCTAAGTCGATATGTGTTCCCTTGAGATAACAAATGGCAAAACCTTTTACTAGTTAACACCGAGAAACTGTTGGAACGAACGCACCTTTATTATCTGAAAAAAATTCACTGTTGTCACACGATGGTAATACCTAGATTTTAAGATCCAAAATGCCAACGTTTATGATGCCTGCAGATTGGATGAGTGTTAAACGTCAGTTTGTCGTCGTTCGAGATCAGTGCGTTTAAAAAATAGTTATTTGGAACAAGTAGAGCAATAACCATTCAAGTTATTTTTAATGATATGTATTTATATAGTTAAATAAATAGAATATTTGAAGATTATACAATTTTCACGTTTAAATCACAAAGTGATCTTATCTAGAGCATTATTAAAAAATATAAAAGGACTGAACAGTCATTTTGTCCTAGTATGGGATTGGTTAGCAGTATATATCCACAACGGGATTCGAATCTGAGATCTTGATTTTCGAGCGTGAATATACCAACAGGTTGGTAACTAAAGATATTCATGTCTAACATCAACCAATCCGTAATAATGAATGAACTCTATCTATCGTCTGTGGACAATAACTATTGCACACGCAACACGGGTCAAACTCCACTCGTAATAGCTTCTCACTGGAACTTGAGGAGTACACCTTGAAAGCACATTATCATTGTCATTAGTATATTGGATTTGTGGAAATTGTTCAATGTTTACAGTTTTAAACCATGAACTGAGGAGTATGTTTGATTATACATTGAAGCTTGGAGAATATTTCTACTGGTTGTACGCCAAAGGTCTATTATTAGAATTAAATTATTTACGTAGTGCACGTTAGAAAACAGTAATGGAAACTAGTGTAACTTTCATTTTATATTCATTCCTATTCAATAAAGATCATTGTGCTAGTGTTGATTTTAGTTTACAAGTATGCATGAATTATCTGATATCGTTGAAACTCTATATACGACAAACCATATATACGACATGAAACTTGAAAACTTACAATTTATCATCAGAAATCTAGTAATAGTAAGATTGAAGAAAACATATATCATTGAAACTGATCAATAGAGTTTAAAATAATCACCAGTTGAATAAATAAAAGAACACATATTGACATCACTATTCATTTCATGTTTAGTTCTTTATCTTGGTATTTTTTTTAGTGATTTTATTAATAAATGAGGACTTTGATAATCTTCAATTTTACTACTGAAAAGTATATATTATCGCAATCACTTTTTAAAGAATAAGATAACAGAATATCTCTCAGCAAACAACTTACTAATTTCACATTATATTATTTACTGTCTACTATGACTGTTCAAAAAGGTTGAGTGATAATTCATTCAATGAATTTAATGCCTTAAATGAAAAACTTAAAATGTTTTACTTAATGAAATCATACTCCATTTGTAAATGAAGGGATTATTATAACTCACTATTGATGTGGATAGATCTCAGCAACTTTAAATAATTGAGAATTCACCAATATTAACAATTTTACAGAATAATAAATAAAAACTTTCGTCTAAATTTGATCAAATAATTTCACAGTATTTGGGCGCCGAGTTAATGTGAGACCTTAAAGAGGTAGAATGTATTTGTGAAAACTCAGCGAAAGAATTTGAAACTAAATCCAACGTTTCACCTGGTAATCTGGTCCTTGATAAAGCTTGGACTAGATTGCCAGGCAAAATGTTGGATTTACTTCCAAATTCTTTCGCTGAGATTACACATATACATTCTTCTTCTTTAATATTTAACAGTTTTACAGTGTTTAATCAACGAAAAAAAGAAAAAGAAAATAAATGAAATTAAAGTTTTTTTTTAAAAAAACCACCTAAATATTGATCATTGAAATGAATATAAATTAATCATTATACTAACCTTTAATTGTTTGACATTTATAATATGCATTTGAATAATAAATTGCAATAATTGATGCAATAATTAAAAATAATAATATTAAAATAAGTAATAGAATTAATAAAATAAATAATAATTTAGAAATTCCATTTTTAGTTTGATGAATTTTTGTTGATGATGATGAAGAATTTAATGGGATAATAACAGTATCTAATGCATCACCATCTTGATTATTAGATTTATTTATATTTGTCATTTTCATAGGATCACGTCTTGTATTATTATTATTATTATTGTTATTATTCCTTGACATTAATAAGATAATGTAAACAACTATGAATGTTTATATTTATAACTATTAATTTATATATATATGTAAATATATTTTCAAAGTTTTCACCTTCAAGAGAAAATGAAGTTTTGTTTTCTTTCTTGACTTATTAAAGAGAAAGATTGTTTGTTTGTTTGGTTGGTTGGTTTTTATTTACTTTTTGTTCTCACTTTGTTTTATTAACACAATTTGACTTCACTAATAATGTTCTTGTTTCAATTTATTCAATAATTCCAATAACAATAATTATTATTATTATTATTATTATTCATTTTATTTTAATAAATAGGGATATTTCATTTAAATTGATTGTTTGTTTATTTGATAAACATAATAAGACACATGAATCAATATAAAAATAGATTTGATGATTGTATCTTCTTTTGTAGGACAAAAAAAATTACAGTAGTTATGCTATTTTTAATTAATTAATTAATTATTTAATAATAATAATAATAATTGAAGTAGTTGCCTAATGATAAAATATACATATTGAAATTGTCATAGATCAAAATATTATCTTAATCAAATATTGTATTCATTCTATTTATGATTAATACTATTTAATTGTGATAATTGTTTTGTTTTTTTTATTTATTCAGTAGATATATTTATTTGTCTGAATGATAAAACCATACAATTTGGTTTTATTTATTCACAATTGTAATCATCTAATCAATGAATATCATGACTGTGCTCTGTTTTAATATTTTCCCATTGTAGACAAACAACAGAAGCATAGATACACTCATATATGTATATATATGGAGATAGATAGATAGATATGTATACAAACATGAATTTGCACAAGTACATTTATACAAAAACCTATATGTCAACTTATATATTTATATAATTTAACAAGTAAGTACATAGATACATATATACAATATAGGTGATAAACATGCATTATTTCCATAGGGTTATATAGATTTTGTACCTGTCTCTAGAACAATACAATTAACCACTAAGAGAAATTTTAGAAATTGATGCAACAATTGATAGAATTATAAGTTACTGTTAATAAAATACATGTCTGTATAATGTTGAATATGTTTGTACTACTAATGTTTGTTTAAAATAAATAGTATATCTATGACTATTTTATATTCACTGAATATTACTACTAATATTATTAACATATTAAAAACGATCATTTTATTTTAAAATGAATAATTGATTCTTTTCATTTTTAATACTTGAGATCATAAGTTAATTGAAGCTCGATGACCATCAAAAACTTGGAAGAATTGGATGGCTATTTCATCCTAATGTGGGACTCCTCAGCAGTGCGCATCCACGACCCCGCCTTGCGTGCAAGCGATTAACCACTAGACCATTTCATGATATATTTACAAAGAATTTAATTCATTAATCAAAGTATTACTTCAAATACTTCTTTGAATTAATGAGTTATATTTTTTGGTAAATTCTTTCATAGTTGTGAAACGCAAACAAAAATAAAGCTTGAATTATATATGGAACAATAATATTTTATATGAATATTTGTCAAGATTAGAATGAATAATCTGACAGTCATTAGGCACCGACTATAGAGAAGTCATTATATGTGAAAATTATATTTGAATTAATGTCAACAGTCGAAATTTAAAATAATATTTTCTGATTCAATGATATCTTATATAAAATACTCGGTGATAAATTCAACACTCAACACAATTACAGATTTTTATTTGTAGAACATTTTTTTTATAAAAATGAGTAACTCTTCTAACTATTTAAACAAGTCTCAACAAAAGTTCAATCATAATTAATGTAATATAAAATTATTCTAGATGAAATACAAAAATAATTATAATATGGTGATGACAACCGTTTCCAGATCACTCAACCTATAGCTCTTCTAGAGTTACTGCCCATCCCAAGCCCGGGTAAAGGAGGAGAGTTGAGCATGGGGTTAGCGACCCCAGATAGGATGAATATAAGTGTGACTGAAATACGAAAAGATGCCATCAATTTATTAGAAAGTGTGATGTTAACAAGTATATGTTTTTAAATGTTAGAAATAACTTTTTAAAAATTCACTGAATAAGATATTTTTATAAATGTTTGAAAACTTATTTGTATCAACATAATCATTAACGATCCCGCTCGCGGGATTCAAACTCAGGGCCTTCGATCTCACGCGAGAACTCTTAAACTACTGGACCACTGAGCCGGCATCCATTGGTGATAGTGATCGTGGATGCGCGCTGCTGATGAGTCCCACAATAGACGAAACGTCCGTCCAGTGCTTCCATGTTTCCAAAGATGGTCTAACATCAATCGGTTCATGATCTCAATCAAAAACTTAACAATATCCACAACTCATATACTAGTATTCATCAACATTTATAAGCTGAAATAAATCAAGTTGTTTGTATAAAATGATTTTTCAAAAGCTATTAAGATTGGGATTTACATAAACGCGATTCACCTGTAACATGAACTCATATATTAATGTTTCTTATGTATTCCTTTTAAAAAATATATAAAACTTTTGATATATTGATCATTTTAATAGTTGAGATCATGTGTCAATTGAATCTATGCCATCATGTAAAACCACAAAGTACTGGGCAACTATTTCGTCCTATTGTGGGACTCTTTTACAATACACATCCACGATCCCAACTCACAAGATTCGAATCCAGGAGATTAAAAATTGTTTTATTCACAGTATACAAATACAAAAAGTTATCTTGATTTTTCTTTTATTCTTCTTTTTAATTATTCATTTTATCAATTCAAAATTTGCAAATTATATTTTTTCTTTGTGTGCAAATTTTCAATTTTTATTTTCGTAATGAAAAGGAACGTATTCACTATCTTCCACTGAATAAAACGGCAATTCCTCTTTTTTTAATGAAAGTATATTTACTCAAAAATCTATTCAGAAATCCATTGATGATTATGTTTATATTTTACACAATAGTTTTCACTGTAAAATACACAACTGTTTTTCATAATAATAATAATAATAATAATAATAATAATAATAATAATAATAATAATAATAAAGTAGTATGTGAAATGCTAAAATGACATCTATGGCAGTTTGCTAAACTATCTAAGCTATCTTCTCTTACCATCTATCTAGGTATTTCAACAAGTTATCCGTTTTCTTGTTTGTTTTAATACATCATTATAGCTATTAATCTTATAATGTATTGAGGTGCATTTCTGAAAAGTGTACAACCTTTCGTCGTGCAAATTACAAAAAACCCAATAAAAGATATTGTAGTTGCTGGCAATATATAGCGTAAAAGAATCAATATTATTTAGATGTCGAACGACTGGAATGCAAACTTCTAACTGGTGACCACTCATGATTTACCGTCAGGATCGACCAAGAAGTAAGAAACGGAAACTTGTTGGAATACTTTGTGCTTAGAATTCTATATTGTACTAAGAACATAACACTGAATAAAGCCAATAATAACAATAATATCTGTAATACATGTAATCAGAAAATAAAGAAAATAACTAATATTAATAAATATCAATTAATTAATAGAATGGAATGTCTTAAGTAATCTAATAATAATTAACTTTTTCACTCATTAATATAAACTACAAGGAATTTGACAGTTTTACATTATATAAAATTATAAATGACTGTTAGACTGTTGCTTCAAAAATAAAAATGGAATTATGTAACAATACACAATAGAACTTAATAAAAAGTTGTTAACATGATAACTACATTCCAACAAAACTGATAAAATGTTCATTAGTACTACCTCAAACATTCATTCTGTACATACTAGATCATTTCAATATGCATAAACGTCTAAATAATCGTACACCTATAAAAATCATTGTTTACTCATTGAAGTTTTCAGTATAACTCAACTAAATTATCTTCAAAACTAAAAGTACCTTATGTTGTCACATATGAATACCCTTTTTTCTACAGTTATTTATAAGCTATACTTCTTCGTATGAAGAAAAATACGTTAACGAATTTGTTATTTCAATGTAAAACAACAGTAACTACTAGTATTGTAAACCAAACATAAAAATTTAGATAAAGAAATGAGAAGACAAGATTGATAGTTTCATTATTTGAATTTGTCAAGAGGATCAATCGTTTTAGACTCAAAAAACTTTGCTCGTTAAATTGACATAGTACGTATATAGCATTTCTTAGATTTAGCAATAACGACTGTATAAGAAACTTTAAAACTCTGTTTTTTGAGAAGATTTACAAAAGTGTGTTTCATGAACTGATACGAGTGAAAAGAGACCGTATTAAATTCAAAATTTGTATGGCATTTGTATTCATATAATTACATTGAAATGTTTAGTTCTGTAACAACACATAACCAATAAATTTGATCAGTACCTTTAGTTCACTTATTTAAATCCAAATAGGGTTTCATCAAAGATAAATTTCAGCTGGGTCACGATTGGAAACTAAGCAGTATTAGACATATTTTGATCCCAATTTATAAAACCTTGGTATTGCTTGACCACTACCTTACCACGAATCGAATTAAAGTCTTCCAGACCCCTCAATAAGTTTTTTAGTGCTGAACTGCTAATTTTGAATTCAGTGACCCACATTTCTCATAATTATTTATTAAGATACATATACATTGATACAATGTGGCACTAATATATATATATATATATATATATATATATATATATATATATATATATATATATATATATATATATATATGTCGTCTGGGATACTATCTGAATGCCCGAATCGATCTATCTAGATCAACCCAATTAACAATATGACTCAACTGTCATCCAGTATAATCAGTGATGATGGCAAGCACTAATGGTAACATGTAAGGATTATGTATCATAAATTGAAATAAAAACTACTCAATTCACAACATATTCAAACACTAGTAGACTCAAAAAAAGTGGAATATTTATTTCATTAGTGTATGTACAGTGATATTAGCGATAAGATCTAGATTTATTCATTTCATGTAAATCTCTGACTCAATTACTACATTTACGAGCATATTATAATACATCTCATATGATATAAACTACCGATACATTTAATCCATAACTATTCTATAACAATATTAGTTTCTTTTAATAGGACAATTCACAATTAACAAATAACTATGTGAACATTTTGTTTAAGATTAAACGTTTTATTAAAGATTAAAAGTTTCAATTGGCATGCATTAAAAATAAAATTGAGTTGATTTTTTCCAATAGCTAACCAGTTTAAAGACTAATTGACATTTAACAAATCAATGTTCTTATCTTTATACATAAATACAATGAGGTATATGGATTTGAACTGTACAAGAAATACATTTTACTAGAATATTCATTTTATTGAAGGGAGATTTTTTAAAATATTTTTAATATCAGAAGGGTTTTTGGAGATATTATAGTAATTTCAATGGTTAAGATGATTGTCTTCAGTGAATTACTATCTCACAACAGACCCGGTTGAATGTGTCGTTCAATTTCGTAGATTGATCGAAAATAGACATTAACACCGTTAGATGCCGGCTTAGTGGTCTAAAGGTTAAGCGCTCGCGTGCGAGATTGATAGATCCTAGGTTCAAATCTCGTGAGGCGGGATCATGGGTGAGGACTGCTGAGAAGTTTCATAAAAGAACAAAACAGTCGTCTAATGCTTCCAGGTTTTCCATAATGGTCTGGCTTCAATTGACTCATGGTCTTAACTATTGAAATTATATTTTTATATTGAAACACAATTCCAACTAGTGAGGTAGCTATTCACGTTGGAAAAATAATTACTCACTTGAATAATGCGTTGTTGTTATTGCACTGTTGTGGATGATTTAAAATGTGATGTTAATGACCAGTTGTATTCAAAAGAAAGGTTTATTATAAATGCTGGAGTTTCAAAGAAACTGTCAGTTAATTAACCATATACGTTGCCCAGGAGATAGATTTAATTGTGATCTATTGTTACTTACAATATTCTTTTCTATACTGCCAGGTGAAACAGTGGATTTACTTCGAAATTCATTCGCTGAAATTTCACAAATACATTCTTCCTCTTTAATGTCTCATATTAACTTGGCTCCCAAATACTGTGAAACTATTCGATCAAATTTAGACGAAAGTTCTTATTTACTTTATTATTCCGTTTAACTTATGAACTTTGTCTGACATCATGATAATGAAATTCACGAAATTGGCATCCCATTTATAATTACAATCTATAAGACAAATTATTACATTAGATTTATAACCAAAACTCTTTTGTATACCTAATAAACTACATGGTACAATACTTTCAGCTTTCTTCGGTCCAACAAAAATATTAAAGTTTATCAACTGAGAGCTTGTTTGAAAAAAGCTACCATCTATAATCAAAATCAAAATATACAAAAGATATTTCTTTGAAGAGTATTTGTTACTCAGATTTTTTAATTCATAATCTTTTTATTGTAAAGTTAAACTGTATTACCACAGCACATTTCATTCACCAGTAATAAGTGAGGATGTATTAACCCGGAAGTAGATTATCATTCGCTTTCACTAATTAAATGTGAGTATAGTAGACTGTGTACAACTTCTACTATTTAGGTAACAAGTTACTAGAAAAACGACTACAAAAACGCTTATAAATTTTCTAAATCTAACGCTAAGACTTCACAGCTTTATTTGATAGATTCAGTTTTGAAGACAGTCATTTGTCTTTTTCCCAAATAATAGCTACTACCTTTACGTTTGCATATCGTGATGACCCAAAAGAGTGATGTTCGTTGAAATACTTGTTTCATCTGGTAAAGCCATCTTAATAAGGTCACTTGAAGAAGGTTAAATCTAAAAGCAACAAAGTTAAGGTTGAAAAACTAGTTTGTAAGGCCGATTGTAGTAGCGTACAACGACAGTAAGGTTAATCACTCTTAAAAATGACATCTGCATTGACTGTTCCTTCTCACAACACAAGCGGTTAAAAAAATTTAATATTAATATAGCACTCGTTAACTTAACAACTGAAGTTCCGTCTCTGGTGGTAATGCTTAGGAATAAGAAAATAAATCAAACTAATTTAACTGATACTAATACCTGCTCTACTACTTTGACATCTATCTTGATCATTTCATTTCGCTTTACTGGTGCAGTGTGGTAACCCGGACCGACTTTCATACGATTTAGGTTCTGCACTACTTACAACTGAACTATTCTCTTTGTTAGTAAGTGATATTTAAGAACAAAGTCATCTGCAGATACATTATTAACAGTCGGCAATATTTCAATAAACCCTTGTCGATAATCCTTTGATTATGAGTTAAGAAGTTGAATTCTGAAAGACAGTCAACATTTTGAAAACACTACAACATGGTATCAAATGAATATTCAAAACCCTGTGAAAGATTTCTAACACATTATAAAATTGTTACTAGACATTGAGGCAATACTCGTGGATTAACTAATTGATAGAATTAAATTCAATCAAGAAAATATTCAAAATTACACTACGTAGGTTATCGGTGATAGGGTTTTTCATCAAAACAACATAATGTCATCTGAAAACTATTATATTACATTTTTAAGCTAATTTATTCTAAATTAGATTGAAATTATTGTAAATCAGAAACGTGATCATCAAAACGGGAGTAATAATATTAATGCAATTAATTAACAATGAAATTACTCAACCTTAGATTTCTCTGAATTTCTCATACATGATCTTACTTAGAAGAGTATATTGCTCACAGAAATGATTATCATTTGCTTACTAGTGACTAGCTTTGTGAGGGAATTCTCGGAGTTCTAATAAGAAGTTGCAACCAGTGAAACTAATCCTTGTCGGGTATTTACCTCAGTACAATCGAAGGTGATCGCGCAATTTCGTGGAATGGTTGAGATTAGACATTAACACCGACTAAGTGGTCTAGAGGTTAAGCGTTCGCGCGCAAGACCGAAAGCACTGGCTTCGAATCCCGCGAGCTGGATCGTGGATGCACACTGCTGAGTAGTCCCATACCAGGATGAAACAGTCGTCCAATACTCTCAGGTTTTCAATTATGGTCTAACATCAGTCGGTTCATAATCTTAATCTAAAACAACATTATTATGAGCTGTTTTAAAATGTATAAAAGGATGAATAGTTTTTGTGTCCGACTGTGAACAAATTTGTTTCATCGGAAAAAAAAAAGAAAACAAATCTAATCTTTATTAGATACTTTAAAAGATACCTATTCTAACCTGATTAATTCTGTTATATTTAATTAGACAAACAAATTGAATGTGTAACCTAAAATTGTTTTAATAAATAAATTGTTTTCACTTTTGGAGATTGAATGATTTTGATTGCTTTTCTACAACTACTATTATTATTACACTAGTTATAAGAAAGATTTTCACAGTTAAATGAAATGTCCAATCAAAGATTAATCGATCATTGTTGTTGTCATGAAACGTAGATCAATGTTTCTAAAAGACGAAATATAGAAATTTAGAAGTAGATTATAGGGTCTAGTTATTCTAGTAACATATTATTCTTTGATATCTTGTCATGGATAATGTACATTATATGAAGAATAATACTTCTGTTCAAATGTCTAGTACATGTTTGAATCCGTTGATCATTGCATACATTATAATTGCGTATACTATTGATTAAACTGCACTTCGAAACTATGAGACTAAGTTTTTACTAATTTTGACCATATAAGGATAAGTTATAAAGAATATGATATAAATTAGTATTTGATATTCACGACTATCTTAAATTGTACTTGACGTTTTGTCTATTTCTAGTTATGATTTGTGGTTAGTCGCAAATTGGTGTTCATATCATACTATCTAGTACTGTGTACTGACTGGATTTTATCCACTATTTTTTAATACAACCACCAGCCTAAATGATTTGAAATTAAGGTCTACATTGTTCTTCATTAGGCTCATGAATTTAATTTTGTGTTAGTTAACATCTATCAGTGAGGCGTATATATAGATTTTAGGTAATCGGTACTCGTTGTTGAAGTAGAATCATAGCTATATATATTAAAAACGGTTTCTGACTATTTGTAGGCAAAAGGTGTCAAACGAAGTAGTCATTGATGTGATCAATGCTATGCTGTTTAATTCTTGTTCGTATAAGGTTCCTTTAGTCTACTCTCAAATCCCTTAATCCATTTAAAAGTGATAAACTTACCAGAAATGAAATCAACTGTGTTGATTATTATATGTGTGATGATCTTACTTTAGGATGTGTACTATATTTTGGAAAAGATAAACGACTGTTAGTGTACAAAATCATCCTCATCTAACCATCTTGATCATAACAAATGAAGGGTAAACTTTACATTATTTTATATTTAACTCCAGAAAATAACCTTGAGAAACATTAATACTATTAACAATATGAACAAGAGAAATAATTAAAAAATAACCACAATGATCAAGAACCTTTATGTTTCTAGGCTCGAGCTAACTTTATCCAGTTAGTTATCAACGTCTTGGTTTTATTCTTTACCTTCATAGTGAACCAACCTGTCAATACAAGTTCATTTAATTGTAATCACTAAATTGTACTCAATTTAGAAGTCACAAATATAGATAAAGAAGATAATCTAACTAGATATTTGATATACAAAGCTAATAAGCCTGATAATCTATAGAAATAATCACGGATACATTTAATTTATCATCTTGTTTTCTCTACTATCAATCAAAATACATTCTACTTCATTGAATCATTCAAAAATTTTTTCTTTCTCATTGTATTTGACTTAAAACTATACATAAATAACTTTATATAAGAAAATAATAACATTGTCACATATCATTATTATTTGTAAACAAATTTAGTTCAATTTTATTTTCATTCAATAACTCTCAATTCAGTTTACTAAAGATTCTTTCTAAGAAAGTTAGATTACATATATTAAAAACAAATCTAATTAAAGCTTCTTTCTCATCATGTTTACTTTGTGTTATGTCATTCACGTTTTTTTTTTGTTTTTTGAAAGAAACAATGTTTACTTAAGTAGATAATATATCTCTTTGGGTTTTTATTTATATAACAGTATCTTTCTCTCTTCTTTTTGTTGATTGGTTACTAAGATATATTTTGTACATAAAAACAATATATTGACACTATGAATTCATCTAGAAAATGATAAATAAATTGTATACAAATAATCCAATATTCATTTCCATTTCTTTTCTGATATAGAAAAACTATAAATTCTTTGAATCATCAACATAAACTATACCACAATGATTTAAATTATAATAGTAATGATTGAGTAAATATATGATATATATTGTTTAAGTTTAAACATTGATGTTTTGTTGTTGATTACTAAAAGTGTAGGAAGTAAGCTATTAAAGGATTGTTAAGTTTTTGATTAAGATCATGAACCGACTGATGTTCGACCACCATTGAAAACCTGCAAGCACTAGACGGCCGTTTCGTCCTATTGTGAGATTAATCAACAGTGCGCATCCATAATCCCGCTCGCGGGATTCAGACCCAGGGCCTTCAGTCGCACACGCGAACGCTTAAGTTATAGACCACTGAGTCGGCATCCAATAGTGTTAATGTCTAACCTCAACCAATCTACCACTGTACTGAGGTAGACACCTGTATCTGCCCGACACAGATTAGCTCCACTGGTCACGACTTCGTTTCATTCTTAATTTTATTGTTAGAATGAATATTTAAAAATATTGTGCATTAATTTATGTTCCATTTCCTGTTTTCTGTAATCTAGTTTAATTTTACCATTTTATATTGTACAAGTAGTTATATTATCCAACTTAACCCAACTATTTATGAATTCATAGTATTAATTGATGCGATCCGGCTACTAGTAATAACTAATCGAAATAAGTGTTTAATGTCGATATGTGAAAGAATTAATTCATTACAAATTTCACTTGTTGAGATCATGAGTCAATCGAAGCTAGATCACTATGGAAAGCCTGGAAACACTGGACGGCCGTCTTGCACTATTGTGGGACTCCTCAGCAGTGCGCACCCACGATCCCGATCGCAGGACTCGAACCCAGGTCATTCAGCCTCGCGCGCGAACGCTCAACCTACTGGACCACTGGGCCGGCATTCAATGGTGTTAATATCTAAACTCAACTAATCCATTGCTGAGGAGTCCCACAATAGGACTAAACGGCCATCCAGTGCTTCCAGGTTTTCAATGGTGGTCTAACATCAATCGGTTCATGATCTCAATCAAAACTTGATAATCTCCACAACCCCTAAACTGATAATGACCATCTGCTCACTAATGACTAGCTTCGTGAGAAAATTCTCGGAGTTCTAGTGAGAAACCGTGAATAGTGGAGCTAATCCGTTTCGGGTAGAATCAGGTGTCTACCTCAGTACAATGGAAGATGGTCGCGCGATTTCGGTTCATGATCTAAATCAAAAAAATAATAAATTTCAAGTTTCTTTTTTCATGGTTAGTAGATTTGACCAGTTTGAGATACTTTGGAAGGCATTATTACAAAAAGCTAATAGATATATATGGAAATAAAGGAAATGAAAATATAATTTTCATTTATTTGTTAGCGTTTAAATTTACCTTTTAATAATGTTAGGAACTGAAGTTTGACTAATTTTTTTTATCATATGTGCATACAGAGAGAATTTCTTCATCACTGCCATTAAGTCACAAGCATTTAACTAAAGATGGATAGTGGTTAGTAATGAAATCCAAAATGTGCGTTTCATCCTGTTTGACAGTCATTGACTAGATGAGCCTGTATCATTAAAGATTAATTTTCACTCAAACGTTCGTACCCAATATTTAACTAACCAACTGAGTGCAAGTTCATAGAAATGGTAGCCCTGAACTTCACTGATAGCCACTATCCACCTTTATTTAGATATGTACTTCATCAAATACTTTACACTGCAATGCTGAGTAAATTTGTTTGGTAGACCCAAATAAGAAAGTCAATTGATAGGACTCGTTCAGTAGTTTACTATTATTGTAGTAAACAAGAACACGGGTGGGGACAAACGGACGTATTTCGTACAACACTTACAGACTGTCTCAACAAAATCCGAATATCATATAGTAAATCGTCAATTTGCAAAATATTCATGCATCAAATCAAACTGCACTGTTTCTGTTGCAAACACCAATCCATTGTCTCCCATTCCATTGTTTATGCGTTTTCTTACAAATTCCATTTTGTTCTCGCTCTACCTTTCTTGATCTTCACCATCTTCTGCTGCCAGACATTACGTTCTTTTAACGCACGTTATATACTACTTATATCAATATAAATAGGTCACACCACATTATTACTAACCATTAGTGACGGAACAGTGCAGATAACTTAAATAAATAGGGGATTAATTTCGAACTAAACAATCCAACAGGAGCTTTGATTCGTGCTCTGCTACATGACTCAATTCAAAGTTTTTAAAAATTAACTATTTCCATGAAAAACAAGAGACGCACTTTACAAGTGCTAGACATTACACTAGCTAAATTTAGAACTTGTTACTGATTTTATCTTCTTAAATAACAAATATCGATAATGTAATATTTTCAACAGAACACAACTGATCTTCTTTCAAATTCTACTACAGGATAGATTCATGTAGAAAAAAAATGAAATAAAATATCCTATTGTATAAAATATTCAGTTTTGAATAATGTTGATATTACAGTGACAGATGCAAAGGGAATATGGCACTGATACAACACAAAAAAATAAATTGAACTAAATAAAATAATATTTTTTTATTAATTTGATGATTGAAACAGTTGCATTGTCATAACAAGCACTGTAAAACAAATTGATAATTGTAAACCAGTTCATATGAATTTTACGATATAAATAGTTTCAAAATAATACAGTGTACAAATATTTTCTTCAATGAATAACAATCTGACACCTGACACCGTTCAACTCCACTGATCATGGCTGTCCTTTAGAACTCCGAGAATTACTTCTCGAAGTTAGTCACTAGTAAGTAAATGATAATTATCAGTATAGGGTTATAGAGATTGTTGAGATTTATTAAAATCATTGACTGATCAATGTTAGACCACCATTGAAAATCTGAAAGCACTAGTCGACCGTTTCATTCTAGTATGGAACTACCCAGCAGTGGGCGTCCATGGTTACGCAAAATGGACTTGAAAAAAGTACCTTCGTTTTCGTGCAAACTCTAATTTTAATCAATTCACGATATTGTGAAACCATCTTTTTTATTTAAGAATAACTCTCGAGAAAATAAACTACATTAATAATATTTGTTATTGAATTCAATAATCGACTAAAGAAATTTGTATGTGAATATAATTCATTGACAAAAATGAAACATAAAGAATTGTTATTTTACATAATTTACATAACTTGGATTCCATTCATCGTTTATTTGTATTATTCAAAAGAAAAATGAATTAACTTTTCAAGCAAAGATGAATAGTAGCTAGCAGTAGAATACATGATGCGTGTTTTGTCTTATTTGTGACTTGTCATTTAGATGTACCTACATCCTAGAGTTAATGTTCCCTCTGAGATTCCATAACTGATCGATTGCAGTCTTAAATATCAATAAAAAGATTCAAGTAAACAATACCAAATGCTTTTGAATTAACATTAGTTACTAAGCAAATATTTTAAATACAATAAAATTGAATTAAAATACTTTTATATCAACAAGAAAAATTAATTTCTTTACAAGATTATCTTCGTGTTTTAATTAATAAGTAGATGTTCTACATAAAAGGTAGACTAATGTTCATTTCATAATGAATTTAATGTCTCTCTTACTAGTTGACTTCAGAAATTTTCTACAATAAATCTATTGTAAAGATAATATGCATTTCACTGATTGATTTAATTATAAACTATACAACAACAAAAATAAAGAATGGTTTTTACTAAGTTAAATCTTTTACATAATTATTCATTCAACCTATATACTATTTATTATTCATGTAATTAATGTATCTTTTAAAATATTTGAAACTAGAAAAGAAAGCCCAAGACAGAGTGGGTTGGAGAATGCTGGTCGGTGGCCTATACTCCGCTAGAAATGATAGGCGTATGTAAGTAAGTTAGTAAAATATTTGAACACTAATGTTTAAATCTCAATACATTTTTCACATAAGATAAACTACTGATTAGAATGAACATTAAGGTAATGAAAAATTAAACGGTCACTTCTATATAATTCATGTTTTTCTTTTTTCGTCTAACTTACATACTCTTACGAATGAATATATCTGTAACTAAGCATTTATCATACAAAATATATACTGAAGACTCTGGGTCCGAATCCCGCGAGGGAGATCGTGTATGCGCACTTCTGAGGAGTCCCACAATAGGACGAAACCTCCGATGATTGCTTCCAAGTTTCCAACGGTGATCTAACATCAATCGGTTCATGGTCTCGATCAAAAATTTAAAAAACTGGTACTTTTCAATTATTATATTCTTTTCTTTACAAGTTAAATTTAAAACAAATTTTTAGCTAATAAGATCATCGTAGATATGTATTCTACTAAATACGACAATTTGCTAATCATCAACTAATTAATGGGCATGGATTGTTATGTATTCATATGTTACCAATATGAGAAGTGATTTTAGTTTACTAAATGACAAGTTTTTTTAAGAATATAAAAAAACAACTTAAAAATGAAACCGCTGTTTTTTGTCATAACATATCTTCCAAGGAAATAGGTAATGATCTTAATGAATCAGCTAAAATATTAATGGTTAGTTATATAGATAATGTCAGTTTGACTTTTATTTACATGAATGTTTTGTAAATAATCTTCATGATGAAAGATAATGAGAAAAATTAAGACATTACAGAAAAATATATTAATTTTATATAATGTGTTACCTATGGTCATAAACTTAGTTTCGTCACTTTCGTCAAAATAATAAAGGAAGTTATACTGTTGAAGGTAATCAACATGCAACACTTGACCTCAATATATATACCGAATACCAAATGAATTAATCTCTGCCTAATAGTTCAGATGCCGATCATCCAGAACGGCAGTTACTAATGTTATATTTGAGCCAATCCTAACACAAGTGATCTTCTGTATGAGGAAGATGTTCAGATTTATCAATAAATAAGTGGTAATGATTGAATACGAAACAAGACAGAGTATCACGTCTTCATTTAACACATTTGTTAGTGAGATAAAAATTTAATATCTTACAATCATATTTCCAATAATTTTATGTTTGTCTTAACATCAATTATTTTTTGTGTAGGTACATAGCATAATCTCTAGAATAAATCCACTGGATTCGGCGATCCGTTATTCAATCACATTGACTAAATTTGAATAGTTTCAATGCTTCAGTCAGTAGATTAATTCAATTCTTTACACAGAAATCAACACAAATAACAATGAAAATTGAAGTTACCGAAATAGTTCAAATCAGACTGTCAAGCGGAGCATTGTATATATTTAATTTCATGAATCATCATCAGTATTTACTGTTAACTCACTGGTCAATCACTTTAAAAATTTGTTAAAGATTCATTAAATCGCCATTATTTGATTAGTCCTTAGTAATGAACCTAAATAATCCATTGAGACTAAAATAATTTAAAAATAATAACGTGTTAAACACTTATTTAAAATACTTGTGAATTAAGGCAGTATCTAGGCAATACTCACAGGATGCACATATGTCAATAGGAGATTGATCAATTGCATTCCTAAATAACCATGGGTAGATACAAGTCAACAACACCGAGTGAATTTAAAACTTCACCCCATTGCACAAGCAGTTGGTTATCAGGACTCAGTAGCTAAGTGGATAACGCGATGACGTTTGAAGCAAAAGGTACTGGGTTCAAGTTTAATAGGGAACATTAACACTGAGATGCAGGTGCATCCACCTAACGAAACGGGTGTCTTGATTTCCACTGCTAGCTACTATCTATCTTTGCTTATGATTCTTGTGATCTAGACAACATCGAAACAATACGCACAGTATGCACATATGCTAATAAGAGACTGGTCAATTGTTATGCTAAACATCAATGGAAAGATTCAAATGAACAATATCAAGTGAATTCTTTACTCATTTAAAATGTTCTACACAATTGATCAACATATTTCTTATCAATGAAAACATTAAAATGAATTAAATAAACAGGAAGCCACAAAATATTATTGATTTACCACGATAGAAACTTTAATCCCCTAGTGACTCATTGATGAGTCATCATTTAATTTTACAACGAGAATTCTCGGAGAGAAACTATTTTACAATTTAAATCAAAAAAAAATTTTTTTCTTTTTTTAGCAAATTTTCTTTAGAAAAAAGGATAAACATCATCAACAATAGAACAGTGTTATCATTTCATGTTTTCTTTTGTTAAATACAGTATGTAAATTAGAAATATTTACAAATTAAATGTAGTTCTTTTAACGGATAACGTATTAATACTCTTTGAATGAGTATTTATTTTATTTATTTAAACACATAAACAGAGGTACAAGAAGGCACCAAATATATATGCGCCACAGAAATCATTCGATTTGTGTGAGGGCTAGGATGCTGCCCGGGTACCCAAACAGGAACCACACTCAGAGCCTTTGACCTTAAGATCTGATCTACAAGGCAGTGTAGCAACGTAAGGAAATGCAGTCCTATGGTAGTCGGTGACGAACAATAGGTTCATACACCAGTTTTCCATCAGGATAATGGAGCCAGTATGCACCGTTGGTTTGGAATTTAATTTTTTCAAAACCCTAGGTGGATTCTTCAAAATCCACCAACCTGGTTAAAGCACTGGATATTCGCTTTTCGTCCTCTCAATTTCGTAAACAACACCCCCACCACGAGAAGGCAGTGAGTAGGACTTTCCTGGTGGTGGCTGTATACTCGTGGCCATGTGCGAGCATTTCGAGACGGAGATCGGACTTTCCCCACATTCGGCCATACCAGGTTATTCGGGGTCTACTAGGCCATTTGAGGGCTTAAATGAGTAAATGATATGTAATTAGATGAATCTTTTTAATCAAAGAAAATACTTGTTATTTACATTTTATTACATCCTTTGATCTAGAAGATTTAATTGTGAAGCTTCCAGTGTTATTCTGAACAGTATGATTAGAAACATTTAGCGTTTTTTAAACAGTTAAAACGCTTACGTCTACTTGAAGTAAACAATTATTCTTTTATCAAGAATGATTATTAAAGATTCACAATTAAACGATCTAAGTAAGGAAATCCATTGCTCCAAAAACATCCACTTTACCAAAACAGATACTTTTTTATCAACTTTAACACTGAATATTTCCGAAAAAAAACTGAATTCTTGAGTGAATATTTTTATTAGGGCTGTAGAATCAGTGAAATATCATTAAGCTGAATCATTTCTACGTACGTAAACTAATCACTGGACGTTGAACTGTTTAGCAAATGCTGTCTATGTCAAAGACGACTAAAGTGCACTAATTAATTCATGCCATAGAACTGGAGAAAACAATAATCAGTCGTCTTATACATTTTACCTTTCTATTCTTGTTGCA
This sequence comes from Schistosoma margrebowiei, assembly GCA_944470205.2. Lineage (NCBI taxonomy): Eukaryota > Metazoa > Platyhelminthes > Trematoda > Strigeidida > Schistosomatidae > Schistosoma > Schistosoma margrebowiei. The sequence continues at coordinate 63,525,614 of OX104028.1, read as the reverse complement.
TTCAAATAAATAATTGATGTAGTAAGATTCTACTTGTTCGGTAAGGACATAAAAGTAGTATTATTACCTATTCACTATGTAGAATAATCCAGGCTAAGCATTTTTTGCATTTTGTGACTTCAATGTAGGTTATGAGGTCAACCCAAGCAAACTAAACTTCAAAGGTGGGATTATTTATCAAAACCCTGTACCAGATAATGGTAATTTTTGAATTCATTTCGCAATGTTCATTTATATAATTTGATCATTTAATTATTAAATCATCCAATGAACTCATTCTCATTGATGAATAATTATGTTCAGTATTGACTTACATTAAAAAGACATTTCTTGAAGTTGACAAAATTTAAAGTAAATAGAAAATCATGTACATAAATCAATAAAATAGTTTTACCTGTTACCGCACTTTCAATGGCTGACGTTATCTGGAATATTTCGAATGCTTATGTTGTACACAACATCCTTCATCATTTTTCCGTTCAATTAGTGAATCATTACTACATATTTGAGTGTAATTTTTATTAAAGACACTATTTCAAGGTAAATTATAGATTTGGATTATAAATATTAAAATCCAAGATTTAAACCACCTCAGTCACTAGATAATTGGTTATAAACCACACTGTAAGTGGGAAAACTAATTCCTCTACCCGGTTTCATAAACCGGAGTAGATGGAGAAATGCTTAAATCAGAAACTTAATGCCTGAAAGTTGAATACCTTAGCCATTAAGCCACCACTCCTCACTATATATATGCATAGTTTTTATATCAAACTGAAATATAGTTGATATTTTATCCCAAAGTCTAATTACAAACAGTATACCATAACGTATATGCATGAGTAAAATTGATTGAAATTACATTCAAGGGGAACATTTCTTCTTCGAATACATGTTCGCGATTAATAGTTGAATTTGTAAATGGGGCAGAAAATATGAATAATAAATTTTAAACATGTCACATTCTCCTAATTGAATACTTTAATTCGAAAACTTTCACTATCCTTACAGACAACATCATTAACATATAAGTTTCATAGATATCAATTCTTAGAATTTCCCAACAACTGATTAACAGCCTATTTCACTGATATGAAATTTGTTCAGTTTATATTCAATTCCTTTCAAAGTATATATAAATGATATTCCTTTAAGATCATTCAACTCGAAGTGACTTATCCTTCTAACCTATATATCTTCCCTTATATTTCAACAATAATAAATATTTAGATTTACATAAAACAAAGAAATAAACACTATAACTTATATGACTAGTTTTCATTAACTCTATCTAGAAAAAGTTAATTGATCATGGATGCACACTGTTGAGGAGTCCCATACTAGTACGAAACGGCCATCCAGTGCTCTCAGGTTTTCCATGGTGGTCTGGCTTAAAGCGACCCATGAACTGAACTATTAGTTGAAGTGTTTGAAAATTACACAAAATATAATAAACTCATGATTGTATAAATTCACTTGATGCTGTTTATCTGTATCTTCTCATTGTTATTTAGGAATGCAATTGATCAGTCCCTTATTAGCATATGTGCATACTGTGTGGACTGCCTTGATATTGTCTTAAATCACAAGTTTTATAAGCAAAGATGGATAGTGACTCGTAGTGGAATCCAGGACACACGTTTTGTATCGTCAGCTAGATGTATCTGCATCTCAGAGTTTATTTTCACTCCAGAACTCGAATCTAGTATCGTTCACTTCAAATTCCATCGCGATGTACAAATACTAACAAGAGATTGATCAATTGCAGTCTTAAATAACAGTGGGAATATACAAGTAAACAACACTAAGCGAATTCATATAAATTAATTTCTATATGAAAACTTAAAATTATTTTATAAATTGTATAAAATTATAAATAAATAGAGATTATTCTTATTATTTATGAATAAAGATAACTTCATTCTGACCTTGATTATTCATGTATACGTTTCACTTTATAAAACCATTCAATTGATAACCTTCAATAAGGAATATACTTAGACAAGTTATAATAAAATGTCACATTACTAACAGTAATAATAATAATAATAATAATAATAATAATAATGGGTGATTTTATAGTTAAATTTCATATAATTTTATTTCCAAGCTTATTTAATATTGAAAATATGGATGGATGGAAAAAATCTATTTAATTAACAATTCACATAGTTCAACATATTCACATCGTTTATTTTACATATTTATATATTACTTGTATAAAATAATAAATATGAATCATTATTAAATTATAATCATAGATTATAATATTGGTATAGTTACTGATTCGAAAATCTAAGATTATTAATAATAAATAAGATATGGTAATTGTTTTCATTAAATTTGTAATTTATCAGAAGGATTTTCTTTAAAGATTTTAGTAATTTCAATAGTTGAAATCATGAGTCAATTGAAACTAGACCATCATGGAAAACCTGGAAGTACTGGATGACTATTTCGTCCTATTGTGCGACTACTCAGGAGGGCGCAACCACGACCCCGTTCCGTGGGTTAGTTGTGAAATAGTAAATAACTGATGACAATGGTAGATGTGTCGCTCAATTTCATGGGTTAGTTGAAATTACACATTAACACTCGTGGATGCCGGACAACTCAGTGTTCTAATGGTTAAATGTTCACGTGCGAGATAGGTAGGTCCTGAGTTTGAATCTCGCGAAGTGGGGTCATGGACGCGCACTGATGAGGAGTCCCACAATAGTGCAAGACGGCCGTCCAGTGCTTCCAAGTTTTCCATAGTGATCTAGCTACAATTGACTAATGATCTCAACAAGTGAAAATTGTAATGAATTAATTCTTTCACATATCGACATTAAACACCTAATTCGATTAGTTATTACTAGTAGCAGCATCGCATCAATTAATACCATGAATTCATAAATAATTGGGTTAAGTTGGACAATATAACTACTTATACAATATAAAATGGTAAAATTAAACTAGATTACAGAAAACAGGAAATGGAACATAAATTAATGCACAATATTTTTAAATATTCATTCTAACAATAAAATTAAGAATGAAACGATGTCGTGACCAGTGGAGCTAATCCGTGTCGGTATAATGTTTCGAATTATTTGAATTATAGCACGAACTAAGAGTCCAAGAAATAACGCAATTGAATTAAGAAGTCACAAGCACAAACGAATGTACTGTATTTGGGATTCGAAATTGTGCAATCAACATGTACAAAAGTATCCTTGGTCAATTCAAACACCACATCCGCCACAGCTTAAATAGAAGTATAGGTGTTTGCAATCGGTTGTATGTTTTCTTGTTAAGTTCATCCTGAATCTGTCCGACATTGTATTGGATAAAAACTCTGTATTATCTAGAATATGCTCATTAATATTGGAATTAACAAACGAAATTAGAGCAGACTCACCTGGAATTGTATACAATCAACATGTCGGTTTTGTACTGAAATCATTCATATCTCGAATTGGAACAATAGATTTTTCAACGCTATCCCCCCCCCCACGAAATAATGTTGGGTCTTTTTATTCCCAAGTTATGAATAATGTGGCTTCATTTAAAACATATTTCTCACATTGATTAGAGTAAACATTAGAAGTGTTTTTGTGATAAGGATGAACAACAGTTGATATGAAATCATCAGAATTGTAATCAAAATCGAGCTCATTTAGTATTCGTGCTTTGCATTGAACAAGTTTTTCACAAGGAGCAAATGCATTATGAGGATAGGTAATACATATGACATCAGGATTCGATTCCACTGAAATATTTTCATGAAATTGACTAAAAATATCATTGCAGACCAATGGATCATTAGAATCTATCATGATTGCCTCAGGTTTTTGATAATGAATAGGTACATTTAACATATTTTCCTCAGATTTGTAAGAAATTTCATCAGAAATATGTGAATCATTAGGAAAAGCCATACCTGGTACAATAGCACGAGAATTCTGATAAATCGATTGTTTAGAAACTGTTGTTTCGCAAGAATTCTGAATTCGATTTAACTCTGAACTGCTTTTTGACTCTACACTGTCTATTGCAATAGTTGATAAAGATAAATCATCATTATAAATACTCAACTTAATAGAATCAGAATTACAAGACTTAATATTAGTTGCAACAAGATGAACAGTAGTATTACAAACTGACTGAATATGTCCAATATCACCACATTTAAAGCACTTAGAATTACGAAATTTACATGAATTAAAAGTGTGGAACTTGCCACAGGACAAACATTGACCAAACTTGCGCCAATCTTCGTGAAACGCACTGCAACTCCTCAATGAATTATCTGCATAACCTTGAGTATGCACTGGATTAGGATAACGTGATGTAGTAGAATTTTTGATGTCCTGATGAATCATTTTAGGAAATTCCCCTTCTTTACTGCAATCAAAATTTGCATACTTGACATGGTCTAGTAGTAATTCCTTGAGAGTTGTATAAGGAAGCGAAATGGGCTTTTCCGGCATAGCCAGAGTTCTTAATAAGCTGTATGCTTCTTTGCCGATGAATGTGAGGAAATATGCCACAATATTAACATCCTCATCATCCTTGGTCATAGTCCAGATTTCGAACCTTTCAAAATAATCCTCAAAAGCTTCAGAAGTTGAATGGATATCTAATTTTTCCATTGCAAGCTCCATCGCGACGTCAGTATAATGTTACGAATTATTTGAATTATAGCACGAACTAAGAGTCCAAGAAATAACGCAATTGAATTAAGAAGACACAAGCACAAACGAATGTACTGTATTTGGAATTCGAAATCGTACAATCAACCAGTACAAAAGTATGATTGATTCATTCAAACACCACAGTCGGGTAGAAACAGGTGTCTACCTCAGTACAATGGAAGATTGGTTGAGGTTAGACATTAACACTATTGGATGCCGGCTCAATGGTCTATAACTTAAGCGTTTGCGTGTGCGACTGAAGGCCCTGGGTCTGAATCCCGCGAGCGGGATTGTGGATGCGCACTGTTGATTAATCTCACAATAGGACGAAACGACCGTCCAGTGCTTGCAGGTTTTCAATTGTGGTGTAACATCAATCGGTTCATGATCTCAATCAAAAACTTAACAATCTTCACAACTCCTAAACTGATAATAAAAATATAAGTGAATTCTTTGGTTTGAAAATGAACATAGGCAACATAATACCGTGACAACATCCTTGATGTCACGGACTAATGAGTTGTGTAAAATTTCAAATATTACTGTTGGGTTTAAATAAGAACTTTCGTCTAAATGTGATCAAATAGTTTCACAGTATTTGGGCGCCGAGTTAATGTGAGACATTAAAGAGTAAAAATATATTTTTAAAATCTCAACAAAAGAATTTGAAGTAAATCCAACGTGTCACCTAGCAATCTGGTTCAAGAATTTGCAAGGAAATATAACCAAACATCAAAATTATCGATCATTTCAGATAAATTCACTGGTGGTTTTTTTTTCAGATTTCAAGTCAATGAATTATATTTATACCTGACTCAAAAATTCCAGTGACAGAAAAATAACTTGATCTGTTAAAGCAATATATGATGCAAGCCTAGATATTGATTTTCAAAACTCACAATATTTACAAAACCATGGTAATAAATTTTTAGAAATATTAAATATAATGTAGGATATAATCCCTGGACACTGTAATCAAGATTTTTTGAAAAAGGTGTATTGATAAACACGGTGTGAATTTCACTGAATTGTAATCAATAAGGTCTGGAGTATCTTACTGAGAAATACACAAACTATTCAATGTTACCCTTCAACATTAAAAAACAGACAAATGATTATCATCTCCAGCACGAAGAAAGTAATAACAACAACAAGGGGATAAAATTTTATGAAATGTTTGTATTTTACGTGTATGATATTCGGTATTATCCAGTCATAAATCTTATCATTATTTGACATATGGTAGCAATGAAATTCGTGACAATATTTTGATAAACTAAGAATCTTGAAACATTAGATGTCTATCGTGGTGAAATTTAAAGCTATCAATTCAACAATAAACATTAAAGTGGAAGTTCACCTAATTGATGAGCCTTAAGTATGAAATTCAACTCCGCCTGGAGTTCCTCCGGGAGCTACTGCCGGTCCTAAGCCCGGATAAAAAAAGAAAGGTTGGGAATGGGGTTGGCGTCCCCATCCCGTAATAAACTAACTCGCTAAAAAAACGCTAACCAGAAAAAATTATTCAAACCTTTTAAACTCTGCTCTGGGAATCATAAGGTCTTCATTTAGAAGAACTATGACGCCTCATGATGAAAGCCGAATTCCTTCGGAAGTTACGAGGCCGATACACCTTCTGACAACCAGAGCGACCATTTATTTAGGTACATGGAATGTTCGTACAATGTGGGACTTCCAAATTGCTTCATAAATGAGGAGATACAACCTAGAGGTGCTTGGGATCAGTGGAACACATTGGACGCAAGTAGGACAACGACGACTAACTTCAGGAGAGCTTCTGTTATACTCCGGCCATGAAGAAGAAAATGCCACACATACACAAGGAGTTGCATTGATGCTGTCCAAACAAGCGCAAAATGCGCTTATAGGATGGGAATTTCATGGACCAAGGATCATCAAAGCCTCCTTCAAAACAAAGATAAGGCATTTCAATGAGCGTCATCGAATGCTATACGCCTACAAACGACTACAACGAAGACGTTGAAGATCAATTTTACAATAGGCTGCAGTCAATCGTCGAGAAGTGCCCAACAAAGGACCTAACCATTCTGATGGAAGATTTCAACGCCAAGGTTGGAACGGACAACACTGGATATCAAGACATCATGGGACGACACGGACAGGGAGAAAGAAACGAAAATGGTGAGAGATTTGCAAATCTATATGCCTTCAATAAGCTGGTCATAGGCGGCACCTTATTCCTACATAAACGCATACACAAAAACACATGGACTTCACCGAATCACTCTACACAAAACCAAATCGACCATATTTGCACCAACAAAACGTTCAGGAGGACTATAGAGGACGTGAGAACAAAGAGAGGAGCCGATATAGCATCAGATCATCACTTGCTGGTCGTCAAGATGAAATTGAAACTCAAGAAGCACTGGACAATGGGGCGGACAATATCACAAAAGTTCAATACGGCCTTTCTTCAGGATACTAACAAACTCAACAAATTCAAGATAGACCTCAGCAACAAGTTCCAGGCCTTTCATGATCTACTCAATGGAGAAAGAACTACTGTGGAGAGCAACTGGAAGGGGATCAAAGAGGCAATCACTTCAACATGTCATGAGGTCCTGGGTCACAAGAAGCATCATCACAAGGAATGGATCACTGTTGATACACTGCATAAGATTCAAGAAAGAAGGAACAAGAAAGCAGCAATCAATACCAGTCGAACAAGAGCAGAAAAAGCCAAGGCACAAGCTGAATACACAGTAGTAAACAAACAAGTGAAGAAGAGCATCAGAACCGACAAACGTAAATGCGTGGATAATCTAGCAAAGACGGCGGAAAAGGCTGCAAGAGAAGGGAACATGAGACAACTGTATGACATAACTGAAAAAACTCTCTGGAAATCGCCGCAAACCAGAACGACCAGTGAAAAGCAAGGAAGGCGAGGTAATCACCAACATTGAAGAGCAACAAAACAGGTGGGTAGAACAACTCAAAGAACTCTTGAATCGACCAGCTTCACTGAACCCACCCAACATCGAAGCAGCACCCACGGACATCCCAATCAACGTTGGCCCACCAACAATTGAAGAAATCAGCATGGTCATCAGACAAATCAAGAGTGGCAAAGCAGCAGGAGCAGACAACATTCCAGCAGTGGCACTAAATGCAGACGTAGCGGCAAGTGCCAAGAGACTGGAAAGAAGGACTCCTGATCAAAATACCGAAGAAAGGCGATCTCAGCAACTGTGATAACTACAGGGGCATCACTTTTCTCTCAATACCGGGAAAAGTCTTCAACAGAGTATTGTTAAACAGGATGAAGCACTGCGTAGACGTCCAACTTCGTGACCAACAGGCAGGATTCCGTAAGGATAGATCGTGTACAGACCAAATCGCAACTCTACGGATCATTGTGGAACAATCAATTGAATGGAATTCACCACTCTACATCAACTTCATTGACTACGAATAAACATCTGACAGCGTGGACAGAACAACACTATGGAAACTTCTTCGACACTACGCCATACCTCAGAAGATAGTCACTATGATACAGAAGTCATATGATGGATTAAACTGCAAAATCGTACATGGAGGACAGTTGACAAAGTCGTTCGAAGTGAAGACCGGTGTTAGGCAAGGTTGCTTACTCTCACCCGTTCTCTTTCTGCTGGTGATCGACTGGATCATGAAGACGCCAACATCTGAAGGGAAACACGGGATATAATGGACATCTAGGATGCAATTGGACGATCTAGACTTCGCAGATGATCTGGCCCTTCTATCCCAAACGCAACAACAAATGCAGGAGAAGACGAACTGTGTGGCAGCAGCATCAGCAGAAGTAGGTCTCAATATACACAAAGGGAAGAGCAAGGTTCTCCGATACAACACAGCATGCACCAATCCAATCACAATTGACGGAGAAGATTTGGAAGATGTAAAAACCTTTACATATTTGGGCAGCATCATTGATGAACAGGGTGGATCTGATGCAGATGTGAAAGCGCGGATCGGTAAAGCAAGAGCAGCATATTTACAACTGAGAAACGTCTGGAACTCAAAGCAACTGTCAACCAACACCAAGGTCAGGATTTCCAATACACATGTCAAGACAGTTCTACTGTTTATGGAGGAAACTTGGAGAACTACCACAACCATCATACAGAAGATACAAGTGTTTATTAACAATTATCTACGCAAAATACTTCGGATCCGTTGGCCATACACTATCAGCAACAAAGTAATATGGGAGAGAACAGACCAGATCCCAGCGGAGGAAGATATCAGGAAGAAGCGCTGGAAGTGGATAGGACACACATTGAAGAAAGTACCCATCCGAGTCACAAGACAAGCCCTCACATGGAATCCTGAAGGCCAGAGGGAAAGATGAAGACCAAAGAACACATTACGCCGGGAAATGGAAATAGACATGAGGAAAATCAACAAGAATTTGATGGAACTAGAAAAGAAGGACCAGGACAGAGTGGGTTGGAGAACGCTGGTCGGTGGCCTATGCTCCATTACGAGTAAAAGGCGTAAGTAAGTATGAAATTCAGCGTTACTTGTGATTCAAAACTATGGATGCGTGAATTACGTATACAACTGGTAATTTCACATAAGGGAATTTCAAACCATATTATCATTTATGCATACATTATCAGTGACCTGAATCAGAACTGATTCGAATAATGTAGTGTTTCCTTAACACCATCATCATCATTCCGACACAATATAAGCATACAGAAACAGGCAATGGAATGACATTCAAACAACGAATATCATTAACCATTAATGCAGAAACAATTGTCTGTGTATCCTCAATCTGACCTGAACATGACAAACAATATGTGTTGTGTTCTGTTGCTTTACGTGTGGTATTCATAATTCGTGAATATGGAATAATTAGCTTTTCAATTCTTCATCACTGGCCAAATAAACACTTAACAATTTGTCAATTATAAATGTACATTAATGAATAGAATTTTCAATCAATTACAAGAAAAAAACTTAATAATTCAAATACATATGTGAATTTATTGAATTTTATTCAATATGACTAGTCAGCTATTTATGTATCGCATGGGACAATGAGAGTTTTTAATTTGTATAATAGTATGAAAGTGTTCATGAACATATACCAACATGGTTGGGAAAAGTAGTCACTAGATCGATTATTAGCGTCATTATTCCTCACTTGGTAGATAATGAACGTCATGTCAAAATATATGAAGCTTTCTCTAATTTATATTCAGGTCTAAATAGTCGATTTAAAGGAGCTAGATTACAGCTACTCTACAATGCTAAAGCCATGTGGATCAACTCCAGAAAACTGAAGTTAATGTATCCAGAAGAGGTATATCCAGCCTTTATGTTTAGACTGGTTCAATAGATACTTAAACTTATCACCTCTTCTAATTCCTTTTGCACTTATATCTTATTTTAATTTACACGTTCATGTTTCCAAATTCACGTGAATTCCTTTTTTATTGTAATTACCTTGACCTCACTTAACAAGATGAAATTCTCCTACTTTCCATTTTATTCAGACAATTTTTATCTTATTATTATGTGACTATTATGTTGATTATGTCATGACACTTTGCTCCAAATCATTCTGACCTTTCTAATTTACAAATAACATAAATTTGAACTATATATTTCGTAATAGATGCAAACGTTCACCATTTTTAACATATAACATTGTCAAGTTCATTAATATATGCCTTATTTTGGTCTTTGTAATAAATCATAATAATTATGGATTTATAACTGTAAAACCTGATGATGAAGTTATTGAAAACAATTATTCGCTCAAATATTCTTCATTTTTGAATATTCTATGGGGATTTTTAAACTGCAAAAACAATATTACTTACTCAGTAGACTAATCAAAGAATAAATACTTGTAAAAGAATGAAAGATCTACAATTAAATCCATTAAAAACGTTGAACTTTGACTACAACAACCATCAATATTTTATGGAAAGGGATGGAATGAAATATATGATGAGTGTTTCACAGTGATTCGAGATTTTTCTTACTTTCCTCTTCGTTCTTTAGTAATTATAACTATTATTTCATTAAAATCAATAATTTCTAAGGCGTGTTACTCATGAGTAGCTTAAATGAATTAACAAAATAATTGAACGAGGAATGGATACGGACAGACATTAACTGATTGTACTAAGAAATTGTTTTTGTCGATTTTATCTCAGCATACAATTCACTTGTGCATACACAAGTACATTCTGTTTTCACAAGATTCATAACCTCAGATAGCTTCATACATTCCCTACTGTACAGCTGTGAACATGAAATAGCCTGCAAAATGTCTGTAAAATGACACCGAAATTTCGGAAATCACTTATATGTTCTTGGTAATACGTTATCTGAGCCAGGTTTTAATTACTGAGCCTATATTGTCATCCTGGACAACAACTTTAGTCTCTAATTTATGTAGAATTAAACTTCACAAACATTGTTCCGATGGACTAGCTTGTTATTTGCTTTATTGGCAGATTTTTTTCTTCATTTGTTCTTGGATTCATATTGACCATTTTTGTTTGTTGTTCTCCGGACTTATAACTAATTAGCTTCTTTGTAATGCATTCGTAGACTGGGTCTATATCTATTTGCCCGTTGACTGGTTTGAATGCCATACCCCTAAAAATCTCTTTGATTCTTAGCTTCATCGATTCAGGATTTAGATATTACTCAATAGAATTCATAATCATAGTCATCTGTATATATTTGTATCATGTGGCCTCATCATTTATCTGTGTTCACGAATGAGTAGGTGGATTGAGGTTTCCTGCCTCTTCAATGTAACATTTCTCGCAGCTAGTGAAATTTATTTCGTAGATGGTATTGGGTTCGTCTTCTTTTATTGTGCTACTTTTTAGTTTGGATATGATGGAGTGGGGTATTGTGTGGATTTGTGAGCGACTTTGATTTTAATGGACCATAGAATCCTTATAGGGGTTTCTGGGATATTTCTCGTTTCTTTATTTTCTTCAGTTGTTTTTCCGACTGTATATTTATTCGTTGGTTGTCTTATCGGGGTTGACATTCTTGTGGAAAACGGAACAAAAATGAGTTTCGTGAATCGTTTGTGCTGTGAGAGTTCTGTTGTGGGCTTTAGCTCTTCTAACTGGTGTCTTGACATGACTCTTTTGGTACATGATTGGAGTGTTGCTATTGCTTAATAGTTAATTGGCGTGACTTTGTTTCTTGTTTAATTGTATTTCCACACTTCCCATTTTTGTTCTGATGACTTAAACATTTAGGAAGGAAAGTCCGTCTTCTGTTTCCTCCACTTTTGTAAATTCAGTGTCATTAGGAATGTCGCTTATCAACTTGTGAGAGTTGAAAGTTCTCTTCTCTTTAAAATAGGGCATATGTTATCTGTATGATGTATTTAAATATTTGACTTAATTCAAAGACAAAGAAACTGAAATAACTAAATTCTTAGTAATCTTAACTTGATTGTTGTAGAAAGGGAGAGTGATTTGTGAAACACGAGATGTATTACGTTTCCTTCTACTAAAAATCCATCAGCTTATATACCAAACGAAATTTTAATGTCCTAATTCAGTAATTATCATATTAACACTCTCTAATTCTTGGCAAACACATTCCACAATGAAATAATATTGCTGTGAATTTCTCTAATTGTTAAGTGTTTATTTAGCCAGTGATGAAGAATTGAAAAGCTAATTATTCCATATTCACGAATTATGAATACCACACGTAAAGCAACAGAACACAACACATATTGTTTGTCATGTTCAGGTCAGATTGAGGATACACAGACAATTGTTTCTGCATTAATGGTTAATGATATTCGTTGTTTGAATGTCATTCCATTGCCTGTTTCTGTATGCTTATATTGTGTCGGAATGATTATGATGGTGTTAAGGAAACACTACATTATTCGAATCAGTTCTGATTCAGGTCACTGATAATGTATGCATAAATGATAATATGGTTTGAAATTCCCTTATAAGAAATTACCATATGAAATGAAAATAACTGATATTTTCTTGCTATAACTTACGTATGCGTGTAAATTATTTGAGCATTTTAAATTCTAATAATTGAAGATCAAATTGAGAATATTGGTTTACTTATGAATGAGATATACCTAGTTGTTGTCACACAGTGTATAATCTTCTCCAATAATTCTAACTTGCATAATAGCAGTCATATATTTACTGTTTAATTTCTACTAATATTTAAAACAAAACGTAAATAGAGTAGTCAGATCTCTCAATTTATTATCGTTGTTAATAGTTACTTTTAAATATCCTGTGATGTGATAGAACAAAAGGATAACATGATTTACGTCAATATTATTTGTATCAATTCACTATGAATTTCGGTCAGGGCGATTGATATGAACTTCGTTCATTATGAATTATACTTCCTGTATCAATTCAGATGAGCTGTATTCAGTGTTTTTACAGTATCTCCTTGATTTTTCTCCTTTGTGTGATATTACTAGGTATAGAAATTAGTATGATTACATTTATTGTTAAGAGGTGCTTTTTCAAAAGCCAGTAAATCTTCATTGAACCAGTCTTTCGTGTTTTTCCTTTTGGTTCATATAATTTGCAAAGGCTCGTATATCCAAGCGTATGCAGTAGCATTGTGAAATTGTAGTGGTTCCCAATTGTTAAGTATAAGGATGCGGAGTCAACAGAGTCTATGAATATATAGCAGTGAAGACACCCCTGTGGTGACTCGAACTCAACAACAGATAGAGAAATAATGTCCTAGTAATCTTTCATGTCAGATATTTATGATAATTCCGGTATGAAATGATGTCAGCTACATGCCCTGTGGAAACACTTTCATGGAAAATTATCAGTTGTCGACACTTTTGTTTATAATAAACAAATTACTTCTACATTTGGCTCCCCTAGGAAATAATGTCATTCTGAAAATATTTTATTCACCTAGAACGCTGTAATAAGATTTTTGTCCAACTTTTATCGCGTTGTAGTGAACAAGAACACCAGTGGGGACAATCGAATGTATTTAACACAAAATTACAGGACTTGTTGATAAAATCGAACAACCAAATAGTAAATACGTAATTTGCAAAATGTTCATAGATTGTCTCATAATGATCCAGGCTTCATTGTTCCTACATTTTTCATACAAATTGCATTCTGTTCCTATTCTTTAGTGTTTGATCCTCTTGTCTCTGCTGCCAGACCTTCTGTTCACGACTAACATCATATACTACTTATGTCAACATAAGTAGCACACACCAGAGCGTAACTTGTTTTGGGAACGATCTAATATAAATAAGCTACGGTGTTTGTTATGAAAATTATATTTACACGAATAAATAAATGGTTCTATCCATGAGTTTGACTAGTTACATATCCATTGATAAACCTTGCATATTAATTTTAACTTCCACTTGTCTTACATCTTTGTTTCTCATCCATAGATTTTAATCTTACAGAAAGGCGAAGCTAAATAAAATTATTAAACTACGCATTATGATTACTATTACATTTAATTATTATTCTTTCGTTTAGTCGTGCATCAAGATTTTCAATATGATTCAAGAAAATTCCTCATCGGAAGGATCTTCACATTTGTGACTATTTAAATCATTATTGAGTACTAAATACTCTACTTGACACTACGCCACAGCTACATTATTATACAAAAAAGCAAAATTCAGTGTACGTAATTCGCTATATACACTTTGTTGAACAGAGAGTAAGAAAAATCAGTAGTTTAGTATATACAACTGCAAAATATGGATCAGTAGGCATGATGTTTGAGAATTTTTAAGAACACCAACATGGTTCCAGGTACATCTAACTGGCAAGTTATAAATCCAATGACAATTATATTCTATTATTTAACCTTTCTCCTAAGCTTTCGATTAACTGATTCGAATTAACATGAACTAAAAGTAATTCATGATGCTGAGTTGCCCGTGTTAAGATTAGTAGAATCGAATAGAAAAGTCATTTCATAAGCTGGTCCGTCAAGATGATCTCTCAGTATGGGTTGTGGAGACTACTGAACTTCACTGCAATCACGAACCGGTCAAAGTTAGACAGCCATTAAAAACCTGGATGCACCGGAAAGCCACTTCGTCTCAGTACGGGACACCTCACCAGTGAGCATCCACGACCCCGCAAGCAAGAATCGAACCCACGACCTTGGACCTCGCACGCAAACACTTTACCTCTAGACCATTTAACCGGACTTCAATACATATTTTCTCGAAAGGTTCACCAACAATAATTTATAATCTACAATTTAGACTACACAGACTCGCTTTACTCAACCATTCCTCTTTCATCTGCCTGTGATCACACTCGTCAAACCGCCTTCACGAAAGTGATTGGCGTTGGCAAAAACTGATTACTAAAACGATGATGAACAGTGTATGTGTTTTAGACCATGGTTTTTAAAGGATAATATAAGATATATATGATAAACGATTATATTTTATGATGATCCGTTGGGAATAGTTGAGAAAAATATTGATTGTATTAGTCAGTGGTATTTCGGTCGATGACAATGAGCTTCGTCTAAAGAAAGCCAGGGTAGTTATTTTTTTATATTCAGAATAATTAAAGTATCAGAAACAGTAAAACCATTCGAAACATGATTTATAACTTTAAGTAATTAACAATAAATATAAAACTATTTTGAAGAACCATCATTCTAAAAAGAAATCAAGTCGGAAACTACAAATCACTCAAAAATCTAATTGTCACGTTTGGAGTCTATTCGGGTCATAGGCACTTATAAATACATTAGCATCAACATGCGTGATTCTTTCAAACTGAAAAGCATCATAAAAATGAAAACCAATTGGTGGTCAATATTATTAGCGTTTTCTGTTTTGTAGCAATGTGATATAATATCGTTAGGGAACATCATTACTTAGTACTAATGTAACTCATTACCTAATACATATTTATTGACTTAGCTTTAAATCAAACTGTTTAAGTAAAGCCAATTAGTACTATCCAAAGATCGACAAGTCACGTTCAATGCTGTTACTAGTTGAATGTGTTTAATAACAACTGCACTCAATTGTTTATATATCAAACTGTTTCAACTACCCTGTTACATAGAAATACACAATTAAGAACTAAATATAATACAAGACATGAGTTAATATCTTAGAATAAGAGAGGATATAAAGCTTTAAATTAATAATAAAAACAATGCAATAATTTGTTTAATAAATCCAATAATAATTTAAATAAATTATTATCCACAAATAATTAATAAAATGGTTTAAACGTTCTAAAAAATATATGAATAAAACAAAATCCTAATAAACCGCTTTGATTTTACTAGCATTGAGCTGTTAAATTTGGACTCAGAAAATTTAAAATTCGGACATCAACTCCGGATCTTCGAAAAAAAGGGGGAGGTGTTATATCCCGATGAAAATAATGAATGGTAACTTTTGGGATCCATTTCTGGAACAATACTATACGTATATTTTTATCATGTAATTGTTAAGTAACTAATCTATCCATATTCGTGTTCCTCTTATCATAAGCTTTATTTTGACCTATGAACTGTAATTATACGGTTGGCCATTCTTGAGTTATACCCAGTCTATCAATTACTACCTCCCACATTCACAGCCACATTTGGCTAAAACTTGTACAAATGTTGTTACCTATTTTATGGTACTATGTGGTCTGTTTGGTTGGCACATAAACCCAGTATGTTTGAAATAAATGATTCATATCGTAGAGGCTGAGACTGGTGTTCTGAACTTAACAGGCTCGGCCGATAAGGACTCTAGACTGCTCGTACGGGTTTTATGCGTCATTGGTCCAATCGATAATTCATTGTTCTTTACGTGGCTGTATCATCATATGATACATTGCCAGGGAACAAGGTACAAGTTATAACAAAATTATTCTTTCATGTTTGTTTGTTTTTATTTATCTTTAACACAATGTTCATTATCCTGATATGCTAAATCTTCACGTAGATTCATTCCTGTAGAAAAGAAGAAAAACAAATTCATTTACAAAGAAAAATAAAAAGTTCATTCAAAAATAAATCATAAATTAGTTGTTGTATCAAAATTTTAGTTTTACATTAAGATTATTATATTTCATTTTATGAAGGTCAGGAAGAAAACTATAACTGAAAACAATATAAATGCTAAATAGTCTCACTGAAATGATTCATATAAACAAATATACTTCTAAGATCTATTTCATGAAAAACTGATTTCAACCAGAAAAACATTCAGGAACAGGGAACAAATGGATAAATATTCTTTTTTCTTGACTAGGACTATTCAGTCGCAATTCAACACCATATCATCAAGGATTATTGTTTTATTCTAAGAACTGGAAATATGGACGACTGACCATGAGATTTGAAAATTTCGGATTCGGTACTTGATAGTATCATAAATCTCTACTGCTGAATAGAATGAAACAGCTTTCGAATGCATCATAGTTATCAGACAATGACAATAAATACATTTAAATTGAACTAATCTCTACAATCGACCAACAGAATGTAATTCTACTGCTCGGATGTTTATTTATTTATTTATTTATTTGAACACATAAATATTGGTACAAGAGAGCACCAATATATATGCGCCACAAAAAACAATGAGAATTCGAAGAGAAAAAAAAGAGAACAATAACGAAGAGGTTGGTGTAAGGTAGAGTAGTAATAATAATAGTAATAATGAGGGAACGGAAAGGTACAATCAGAAGAAATTTCTCAGTCAAGGGAGACCACTTTTTATGAAGAAAGTAAAAGAAGGTTACAGCAGGATCGCCACTGGCTTCTATTCTGAGTCATATCTGATAACGTCTCTAGCCACTGTGTAGCACCATCTCTCGGACCCCAGCCAGGGAGTCGTGAAGGACCGACACAAGCCAGTCCTTTGCAGCTTTCTTTCATGCCACGACACCATGTCATGTACTGACCACCTCTCCGCTTCTTCCAACCAGTCCCAGAGTCGGCAAATAATGCACGACGTGGAATTCTCTGGGACGACATTCGTAGAACATGTCCAAGCCACCGAAGTCAGTGTTTCAAGATGGTGACATCGATTGCATTATCATCTCTGTGCCTGAACACACGATGCCGAACCTCTGCATTACTAACATGGTGTTGCCAATGGATGTCAGCAATCCTTCGGAGACAGAGAGTCGTATAACGTGTTCAACTCGGAGAGGCCAAGTTTCACAAGCAAAGAGCAAAACTGCTCTCACTGACGCGTTGTAGATCCGACCTTTTACAGCCAGACTAACATCATGAAAGCGCCAAAGGTGGCCCAGATTGGCATAAGTCGCTCTGGTTTTCACTATACGTGCATTCATCTCATCACTCACACCCCCACCAGCACTTATGCAGCTACCCAGATACACGAACTTCTCGACTACGTCTATCTGCTCACCATCCAGGATGAGTACAGGATTAGAATCCTGCCAGTCTTGTAGAAGTACTTTGCCCTTCGAAGGTGCAAAGCACATACCATACCTACGGACATTGATTGCCAATTGATTAAGTGCGGATTGCATGGCTTGGGTATTATCGCACAGTAAGACAATATCATTCGCATACTCAAGGTCAATAATTCTTTCTCCAGGCAACAGATCCACACCACCATTACTTACATCCATCAGAGCTGTTTCCCGAATGCCATCGATGGCAAAGTTGAAGAGGAATGGTGAGATTGGGCAAGCCTGCCTAACCCCACTGCTCGAATAGAACAATGGAGAGAGGTGGTTGTATGCCCTCACTCTGCCTGAGGTGTTTGTATATAGGGCTTTTAGGATGTTAATAAACTTCTCAGGTACAACCTTCTTCAATAGACAATCCCAGAGAACAGTCCTATCCAACGAATCGAAGGCAGCCCCAGTGTCAAGAAACACTACGATTGTTGGCCTTTGATAAGTATGGCGGTGTTCTAACATTTGGCGGAAAGTGAAGATATGATCAATACATCCTCGATCAGAACGAAACCCAGCCTGCTCCTCGCGAGTCAATCTTTCTCGGGTTTTTAACAAACTACGAAGTATGACGGAAGCCAATAGATTGGACGCAATCGAGAATAGACTTATCCCCCGATAGTTGTTGCAGGAACGACGTGAACCCTTTTTAAAGATAGAGACAATTATCGACTCATTCCATGACGGTACACTCTCTAGTTCCCAAACCTTTGTAAACAACGTCGTCAATTCTTTAGTCAGAAAGTCATCACCATCTTTAAAAAAAAAGCTGGAGGTAAGTCATCTGGGTCAGGTGATTTGTAACGCTTCAACAGTTGGAGTTCCTAGCGGACTTCCACCTAATTTGGTGGATCAGTCGTCACCGGCCATGGAGGGCAGGACAGTCTGACCGATGTTGCCGGAGCAGCAGGCCAGTTGAACTGCCCTTCGAAAGATTATGCCCATCGTCCAAGACGTCGATGGATGTTAGTGATTGGCATCCCATCATCCTCGCAGATTGTTTCACTCACACCAGACTTCTTGCTGCCAGTGGCTCGGATGAGTTGGAAGAGCTTCCGTTAATTACCAGATGCAGCTGCTGCTTCCAACTCATTAGCACGCTTCGACCACCAGGCTTCTTGGTCCTTACGCAAGCTTTGCCTAATTTCCTTACGTAACATCCTTCGTTTATGGTCAAACTCACGGTCACTCGGAGTAGACCGACGGGCTTCAATGAGTTGTGAGGAGTCTGATAAAACCCAGTGCTTATAAGCGGGACCTTTCGCGAACCCACAGCTGACTGTACCCGCAACCAATGCTCATCTATGCTTTTCGGTGGAATGGTAGCTAGCCTAGAAACTAGCTCGGTTCTATACTTACTAGCAACAGAATTGCAACCAGCTTGCTAACATCAATCCGTTGGTGGCGGTCACTTCGTTGTACACTGAAAAGTAAGGCAAGATTGGCGTAGACCAAAGCATGCTCAGAGTGCAGAAAGGTACTCCAAAAGGAGCGGCAGTCCTTTACACAACCACGCCAGAGGTAGCTGATCGCGATGTGATCAATCTGAATTAAGGCTTGGGATGCACAGGGAGGACGCCAGGTGGCACATCGGCGATGACTGTGCCGAAAGTTAGTGCTAGCCAGAAACAGGTTGTGGTCTGTGCACAGTTGCAGTAGACGGTCCCCGTTATCTGACCTGCGACCAACGAGTCCCCATCGGCCACCTAAACGACTCTCTTCTGTGCCTAGATGCCCGACCTGAGCATCCAAGTCTCCGGCTAGTACTACAATATCTGTCGAACGCACTTTCTGGAGAAGAACAGATAACTGGTGGTAAAACTCATCCTTGATTGCATCCGGGCTGCAATCTGTCGGGGCCTAGGCGGAGATGACGAAAAGATATCGTTTCTCACGCCAATTTCTTCTCACTTTGATGGAACTCTCTAATCTAACAGCACATAACCGACTGTTAATGGGGATCCAATCGATTAGTGCTGCCTCAGCTCTAGCGCTTAGTGCGACACCAATGCCAGCAAAACCAGACGAAGATGCCACAGGGTCCCCGGATAAGCGCACGTAAAACAAGCTTTCCGAAGCGACAGATGGAGATCAAATTTGTAGTACTTCACCAAAGTCTTGAATACGGGTCTCGGATAGACAGCAGACATCGATATTAAGACTTTCCAAAGACGAAGTCAGCCCTATCTGTTGTCCAACCTGAATAAGTGAGCGAACGTTGAAGGCAGCCAAATTGAATGGTGCACATGGTTTCAGAAAAACTGCTTCAGTACTCATATTCAGTGGTAACATACAATTTTCAACCGGACAGTGACTCGAGAACGTTTAGATACAGTTGAATTTCCACCAAAGACGAGCCACTGTATAAGTATAAAAGAGGGTGAATAATGACGTAGTAAATGATGATAATAATAATAATAATCTTTTGAATCATTTGATTGTTATTCGAAGCGAGAAAAGTAGTTTCCATAGATATAGAGAGTTCATCATTTGCGTGTGGGCTGCGATACAGCCCGGGTGCTCAGACCGAAGCAGGTGGTTATCTTAAGGGGCCACACCCCGAGCCTTTGACCTAAAGGTCTAACCCACAAGGCAGTGGAGCATCGTAAGGAGATGCAGTCCCACGATAGCCGGTGACCAACGATTGGTTCATACGCCATTTGTTCCCGCAGGATACTGGAGCCCATGTGCACCATCGGTTTGGGATCCGGTTAAAGCGCCGGACATTCGCTTTTCGTCCTCTTATTTTCGTAAACAACACCCCTCCACGAGAAGGCATTGAGTAGGACTTCCCTGGCAAAAGCTGTATACGCGTGGCCGTGTGAGAGTATTTCGAGAGGGAGAGCGGACTCTCCCCACTCTCGGCCGTACCAGGGCATTTGAGGGCCCGGATGTTTACATAGATATTTTTTAGTCCCAGTGTTAAAAAGGACTCAATAGTTAGCATGATAAAAAATGCTAAATATTGGAATCCTTAACATCAATTATATATTTTGTCTGTAATAATTCATTTCACAACTTGTTTAAGCCGCTGTGCTGATCTGAAACTATGACAACTAAAACTAATCCACATTTTCTCAGATCACGTGTTTTTTATGATTGACTAAATATTAGTGGAATAGTAAATAGTGTGAATGAAAACAGTGATTAGAATCTACATCCGTATATCTCAGTTAGGTAACTACTAGACGATTTTTTTAAATGAATTAAGCAATACAAGACAGATTACTTTATTTATTTATTTTATTTATTTGAACACAAATGTTGGTACAAAGGGGCATCGAATACATATGCGCTACACAAATCAACTGATTTGTGAGTTGGATGCGATATTGCCCGGGTGCCCAGACTGAGGCAGATGGTTTTCTTAGGGCATCGCACCCAGAGCTTTTCACCTAAAAATCTGATCTACACGGCAGTGGAGCAACGTAAGGAAATGCAGTCCCATGGCAGCCGATGACCAACAATTGGTTCATACGCCATTTGTTCCCTCAAGATCCTGGAGCTCATATGCAATATTAGTTTGGAATACATATCCATTTACCCGGTTAAAACGCCGGACATTCGCTTTTCATCCTCTCAATTTCGTAAACAACACCCTCATGATGAGAAGGCAGTGAGTAGAACTTCCCTGACATTGGCTGTATGCGCGTGACCATGTAAGAGAACTTCGAGAGGGAAAGTGAACTCTCCCCACGCTCGGCCGTACCAAGGCATTTGGGGGCACAGAACACTTTTAACTATCTGAATGATACGATCATATGAAGATATTATTATGACTCCACCTACTATAAACATTTTTCTCGGCATCGATGAGTTCCATTTGAATAACTGCTGTTCGTATTAACGTTTCGCAATCTTCTGCATTTTTCAATAACTATACAAAATGTAAGATAAAACAATAACAATGTATATATGTACAGTGTAAAAATATTAGTCTAAGAGACTAATTATAAACTGAACAGCCAAAGCAAAAATATCTCTAAATTTGTTATTGAATTATGGTGGTTCAGATACAACCATAAAATATCGATTCCTTTGTAAATACTGACGGGTGATAACTGGTACGAAACTTCCTGTCGATCATCTTCAAATATATAATACGAAAACTGTTTATTTTAACGAAATAAATGTAAAAATAGTCGATTACATTAAGCAGTACGGAATAATGAATTGCAGTTTGATCAAAGGGTTTGTTTTTATTTATGTATTTAAACACATAAATATTGGTACATGAAGGCACCAAATATATATGAGCCACACAAATCATTCGATTATTGTGAGGGTTAGAATACTACTCGGGCACTCAAGCCGAAGATGGCGGTTTTCTTAGAGGGCTACTCCCCTGAGCCTTTGATCTAAAGGTCTAATTCACAAGGCAGTAAGGTAACATTAGGAGATATAGTCTCATGGTGGTCGATGACCAACAATTAATTCATACGCCATTTGTTCCCTTAGGATCCTGGAGCCCATGTGTACCACTGGATTATAATCAGGGTTTTCCAATCCCCTAGGTGAGTCCTCCATATCCACCAACCTGATTAAAGGGCCACACATTCGCTTTTCTTCCATTCAAGCAGTCAGTAGGACTTCCTTGGCAGTAGCTGTATACTGCAAAGGATTAAATGTTACGGTTTAATAATGTTTAATATAACAAATTAAACTGAGCAACCAACTTCAAGTTTTTTTACTCAGTTTTGAGCTGAATTTTTCGTACATAACAGTTATTTATAATACCTAGTTGCATTAAAGTAATTTTTGACCTTTTAATTTAATGGTGCAGATTTAAGTATCTTGATCAACAAATTACAGCTCAATATAATTAGCATTAGAACTCATACATGTGTTTTCACGTACGTGGGTTGAAAGCAGTTAACAAGATGCCCTGAATATACGTCTCTCTATAGCTGGCAGTCGTTAGCACAGTGTACTTGCAATCTTGAGAGAATTGATGCTTCCTGGTGGACTCGAACCCCTACCATCCAGTCCCAAAGTCATCTCTTGTAGGACTGAGATATTTACATCGACTGATAATTGAGTAGTGGTCAATGTCATTTTTTTCTAAACCTTAGTGTTAATCAAATACTAAAGATCAAGTTTCAGGGTTTCCCGTCGATTACCTCCAATTAATTATTATCAAAACATAGTACTGGCGATTTCGGGTCACTTAGACTAGTGACCGCATTGCACCTTGATCGATAGAAAACCAGGCAACTGTGACATTGGTCACTGTTCATTGATTAAACAACATAAATAAATATTTTCAGTTATGTTAGTGATAAAAAAGCAAGTGTTCAGTGATTACAATATAGATTTTTTTAAATGAAAAAGAAAGTCACTTAACATGCCGATTGTCATTCGGTTAACACTTATACTAAAAGCAATAAGATCATGTCACTTTAAACCATTAGAAATAAATATAACTGAAAAAGTAATCACTATGAATAATCATAAATATGATCTAGAATTGATATCAAATGACTCACTTCGTTTATTTTTTCAGCATCAGTTTCATTTCGATTAGCTCGAAACTCCGAATTAATCTTTTCTCTGGCGGCTAGATAGAAACATGCACAAGCTCGCACATAAGCACAAATATTTTTATAAATAAACAAGACAAAATTTATACTCAACTGGCATATAACATACATATGAATGATTAATAATAACGTAGATAATTCATATCAAAATTTCGTATTTAGATATTTAGAATAAAAGACAAAAAGACTGAAGAACTTAATTTTCAACTAGTTTCTCCGTATGGTATTATACACTAACTACTCCAGAGAAGTCGGTGATATCACCCTCATCATTTGCAATCATACATGATTTGCAATAAACATCATACATCATACCCAACGTAGATCCTGGCAAATATGCAAATCGGTTCGAGCTGCCACAACACATCAGCACAGCGAATTGCCAGATTAGTAGACATAGTAACAGCATAAATTATAGTAAAAAATATTAGACACAGAAGAAATAATTTGGAAAGAAATAGATTGATATAATAAAAAACAAATACTTAAGGTAATTAAGAAGCTTGAGATGTGGCAGAATATAGAGAGCGAAAGCATTTACGCCACTGTGACCAACTCTTAGACACTCCACCACCCAAAGGTGGTGGCATTATAATTCATAGAAGAACAAACCAGATTGACGAAAATGCCTCTTGAAATTTCTTGCAAAACTTATTCATACAATGAGCTAAACACGATACTAGCATTGTAGATGATGCAAGTCTGTAATAAAAGCCCTAACTCTTAACACTAATTCCTTGCATGAATTCATAAACTTACTTTGACCTTAGTAAGTGGTTGGAGTTTCTCAAGGCTACTTAAGTATCACTCAAAAGTCTTTCACGGATTAAAGTCGCGCAGAAAAGGAAAATACGTTGGGGTGTTCAAAAGATTAAATTCAACTTGTCGCTAATATAATTGAAGTATCAGAGTTTGAGTGTGTAGAGCATCACAGAATTTTACACTTTACGTTCACAACTGTACAAAGTATACATTCTAGTTTTATTATGATCTTTCAGTAGCTTTTCAATCAATTAGTTAGTCAGTTTATGTTAGTGCACAACCTGAAAAGTTTGCATCGATCTAAGTTGTCATATTTAACTTCAGAACAAACAAAGGAGAAATAAACAAGATAAGAAACATAGGATGAGAAATTTCACCAAAACTAATGAAGAATAAAGTTCGAAAAACGAACAAATATAATCGAATAATGGAAAATTGGAAATAATAAATGAATCAAGATTTAAATAATGATAGAGAATAAATGAAGCTATGCCCTACTGTGACTTATCTTACATCATGTCATCGTCACTCACCATTTTCAACCTTAATGATTTTTTAATGGATCTCAGTTTTTAAAAAGTACATTGAACCAATATCTATAATACAAGTCTTACTATTCATTAAAAAAAAATTGATAAAAAGAATCTGTACGTAATCATCCATTCATCGTTTTGTAGAAAAATCAACCAACCTATTCATTCATTTATTTATTAAGTTTTTGATTGACATCATGAACCAATTGATGTTAGACCATCACAATTGAAAACCTGGAAGCACTGGATGGCCGTTTCGTCCTATTGTGGATGCGCACTGCTGAGGAGTCCCACAATAGGACGAAACGGCCGTCCAGTGCTTCCAGGTTTTCAATTGTGATGATCTAACATCAATTGGTTCATGATCTCAATCAAAAACTTAATAATCTCCACAACTCCTATACATTTATTTATTATCAATATTTATCCTTAGCTAAATAAATTTGTATGATAACTGTGTTCAAAAGTCTTTTCAACAATAGTTTAAATAATAGTGAAATGAATGAAACAAAATTGTTCACATAAACAGTTAGATATCAGATTTTCAGAGGTAATCACAAGAATATATAGAACATTAACTTCCAATGACTTTTTGATAAACATTAACACAGAGAAAGTAAAAATTTTGAGAAAACTGTATTTTTCTTGTGATACTTCAACCTACAATATTAAATCAATATGATAGTTGTAAATTACTCTGAACATATATGTACGTGAATAAACGCATAAACCAACTATATAAATATTGGAATTTACCTTGTAGTGTTTCGATATCAGCTTTAAATACATTTTCACATGTACGGTGAAGTTTTTTAAATATATTCAAGGCCTAAATCATAAAAAGAAAATTAGTTTATCATTCTGTAAATACCAACAAAAAAAGAGAGAAAAAAGATAAATTAACGGAACAATCAAATATATCACAGATTGAAATCATGAGTCAGTTGAAGCTAGACCACCATTGAAAACCTGGAAGCACTGGACGGCCGTTTCATCCTAGTATGGGACTCCTCGGCAGTGCGCATCCACGATCCCGCACCACGCGGGGCTGAGGTTAGACATTAACACCGTTGGATGCCGGCTCAGTGGTCTAGTGGTTAAGTGCTCGCGCGCGAAGCCAGTAGGTCCTGGGTTTGAGCCCCGCGTGGTGCGGGATCGTGGATCCGCACTGCCGAGGAGTCCCATACTAAGATGAAACGGCCGTCCAGTGCTTCCAGGTTTTCAATGGTGGTCTAGCTTCAACTGACTCATGATTTCAATCTGTGAAATTTCTAAAATCTCCACAAAACACATTCTAATCAAATATATGTCTTTTATGATACAATGTTCAACAAAGACAAACAGAAAAGGCTGTAAAAAATATTTTTTTAAAACTTGTTACTAACTATATTACACTAAAATTCAACCATAATCTAGATAATTACTTCTATAAAAGATGATGAACTATCACAGTGAAATTACTGCTGTTATTTGAGAGTTCATTCAACACACAGAAGAAACAGTCATAATGACCAAAGAAAAATGTTTATTTTTCAGTCAAAACTACTAGTTAACTAGAGAAAGCTTATTAATACATTCCAGTATACAATCAGATCATCTGAAATAAAAACTAATAGTTTGTAATTGGAAATGAAGTTTGAAAAACACCAAACAACCACAGTTGGTATTATAAGACAAACCTAAATAATATCTAGTACTTGTTCTAATAAACTGAAATACAAAAAACTTTAATTTAGCCTTTTTTTCTGAAACAAAATTATCTTTTTACTAATTCTAAAAATCCAGTTAACCTATTATTAAAAATGTTATATAAGCTTCACATTTAGATAAGACTGAACATACTCATAAATGTTAACATTAGTGAAGTTAAACAACACTAACACTTTGGCATATATGCAGATTCACGTTAGTTAAATTGAGTATTTGGCCAAAGATTAAACAATCATTTAATATATTACAAAAGTAGTGCCTGATAGATTATGCAAAACAAACATGAGATAAACATAAGGTTATTTGTTTCCACCATACAAAATAACTCATATACGTGTAAACAGACTTTATCAGTTGAAGAGATAAGAAACACTTTTTGAAGTTACGTAATGTAATTCCCATTATGTAAACTGAACAAAGAATAACAAATAGTAGCGTAGAATTCCCTATTACAAATCAGTCTATATATAAAAAAAACTTGGAAGCTTTATCACTCAACCGTTGGGAAAAGCCACAATCACATATCCTATTTATAAGTAACTAAATCATACCAGTTAAGTTATTAATGTAGTCAGTATACCTAATGATTAAACAATTTGGTAAACTTATTTTGATAATGAATAATCCATAAATCAGTGAAATATGTACATCTGACTTAATCAGAGAATTAACGTTTATAATATATCGCTTAACAACCATTTGTCTCTCACGTAACTCAAAAATTTAAAACTTACTCGTGCACGTTGCATTACAATCATATATAAGATGACATCTAGAAAAAATGTAAACAGTAGTTATATGAGCAAATAACTTATCGATTCAAACTAAATAATTAATAAATGATGGTTTGATTGCTTCACAGTAAAGAAATAACCAATAAGAGAAGAATTTTGGTAGGTGTAGATTAGTAGCATAAAAATAACTGCACAATAAGCTTGAGAGCATTCGACTCGTAATATTTCAGTGACTTTGTCCTGTCAGATCGAGTTATGTCAACATTTTCTATATAATCAAACTGAAGATTTAGGCCGAAGACATAGATTCAAACTGGGTCAGTGTCATGCAAAAAATTGATTTTGGTGAAGTTTAAAATTGTGGGAAACCATGTAAAAAAAAATACAACTGTCAGGAATGTTAATGGGATTAGTAAATAATTATGTTTTTGGTTTGAAAGTATCTGTGAATTTCCTATTCCATCTTCGAGATAATATCTGGATATGTTCTAGTATGTATATTGTTTCAGTTGATACATTCAGGTATATGTGAACGATCATCACTTATACTTTCACACATTAAACCAAAAGACGTATACAACATGGTTTTGTATAAACGTGCCAAAAAACAACAATATTGATTATTTACATTGCCATTACTAAAGTGAAATATTAAGTTATGTTGTTACAGCATACATACATACATCAAAACATAACTGTGAAAGAAAACAATAGGAAACATTATACGATGACATGAAATTAGATATCTACTTCTTAGCGTATAATGTAATTGATTTACCAGTTATCGATTTATTTAGCTTACTTCTAATCACAATGTTTATGTGATGATTAGCATTGATACCCTGTTGTTTGAAATGGAGTGCATAGTGAAAGGTTCGAACTTTGCATCTTATTAGTTGAAATGTAAATACTTTAACAATTAAATTACTGATAATTCCTAGAACAATATTGACATCTTTAATTATGCTAATATTATCAACCATAAAATATATAAATATGAACTCAATATTGTTTTAGTGAGAGATAAACCAATCATGAACTTCATCAATGAATATTACATTATCCTTTAACTTGATCCATGTAACTTTTAAATTAGGTCAATGATAGTGATTCAATATGATACATTTAATTACGGAAATAAAAATTAGATTTATATTTTGTTTAAATAAAAACAAAATAAGACAGAACATGAAATTTTTATTATTCGTACCATTATTAACAATATGAATATAAAACAGAAATATTCTAGATGTAAACACACAAAAAAATATAAGCAATCAAAGTAAACAGAATGAAATCAAAATTATTGATTTGAAAATGTAAACAACAATTGTGAAATAATGAAACAAAGAAAGAAAAAAGAAAGAGAACAACAACAACACAAATTCAAGAAATAAGTGAAACTATGAACAACAAGAAAAGTATAAAATAACTAATAATGATTACATAATAAAATAATGTATAATCAAAAGAGTATCAATATAAATGAACTAAACATTTAACGTATATAGAAAGGGAAAACAAACAAACAAACAAAAATACAAGATGTACACAACAAGGAAAATGATTATATTTTTGAGAAGAAATTTAATGTAAATTTTATAAAACTAACACGAATAACATGTGAATACATTGATATAAATTGTTTTAACCAATTAATGTTATAATTGTTATTCAATTTTCGATTCATTAATAATAATTGAATTGTATTTGGTTTCATGAAATTATTCATCCACGGTCCTAAAGTAGAAAAATATGGAGAGGGAAAGAGAGAGAGAGAGGGAGAGAGAGTAAAAAAGTACACTTACATATACACATACACAAATGTACATAAGTAATTAATTATTTTATAAAGAAATGATATAATAAAGTGATATTTAATGACTAAGTGAAATATGGAACATTATTGATACATAATATGTACTCTTAGTAAACTTGATAAGGAATAATAAATATTTACCTATAATATAAATTTTCACTAATACCTCTATTGAGCTTACAAGGAATGCGAAGAAAAAACAATACACTTGGTGATATTCAATAAATATTTACAAATTCAAATGATAACTACTTAGAAGATAGAGAAAATTATCATTTCTGTGTTTAATCGTCTCTATTTAAATTCTGAACAAACATTTAATTAAGTAGTGTAACTATTTCAAGATTATTCTAAAGCTAACTTTTAACATATTTACATATATGATAATATTTGTTTGGTTACGTTTTCCATTTGATTCAAGTGTATCTGTGGTCAACTGTGTTTGAATGAAGAATGATGAAATATAGTTCCTTAACTAACTTGGTTTACTTTCATTGACTTAATCGCGTTATTGCATGCAGCGGAATAAAGCAAATCAAATACGAAAGTGCCTACGAATACATGTATTTTATACATCTTTTAGTGTAGACAACCAATGAAAGATGAGAAACGGGGAAAGTAAACGTGTCTACTCAATAAATGATGAGTAAGAATATTAACAAGAATGCAAGAGATACAAGTATACTGATACAAGTTCTATCATACGCATATTCTCAAGGTTATGCACATAAATAACAGAATGACTGGAAGGATTAAAAGGTTAAGATAAATTATATGTTTAATGAAACTAATTGTTACAATCTCATTTGATTCACAGAAACTTTTGTGAAAACTTCAAGTTTGTAACGTTTGTGATCATAACCTAAACTTGGTCTATTTTCGGCTACATTTTATATACATGATATTGTTGTCATATTCCTGTACATAATAATGTTTTTGATTCGCTATGGGACATGATAAATCCACATTATCATCGATTTCATCAGACATTCAAAAAAATAAAAACATACCACATGCTTTACCAGACACCACTGGAAAATTATAACTACTTAAAACGATCCCAACAACGTCCATACGTGGTTTGTATAGGCTTAAGCAGTTCTTGACCTATGCTATTCGACCGCAAACTTCACGTTAGGAACATTTGGTTGATGTGCTGCTGACCAATTGCTATGTTTTAAGAGATTACGAGATCACCTAAATCGGCGAACGGAATGAAAGATCAGCGACATAGAGACAAAACAAGTTAACTATTATGATGCGCCCCAGCTCCTCTAACTAGAGGGAAAAGACCTGGTTGAGATGATGGAAAGGCATATTCGACAAGCAGCCAGAAACAACAACAAGCACACAACTCAAGCGTATATATACAATATAAAAATGCCCTTCGGAAACAGCACATTAAAAGAGGCAACCAACCAATGACATTTAGGGTCCTTTCGTGTGGGAAATACAATCTGAAAGTAAAAATAGGCGCTTTTGGAGTGAAAACGAGAAATTCCAATTTCTAAAATAAGGTTACAAAAATAAGACGTTTACCAAGTGATCTATGGGGATCTAGAATCCCCAACATCAATATAATGGTACAGGTGGGAAACCTAGTAGACCATATTCTCGAAGAGACACCCTATGAGGAGCAACAGCTATACAATACACCTTGGGCTCGGGTGAGAAGCGATTACAGTTGTCAACCGCCAGTAACTTACGCGACAGGGCATGGTCCCAATTTATGAGATCAAAGGGACAACTAATGGGATCATATAAGCTAGGTGAGGTGGTTTCGAAGCACAAGTAGATAATTTGAGACTTTATCTTTGCCTATGTTGACCATGTTCATATGCTGTTATAACCACCGTACGAAGGACTACTTTAGGTGATAGGCTTTGTTAACATGTTTCACCATCAACAAGAACGCCAAAATGAAAATTAATTACAATCACTGTATTTACTGACACAGAACAAGACAATGAGGTTGTCAGTGGAAAATCAATTCGTTTCCACTAGTCACCAAGACCTAATCCTATTCTCAATAATCCATCAACATTTTTTCAACAGTACTTCGTCCATCACGTTGTCCGATATTTTATTGACTGTATCGACTCCATACTCTTGTTTTTGGTGTCACCTATATGTCTACTTAAAACAACTGTGGTTAAAAGTAAAACAACTAGAGATATTACATCCATATTCTAATCAAAATACATCCAAAAGGATACGAACTAAAGACCTAATTGTTTAAAACAAACTACTAACCAATAAATACATTAGATTATTCGACAAAATCACAGAATAAAAACATAAATATTCAATTTATTCCACCCTAAAACTTTACTTTGTTTCTTAATCTCTCACATAAAAGCGGTGTAGAACAGTTATAAATTTACAATCGACTGTCTGTCCATTAGTCTATAATTAGATTAAAATACTCAGAAAAAGTGATGTACCCAATACTTGGAGCAAAACTGTGAAACATTACATTATCTCTTTGGATAGAATATTAAAAGAAAATGTAGACAACTGAAAAACACTAATATAAGGGAATAAATAGTTCAACATTGAATTCCAATGATAGATTTAATCAAAACTTACTCGTCTGATATCATTATTTTTGAATCTTCTGTACAGCCAAGATCAAATGTAACATGAAAAGACGGGTGACTTTGTTGTTCGTTAGTAAGTATTGATTTAGTCATTTTTAGTGTCATGCCTTGAAGTAATAACAAAGAATATCATTTACACAAACACATTTTAAGAGAATAATTACTGAAAATAGTCAATGAGAACACCATGTTTAAAAAAAGCTTTGATACATGGGGTGTCCAGTAATTTCTATAATTTATCAATTAAGTAAAACCTTCAAATACACCTAGTCATACACAGTGAATAAAATGAAAATATTTGAATGAAAACCCCGTTGTATAGTTAATTCTGAAAGAATGTAAATTATGATCAAATTCACAGATCAACTGAGAACATAGAGCATGAAATAACACTTTAGTAGTACAATTATGTGCAGTGCAATGAATGTATAAAATAATAATATCCGGGAGAGATAACACAAACGGTATCAAGAGATTAAAACGAAATGGATGAATAACCAACAAATAAGTGTGAAAAATGTAACAACTAAAGGCCACCAACACAAATTCTCAAGTAAACAACTTAAAATTCCTAACCCTCAGTTAAAAGATGTAACACGTCACGGTGAGCTGTTGACAACTATATGTAACTCAATAAACAGTTACAAACTGATAACAAGAAATAAGTTTTTATGTGAAGGTGAAGCAAGTATAAACCAAAGATAAATTTGAATGATCAACACTGAAGAGAAAATAGATATTCACTAAACCATTCATATCAGTCTTTAATAAATAGCATGTTATTCGACATAAAAATTGCCAATTGATGCTTATAAACGAAAAGAATAATGCTAAAAAAGGTTAAAATAGGACTAACTGAACCATTGTGAAAAAACAACGCAAAAGTAACGAGTCAACAAGAATATTGTAAAGAAACATGAAATGTTTCAAAAATCACATAACGAAAATGAAATCTAGTTGATGGTGAAGATTAACAATTAAATATTCTTAATAGAAAATTACGAGTATTATTCATATTTTTGTTAAAAGTACCAAGTACAGTAGAAAAGTGTGGTTGTTGACTTTCAATTGCTTTTTTACCCGTGATGAAAAATGGATACCCATTTACATCCAAAATAGATATCATTGAGACTTATAACACCCATTCTCTAAATAACTGATCTTTAACGATTATGAAATGTTTTTTTCTGATAGAATTTATAATTAGTGATATAGCACACTATGAGTTTCATAGTGTACTTGAATTATTCACGAAAAATAAAGCATTACTTTTTACTAGCAATCCAATGAATAAAGATATTAAATTACTAACAAACAGTTAGTTTATAGATCAATTCATACTAAATGTGAAATCATAAACATTCCTTATATAAATTAATCTTTTTTACATAAAATTACTCTGGTAGCTTAACTATTGATAAAAGATGGAGGATACAAGTAGCGTAGCATTATATTTCATTATCAAAGAAATATGGAATTTATTCGATGACTTTTTTTAAAGGACAAGAATCTGTCACATTGATCATAAAGCTAAATATTCTCGGGGAAAATGCCTAGACGGAAAATGTATACACAATGAATACCATGTAAAATATGATTGATTTTATGGACATCTCAGAGCTTCATAAACTAAAATATTTGTGAATGCCATCGATTGAACTAACTTTAAAACTTCAGTTTGCAATAAATAAAAGATCTATTACATTATTGACAAGCAGATTTCAAGAAGGTTAGTCGAATTTAAAACTAACTATTACTTAGCTGACGGAGTCAATAAATATAAACCTACATTACCATATACTATTGATATTTAGTAGGGGGTTAAATCTTGCGCAATTTACGTAAAAAGGTTATTAAATCAACAAATTTTAATTGAATAATAGGACGTTTAGATGAAGATGGGTAGTGGTTAGCAGTAGAATTTAGGAGGCACATTTTGTCCTCTTTGAAACTTATCAGCAGTTGGATGTATTCGCCATATCCTAGTGTTAATGTTCACTCAAAGACTCGAACGTAATACTTTTTATTAATACCACACATTTTCCACTCTTAATATATGATAGTGACTGTAGGATATAGAAGTCCGCGAAACAACTAAAATCAACAACAGAAAACTTAAAGTGAGTAAGTCCGAGAACAAGGATTATGACTAGTCAATGAGATTTACTCGGCTTTATTGCAAAATGTATTATATAAAGGTTTTGATAACTAAGAGTACCATAGAATCTTGAAAAATGATCTACTGTTTCAAGCTTTGTATACCATTTGAAGAAAAAGTAACGGTAAAGATGAATAAACATACTCAAATAAAATAAAATGGATAGAAAGTGCTTACCTGTATCTTCAGTTTTTGCAGGCTACAATATGGAATGTTTAAAAAAGAAAGCAAAAGACAGGTAGTTCAATTTACAAAACTTGTATAATACCGACTAAATAAAACATCATTCTATTAAGATAAACTAAATACTATTCAGAATTATTGCATATGTAAACTACTATTTTTACTAATGGTTCAGTGATTACTATAATTATAATTAAAAGACACCTATCTATACGATCAGTTGTTGCATTTATCCTGACTCTTGAATCCGCCTACTCACAACGACTTTTTTAAAATACTGACATCAAATAAATGGTTCTTACAATTCCAATCAGTAAGACGAGAGAAAAAAGTGCACAAGCCAGTGAGAATAATTACATCAACAGATGTAAAATATTAAAAGAATGAGAAAGATATACTAAAGAA
The DNA here is from genome assembly GCA_944470205.2 of Schistosoma margrebowiei. NCBI lineage: Eukaryota > Metazoa > Platyhelminthes > Trematoda > Strigeidida > Schistosomatidae > Schistosoma > Schistosoma margrebowiei. The sequence goes on along the minus strand of OX104028.1, from coordinate 63,491,010 downwards.
GACGAAAACTGACGAATACATATGATTGTCAATATTTTGAGTAAATGGATCTCTGTAGCAGTGCTATCCGTTTTGATTTACCTAACTTAAAATGAATACTGGTTGCAATATAATGATTTTATTTTGCAAAAGACAATCTATTTTCGAAAAACGTTTCTATATATCAGTCAGTCAATCAGCTACAATCCAATTTTATAACGAGATAATTGTTTCTAAGGATACTTTTTATTATTATTATTATTATTATTATTATTATTATTATTATTATTATTATTATTGTTATATCGTTTTGTAATGCTTGTAACAAAAAAATTAAATCGAACTATTAAAAGTACAAAAATTAAACAGAATATTTAAAATTTCATAACGTGTACGATTAGGTCGATATTACTTTTCAAATAACCGAGTAGTCCATTTTTATAAGACTTGTGTTGTTCTTATTTCCAAATAAATCAACATCACATCTTTATTTACATCCAGAAAAATCTGAACAAATCTATACTTTTTAATACATGTACTATGCATAACCAATACACACATAAATAATACATGCTACATGATTGGACGACAATTTTAAAGTAACTTGGCTATTAATACATCGATCTGATTTTGCATTGCTTCTTTGTATTTAAATACAAGCTAAAGTTATGATGACTGAATGATTCCATAGTAGAGAAAATGATGAGTCTCTACTTATAAGACCAAGCACAGAAGACAAATAATTAGCAACACAATCAGGAACATTTTAAATCAAGATAAGGCATCACTTTAAGAAGTTACTGGTTGTTGGTTTGTGTAATGTAGGTCAGTCAGTCAGTCAGTAACAACGTAGAACTTAGTACGTACGTACATCAGTTCGAGTTGCCATACCACATTAGCACAGAGATGCAGTGGTCGATTCAAATCCCGTAGTGGTAGAGGTAGCAAGAGTATAAGCAGTAATCGGGAATATTAGGGTTTGGAGATGTTATTTAACGAGTATAATCCAGTGAAATAAATTTGGAAAGAGGAAAAAAAGGGGCATGAAGAATTCAGATAATTAGAATTTGGGAGAACATAGAGAGTGGATGCACCTGCGCCATTGCAAACGATTTTGAGCCATGTCATTCAGGGTCTCTAACCATCGGTTGCTATCATCTCGCGGTCCCCAACCAGGTAGTCTACACCTACCGACATGACTCAGACCACTTGTCAGTGACATCATGGATTTGTGCCATGTTTTGGTCTGGCCGCCCCTAGCTTTCTTCCAACCTACTCCTATACCACTGAATATAGCACGTCGAGGTAGTCGGTGGTTGGGCATACGTAACACGTGTCCCAGCCATCTCAACTGATGAAGTTTCACTACTTCATCAATTGATTTGCCATCCTTACCTAGTACCCGTTTCCTAACAGTTGCGTTACTTACTCGGTGGTCCCAGGATATACGAGCAATACTTCGAAGACACCTATGATCAAATACTAGTAACCTACGAATATCCTCTACTCTTACCGGCCATGTTTCACAGCCATAAAGTAGGACGGAACGAACTGCTGCGCAGTAAACACGTCCTTTGGTTGGTAGACGGATATCTCGCCTACGCCATAAATGACGCAAGTTGGCAAAAGCTAGTCGAGCCTTCTGTATCCGTGCTGAGATTTCGTCACACACCAGACCACAAGGGCTGATGAGACTTCCAAGATAAGTGAAGCGGTCGACACACTCAACTACTTCACTCCCTATCACTAGTTCGGGTGTCGATGTAACCCAATCCTGAAGCAACATTTTGCATTTCGAGGGAGAGAATCGCATCCCGAACATGCTTGCATTGTTGCTTAGAGTGGTCAGAAGACTCTGCATTTTGTCAGCGTCTTCACCAAATAAAACTATGTCATCTGCATATTCTAAGTCAACAAGTGAACCTCCCGGTAGAAGTTCAACCCCCGGAAATTTAGATGAGGAGAGTGTTATCTCTAAAAGTACGTCGACCACAAAGTTGAACAAGAATGGGGAGAGTGGACAGCCCTGACGAACACCACTTGAGGTAATCAATTCTGATGACAGTTCGCCATAAGCTCTCACTCTACCAGTTGTGTTCGAGTAGAGAGCCTTTATAAGGTTAATGTACTTCTTTGGTACTCCTTTCAGTGACAAACACTGCCATAGAACCTTACGATCAACAGAGTCGAATGCCGCCTTAAGGTCGAGAAATACTACCATTGTGGGGCGTCTAAACGTGTGTCTGTGTTCTAGAACCTGACGTAGTGTGAATATCTGATCTATACAACCACGTCCAGGTCGAAAACCAGCCTGATTTTCTCGAGTCTGCTCTTCACGAGCTTTGACTAGGCGTCGAAGTATTATTGAAGCTAATATTTTAGACACTATATTAGTCAAACTGATTCCTCTGTGATTGTCACAAGAGGACTTTTGTCCTTTCTTATAAACTGGCACAATCAGTGATTGAGACCAGTCAGATGGGATTACGTCCAGTTCCCAAATTCTACCTAAGACCTCGGTTAATCTCATTGCTAATACTGGACCACCATCCTTAAAAATCTCAGGAGTAAACCTGTCAGGGCCTGCTGCTCTCCCTCGTTTCAGATTTCCTATGGCTTTTTCAACTTCATAAAGAGACGGAGGACCTACATTAACTTGCCATTCAGGTTGACTGGAGATCGTGGGAAACCGAAGTGTGGCTGAAGGCCAGTTGAACTGATCCCTAAAGTGTTCTGCCCATCGATCCAATCTCCTGGATTGAGAATGAATAATATGTCCATCTTTCTCTGAGATTGTTTCGCTAACAGTCGGGTTCCTAATTCCGGTTTCCTTAACGAGTCTAAACAATTGTCTGCTATTACCTATTGCCGTTGCCTTTTCCATCTCTCTTGCTTTCGCTACCCACCACTGTTCGCGATCACTGCGTAGACTTCTTGTTAGTTTGCGCCTAAGCTGACTCCGCTCTTCACTATGTTCAGAGCCAGGTGGAATGAGTTTCCGAGCATCTATCAGTGCGATAGATGCTGCTGAGATCCAGTGTTGCTCCCTAACCTTCTGGTTTACCTTACTAACAGATATCACTGCTGTTTCCACAGCTTTTCGGATATCATTCCATGCTGCCTCGGGGTGGGCATCACATACATGGCTGCCTAACTGTTTTCCTAGTTGTTCCTGAAATATACTCTTAGCTTGACTATCATTAAGTAGGCCCCTAAGAGGTTTCCTTGCAGCGGTTTTCCTACGTCCAGTAAGACGCAGGCAAATACGCGCTCGTACTAGAGCATGATCTGAATCTAGGCATGTGCTCCAGAATGAGCGACAGTCTTCTATCGAGCCCCTCCATCGGTGGCTGATAGCGATGTGATCTATTTGGGTCCAACGTTGGGACGAATTAGGGGGTCGCCATGTTAAAAGATGTTTTTCCTTATGCTTAAAGTTAGTATTTGCAAGGAACAGGCGATTATCTGAGCATAGCTGCAACAGACGGTCGCCATTATCTGTTCTTTGAGCCACTATACTATAAGATCCACCCAGGTGTCTTTCCCTATCGCTTAGTTTACCTACTTGAGCATTAAAGTCACCGGCCACTATTACTACATCCGAGCGCTTAGCTTTTCGGAGAAGGTCCGAAAGCTTTCTGTAAAACTCATCTTTTACATCATCTGGGCTGCAGTCAGTGGGAGAATAGGCAGAGACGACGAAGAGGCAACGACGAGTGTCCGTATCTTTCCGGATTCTTACTGTTCCGTTCAGTCGGACAGCGCACAAACGACTGTCTACTGGGATCCACTCTAAGAGAGCTAGTTCTGCCCTAGGACTCAATGCTATACCTACGCCGGCGAGGCCACGGGAAGCAGAATCAGGGCTTCCAGATACACGAAGCGTGAATCGAGTCGGTTCTTTATTTTGGCATGGTGAGGTCAAATGAATGATGCTACTTGGATCCTGTATGCGCGTTTCGGAGACGCAACACACATCGATGGCGCGAGATTCTAAAGTCCTAGCTAAGAAAGCCTGCTGTCCTATTTGGCACAGTGTTCGGACGTTAAAAGCTCCTACGTGTAGTTTAGAGCGTGGTTTGAGGAGACCAGGAATAGAGTTCCACGTACTCGAATCGTTTGCCCTAGCGGTGCGAGGTGATAAAGAGACGTGAGGAGGGTTAGTCATGGAGATAAGAGAGGTATTAGAAGGTGTAGGAAGGATTTGGATGTGACCAACTTGGTCTCGCGTGCTGTTACGGGTATGAGGGCTGATGTCACTTCCCGGCTGCCCACACCGTGGAAGGGTATTTCTTGAGGAACCTGAAAAGGAAATTGGATTAGTGTTGGTCTTAACGACCTGGGAGCGTGACCGCAGAGCCCAAGGGACAACTGCTTGAGGCCGGTCGCGCACGGCCTTTTTGTAGAAGGTTTTTGACGTGTTAGCTCCGTTCTTCAGATGGCCTTACCGCCGGAGACGGAAATCCGTGAGGTAAGGTGAGGTGTGACATTTTTAGGGTCGACCTTTTCTAACCCCACCCCTCCTTGTGGGAAGGCAGCATCGCTGTCATGCTGATTGTCCGAAGGAAACACCTTACTGCTGTCACACCTCTGTACAGTCAGCAGTACGACTTCGCCCTCAGACTTTGAGTTGCTGCTTTTAGTCTTACCGTTCACCAATCGACCTGCCTGGCATGGTAGAACCTACAGGAACATATGTTCCAGCCAATATAGCTCGGATGGGTCATCACGATAGGCAAGCCCGACCACCACGTCAAGGTAGCAGCTTCGGTCGGGTATGTAGGTACTTAGGGAACGCGTAATTATCGTAATTAATTGTAGGAGATATGGCTAAGAACTGGTCTCAATGACACAGATGCACTCACTCTTCACTCTATCTTAGATCTTGAGCTTTAAAATTACCTTATATCTTTTTATTCCGTAAATTAATTCTTCCTCACATTATATTGTCTATCCTTAATGTTTCCTACTACCACTGATATTATTATTACGACTTCTACTACACTGAGATTTCTCTTGATAGTTTTATCTATGTTAATACGTGTAGCAAACTGAACCGATGCACAAGTCCTACGTTGCTTATGATTGACTGACTTACACTTATAATATTTGGCAGAAAATGTTAAATAGGTAGTATTTGTAGGATAGATAGTTTAAGGAGCACATTTTGTACCTCGATAATATCATTTTAAAGAATCTACTACATCCTTGCCAATTAATAGTGTCATTATTAAATTTTTAAAAATATAAAATAACTAACTAACCTGAAGATCGAAACCTAATTTAAGAAACTTAAGACCTTGTTCGGTAATATGATCCGGATGACTAGAAAGCCAGCTAGTATAATTGGATAAATTAGACGTTGATGTTTGTTTATCTATGAATAATTGTCGACAATCTGTAAGTGATGTTCGAAGTAAAGCTAATTCATCATCTTCAAGTTTATTATAATCAATGTCCTGATCTTTATCATGTATGATGTGAACATCATGATTATCTCTTTGAAACGATGTATGACCATATGACACTTCATCTTCGGAATCCTTGGACAACGGCATTCCTGACAAACGACGATAAAGTCTATAACTGACTGCTTCAGCTGAATCTAAAGAAGTTGATGTTAAAGTAGATGGTAACCAGGCAGGAATGCGAGTCAAATATTCAGTCTGAATCAAGGGAATATAACAACACAAATACAAGTTAACAAGGAGAATGTTATAAACTATTTGTACTAAAAAATAAAAGGTGTTGCTGTACTTTAGTCTATTAAACGCAAACATGTCATAAAACTATGCTCAGACAAAGATTCTAATGAACTAAAAAGAAGCATACAATAAATCCCTTAAAATCAATATCATTCATCGTATGTGATATAGAAAAGCATAATTTGATGATAACTAGTTATATTTACTGGATATCGCAAGGCAGTCTTACTATTAATATGACATCAGATTAATTCATATATCAGTAAGGGGATTTACGGAGATTGTAGTATTTTTAACAGTTGAATTCACGAGTCGGTCTAAACTAAACATCCAATGAAAACCTGGAAACAGTGAACGACCGTTTCGTTCTAGTATGGGACTCCTTAGTAATGTACATCCGTGATTCCGCACGCAGGACTCAAATCTAGGACCTTCGATCTCGCGCGCAAACGGCTATTAATTAGTGTAAGACCATAAATCTGTAAACAATCACGATATATAGGTTTATTAATATTAACTTATCAAATTAGCTCATTGAATAACATCACATATTTATATTCAATACCAATTCTTTAAATCTACAAGGGTTAATACAGCTATCCCTTGTCTCTTAAGTACAATTTATTTACTTTTAAATACACAAAAGATAACTGTATAAGACTCAAAATAAAAACTATAAGAATAACATTCATCAAATACAAACATATAAAATCGAATTTACTCAACTAATTTTATGAATTCTATATGTTAAATATTCAGAAAACAATACATTATCAAAAAGAATAGGTTATAGATATAAAGCTTCAACATAATAATAAGTAACTTTGGCTTTACCTCTAACCAACTTGGTTTAGTATTTTCAGAATCGGAAACACATAAATGTTCATCAGATATACGATGAACAAAACGTGATGATGGGAGATCAACCCGAGCTTTAGATATATTTTCACTATATAATGTAAGATCGTTGGTATCTGATAAAGTAAAACGTCGAGCGGATTTGAAACCTCCCATTTTACCTGAAATCTAAAAACATATGACTATTATGAGTATATTACGTAGGTTGAATATCTTCTCAGTAAAGAATATATATATTTTATTGTCTAAAAACGATTTTGTGTGGTATTGAGTCACCAAAGAAAAAATAGTAATTAATATAGTTTTAATTTGAACATATTGCATTAACAACAAATAAATCTATCTAGTTCCATGGAAGTGACCATAATAATTTAGTACAACGAATAAGAAAACAATACTGAGAAATCAATAAACTAGATTGATGAATATCAAACTAGGTACTTGAAAGGTTCTGGATTGTAGTTAAGGAATTGATAGTTAGTTGAAATATTAGTGAAGAAGAAAACTGGATTGCTCTATAAATAACAACGTGAACTTTAGAAAACTTATTTTTGATCAATATAAAAAAATTTTTACGGAGAATATTTCTTTTATATTTTTATATAAGAAAATGTTTTTCGCTAAAGGTAAAGAATACTATAAAACTTTAAAACGAACATTAAAAAAACTAAGGTTCATTAAGTAAAGAAAAATGAAGCTTCAAAAGTAAAATGAACTATAATCCTCCTGGGTTATTTTCTATATGACCTGATTAGAAGATGTAGACAACCAAAATGTTAAGGTAATCACTCATGATTGGAATTACAAAGATATAACTTTATAGGAATATTGTACAGAATAAAATTTAAGGACGATTAACTATGATTACAGATACATTCACTTCAAAGAAATAAATGTCAAGAAAATATTAGTTTCTTGATCATTAAGATTAGTTTAACTGCATAGTGATAACTGATCATCCAATTTGTATTTAAAAAGGGATTATTATCATTAGCATTGTACGTAAGTATCTACAAGACACAGATGATAGATACGACATTTAGTGGGATTAAAAAATAGATTCTCAAAGAAACAATGTCAGTTTGTTAAATTTTATGGGTGAATTTAATGCGTAAATTAAATGAACTTACTGCTCTTATTGCTGAACAATTACCTTGAACCATACTTGCAACACGTCTGGTTTGGTGTGACTTCAACCACAATAATTTAGGTGTAGGTGTTTGTGTACCAACGGCAGATTTAACAGTTTTAGACGTTTTTCTAGTTTCATACCAAATACTGGTCCATAAACTATTTAGTAAGTCCAGTGATGGACTATCATTTGCTTTTAAAGAACTTTGACAAAAGGATCTCAGAAATTCACATCGTTCGTGAGGATTTAAAGGTAAAAGCCACTTCCTCAGAGAAGGAATGACGTCTTTTAGAGCAAATTCAGTAGCATTCCTCACCTTATCTTTCAGATCCGTTGAACACTGAAAATTAGAAAAAACAAAGTACTAAACATGAGATTTATAGAATGTGCTGAGAATAAACCTATACTGTCAAAAGCAAAATTATGTTGCAAGGTATTTATTGATTCTTGAATTATTATTGGCAAAAATACTTTCTTTTAATAAAAGCAGAACATGAATAACTACATGTTAATTTTTTCAACAGATATAACAGGATAACACAATAGTAAATATTATTCAACAAACATCCGACGATGGAGGCATGGAAGATACATTTATCTTCCAAGAACCTATTCCGCATTCCAAAGAATCAAGGGGAAAAAACACAACCAATACTGGAATAGGACTATGAACTTCAGATGACACAAATCTTCATTTGTCAACCACTTCTGGTCATTTAGATGAAGAACTACATAAACTACATCAACTCAAAAACACATTCCATTTAAAAGTAGTCTAAACCTCTATAGTAAAAATCCATGCGCAGTTGTCTACTGAACTACAGTCTAACATTTCATTACCGATTGTAGGTTATCATCCTTTGCATTAGATCTTTCTGAAATGTTTGTCGAAAAATGAGTGATGTAAAATATAACTTGTAAGACCCAGTTTCAAAGTCCATCCCAATAATGCGTGATTTATAACCATCGTGTTGACTACCAAATACTGTGTTCACGTATAACACAGATAACCAAAACTTTAATGCCCTAAGTATCAGACAAAGAAATACCTCCTTTACATTAGTAGTTCCGTATATAGCTGAACTTCAGCAAAATGGAAATAAGATGAGAGGTTTCTTAGTGAACTGCTTTAAATAAAATTAATTAATATATTGGACTTCAGAAAACTTCATATACATAATCTAGTGAGCATTCCCACTTCTCAAGAAGTGTCATGAATTTTACAGCCCTTTACTTTGAATCATTTGCATATAGACAAGATGTAAGATGAAAACACAATAGCATCTTCAATGTATACATATGCCGAATGGCGAGAGACTTATTAAGGAACGCAATTCCTATCGTTCAATTATGGACAGAATCTGTTACCCCGATTTCAACTGTTTTCGTTATAATTTTGAAAACCAGTAGTGAAATCACATTGCTAATGAAATAAAATGTTGACGTCAATAAAAGTACTTTCACTTTCTAAAACTATATTCCCAAAGCATTCTAAAGCAATGCGTTTGTGAACTAAATTAGTAATTTGTAACCCCAAATTCAACGGTGATGAACAAGACTGGTTCCCATTACTTTCTTACTCATAGCTAACTAAAGACAGGTTGAACTTTTTCATGAGCTTTAATGATAGATACTCAAGAGGATTTACTAACCTCTGATATTCGTTAGCAATGTCACTGATTGTCATCTTTAGGTTTTGATCAAAACGGCTCGAAAACTGTGTTCGAATATCAGCGAAGTTTTGCGACTACAAGCTCCAAATGATAATTAATGGTTCGAACTGGCCGCTCATCAGCAACTATGATCGTAATCAATCACATTGGCGAGTTATAATGTAAGGCCAACTGATTCCCTTAGTTGACAACTGAAAATAATGAACCCTCAAACTTAAGAACTCATCCCTTGCTATTTGGAACAATGGAATAGACCAAAAAGTCTATCGAATTCCACTAAGCAGACTTACTTGGTGGCAACCATTAAAAAAGTAATCCTGACGTAAGGCGCATAATTTAGGACGAAAATGATATATGTCATCAATAAGACTTTAAACATTCATATGCCAGTATGGTTGAGACATGTGTTATGATGCTCTGAAAAACATTCTGTAGATAATCCGGTTGCTAGAGATTGAGTAAAGTAACCTCTCAATTACTCCGACGATTGATTCCAACAGTTTGTTAATCCATCCTTCTGAACTTTCTTATGCAATAATGTCGCGAACACATAACTAGACTAAAAATGGTTTAGTCTTGATAGTTTACATAGTACAATGTACTCACCACAAAGCATGCTTTGACGAACAGTGAATCAACTGAAATACTTGAGATAGAGTTCATCTAGCCATTTATACTGGGACATCGGTTGCAGATAAGTATCTTACAAGAACTAGGTTTACAAATAACTATTTTATGTACACTCAATACTCCTTACAAACTATGCACTATATTAGGTAAAGTTGGAGAAAACTGACAATTGACCCACACCTAAAGTTACTTGACAGATCTTGTGATAAGTGTATAAAACTCTTTTTAGTGTATTTGAAATGACTGAGCATAACAGGTTCATCGATGTTCTGTAAAAAAACTTAGACTGATTTGTTGTGGAATAAATACCTTACGCACAGTGTACTGAGACGGTTAGGTGAATGAAATTCGGTAAAAGACATGTCACTGATTTTGAATATTGTCGAGGAATCATTTGGTAAAAGCTATTTCTAAGTAACCCTAATTCAGAAGTAACCTTACACTCACAAACTATATGTTATCTTAATTCTGCGAATATACAAATAAAATTTCGTCATTAAATATTAAAGAAATTTAATGTATTTAACAACCTTAAAATAATTGGGAGATTTAAATACTTTTCATTTTAAAGAAGTATGAAATGAGAGAGAGGAAAGATATAAAGTGAATTTATCCCAATTTTGATGAAAACCTTGGTCAACAAAGTGAAAGCTTATTTGATAAAGAAATGGAACAATAGTACCCCAGAAGTGTTTCCCCCAACACTTATCGCACATAACTATGATAGTTAGCTATCGTACATTTACATCATTTACAGGAAATTTATGTTACCTGGATATCATGATGTTCTCGAATCAATAGTGATTCACTATTTTCCCATCCGATCGAAATGTAATATTTTTTGGATGATTAACGTAACATATGTCAGAATTTATGTTAACTATAATTTATAGACTATGACATAAATCTTTCATTTGAAAAAACCCTGTTTCCATTCCCTTCTCAGCTTTCTCGTCTAAACTATATTCATATATTTAGCTTATATGTAAATAATTATTTGAAAAAAATTTTTTATTCTTTTACAATTATTGTTTACAATCCAGATTTAATCAAAAAAATTTTATATATTTTGACTTGAATAATTTATACTACTATTTCTAGATTGTGAGCAGGTGAAAAAATTTACAAAATTAATCAATTTGTATTGCTCTATTAAGATCGTTGTTTTTGACTTTATTGAAATCTATAAATGAAAAAGACTGTATAAAATATACAAAGCTCTTGAAATAATTCTAATTAACGTTTCACATACATAACTCTATTCAACACATTATAGACTAGATTTTAGACAGTCAGATAATACAGTTTTTAAATTGATAATGTAAGATTTTCAGTTTGTTGTATGATTTCGTATGTGATTAATAAGTTGCTTAATTTTATGTACTCAAACAATATCCATTCATTTGAAATCATGAATAAAAATATTATTTGATTACACAGTTTAACATATTTATTTCTCGATAAATAGCTCTCAGAGGATAAAAGCCAGTAAAAAAACAATACTTTTTATCGAACCATTGAATCACTATACATCAAATCAGTAAGATAAAGGAATAAATAATTCTGTAAGTTGAAATACGAAGGCAAAAGACGTCTTCAAGGTTTATTTCGGAAAAAGTAGGTTGGGTACTAATTGTTTATTTGGCTACACCAAAAATAGACCCACCTTGGGAGTTGTATCAAGTGAATGTGAACTCTTAGTATTTGTTGAAGAGATATTATTGTTTGTGTCTGACTCCATAACAACATTGTTACAATCATCATTACTGTCGATATCATTCTTGGGATTGTTATCGGAAGTGTCAGTATCACTTGGAGACCCCAATTGCTGAAGAAACTGTACCAATAAAGGTAGTAGGATTTTACGTGTCATTTTGATATTATTCACAATTGCTATAAAATGACTGAAATCGGGGACAGACTGAGGAAGTAAATCTAGATTAAGCTTCGGATTCAGGAGAAATTTAATCAGCTATAATAAATAGGAAACAATAAATAATGAATAAAAGTAGGCTTAAGTGCAAAAGATTTAAGTTCAATTTGACAATTCAAAAGCAATTAACTCTTATCGTTATTTTATTGGTGGTAATCATTTAATAGCTTCGTAGTTTTGTACACAATGAATCAATGAATTACTGAAATTAGCAGCTTGACATGGCTACACACCCTACACTTTAAAATAACCTTGAACTGATAGCTAATCGTGAATATCCAAATGAACTTAAGTATTAACCTAAGAAACTTTATAGAAAATGAAAGAGACAAAACTTTTAGTAATGTAGTGTGGTAATTTAGAATAAGAATCGTTTAGTTGTCTATGACATTCGGTTGTGGAAACTTGACTAACAAATTATGTTATTACTTGAATAGGTTTTATCATAGAAAAATCCCAGTACATTACCGACTGACATGGATTGTATAAATAATGACCTACAACATGAAACTTTGGTAAACGAAAGTGAACTAAATTTCAAAGATGAGAAATAACTCACTAATTATTTTCATTCAATTTTTTAAATAAGTACTTTGAAACAAAGTAGAGGGGAGTTGAATAGGGCAATACATTGAACACTTCAAATTATTGGGCATAAAATCTAGCAAACAGCTGAAAAAATTATCTTGCCCATTTTCAGTATTAAAGTTGAAAAGTCCTGTGGAAATCCCATTTAGATGGGATGATAAGAACTCTCCATAGATAGTAAAAAATTAATAAATATATCACCATAAAACCTATGAAACAGAACAACATGTAGGAGTATAACAGATAATCCTAATACTGCTTTAAAGTGTTATATTTAATAAGTTTAAAATAAATTACATTCAGTACAAACTCCCTATACATAGTTCCAAAAATAAACACAGACAAGAATTAATGAGATGAAACTAAATGTAAATACTTGCATCATTATAACGTCCAGCAGGAAAATTCATATTATACAGAATCAGAGCTCTTCTTCGAAAAGTTGTCAACTCCGATGAAGGTATCGATGAACTTTCCGATAAGGGATAGCCAACAGTAAGACAAACAAGTAAATTGGCATTATATTTAGCACATATCCGATTGGCTGCTTCAGTAAAGTCAGGAGAATTAATTAACATCTAATGGAAGAAAGAACAGCCTAAAATTTAGCTTTACAATAGTGAATTTGAATAAAAACTTTATGATTAATAAGGCAGAAAATTTCACGAACAGAACGAATTTATTCGAGAGTATTACTGACGTAATGTCTGGAAAAATAGCGTAACCTTTATCTGTCAAAATCAAAACAGGCAGAGAATGTTTCGAACATACAAATCAGTAGTAGGAAGTCAAATGACTTGAACATCGAAGTATTATTCTTATTTATTGAATGACAAAGTGATGCGAATATCATACACCTCCAAGTTCCTTATAGCACTTTCTTGTTTATATGAAAGTCTAACAGGTAGATGGAAACCGAACCAACTTAGTCGCGTGTTACTTCATTGATCCTTAGTCATTTCGCAAACATTTCAGTCAGTCAGACAGTAACAACGTAGAACTTCGTACCTACGTACATCAGTTCGAGTTGCCACACCACATTAGCACAGAGATGCAGTGGTCGATTTAAATCCCGTAGTGGTAGAGGTAATAAAAGTATAAGCAGTAATCGGGAAGATTAGTGTTACTTAAAGAGTATAATACAGTGAAATAAATAAATAAATAAACATTTAATATCTAAAAATGTTTTGATTTCGCCATTGGTGGCATTTTTCCAGAATTTAGGAAAAAACTGCTTTCAAATTGGTATGGACAAATCTTGGAGACTTAACAAACTTTAAGCAAACCTTATTGAGCACAAACAATTATGGACGACTTTTAATGCACTGTAATCCACTAAACAGGATTTAAGAATTATCTCACTCTTAAAATCAATAGTTCAATGCAAAGAATAATTGAGTAAAATGGACTCTAACAAATAAACAGACCGATATTAATTGATGAACCATTGGAAACCAAAAAGTACCGACCAGATGTTTAGTTTTAGTATGGGATTCCATATCTAGTCCTTATCCAGACCAAGATGAAAATTAACTCTGAAATGAATAATCTCCACAAACCGCTTACGTTGCCAAAATGTGTTCCCATTAATGACCTAGCTTTAAGAAGTATTCTCGAAGTTTTAAAGGAAAACTGATTAACTGAGTCAACTGAACTTAATCATTGTATCAGAATGCAGACAGATGGTTATGAAATATTGTGAAATGAACGGAGTAAAAAATTTAGACCAGTGAACTCAAAACGACAGGCCCAAAACGCATTGCACTTATCGCAAGACGTAAAAGTCTTCAGTTTACTTCCTGACATGATTTTACGTAACTACTACCGAGTTCCAAACAAGAAAGAGGTATCTGTCCGGTATCATGTCTTAGTTTCCAATGATTCTGTGAGTGATAGGAGCCAAATCCCAATGGAAAAACCATTTTACTACAATTAAATAAACTGACTGCTTATTGTTTATCATCCAAAAGATAAGAATACTTTGTAAGTTTTAAATGTAAACCCATAAAAAGGCTTAAACTGATAGACAACTACCAGTTGGCACTAATAAACACTGTCATACAACTCACAGCTTACCGTAAAATCAACTCCAGATACAGTAGAGCACACAAATTGGAACGCATCTTTATTTGGACTAGAAACAATTTTCATATCACGACGTAATAAATCCCATGTAGATAGCCCTGTACAAAAATAATTCATAAATAAAAACGAACAATTATAGAATTGATCGTAACTACGGCTTACATGTAGGGAAATTTTAAGATTTTCCTAAATTTATTTAAAAGTTTTAATTTTTATTAAATAAAGTGTTATGTTGTGAAGTTTTATTGCACCAACATATGATTAACACTAGACCTTGTATACTCTACTCATAACCATGAGTAATTATATTCTATTCAAAAGTAATGATGACTAAATGATCTTGAACAATCATCTACTGATTAATGCTACAAGTTTAAGTACATACGGGCTTAATTACAATATGAAATATCAAATTACAGTTTTCCAAATCTTCACCCAAAAAGTCTAGTTAAGTTTAACATGAAATGGACAAAACAGTTAAACCAATAATTCAAAAGTATTTCATCAATGTGGATTTACTTAGCTTATACAACACAACAAGACAAATCTCTGAGGTCTAATACAAACAGGATGAGTTTATGAGTTAAAATACCATTCAGACATCAGTGTGAAATAGGATTCTGTAATAACACTGACAAGTACTAGTCAGAAATAAATGTAACAGAACTATCCTTTATTTACTCTGTAATAAGAAGTGGAATAATTCAGATTATTAAAAAACTAAAGCCATGTGACTAAAGAGAATCAAGTAATACATCATTCCAAGTGGCCGCAGTTAGTCAGACGCTTTTAGGTCGTGGATCAGAAAGCGGATAACTTCCCTGCAGTGCCATATTTTGTCGACCGTGAACCAGTTTCCTACGTGTCGATATAGTCTCATATAGTATTCAGATGAGAAAAGGTCCGGGATATATTTGAATTATCGAACATTGATAGGGCCAGATTCAACTACTAGTGGTATTTTCGTTTTGCACCTTGTATTGGTCTAAAAGTTTGCTAAAGGGTTGTTAAATACTTGTATAGCAAATTAGGATTGTCATACAACATCACTAGTAAATACTGCAACAATGCTGAAATTTTTAAAATCACAATAATGTTTATCAATACTTGGCAGAGACTTAGGGTTTATTATTTTATTTGAACACATAAATATTGGTACAAGAGGGCACCAAATATATATGCATATGAGACGACCTAATGACATAATAAAGTTTATTAGACCGGATAATATGTAGTCACAGCTTGTTAACAAATTTCCAAGGTGTACTGATCCTGCAGGTAGACTGGAGGATTTGTCCCAAGCTCCTTATTTTGGGGAAACCTTGGGGAATTCTGGGTAAATTTTGGAGTTTTTACTAAAGTCGTAAAACGTTTGGTAGTTTTCCACGAAGTTGGGCGAAATCTTGGGTTTTCCACAAACATTTTGGGGATTTTCCTGGGGAAATTTTGATGTTTTTGTACTTTTCTTCCAAAGTATTTTATTGCAGCTCCCTCAAAATTTAAGAAAAACAAAAAAATTTCGAAAATAGCGAGATCGGGATGAAGGGACTAACAAGGTTGTGTAGTAGTTTCCGTTTCCAAAATGGACTTTTGTATCATAACCATTGTCAGCCACACACGTTCGTACAAAGTTCTACGTTGTTACTGACTGACTGACAGACGTATAATAGTTAATGTCTGGGTCAACTTTAGGTAATTCATTTAAAAAGTGTTTTGCAAACTCCAGAATAGTCTTGAAACTACTAACTTTTGACGCATGTAAATGACCTACTTGTTGTGTTGGTGTCACTGCAGTGACATTGAAGTCATGAAATTATTCTATGCCGACTGTTTTGAAATGTATAGCAATGCAAATGCCCTGGTACGGCCGAGGGTGGGGAAAGTCCACTCTCCCTCTCGAAATGCTCTCATATGGCCACGTGTATATATCCTCTACCAGGGAAGTCCTACTCACTGCCTTCTCGTGGCGAGGGTGTTGTTTACGAAATTGAGAGGATGAAAAGCGAACGTTCGGCGCTTTAACCGGTTTGGTGGACACAGAGGCTCCACCTAGGGGAGTTGGAAAACCTTGATTCCAAACCAATGGTGCACATGGGCTCCAGGACCCTGAGGGAACAAATGGCGTATGAACCAATCGTTGGTCACCAGCTACCATAGGACTGCATCTCCTTACGATGCTCTCAGTCCGTCATTCAGTAACAACGTAGAACTTCATACCTACGTACATCAGTTCGAGTTGCCACACCACATTAGCACAGAGATGCAGTGGTCGATTCAAATCCCGTAGTGGTAGAGGTAGTAAGAGTATAAGCAGTAATCAGAAAGATTAGTGTTTGGAGATGTTACTTAAAGAGTATGATACAGTGAAATAAATTTGGGAAGAGAAAAAAAGAGACAAGGAGGAATAAGGAGATCAAAATTTGGGAGAACACAAAGGGTGTATGCACCTGTGCCATTGCAAACGATTTTGAGCTATGTCATTCAGGGTCGCTAACCATCGGTTGCTATCATCTCGCGGTCCCCAACCAGGTAGTCTACACTTACCGACATGACTCAAACCACTTGTCAGTGACTTCATGGACTTGTGCCAAGTTTTTGGTCTGGCCGCCCCTAGCTTTCTTCCAACCTACTCCTAAACCAGAAAACATCACACGTCGAGGCAGTCAGTAGTGGAGCACACGTAACACATGTCCCAGCCATCTCAACTAATCAAGTTTCACTACTTCATCAATTGATTTGCCATCCTTACCTTGTACCCGCTTCCTAACAATTGCATTACTTACTCGATGGTCCCAGGATATCCGAGCACTATTTCGAAGACACCTATGATCAAATACTAGTAACCCACGAATATCATCTACTCTTACCGACCATGTTTCACTGCCATAAAGTAAGACGGAACGAACTGCTGCACAGTAAACCCGTCCTGTGGTTGATAGACGGATATCTCGCCTACGCCATAAATGACGCAAGTTGGCAAAAGCTAGTCGAGCCTTCTGCATCCGTACTGAGATTTCGTCACACACCAGACCACAAGGGCTGATGAGACTTCGAAGATAAGTGAAGCGATCGACACGCTCAATTACTTCACTCACTATCATTAGTTCGGGTGTCAGTGCAACCCAATCCTGAAGCAACATTTTGCATTTCGAGGGGGAAAATCGCATCCCGAACATGCTTGCATTGTTGCTTAGAGTGATCAGAAGACTCTGCATTTTGTCAGCGTCTTCACCAAATAAAACTATGTCATCAGCATATTCTAAGTCAACAAGTGAATCTTCTGGTAGAAGTTCAACCTCTAGAAATTTAGATGAGGAAAGTGTTATCTCTAAAAGTACGTCAACGACAAAGTTGAACGAGAATGGAGAGAGTGGACAGCTCTGACGAACACCACTTGAGGTAATCAATTCTGATGACAGTTCGCCATAAGCTCTCACTTCACCAGTTGTGTTCGAGTAGAGAGCCTTTATAGGGTTAATGTACTTCTTTGGTACTCCTTTCAGTGACAAACACTGTCATAGAACCTGACGATCAACCGAGTCGAATGCTGCCTTAAGGTCGAGAAATACTACCAATGTGCGGCGTCTGAATGTGTGTCTGTGTTCTAGAACCTGACGTAGTGTGAATATTTGGTCTATACAACCACGTCCAGGTCGAAAACCAGCCTGATTTTCTCTAGTCTGCTCTTCACGAGCTTTGGTTAGGCGTCGAAGTATTATTGAAGCTAATATTTTAGACACTATATTAGTCAAACTGATTCCTGTGATTGTCACAAGAGGACGTTTGTCCTTTCTTATAGACTGGCACAATCAGTGATTGAGACCAGTAAGATGGGATTACGTCCAGCTCCCAAATCCTACCTAATACATCAGTTAATCTCACTGCTAATACTGAACCATCATCCTTAAAAATCTCAGGAGTAAACCTGTCAGGGCCTGCTGCTCTCCCTCGCTTCAGATTTCCTATGGCTTTCTCAACTTCGTAAAGAGTCGGAGGATCTACATTAACTTGCCATTCAGGTTGACTGGAGATCGTGAGAAACCGAAGTGTGGCTGAAAGCCAGTTGAACTGATCCCTAGTGTTCTGCCCATCGATCCAACCTCCTGGATTGAGAATGTATAATATGTCCATCTTTCTCTGAGATTGTTTCGCTAACAGTCGGTTTCCTAATACCGGTTTCCTTAACAAGTCTGAACAATTGTCTGCTATTACCTATTGCCACTGCCGTTTCCATTTCTTTTGCTTGCGCTATCCACCACTGTTCACGATCGTTGCGTAGACTTCTTGTCAGCTTGCGCTTAAGCTGACTCCGCTCTTCGTTATTTTCAGAGCCAGATGGAATGCGTTTTCGAGCATCTATCAGATGCTGCTGAGATCCAGTGTTGCTCCCTAACCTTACGGGTTACCGTACTAACAGATATCACTGCTGTTTCCACAGCTTTTCAGACATCATTCCATTCTGCCTCGGGGTGGGCATCACGTACATGGCTGCCTAACTGTTTTCCTAGTTGTTCCTGAAATATACTCTTAGCTTGACTATCATTAAGTGGGGCCCTAAGAGGCTTACTTGCTGCGTCTTTCCTACGTCCAGTAAGACGCAGACAGATACGCGCTCGTACTAGAGCATGATCTGAATCTAAGCATGTGCTCCAGAATGAGCGACAGTCTTCTATCGAGCCCCTCCATCGGTGGTTGATAGCGATGTGATCTATTTAGGTCCAACGTTGGGATGAATTAGGAGGTCTCCATGTTAAAAGATGTTTTTCCTTACGTTTAAAGTTAGTATTTGCAAGAAAGAGGAGGTTATCTGAGCATAGCTGCAAGAGACGGTCGCCATTATCTGTTCTTTGAGCCACAATGCTATAAGATCCACCCAGGTGTCTTTCCCTATCGCTTAGTTTACCTACTTAAGCATTAAAGTCACCGGCCACTATTACTACATCCGAGTGTCTAGCTTTTCGAAGAAGGTCGGAAAGCTTTCTGTAAAACTAATCTTTTACATCATCTGCGCTGCAGTCAGTGGGAGAATAGGCAGAAACGACGAAGAGGCAACGACGAGTGTCCCTATCTTTCCGAGCCCTTACTGTTCCGTTCAATCGGACAGCGCACAAACGACTGTCTACTGGGATCCACTCTAAGAGAGTTAGTTCTGCCCTAGGACTCAATGCTATATCTACGCCGGCGAGGCCACGGGAAGCAGAATCAGGGCTTCCAGATACACGAAGTGTGAATCGAGTCGGTTCTTTATTTTGGCATGGTGAGGTCAAGTGAATAACGCTACTCGGATCCTGTATGCGCGTTTCGGAGACGCAGCACACATCGATGACGTGGGATTCTAAAGTCTTAGCTAAGGAAGCCTGCCGTCCTATTTGGCACAGTGTTCGGACGTTAAAAGCTCCTACGTGTAGTTTAGAGCGTAGTTTCAGGAGACCAGGAATAGCGTTCCGCGTACTCGAATCGTTTGCCCTAGCGGTGCGAGGTGATAAAGAGACGTGAGGAGGGTTAGTCATGGAGATAAGAGAGGTATTAGAAGGTGTAGGAAGGATTTGAATGTGACCAACTTGGTCTCGTGCGCTGTTACGGGTATGAGAGCTGATATCACTTCCCGGCTGCCCATACCGTGGAAGGGTATTTCTTGGGGAACCTGAAAAAGAAGTCGGATTAGTGTTGGTCTTAACGACCTGGGAGCGTGACCGCAGAGCCCAAGAGACAACTGCTTGAAGCCGGTCGCGCACGGCCCTTTTGTGGAAGGTTTTTAATGAGTTAGCTCCGTTCTTCAAAGGGCCTTACCGCCGGAGACGGAAATCAGTGAGGTAAGGTGAGGTGTGACATTTTAGGGTCGACCTTTTCTAACCCCACCCCTCCTTGTGGGAAGGCAGCATCGCTGCAGATGCTGGTTGCCCGAGTGAAACACCTTACTGCTGTCACACCCCTCCACAGTCAGCAGTACGACTTCACCCTCAGACCTTGAGTTGCTGCTTTTAGTCTTACCGTTCTCCAATCGACCTGCCTGGCATGGTAGAACCTACAGGAACATATTTTCCAGCCAATATAGCTCGGTTGGGTCATCACGATAGGTAAACCCAACCACCACGTCAAGGTAGCAGCTTCGGTAGGGTTACGATGCTCTACTGCCTTGTAGATCAGACCTTCAGGTCGAAGGCTCCGGGTGTGGCAACCTAAGAAAACCACCTGCTTCGGTTTGGGCACCCGGGCAGTATCACGGCCCTCACACATATCAAATGAGATCTGTGTGGCGCATATACATTTGGTGCCTTTTTGTACCAGTATCTATGTGCTAAAATAAAATAAATATATATTCACACGACTACTAAAATTAAGATGTAAATACATAAAAAATCGTCCCAGTATTTTGTACGGTGTGATGAGAATTCCTTATCGTACCAAACATAAAGTACTGAATAGGCCGATTGTTATTAGCATCAGTCAACTGATACAATGGAAACCCTTAAATATTAACCTTGATCAACACAAGGCATCTATTTACATCCCTCGATCTAACATTTAAAATATGTCGAATAAAGAATATACTCACAAGATAAATGTGCTGAATACCTAGTATTTTGATCAGATCTTTTGATTGCGAATCGAATTTGTCATTATCAGCTATGACGTGCATAATCGTAATAAAAGTATCAAGGAATTTTAATACATTTTTTATACCTCCCAACTGTGGAATATGTATTCAAAAAGCTAACAGCAAATTATCGTCTAAAATCAAACAGATTAACTTCATGAGATTCCTTTCGTAAATAACATCTGCAAACTTAACTCTTTTATACACAAAGGGAAAAGCAAGATTCTCCGATACAACAGAGCATGCACTAGTCCAGTCACAATTGACAGAGAAGATTTGGAAGATATAAAAACCTTTACATATTTGGGCAGCATCATTGATGAACAAGGTGGATCTGATGCAGATGTGAAAGCGCGGATCAGTAAAGCAAGAGCAGCATATTTACAACTGAAGAACATCTGGAACTCAAAGCAACTGTCAACCAACACCAGGGTCAAGATTTTCAATACAAATGTCAAGACAGTTCTACTGTATGGAGCGGAAACCTGCAGAACTACGAAAGCTACCATCCAGAAGATACATGTGTTTATTAACAGTTGTCTACGCAAAATAGTTCCGATCCGTTGACCAGACACTATTAACAACCAACTACGGGAAAGAACAAGCCAGATCTCAGAGGAGGAAGAAATTAGGAAGAAGCGCTGGAAGTGGATAGGACACATATTGAGGAAAGCACCCAACTGCGTCACAAGACAAGCCCTCACATGGAATCCTGAAGGCCAGAGGGAAAAATGAAGACCAAAGAACAAATTATGCCGGGAAATGGAGACAGACATGAGAAAAATGAACAAGAATTGGATGAAATTAGAAAAGAAGGTCCAGAACAGAGTGGATAGTAGAATGCTGGTTGGTGGCCTATGCTCCATTAGTTCTAACAGGCGTAAGTAAGTAAGTAGGTAAACTTAACTCTTTTGAAATTATCTGATATTTTAAGAACTATAGAAAAAGTTTGGTACTTTCAAAAAGTACAAAAATAATTTCTGATTGTTATATTCGAGCACTGAACTCTTATAATCAAGAATCGCACAACAAGCCCATCGCAATGAGTCCAAAATGTTCTAGTTGGTTTATCAACTTCAGCAACTATATTAATGGCCTGATCATTATCACCATTTGCAAACCTATACAACGATAGTGTAAACAGTCATGTGTCCACTTAACCGCTAAGAGCTAAGTATACTATTTAGTTGATTATAAGATATGCTGAACGATTCTTTCTGAATACTTTGCATCAAATGATTTGATCGGTGAATAACCTGTGTATCTAATAACAATATTACCATCAACAGTAAATTTTGCTGTTTCCAGTTGAGTAAATAAGGAATTTCTTGAAACATTTGGAGTGAAAATCTGATTGTAAATGATATCTTCGATACGATTAGCCATGCGGAGATCTAATTCTGTTAATCGTCCAGCCATTTGACCAGCATTAGAAAGTCCGATTGTATCAATAAGTATGGCACCTACAAAAATGTAACATTAAGTACACATACATTTTTAAAGTACCATAAAGCAACTTCCATACATTGCTTGGTAAATAATTACCATCCATTCCTTTCAAAATTTCGAAAGTGATTAGAGTGGCACAGGATCCGACAAGATCGATTTGCTTAAAAGGACAATTTTCAACGGTTTCAGTATTAACTAACTGATGATGATCAATTATTTCAATGGTTGGCCATTCATTAAACTTTTTCGTTGGTAAATGATGATCAACTAGAATTAAAAATAATTCATTTTCATTCACTTTTGAATAGGTTTCATTGAAAACATCATCCAGATAAATCAACTCTTCCCATTTGAGACCACATTGAGTAAGCCAAAAGGTAACTTCAGTGCGCAAAACCATATCTTCTCTATTGATACTACATACAGGTATAACAATGAACTCATTTTCAAGCTTCTACATAAATATATATGAGAGGAATAAGTAATTCGACTTACCATTTGTTTGTAAAATCCATAGGCAAGTGCACATGCTGTACTATCTAGATCACATGCTTCATTTCCAACAACAAGAATCCATTTACTTTTACAACTTGAATGCTAAAAATATTGAACAATAATAATTATCTTAAATTAAATCGAAATTTAACTATCGTGTTCAATAATCCAAACAAAGAATAACTCACAAGGGCTTCAGCTGCATGACGTAAAAATAAATCCATTGCATCACATATTCAACATGAGACTAAAATTGATAAACAGTGATGATTAGTTGAAATGAAGGTTCCACTTTTAAAATAAAAGAACAAAGAATAGCATGGACACAAAAAGAGAAAAAGGCTTCGGAATGCGGGTAATCACTAGGAACAATAATTTGGTAAGGGTGGGACGACAATACCGTTTTTATGGGAAATTTTAAAAAAAACAATTTGTTTTAAATTAGAACAGCCAAATATATCAAATTTACGTGATAATCTAGAATACAAACAACTCCATTTGAAATCTGGCTCTTGATAAAATTACCAAAAGACTAAAGCGGTGTAAGGAATTTTTTTGAATCGATGAGGTTTTAAAAAAAGTTCCATGTCGATTTTGGTTGTAAATGATTAAACTTTTAGACTGTATTTGCAATTGTGTTGAAGCTATTCGGTTCAGCCACATTACGATAATAATCGCGAAGTTTGAGGGATAATAAAAGCCTCGGATAGATATCATTCTTAGGACTCGTCTTAGGGATCGCGTCCTTAAATAGGGTGAAGATTTTCAGCAGTTATGTCTTAAGAATTATACTTTACCAGACACCAATTATTAGGTCTGATCAGGAACGTAGAAAGTATAAAACATTTAGTTGCATGAACAATGTGTCCCACCTAATTCATTTGATGTAAGTTTATGACTATCGAATGAACTACTTCCCGTGTGAAAAACTTACGCCTAACTTTGAAATCTCCCATACACTGGTTATATCACACGAAAGTGATGCTTAAATGTTACTGCCACTTAAAACCAAGTATTGTCTTAGGATTGATAATACGAAATAGTGAATTGTCCCACAGCATTCATTTTGGTTGACGAGCGAACAGATAATTTAGCAACCATGTAAACAAATATCTACACCAAAAATTTGCTTGTACAGCATTAGAAGCGGACACAACCAACTGCTTGAATTCCTACCCAAATCAGCTGGTACGCAGACATTAAGCCTTGAAGATTTGAGTACAATTAACAACATGAACTGAAACACAAACTTTGAGAAAACGCATGCAACAGTGATTGGTAGTAAAATCCCCTTATTTCGTTGTTCTTTCAACGAGCCATGGAATAAAAGGAAACCTATAATAGGTCCTGATGAAACGCTCATCATTTAAATCCTTGTTCATCTTAATAATTACGTCAAAAAACGAGTGGGTAACTTATTACCACTGACTCTTCGCGAGAATTAACCAGCATCTAGTTACTGTATAAGATTTCAATAGTAATGTCTCAATACTACTTGTAGACTTATCTTGTTTGGAATCGATAGAGACCACTAGTGGAATCCAAGACATAATTTATCCAATTTGATGATCGTTAGATGAATGTATCTATATTTTGATGTTGAAATTACTACTGAGATTATATCTTTGAGTACATTGTCTTTAAATTAATATTAACTAGACAAACATTAACAGTGTTTGCCACTGAACAACAAAGTTGTTTTGGCTATTTGTTCAACGAGTATCAGTTGTTAATATGTCTTATACTTACCTTTTGCCCATTTTTTTGAGATAATTCGATGGAAGTAGAGTGGACTACTCCCTAAACATGAGATGGGCTTTACCTAATTCGTGTAAGGTATATTATGACTCGAAAAGTAAACTGCATAAAAATATAAAATACCGCAACTTTTTGGGACGCTACCAAAACTAGAATCAAATGACATTAAGAATAGCTACCTAGTTACAGCTAGCTAGTACATAGACTTTAAAAAATGTGACCACTGATATAAGTTAGTGCTCCATAAGGCTCTTGTACCTAGATAACTAAATACGCTAAATGATGCACAAAGCATCTCAAATCCACTTACAGTCTGTACAGAAGTGGATTTTAGATCTTCAATTCAAGCAGACCACAACAATGCCCAGTGTAGTGAACAAATCAACCGTAATGACTATGTATCTAATTTACATTTGGTAGTCGATAGGAACCGACATATATTTCATTATATTTGACCGCTCAGCTAAAACGTTTGAGTGATTTTAAAGCTATTACATCCATTCCGGAATTTTTTATTATTATTATTCATTATTTTGGACACATAAACATTGTTACAAGGGGGCATCAAATACATATGCGCCACAAGATAACAACGAGGCCAGTAGCAGTTATCATTGATTTATGTGAGGGCTGTGATACTACCCGAGTGCCCAGACTGAGGCGAGTGGTTTTCTTATGGGACCACACCCGGAGCCTTTGACCTGAAGGTCTAATCCACAAGGCAGTGAAGCAACGTAAGGAAATGCAGTCCTATGGTAGCTGGTGACCAACGATTGGTTCATACGCCATTTGTTCCCTCAGGGTCCTGGAGCCCATGTGCACCATTGGTTTGGAATCAAGGTTTTCCAACTCCCCTAGGTGGAGCCTCTGTGTCCACCAAACCGGTTAAAGCGCCGAACGTTCGCTTTTCATCCTCTCAATTTCGTAAACAACACCCTCGCCACGAGAAGGCAGTGAGTAGGACTTCCCTGGTAGAGGATATATACACGTGGCCATATGAGAGCATTTCGAGAGGGAGAGTGGACTTTCCCCACCCTCGGCCGTACCAGGGCATTTGCATTGCTATACATTTCAAAACAGTCGGCATAGAATAATTTCATGACTTCAATGTCACTGCAGTGACACCAACACAACAAGTAGGTCATTTACATGCGTCAAAAGTTAGTAGTTTCAAGACTATTCTGGAGTTTGCAAAACACTTTTTAAATGAATTACCTAAAGTTGACCCAGACATTAACTATTATACGTCTGTCAGTCAGTCAGTAACAACGTAGAACTTTGTACGAACGTGTGTGGCTGACAATGGTTATGATACAAAAGTCCATTTTGGAAACGGAAACTACTACACAACCTTGTTAGTCCCTTCATCCCGATCTCGCTATTTTCGAAATTTTTTTGTTTTTCTTAAATTTTGAGGGAGCTGCAATAAAATACTTTGGAAGAAAAGTACAAAAACATCAAAATTTCCCCAGGAAAATCCCCAAAATGTTTGTGGAAAACCCAAGATTTCGCCCAACTTCGTGGAAAACTACCAAACGTTTTACGACTTTAGTAAAAACTCCAAAATTTACCCAGAATTCCCCAAGGTTTCCCCAAAATAAGGAGCTTGGGACAAATCCTCCAGTCTACCTGCAGGATCAGTACACCTTGGAAATTTGTTAACAAGCTGTGACTACATATTATCCGGTCTAATAAACTTTATTATGTCATTAGGTCGTCTCATATGCATATATATTTGGTGCCCTCTTGTACCAATATTTATGTGTTCAAATAAAATAATAAACCCTAAGTCTCTGCCAAGTATTGATAAACATTATTGTGATTTTAAAAATTTCAGCATTGTTGCAGTATTTACTAGTGATGTTGTATGACAATCCTAATTTGCTATACAAGTATTTAACAACCCTTTAGCAAACTTTTAGACCAATACAAGGTGCAAAACGAAAATACCACTAGTAGTTGAATCTGGCCCTATCAATGTTCGATAATTCAAATATATCCCGGACCTTTTCTCATCTGAGTACGATATGAGACCTCGGAAGTTGATATTTATTGTATTAGAGACCATTCTTTTGTTTGGAACCTGAATACAACTATATTCCAAAGCCTTCAGGTGACCCATGTGAAACATGGGCCATGAAGAGTTAATCAGCTTGCAACTGAGCATAGCACCACCGGTAAGGTCGACTTGACGATTTATAACATCTATGTTTATTACGTTTGGATTGTATGGGTTGGGATATTTAAATTGTACAGAACTGACAACATCATGCCAGGGATGTCTATAAAAAGTTTAATATCTTTTAAAGCGTAGCGTACTTGATAACAAACTTCTCTGACCAACGGCGAGTGTCTGATAGCATAACTATTTGCAGGAGGGTATGTTTTCACGCGTTTCTAGTTGTGAAAACACCGGAGATAAAAGACGACACAATTCAGTGGAGATGCATGAAACTACGATTATATTGCGGAACTAGGAAGAACAGATTCAGATTCATTCAACATAGGAGAAATGCCATTACCTGTTGTCCGATCTCATAAAGATCTAGGAGTGGCAATGAGTCATGGTCTTAAGACGACGTCCAATTGCCGAAAGGTCGTTGCTAAAGCGTTTCGAAACATCTAGGCCTTAAAACGGACATTCACTAAGTTAGATTCTACCATGTTCACCACAGTATACACATCCTTAGTGAGAACTAAGTTAGAGAAATGCGTTCAGGTTGTAGGCCCCTGTTAAAAAGTGACTTGGAGATCTTAGGAAAAGTACAGAGGGCAGGCACCCCTGCAGTCCCAGAACTCCGGGGTTCACCATACAAAGAGCGGCTTGAAAAACTGGACCTCTTTACTCTGTCCTATAGCAGATTAAGGGGAGATCTAATTTTGATGTGCAGAATATTGAGAAATTACTTTGGATCTCTTTTTCTTCCCACTAGATTGGGACATCTCAGAGGACATAGTAGGCGAGTAGAAAAGCCAAGAACGAACAAACTACCCGTGGCATACAGGTTTTCACACCGAGTCATCAATACTTGGAACCTGCTGACCGAAGCAGTGGTGTCCGCACCTTCAATTGACTCATCCAAGAGAAGACCGAACACTCACAGAAGCATACTAGAAAAGGAATAACATAGGCGGTAGGCCCAATCTAATTCTCGAAAATATAATCATTTTTAATACTGAAGATGGCAAAGGTATTCAGTGTTTGACAATGCTTTTACCAGTAACACCTTCTTATATAACTCATACCCACCAAGAGAAATTAAAAGACAGAATCGAGGAGATCAGAAGTTGTATTGGACGATTGCCAGTATATCGGAATTGTCTGATCTAATCTGGCTAACGATTGCAGAAGCAGCTGAGCACGGCGTTCCTACACGTGATCTAGTGCGGATGCATGACCGAGCGCCTTCAGCTAAATGAGTCCACTAAAACACATGGTCAACATCTAATGTTGAAAACTTACAGAGCTATTTATTTTGGGGATTTATTTACCGCTACAATATGGCATTGTACTCTGGACTTCATACACTTTTTTATGTACTATCTTTTAAACTGTATTTTTATGCCGTAACCCGAATACTTTCTAGAATAATTTGTTTAACTCGGTGAGCCTGTCACAGTTTATGGTAAACACTTTTATCCAGAAAACCGTTTCACATATTTTGGTTATAAAGTACATTAATTGAAGATAATGTAGACCGTCTTTAAAAGTGCGCACCGAGACTCTCTTCAATTTTAATTTATATCAGTCTTCGTTTTATGTATTTTTCGTACACACTACTCATTTTGATTGTTTGATACTGAAGTTCGACAGTTGTAAATTTGTCCTGATGTCACCACATAATCTATAAGATCCTATGAGTAAGTCAAATCATAGTCTACACTAACTCGTTCTGTCGTGACAGTCAGTGATATGACGTCTAGCACTTCTAAAGAACCCATTTGGGCTGGAAAGAGAGTAATATGTTCAATGCAAATGGCAAGAGATTACGGAGAGTGATCAAGCACACATGACGGGATCATGCCATTTCGATTAATTGTCTCCGCGTTCACCATTGCTGACTTTCTCTCTGTTTTAGATGTTGAATGTGAGTTTCCCCGAGTACAATATTTTCAGTTTCAAGTATCGTGTGGTTAGAATCAATATAACTGCACCTCCATCATATGTTAAAGTCAATAACAATCAGGTGACATTTCTGAGGTTCCACCGGCCTCTCTACCGGAAACGGTAAACGTAATACAGGTGATGGCAAAGTTGCTGAATCTAATCCCTCTTACAACACAATTCTTACCGTACCTAATTCCATGAGTATTCATGAAACTACTACCTATGATCTACACTGTGACTTTCTTCTTTCATTCAATGCCTACTCTCTCTCTAATAAAATTAGTTATCTTCAAACCCCTTTATTCCTTGTAAACCCAAGCATTATATTAATACTGCAGGAACGTGGTGCAGACGATACATGTCTGATCACTTCTTACACGTGGACAACTACGTTTTCCTTTGATCTGATAGACACTATGGAATAGGAGGTGGCACAATCATCTATGTCCGTTTGAACATTCAAGCGTGTAAGCTTAAAAATGAATGTCTTAATGTTCTAGATGACTGCAGTTACCTTAAATTGTGAATCGCAAAGCTACCTACTGATGAGATGTATATACAAACCACCCCATACGGATATAAACCTTGACAAACTGTGAGCAATCATAATTTTCATTGTTTCGCATCAACTGCATGCGTTTAAAATCATTGGAGGTTATTTTGATCTACTGAACATTACACAAATTTCGAACTCGGTATTAAGATCATATAACAAGTTAGTTAAACCAACAAAATATTTGGATTAGTCCAACAGGACTGAAAGGCAGCTAGGAGGAATAACATACTTGATTTAATATTCGCAATCAACATCGACCCTAATTCAATCCAGGACTGTCATGAATGTTTTGAGTGATCAAAGAGTCACACTGAGTATTACTCATATTATATCACCGGACTCTAAGGCCACAACAATGTACCAGAGCATGTAGTTTAACCAACAAACATGCCTTGCTAAAGTTTTATGACTGTGGACTTGAAGAGATTCTTGCATCATTTGCGGAATACGGTAGTAGAGAATTTCGACTGCTGTTTAAAACTGTTCATCTGTCTATGGATTATGGAGCCCATTTGTAGTGTTATTGGTTTTAACCACATAACTCTCAAAGATGAACATGAGATAAACGGAAAATAGACATTCAACATTTAACGCGGAGAGAAGTCCATCAGTGGTGAACGCCAGAATATTCATGCTGTCAATCGGATATCATGGCTCAACCTCGCAGACGTGGCCACTCTCTATTACTTGTCTTTATCTGCCTTAAATATATTATCCTATCCCCAACCTAAATGTGTTCTTCAGAAATACTAAGTATCACATTGTTAATTGTTACGATACAATAAGTCAGTGACTTCCACATAAGATCGTATAGAATAGGTAGATACATCATGGAAAATCTGTACTTTAAGACTAGGCCGATTATTATAGCAGTACTACCGACGAACTAGACCATAATTCTGGAGATTCACCAAGGCATTTTCGGAGCATTTCGACAATATCGATTACCACGACCCAAGTTAAAACCTCTGTGAATCAAGCACATTAAATCAAACTTTGTCTTCATCTGCAGGCCTATAAATAAAAGTTCTTACTTTTCTGCATCCACCCCTTTGTATTCTATCATATCGTTTCACAACTGGTGCAATAAAGAAAATATTTTATCGATCCCACGAACCGATACAAGCTTACCCTAGCATTTCGTCGTCACTCGCTGTACAACCATGTGAAACAGACCTACAGTAAAACTCCGTTGCATCAAAACTATGGCGCGATTCAAGAGTCTACTTGATGGTTTTTTTTCGAAGGTCGTTTCCCTCACTTATTATATATCAATGTGATCACCAATGGTTTATACAATCATGGTTCGATGTATATCAAAATGTCAGTAAAGCAGGGTAGGACTTACGAAATTACATTACTTTGTTTTCTTTCTTCTCATCCAAATAACCGAAGCTCGTTAATGTTTATATTTATTATTGTTCTCATATCATTTATCATGTGTAGCAATCAGCTTCCCATTTGACGCATGTGAGTTGAAAACTGATTCATGCAGATGGTTGTTAGAATTTGCATGAAGAACTCCGACTTCTGCGTAAGTGCCGATGGGACAACGAACTTTCGTCATTGCGTCAGTGTTGTACAACAGACGGCTATGTTCACCGGCTATGGTCGCTGTTAACGCGTGCCGGTCTTCCGAAAGAGTTTTCGTGTCGGTTGGTTTAGAGCTCGGAAAACTGCAGGTTTTTCTGCAGATTCGAGATTTTTCATACTTACTGTGGTACCAACACTAATCACGGTTACCTGTCTCTAGTCATTTAGAGACAGGTCGTTTCAGTGAAGAACATTGAGTTTGGGAACGCCTACATTCATCACCAATAATAAGGGAACGTGTCAGAGTATGACAGAGTTCTGTAACGTCATTTAGTGTCGTTTCATGTTTTTATTTGACCGGATAGACCTCGGCATTGAAACGTCCGGTGATCTCTTGAATTAGGTCAGCAGGTGAAGTCAGTGCGTCTACAGTGTTACTTTGAGATCAGAGAGGCACTGCCTGAACCTGTTAGACAAGGAAAACTGAATAAACTGGCCATAGTCGAGGGTCCATTAATCAATAACCTCTCTCATTCGTAACAACATCCCTGCTGCTGAGCCATGTTGTAGGTCGACGTTATTGAGTGGTCGATAGGTTAGATCTCCACGTTTAAGAATAGATCGATTTAAGGTTTCACATTATTAGTAAATATACTAGTTGTGACATGCCCGTTGAAATTGCGAGGTAGTGCATTTACTACTGCGAGGAGATGTCCGCGTGGGTCTTTTACGCCGTACTTGAGGAAGTCAGCTTCTGCGTAGCAGAATCAGGCTTCGACGTTGTCAGGACAAAGTGGAATTAGCTTAAATGAGGGTGACGGAAGAGCCTTGATCTCAAATAAATTATGCCTGTTTGGTCATGATAAGCGTAAAGTATATCGATGTACAGGGAAAATATTTTCAAAAATCTGTGAACGTTATTGCATTATGTAAAGACGAAATTAAAAAAGGATAAATAATATTCCGACAAGGAACAGACAGTTTGAAAATAGGTACCAGATCAAATGTCGAAGTTTTACAGAGTCATTAATTTTGGGGGCTGATTTATCACTAAATGTGCCTCATTATAATTTAGTAATATTTCCCTTTCACCCCACAAATACACCCACGTTTCTACCTAGAGGTATCGGTGACCCACTGCGATCAGATACAGAAGCTTTCTAAGCGAAAGCTTTCTCTATTCCTCCCACAATAATTTGAAGCATTTAAATTACATCAGATGAATCTACAGTTACTTGGAGTATCATAAATACGATACCCTAGGAGCGTTGCCCATAAATAGGCATGACAGATTAAAAGTGCACATTTATTTCCTAAAGGCCTTTCTTGTTTCATCAGAACCAATGTGATCTTATAAGAAGACAAAATACCCATCTAAGAGCAACGTCCAATTAACGAAACCTCGTGACCTTTGTATCCCCCTATTATGAATTCGGGATTTACAGGTATGACCTTACTACCTTATTAACATGTGTTGACATGCTAGACCGTTAATTAATCTAATTCTTTAAGCAATTTACCTACGTGTGGCTTATTCAGTTTCCTATCAGTTTTTTCTTATTCATGTTCCTCTTAGTTCCGCAATATAATCGTAGTTTCATGCATCTCCACTGAATTGTGTCGTCTTTTATCTCCGGTGTTTTCACAACTAGAAACGCGTGAAAACATACCCTCCTGCAAATAGTTATGCTATCAGACACTCGCCGTTGGTCAGAGAAGTTTGTTATCAAGTACGCTACGCTTTAAAAGATATTAAACTTTTTATAGACATCCCTGGCATGATGTTGTCAGTTCTGTACAATTTAAATATCCCAACCCATACAATCCAAACGTAATAAACATAGATGTTATAAATCGTCAAGTCGACCTTACCGGTGGTGCTATGCTCAGTTGCAAGCTGATTAACTCTTCATGGCCCATGTTTCACATGGGTCACCTGAAGGCTTTGGAATATAGTTGTATTCAGGTTCCAAACAAAAGAATGGTCTCTAATACAATAAATATCGACTTCCAAGGCGTGCTCAGTGGTATGGAACATATGGAGTATACTGTTCACCCCGAAAACAAAGATTGGTGAGTCCATCAACATTTGTACTCCTCAAATCTCAATTTATTATACGTGTTTCAAATTGTTAACAGTAACACGCTGTTTAGGTTGATAATATACATCACGCGCGTCTTAAATGTCCGTTGTATGCGAAAATTATCTTCGAAATCCAGACAGAATATGTTTGCTGCATACTGGGTTAATTTCATTTTACACAGACAACCCTAATACAGAACTAGTTCAAGGAGCATAAGTAAATGAACGTTACTAGCAAAGAACTTATTACAGAGTACATTCTGATAATAGAGTCCTCTTTTGTCAGTATAGTGTTGGTACTTGCAAACGTTTGATGTCTGAGCGTCATTCACACTGAACTACTTCGGTCTCAAAATCCGTTGTTTTTGTCGACAACTTCCGCCATTTTCTTAGTGCTAATAACGTTGATTTCATCAGTTACGTTTCACAGATATTTCGCACGTACTTCTGACTCCAATGACCAATCTAGTTGCAATAGTTTTTACATAAACTTGGCAACAATCCATGCCAGAATACTGTGGATTAAAATCAAAGAGTACTATAACTAGTGTTATTTGTAAACATGGTCATTTTATGTTGCTCGATACTTGTTTATAATGATTTGTGGCACAAGTGAGGTTTCTGAGGCCATTAGTATGTTAGCTTTGTGATTCAATTTGCTCAAATGAGCTAACGACGTGTTTAGTAAAGGCTTTTTAAGCATTTTCCACTATATTCCTCCCATAAAACATCTGACTATTCACAAACTTACTACTCACCGCTCTGTTTTGTGTTATCTAGGGGATTCGAAACTTGGTTATTGAAGATGAAGACAAAAGAAAGTCGTCGTTTTTAAAGCTAATTTTTGTTAAGTATGAAAGAATAGAGCAAGATAAAATGATTAGAAGCTGCATAGTTCACTGCCAGTTACCACAAAATAACATTGTAAGATTAATAAATTCCAGATATCAGACGAGTTTCTATCTATTATGACGCCTATTTATTATCCTCTCATTTTAGTGACTTCTTTTTTAATTATGTTGCAACCTGATCCGTTAAACTTTTCCGAAGTTCATGTAACTTTCTCTGTTTGCTGTAAAATACGTCAACTCAACCCTCTTGCTTTTAATTATATGCATAGTTCGAAGCTGAACATTAAGGTACCGTTTCAATAAAATCGAAGTTAAACTACCTCTTGTTCCGAAATACTAAATTTCATTCCTTAAAAATTGATTTTTGGCAAAAGTAGCCTAGTGAATTTGGTGGTACGTCTGATATGAAAGGGCAAGAGCCAAATATGGTAGTTAGGCCATAGTTTCGTTGTTGAGTGACTTGCAAAACTTGTATCTAGTCTTTCAAACGACTTTTACTAATATTTTACTTTTTTGTTTATTTTGTACATAGGCGTGTTGTTTTACAAGATCGAAAACATTTTGACTAGTTTTTATATCTTACGTTAATTGTAATGAAATTACCCCATTAATGCTGTCTAACTGAGTAGTCACCAGTCGATAAAACTTCAAATCAATTCAGGGAATTGATTTCACTCTCACTTAAACTACATTTCTCTGTTATAACCACATCTTTACGCTGTCCATACACTAGTATTTTGGTTGTATAACTCAATTTCAGGCATATGATTTATGCTGCTAAATTAAATTAAATTATCTCAGCTATAGTTTCGGCTTAAAATGCACCCAAAGTCATTCCGTAGTTGTTTTGATGTATTGGGATGGTAATTGGTGCTTTCAATATTTTCTAAGATTATATGAACTTAACCCCAACAGATGTTTCACATTTGGTGTTACTGACCAACAGTATTTGATTTCTCTCAATTTGTTCCTCCATTATACTTATACGTGATCAAACCTTACGTCCAGCATACTGATAAACAATACCCATTTGCCATGCTCTCTTTTACTTAATGCGATTCTGATTTATGTTCCACTCTACTCATATCTGACTATTAAAATGATTTAGTAGATCATTACCTAATCCTCATCTTTGGTCATAACTATCAACTTTATTTGTTTCACAGGACTGTTCTGGAGCATTCAATTTCAGTCAAAGCGTTCTCACTTATTGCAATGTCAGCTGTAAGTATGAGTAAGCAAAATGCACATCAGGTACGTTCTAAAATTTTGACATTGTTTGTTCGATTTCTATATCGTACTGAGATATGTCATATATTTAAATTTCAATACAAGTAAAATAAGTACTTCGGTCATCGTTTTGTCATTCCATTCTGTACTTTTTACCTTTGTAAACTACAGCAAAATGGACATTGAACAATTGCTAAAAGTGAAATTATTGCACATACAGTTATCCTAAAAACACCATTTGCATGTATTTCGCCTGGTCAATTTTTGATGAATTCTGTGGAACAAAAAGGCGTCATCGATGTTAGACAACAGATCCCATAAATTTTGTATTATTCTTAACTTTAGCTATTGTTCAATAATTTAGGAAACTAAATCAAGTTATTTAATTACAAACTGAAATATTAATCTAACTGGTTGAATTTCGACATGTAACTGTTAACTCTAACCGTTCCATTGGCATTATTGAGAACCTAGTATAAAACATCCTCTTGGTTACCAAGTTGCACTAATTTTTGGCAACATTAGACACTTAGTAGTCATATTACTTAAAATATGTTTTTTATGTGAGATGGTGTAATGTATTGTAAGTTTTTACTTTTTTTGCTTTCAACCTTACGTGTTTTCCAGGGTTCATCACTATTCCCCGTTTTTGCTTAATTTTGTAGCAAATATTCTTCTAGAAATAACACTTTACCCAATTTGTCAGGGGATTTTCCCCCAGGATGTCCGCTTATTGACTTAAAATATGCAGATGACAGTCTTATTTAGTGGAGACACTGACAAAATCCAGTATTATTGATATAAAGAACCAACATAAGCCAGACATCTATTGAAGTTCAGAAGCCATTAGATAGGTATTTTGGCTTAATATGGGATTCCTCAGCTGCACATTATCACTACCCCACCAGGGGTCGAATCCACAACCGTCGGTTTCGCTCAACTCAACCTCTAGACCACTGAACTGGAACTCGATAGTCTATATGTTTAACTTCAATCAGTTGTTTTCGGTGGATAGCTGCCTCATACTCGATACTTTTGTTCTTTACTAGTCACAACCCACCAAAATACAAAGTTTTCTTATCTCCTTGAGCAACAATACTAGCATGTCTGAGATGTGTTTCTCCTCCTCTGAATGCAAAATGTTGCTTCAGAACTGGGCTGCGTCATCATCTGATCTAGTGATAGGAAATGAAGCAGTTAAGTGCCTCGACCACCAGTTATCTTGGAAGTCTCATCAGTCCTGGTTGGTTGGTGTCCTATGGGTTCAAAAAACCCGCTTGGCGCTTGCCAACTCTCGTCACTTGTGACGGTGACATGTCCATTCGCTAACCAAATAGTGTGTATGCTTCTCCGTAGTCCTCTCTATTTTATTCTCTGGGTGTGAAAAATGACAATCAAAAATAGAGGATATTTGTAGGTTACATGCGTGGAAAGTGTCTGTCAAGATTTATTCTGGTATTTTGAAACCACTGAGTGAGCAGTGCTGAAGTTAAGCATAGGGTGTTGGGTAAATATGGCGAATCGGTTGATGAGGTTGTGGATCTTCATTGGCTAAGGTGGTTGGGATATGTATTTCCCATTCCCGGGCACTGCTTACCTCTATGGGCTATCCTGTCTGCTGTGGAAGTTGGCTATAAGGAAACTAGTCAATCAAACCAAATCATCTTATCACTCTTTAAGGTTCTTGACTGTTGATCTGGGTCATGTTAGTAGATACAGACTACCTGGTTGTGGTTCGTGTGATAACTCCGGTCAGTGGTTGGAGACTCTGGATCAGATGACCCCGAATTGTTCACCGTAGTCTAGGTGCATTCACTCCTTGTTTTCCTCTCACTCTTGAATTTCAGGATCCCTTCAAACGTACCTTTTCACTATCTTTTTGAACCATATTCCCAAGATTCAGTCGTTCCTTATATCATCGATACTACATGATCTCGATCTCTTTTGTTATTTTCACTTCGTTGTGACGATTTGGTGTGGCAGATTGAGCCATCACGAATCTGTGCGAGGCCCTATGTTTATGATGTCTGTCTGACACTTTTTGAAGACATTTAATAATGCCAAGCAATACTTGTGGGTGGGGAAGCAATTGAATTTTTCAAATTATCTGTCTTAAAACTTTATAATATCTAGGATTACATTCGCTATTAGTGTTTAGGTATCTACTGTATGAAAAACCACATAGAAAAATTGTCAAGAAATGGGTTGCAGAGAGCAGCCTTAAATCATTTTTGTTTGTCTATTAGAATATAGTTTGTTTTTTCAATTTGGTCTTATCTCAGTTATTCTTTCTTTAAATTGTTATATCAACTTCGCTTTCATATAAGTGATATATATATATATTACAATTTGATTCTTTTAGATTGATAATAACTTGTTTTATTTACCTAGGGTCGTGAGGCTTTGAACTGGGTTATTGATTATCGTCTTCCAGCAATCCGTTCATCCCACAGTGATCAACCCGGCGAACTCACTGGTACCAACTTTCCTGAACAACTTAATACACCATTATCGAGTAATGTGCCTTCCTCCTCAACCCCAACTGTTCAAACTATGGATTCACCTTTCCATACATCCGAACATGTTACTTTAACCTCACCTACTCTGTCATCATCATATCAGAAGTCTTCCAATTCACTATTTTTTGCCGACATTCCTAGACATATTCCTCCAAGTTCACAGTTTTCTAAAGATATTTCTACTCAGTCCCAGAACGATTCCCTGGAATCAACATTGGAGACATTTTCTCGTGATGTCACATCTATTACTGACACCATAGTTAAACGCTCTCAACGAGTAGCACATCTCTTTTCCGGAATTGACGAATATGTAGTTATTCTTTAAATTAAATTTCTAGCTGCCTTTTATATATTTCTAACTTTTCCCCCTCCTGTACATTATGGCTGTTTTTTGTAGAATAGAAACGAGACTGTTTCCACTTCTTCTCTTAAAACACAGAACTCTAAAGTGCTTAGTTTATCTTTTTCTAATGTGGCCAAGTATGTCATGATTTCTTGTCTCGTAAATAGAACATTCTCTTCATCTATGGAATTCACATAATTTCTTATACAATTCAGTGTGCCGGTTAAAAATTAAAAGCCATCTTTGATCTTCAATCAGAGTGTTCGAAATAGTTCTAGTCTATTAAAAGCTAATCCACAAAACAACTCATTGTTAATCTATCAACTCGTTTAGAATGAAATAAATACTTCTTATAAAGTATACGGATACATTTTTGCTTTAATGTCACTTAACTGTGTCGTTTTTGTTGCCAGCACAGTGCAGTTTAAGTGC
Source organism: Schistosoma margrebowiei (assembly GCA_944470205.2). Lineage (NCBI taxonomy): Eukaryota > Metazoa > Platyhelminthes > Trematoda > Strigeidida > Schistosomatidae > Schistosoma > Schistosoma margrebowiei. The sequence goes on along the minus strand of OX104028.1, from coordinate 63,452,472 downwards.
TAAATAATTTAAGTTATCGCCTTACTAATTTCGGTATAAATCCAGATCCTATGCACACTATCTTGGATATACTCCCATAATTGACTGATAGGAAGTATTGTTATGGGACCTAATAACCCCTCAGTCATTATATTATGACAAAAAAACATTTAGTTTTTCGACAGGAAATTGAACTCGTGTCTCGTGGTATTCGGAACTCGTCATCAAGGTGTACCTATAATCTTCAGGGAACTGGTACTCCTTGAAGAATTCAATTTTACGCCACCTAGCTGGATAAAGATTCAAGGAATTGTCATCTTAGAGACAACGGGCAATAACTCTTAAGGATGCTTGATTACACCCTAAATTTTTGAGTTTATCGATATCATAGTTTATACTGTACTTTTCTGAGGTTGGACTCCTACTCAAACCTAGAGACATAGTTCTGTCAGGTGACGACGCTGACAAGATGCACGGTTTTCTGAGTTCTGCGAGGCAAAGACTACATTCAGTTTTTGATGGAGTGTTGTTCTCTGAGCTGGATGGTTTGGTTGTGGAGCTTTCATCATTCTTCTGAACGACATCAGCACAAATTTCAGGTAGAAGTGAAGTGTTCGAATTTCCCCATATGCGTTTCACAGCTTGTTCTGTACACCTCGACGTTGATTGGTTTTTATTGACCTTAAATTTGTCATTGTTTACTTCTTTGTTTTGGTTGTGTCTCCTATTGGTTTGATTTTTGTTCCTATATTTGTGCACAGTTTTCCTGATTGGTTGATAAATTGGATCGATTTCAATGTGCTTGTTGATTGCTGATTGACCTGAGTGCCAGGCTTCTAAAAATTCTCTGGTGTTTTTGGAATTTCCTCTGTCCAAGATTTCCACATTTTTTCAATCGAATGAGTGTCTGCAGTTGTCCACGTGTATCGATATAAGTGAAGAAGTATCATGGCGTTTGACTGCTAATTGATGTTCATGTAGGCGAAGGTGAAGGGAGTGTCCGCTTTGTCCGATGTAGTGTTTTTCGCAGTTGGCACAATTTATTTTGTAGATGATGTTTGATTTGTCTTCCTTTGTTATTTCATCCTTAGGTTTGCATAGGACTGATTGTAGCGATTTTGTCAGTCTGTGTGCCACACCTAACCCGAAGGTTTTCAGCAGTCTTGTTGCGGTTTTTGATATGCCTTCTATGTATGGTAGGGCGATCCTTTTGTTGATTTCTGTGCTTGACTTAGGTTCGGATGCTGTGTGTGGTTGGTATTTTTTGACGAAGTTGATTGGGTAGCCGTTCTTTTGAAATACGTCTTCCAGGTATTCCTCTTCATTTTTTCGTGCTGCTATTGCGTCCTCGCCCACAAAATCAACTGCGTACACACTTTGTCCAAAAGGGCGAGGACACACTGCAACGCACTGGAAGCACGAAAAAATGAAGCGGAATACCTGAAGGACGTATTTCAAAAGAACGGCTACCCAATCAACTTCGTCAAAAAATACCAACCGCACGCAGCATCCGAACCTAAGTCAAGCACAGAAATCAACAAAAGGATCGCCCTACCATACATAGAAGGCATATCAAAAACCGCAACAAGACTGCTGAAAACCTTCGGGTTAGGTGTGGCACACAGACTGACAAAATCGCTACAATCAATCCTATGCAAACCTAAGGATGAAATAACAAAGGAAGACAAATCAATCATCCACCTGAGCTACAAATCTTCTCCACCATCTCAACTACATTCAGTGCTACACATTTTGCACTCGTCAAATTTAAAATGATAGTTCAGGATTGATCTGTACTGACATAGTTTAAGAACAATTAATGTAATGACTAAGCACAGAGATCGCTTTACTGATTTAGGGAGGTGTGTATCTGTTATGATGGACCAATTGGCGATAAATACACAATGCAGATATAAAAGGGTTGTTTGACATTCGGTCAGTGAAACGGTGTAAAAGAAGTTTAACAAAAATGAAGATAAATTAGTTTTTGCATCTGATTTTCTTATGATACATAATAATTGAACTATACATCTTGACTGATAAGAAGTCGGAGAATATTTTTCCTTCCCATTGATGAAATTTCCTTATGGTCTAACTCCTTTGTATTTTTTTTTCGTACATATAAAATTAGGTTTCACCATAGCTTCATGTATTCAGTGTTCACAATCCTTTCGTAACTAAAATTTTTCAATAGACAAAAAGTGTTCATAAATTTTAGAGGAAAGTAAATTTGAAGTGTCAGTAACATGAATTAACTCACTAATTCGTTGACTGAATTCACAATTATTATGGTCATGATTTGCTCGTCTGTAGATTCAACAATGGCATATTTAAAGTTTGTCCACTAGTCTGTTTCCGCCTGTAGCTCTTCTACTGTTACTGCCAGTCCCAAGCCCGGGTAAATGAGGAGGGTTGAGCATGGGGTCGGCTGACACATCCCGTAGAAAACGACCTTGCTAAGAAACGCTAACCAGATTAGACAATTTAAACTCTGTCCTCCGAGTTGAAGGAAGAATTTTGATGCCTAATGATGAAAGCTGAGATTCTTCGGAAGTCATGTGATCGGCGTCCCTTCTAGCAACCAGAGCAACAATAATTATATATGTAGATGGAATGTCCGGACAATGTGGGATACTAGGAGGACTAATGAAGTAGTTATGAAAATAAGGAGATACAAATTGACGGTACTCGGAATCAGTGAAACCCATAGGACCGAAGTTGAACAGAAAAGGATAGATTCGAGAGAGATGTTTCTGTATTTTGGTCACGAAGAATATGTTCCAAACAAAGAAGATTCGAGGTGTGAGAACTAAGTAGGTATCACACTACTATCAGTGCCAGGAGACGTTTTCAACAGTGTTGCTGAACCGGATGAAAGATTCAGTAGATACCCAACCTCAAGATCAACAGACTGAATTCCGTAAGGACCAGTTGTGCATAGACCGAATCATTATTGAACAATGAGTTGAATGGAACTTGCCACTGTACATCAACTCCCTTGACTATGTACAAGCCAATGGATAGGAGGACTTTATGGAATCTTCGCTGACACCATAGTGTACCTGAGGAAATCGTCAACTTCATCCGGAATTCATACGATGGATTGCAGTGCAAAATGGTGCATGGAGGAGAGCTGACATAGGCATTCCAAGTAAGGACCGGAGTCAGGCAAGGCTGCTTATTCCCCCGCTTCATCTTCTGGTGGTTTAGTGGATTATGAAAACCACATCTGACAGGAAGCACAGAATACAATGGACAGTTAGGATAGAGCTAGACCATTTGGACTTCGTAGATGACTTGACCTTTCCATCCTATACACGCGAACAAATAAAGGTGAATACAGCCAATGTAACAGCAGCCTCTGCATCAGTAGACTTAAACATACATAAGGGAAGAGGCAAGGTCCTCAGATGCAACATGGAGAACACCAACCCATTAATACTTGATGGAGAACCTCTGGAAGATGTGGAAACTTTCACGTACCTGAACAGCATCATCATCGATGAACAAGGAGGTTCCGATGCAGACGTAAAAACAAGGATTGGCAAAATAAGGACCGCTTTCCTGAAGTTGAGGAACATGTGGAACTCGCAACAAGTGTCAACCAATATTAAAGTCATATTCTTCAATACGAACGTCAATACGGTCCTACTGTACGGTGCTGAAACCTGGAGAACTACTACAACCATCATAAAATTATAAGTATTTATAAACAATTTCCTACGCAAGATACTCAATGTCCGTTAACTGGATGCCATCAGCAACAGTCTACTGTGAGAGAGGACAAACCAGCTTCCAGTTGAAGAAGAAATTAGAAAAAGACGCTGGGAGTGGATAGAACATACATTTCGAAAATCTCCAAGCAGCATCACGAGGCAAGCACTAACTTGGAATCCTGAAGGGGAACGGAAAAAATAACGACCAGAGAACACATTGCGCTGAGAATTGGAAGTAGATGTCAAAGGATGAATAGCACCTGGAAAGGATTGCCCAGGACAGAGTTGGATGGAGAATGCTGGTGTGAGGCCTATGCTCCTCCAGGAGTAGTGACAGTCGTAAGTAAGCACTGGTCTGGTACTGAATTTACAATACGCTATTATTTTGTCAAACAACTGTTTCACGAAGTATGTGAAAAGGTCGACAACTAGTCCCTCCATACTTCATGAAAGGTATACATTTACTAAGTTCATTTACTAGGATCTGTAATTTTATATTCAGTTTTATGTTTGTAAATAAAGACTATGAGTAGACAGTCTAATCTAAATGGTAAAATTAGGAATACATCCCATTATTTTGGGTCATCCTACTAGAATGCTAGCGCAAAGCGGAGAAGACAATCTTTTAGTTTTATAGTTTATGCTCATTATTTCGAGCTAAGATGGATTCTTGTAACCATAGCAGTTGGATAGGTAAAACTTGTTTCAGTGATATACTTGCCATTGGTTTTAGAGGACAACAAACGAAAGTTGAGTAACTCTTGCTACCATTTGTTTTTATGTCTCTTTCCCGAGTAGTTCTGTAGTAAACCAGATTTTATCAGTCACACATAAACATTGGTACAAGGAGACACCACACAAAACATTCGATTTGTGTGAGGGCTGTGATACTGCCCGGGCGCCCAAACCGAAGCAGGTTGTTTTCCTAGGGAGCCACTTCCCGGTCGTCTGACTTAAAGGTCTAAACCACAAGGCAGTGGGGCAACGTAAGGAAATGCAGTCTCATGGTAGCTGGTGACCAACAATTGGTTCATACACCTTTTGTTCTCTCACGATCCTGGAGCCCATGTGCACCATTAGTTTGGAATCAGGGCTTTCCAACCCTACTAGGTGGACCCTCCGTTTCCACCCACCTGGTTAAAGCGCCGGACATTAGCTTTTATTCCTCTCAATTTCGTAAACAACACACTCACAACGAGAAGGAAGTGAGTAAGACTTCCTTAGGAGTAGCTGTATACACGTGGCCATATGACAGCATTTCGACAGGGACAACGGACTCTCCCGACCCTCGGCCATACCAGGGTATTTGAGGGCTGTCAGTTTTTGGTTTATGGTAAATCACCATTCAGTTACCACTTCATTGTCAATTATACCTTTAATCTTATGATACGTAATCTTGCCTCTTTGTAAATTCTTTTACCAGTTATTGCTAATGATTACCGACTGCAAAAACTGTTTGTATATATACTGTCTTACTAGACCTAATAGTTTCACAGTGTTTACATCATGAAAAGCATAATAAGTTTAGTTATGTTTAATAAATTAATCTAAACTTGAACAAGTAAAATCATGTGACATCCCCAACCCCCGTCATTAAATTTTCTACTTTTCTCAATCCATAACATGCTGAGTGAAAAACAAAGAGACCACAATCCCAACTCAAACAAAACAGCTGATCAGTATAATTGATTTTTAACTTTCACAATGACAACTATTTCGGAACTGGTTCCTCAATAATGTCTTATTTTTATGTCTAGTATCCTTTTAATAGAGTCATGAATAATATTAAACTCACCTGGTGCTGAATTCATTTGGAGTAGTTGACAACCAACAGGTTCTGGCGGACGTAAATTAACTGATAACTGTAGATCTTTCTAAAATCACAAATAACAAATCTTTCATTTTTTAAAAATATGTATATATATAATCTTTTAACATTCACAAACTACAGTCAAACAACTAAACACGCATAACTCAATTCATTTTGTGTTGGTTTTATAAATATTCTCTTTAATGTTTAGAACTGTAGTTGATCAGTCTTTTATTGGCATATGTGCATCTTGTATGGATTGCCTCGATATTGCCTTAAGTCAAAAGTATTATGAACAGAGATGGATGGTGGTTAGCAGTGGAATCCAGAATGCACGGTTCGTCATATTTGGGACTCATTAGCTGGATGTGTCTGAATCCCAGAGTTGATGTTTACTCTAGGACTCGTACACAGTACCGTTCGCTTCAAACACCATCGCATTATCCACTTAGCTACTGAGTCCAGTTAGGTGATAGTTTATGCGCATATATATATATAATCACTAGAACTTACCAATCTATTTGGTTTGTGGTTTTCGGATCTTGTTTGAGCACAGTTTTTGATCCAATCAAACTTAGACATATATCGCATTACTTCCTATTATTTAAAAAAGAAACACAAACTTTCATGTCATTTTATCGCAATGTATATATAAGATATATTAAACTTGTCCAAGATTTCAACAAAATTCACGGTAAGTTTTCGTATGGTTTTATATGTTCTTAGATTATCTAGTTGATGGTGCTTTTCGTTTAAGTGAGTAGTGGCTTAGTGATTAAAATATTTGGCTTCCAGTCGCTGGGTTCCAAGTTAAAACCCCGTTCCATATATACTCACACAAAATGTGTAGTTCAATTGTGATTAAGTCAAGCCAAAAGGTGGGTATGAAATTATCTCAACATATATATCAATTCAAATTTAAGAATGCATAATTAAGATTCGTTAGTTTCAAGTAAGATAATTATCAAGCGGAAGTGTATAGGTGAAAATTATTGAGGAAGATTGTACTAGATATCTAGCCTAATCATTCTAAGCATCAAACTATCACACTATTTGTGATAGAGTTTGGACGCTTAAGCTTCAATTTTCAGAGAATTAGGTTAACTCCTCTAATACGAGATCTTGAAAGAATATAATTCTAAGTGAAAGAACAATATTTTATTGTTTTTAAGTAAAAAGCCAGGTTTTTCTAGGTGTACTTGTGACTAATATGTTAATATTCTCATTGACAAGATTTTCTTCGATATATCCGACATTACATCAAGTTCTCTACGCAAAATTGACTGAAAATACAACTCAGATCGAAAATATATCATCAGAAATGTATAGATATTCCAGATGATCTGATCTTAAAGAAATTATGTAGTCATAGAAAAGCATATGGAGTCTCGACATATAATTGTCCTACATATTAACTAGTGACTATTATTGAGCAGTAAATTGACCTTCACCTTTTTACTTAGTTACAATTAAAACTTAATGGTTGAATTCATGAGTTAACTGACTCATAAATTCAACTATTAAATTACTATAATCTCCACAAAAACCCGCTTTCTGATAATAATTAAAATTATCAACTTTATCAGCTACTAGATTTACTGATGGTATAATAGGAGAAAGAAGTTACAATTTTGAGATTACAGAGTGTATTTCCAATCATTGTAAATCTGGTTTATATCTTCAAATAAGATAACCTTAGTTGATAGGTTAATGCTGACATCAAGAACTTTAATGCAAAGATAAATTGACCATAACATAGTTCCTACTAATGTTATCGATCTAGTGCTCAAGCAAATTATAGTATAAAACTTGACTGATGATCACATCACAATTTTGGAAAATAATCACATCGAATTAATTCGCTAATTATGAACACCTTAGTAACTATACATCTTTCATAATACATAAAAATACCCGGCTATATCTAAATAATTCTATGGGGACGTCAAAATATTATGTTACTTCTATTCAAACTGTATATCACCTATCAAATCTTAGTTTTACTCTCTTTTTTTTCTAAAAAAAATATTCACATTGTAAATCAACCTCACAATACCATCACGATTTCACATTTATTCCTTATCAGGTGATTACAGTAAAAATTTAACACTTTAATGTATACGAACTTTTATTGATTGATAAAGTAAATAATAGGGAATGATTGAACATGATTAACTTTTCAATCATCTGTTCGTTATCATCGAAAAGAGTAAAAGTACATTGGTAATGTGTAAATCAACTGGATAGATATTTCTAAAAATTATTTTGAGTTGTATCCAGAACTTATCTTCCTGTTGTACCAATCTTATAGCAGTTTGCCATTTTTTGTAGATTTAATTAGATAGATATCCGTACGGAAGTTCGTAGAAACTAGTGAAAGTTATTATAGTCACAGATCAACCTAATTTCGACAAACATTAAAACCAGGAAGCCCTTGAGAACTATTATAGAACTCAACAGTGCACATGCACGATCCCACCGGAGATTGAAACTAGGACCTTCATGTCTCGTAACAATAATCAAATAACTATGGAATTTTATTTTATCATATATAAACTCTTGTTCCAAAAAGGCGATAAATCTGTTCAGATGTAGGTTGAGATTGGACTTTGCTCTAATGAGAAAATAATAATAATGTATATTCTGAAAATAATAATTACAGAATTCACGCCAGTTTACAGGCATGGACCAAATAATCAATACGTTACAGCTTATATCGCTCGATATTTATGATTACTAGTTTATTTCATTTTATTTTTTGGTCACATAAATGATTCCAGATAAATTTGCTTTTAAATTCAGTGCATAACACAAACTTTACAGAAAGGAGTTAATAATTGGATTCATGATTCAATTAAAACTAGACCACTATGGAAAACATGGGAGCACTGGACGGCTGATTCGTCCTATTATAAGACTACTCAGCAGTGCGCATCCACGACCCAGCTCACGGGACTCGAAGCCGGGACCTTCGGTCTTGCTCGCGAGCACTTAACCTCTATACCACTGAGCCGGCGTCCAGATGTATTGATGTCTAACTTCAACTAACCCACGAAATTGAGCGAATCATCCACCAATGTCTTCACTGAGTTACTATCTCACAACTGTTATAATCATTTAAATTTTCATAACTTAATTATCTGAACGAACCTAATCAGCTACTCATTGTTTCATAAATTTGACCTTAAACTAATTGTATATGATTGAGTTGACAGGTTAATAAAGAATATTTTAATTCTAATATTTTGTTATCTTGTAACAATTAGTATTATTACATACCTATGTGATTTAACCTGACCTTTGAAAAGATGGATTATTCTAATCTTAACAAAGATTAGGGTTAATCACACAGGTTTGTAGCAATACTAATTGCAACAATCTAATAATAATGGTCTGAAGAATTTTATTTCCCATTAACCTGAATGGTTATCATTAGTGCCACTTTGTCAGATTGTAGTATCGTAACTGAATATGAAATGATAGATCTTAAAAAATAATTACATATCTAGAGAAAATCAATCATCAACAGACATGTCCCAATAAAATGTGATTACTATATAATTCGAAACTTGATCATCATCTCTTTGTTGACTGCATGGACTTCAAATGCATAAATTTCATTATTATTATTAACCATTCATAAGGTAACATCTTAAATTTAAAGGTGTCATTACCAAGGTTTGATTTGATAATTTCGAATAAATTGAGCATTGGGTTGATTGTTATAAATAAAAAAATAATATATTTGTAATATCCCAGTAAGTAGAAAATTGTAGTACAACGTTGTACTATTTAAACTTGGATTAATTTTAATTTGGTTGTTTATTCTCTGAAGAAGTGACCTACCTTAAGTCACGAAACGTCAGAAAATCCAATTTTCTACTTATTGGGATATTATAAATATATTATTTTTTTATTTATCTTAAATTTAAGTTATATTAATTGAATTCAATAATAAAATGTTGATCATTTTCTTAGAAATTCATGTAAAAAGTGGAAATAGGAAAACTGAATGTTACATTATACTGCTTATCATGTAGGAAGTGTTCACGTTTATAAATTCAGTAATTTTATCATTACATATTTAGTGGTATGCAAAATTGTATGATAATCTGTTGGCGAAAATTCGATTGATTTATGAAATTGATAAAATTAATTTAATCTATTTAACTGATTCAACTTAGTAACTAAATGCAAGTCTCCATACTTGGTTTTGAGTAACGTGTTATGCCTAAGAATTAGTGATACTAGCAATTTATTCAAAAATAAACAATCAAATAGGACCTAATGGCTAAAAGTATCTTAACCACATAAATATTGTTATATAACACAAGAATAACATTAACTTACATTATCTGTTTCGTTTTCTATGAATATTTTCTCCATATTACCAGTGTGCTTTTTATTGGAGTTTTGAGTGATATTAAATTTTTTAGTATAATAAGCGTCACAATTAATATTGGGTATTTTTGAACCCTAAAATAAGAAACAAATCGAAAAAAGTAATAACTTATCATAAGAAGTATTCTTGGGACTGAGTTTAGTACTATAAATAATAATGGATGATAGTTTCACAATATCTAGCACTTACTGAATTTGGAGATATGAACATTTGGGTACTAACTCAGTTATCTGAAAATTTAAGGTTCGATTCTTGGAAAGCTCATGGGTGTAGAAATATGAGGTGTCCCTTACTAGAATAGAATAGGCATTCAGTGCTTTCGATTTCTTGATAGCTGTCTAAGTAAAATTAGTCTTTAATGTAAACTATATTCTTTTTTGTTGTTGTGTATCATACTAATGTATGAGATCAATAGTACATCATATCTTCATTGTTGTAAACTGATTCACTTAACTAAAAAATATGTATTAATAACTGCTAATAGTTGCTAGTGAGTATCATAGTTCAAGTCTATGAAAGTTTTCACCATGTGTAAATTTAAAATAAATGCAAATAGTTTAATCAGTTCATATTTGAATTGAAAAACAAACTTACTGGATACATCAACTTCTCAATATACCGATTCTCTTCAATGAACTGCATTACACGTAATCTCACATTTTTAAGATATCAGGGAGTTGTTTCTTCACTGTATTTTTAATACTTTAATTCAGTTATTATTATCTAGTCAACAAGCGTAGAAATTTCATCGCTTAGTTAACTGATGTATTTAATAAAGCTGAATTAATAATGATGATTAACTCAATTCTTCTAGAAACAACATTATCTAATAGTGTGTTTATTTAACACCATTTAATTAACTCACAATTGTGAAATCATTCCTATTTTATTCTTTAAATTGTGTAGATCATTAATTGCTTGTTTTTTTAACATGATACTCTATATACATATGATTAGTAACTATAATTGAAAACCTTTATATGGTTTCAGAATTAAAGATGATGAATTGATAAATACAATATGTATACTGTTTTGCTACTTTATTTAACTTAGTGTGATAATTTTCTCATCAACTATCTACTTTATGAGAAAGTATTAACATATACATAAACATAAAGTTGAACATAGAAGGTCTTAACTTCCTAAATCGACTCTAAATGATAATTGAGTGAACATTTAGTGCTCCTAAACGTTGATTTATTTAACAATCTAGTGCCATTTATTTCATCATTTAATCAACTTATTAAAGTAAAGATAAATATATAGTTAATTATAATGATGACTTAATCCAAATTAAAAATGCACCCTTTATGTGTATGAAATATTATTGACTTTTATTTGTTGAATATTCTGTATTAGTGATTGATAGGTTAATTTAATAATCAATCAGTTTAGAGCAAGTAGTCCTATTTATCAAGTTTGATCGAGAAATGAAATGACGGATTTGATCTGAGAAATGTGATGTATTTGCGCATTACATTTCAAATAATCTGTTCGTATATATACATATAAACAAAACATCGAACTAACATCAATACAGCCTCGAAAACATTGTATAGGAAATGCTAATGACAAGTTCTGAAGTTTGTAGTAACCATGGTTATCCGGAAATTCAAACCCCATTTATCTGTACAGAAATAGTTTGTCGTAACCATGAATTTGCTCTGGTAATCTTTAAGCTGTTTTATAGCCTAGAGTAATTAGACAATTTCCTATTTTTTCCATCCTATGTTAATTTTCTTGCTTTTTTATTAACGAAATCAATCAGTTGCTCTGTATTTTTTTATATATTCATTCGGAATTTGATTCTATTTAGTAGTTATAATTATGTAACCATCTTAATCAATAAATAATTAACTATCAAACATTTGTAGCATTCTATTCAAGTCTCTTTTTTACTCAGATACGTATATCAAATAATATCATATTGGTAAAATAAACTTTGCATAAGTCAAATATTGTTAATACAAGTTGATTCGTATCAGAAGGGGTTTTGTGAAGATTTTAGTCATTTCAATAGTTGAGATCATGAGTCAGTTGAATCTAGACAACCATGTAAAACCTGAAACCATTGGATAGCCGTTCCGTCCTATTGTGGTCTAGTGGTTAAGTGCTCGCACGCGAGACCAGTAGGTTCTGTGCTCGAATCTCCCGAAGCGGGGTCGTGGATGTGCACTGCTAAAGAGTCCCATACTAGGACGAAACGGTCGTCCAGTGCTTCCAGGTTTTCCATAGTGGTCTAGCCTCAATTGACTCATGATTTCAACTATTGAAATTACAAGTTGATTCATAACATAAAAGTTATTTAAACTCAATAATAATACAAAATCATAAATAAAAATCCTGAAATCTATTAAAAACCAATGCCAAATTTATTTACAAAACTATCGTATTTTTGGTAGGTAACTCAGTCTAACTAACTACAAGTAGCTTGTCCTTATAAACTTGAAATTATTTTATGAGAAATCATAGACAAACTTTGTTTTACTATATGTGCTGCTTATAGACTTAAAAGTCAATAATTGCACAATAGTTTTTTTGTTATTGTCTATTTCTCATTTCAATAAACTATACAGTCAAATGTCCAACACTTTTTCTTATTAATTAGTGTAATGAATAATGAATTTAAGAATATCGAACTAGTCAGTATGATACTTATTTAGAATAATAATCTTCTGAAGTTATACCCATCCAATTTTGTGTACACATATACAATACTGTAAATGTCATCCTTTAAGAGAAACCTATGAATGATTATCATTGAACTGATTTCAAAATCTCTTTATGTTAAAACTAAACCACAAAATTAGTTAGTGTATTATTCATCAATAATTTATAATACACTAATTTGGATAGTGTTATAAGAATTACATTTGGCCTAATATTTATAAATACCACGTATAACTTACATTATATCTTGTGCATTAAGAAAGTATTTACGTGTAATTTCTTTAGTAACCTATGACTAACATATCATATGATGAATATTTATAGTCATTGATGTGAAATGCCCAAAAGTATGATATAAACTATTTCATTAGGTTATATAGGAATGATCACATGAAACATGAGAAATAGTTAGGACATTAAACAAGATTAACTAAACAACAATGTTGATTATAATGGTTTTTATAGCATATGTAAATTTAGTGTTTAATTGATGTATTACGTAGAAATACTCCTAATTAATCTCAAACAATTACATAGAATGTTAACAGCTAAATAATATGGAAATCTTATGTCTAACAAACATTAATAAATAACAATCACGATCTCTTACAATTGACTGGTTACTGGATAGTGACCAAATGTCATATATGTCAAATTCTTATTAGTGCTGATCGATCAAATTGCAATTTGACGTCAAAATCTACTTAAAGTAAATATTGGTAATATATCGATCATACCGTCAGAGTAATATTTTCCAAAACTGTTCTAGTTTATTTATCTGAAATTATTACTACCAAAGATCAGTTTAGATTAGAGATGTGTATACTAGAGGTCGATAGTTAGATTACTGTTTGCCAACTACGAGCAATAAAGTAGTTTATATAAATGTGTATTGATTCAACTTACCGTACGTCATATTATCACAGACTGATAAGATTACAGAGATAATAACATAAAGATTAAATGTAATATCATCAAATGTTATAAAAATCTAAGCACTTAAGAGTGTTGAATGAAGCACGGAAACGAAAGTATGAAGTGGTATTAAAACTCTAAATTTAGGAGAAATAAGCTATGAATAAATCTTCACTACTGCTGTCGTTTTTTTGAAATAAATCAACTAATTCCTTTTGTCATAGATTATGAGTATCTCAGAGACCTTAATCAGAAAGTTATAGCTTCCTGACACAGCTTAGATAAATAGCCAATTATTTGGTTCAGTGTCTTGATTTAATCTCCATTTTCTTTTTAAACTCTTCTACAGTATAAAAATTTTATATCCGGTTGGATAACTGATAAGGAATAACAAGTTTCAACCACTTTATTCGGTGTTAGTAACTGTAATGTGTCATCTTTTACCTTCCTATTTTCTTGACAATGATTTTGATTGAATTCAAATATTCCATCAGTTTGCTGTACTTATTGTTCCTAATTCTTATCTCAACTTGATGGGTATTTTATATCTACCTATGAAACATGCAAGGTTTACACTACCTTTGTAGTGTCAGTCTTTTCAGCTTGATTTTCGTCTGAGGTACCGCTTAAGTTCTAAAATACGTAGATTTTATCATACCTCCTATTCTTAAGATTTCATGTTTAACATAAAATGTTTGCCTACTTAAATTCGGCAAGTAATATAAATACTCTAATAAATTATTCGCTTCTCATTTCCATTTGTATAAATGAAACTCTATGTAAACTTGTCCCTTAAGCTATAAAAATTAATTTTATGTGATATTTGATATCAAAAAACTACTTTTAGAATTTACTGGCGATTTCAGGAGTGTTTTGATTTAAACGAGGTCACGAAATGCAGGTACATCCAGCTGACGAGTCCCAAATAGGAAGAAACGCGTGTCCTGGATTCCACTGCCAGCCACTATCCATAATTGCTTACAAAAAGCTTGTGAATTAAGGCAATATTGAGGCATACACACAGTATGCACATATGCTAATAACAGACTGGTCAACTGCAGTCTTAAACCTTAATGGGAAGATACAAGCCAAACAATACCAAGTGAATTTAAATTCTCTTCAGTTTGAACTTTCATGTCACTTCACATAAATATCCAGTAAATAATGTATGAAAGAATTGTTCCGAAAAACAAATTATTAATGAAGACAGACACTGGAATTAAATTCATATAAAATTATTTGTGTATCTGATCTGTATTAACTTTAAACCACTGTCTAGAATTAATGAAATCAGGGATTATACTGAAACATGTTACGCAATAAAATCAAATTGTTCACGAAATTATGATGAATTTACTTTAAAAGTAACCGTTGTTTTATCCTATAACGGATCATTAAGTTATACTGAAGGAAGCTTTTGAATAGTCAAACTGAGATTAAGTTGTTTGTTGAACTATAGGTTTATTAATTAGATTTTCTCTTTCATTCCCGATAGTTCAATATTATCTACTATATAACTGAAATTTCCTAACAATAGATGATTTTACTCGTCATTTTGCCGGTGACATTAGTTTCAATGAAAACTATCTTAACAGAGACTGGATAAGAAATTTTTTTCGTAAACTCTCTAATTAAATTTAAAATAAAGAAAAATTGTTTCTTTACTTACCAGCTGAATATCGTTACTTCCACTATTCAAGATATGCTCAGACCATAACGTTGTAAACAAAGATGATTTTTGGTATGAATAATAGTGATAATGATAACAATAATAATAATAGTAATAATAACAACAATAATAATGATAATGGTTATCATAAGTATAACAAATATTCTTTTTTCCATCGTTCATACTATTCACTGAAGTATTTAGATCAATTAAAATATCGGAATGTATATTATTACACGCGGATAAATTAATAATTCCCCATTTAGATTTAGTTCTGGATTGTTTATAACCAACTTTTTCCAGTTTAGCTCGTTGAATCGTCTTACTAATAGTTTGAATATTTATAGAGATTGTTGTGTTAAGGGGATTTGATGATTTTGTATGACTTGTACTACTTATATTAGTAGGAGTAGTAGTATTGTTTTTGTTGTTGTTGGTACTAGTGTTGATGTTTCGATTGATAAGAAGAGGGTTGTATCTTGTAAAATTGGAAAGTTTACCGCAAGTTATCCTGTAAAATAAAGAAATAATTGAAGTAGTATGCTAAGTTTTTTTCATAAGTTTACTGAATATGCTTGTAATATAATACTCTTTGAATGATTTCATGTGATAAGTTTTTTGGAGATAGCTTTAGTCAAAAGCTGATATCAACTAGAGAAATATTTAAAACCAGCGAGTACTGGATGGTTATTTCCTTTCAGTTTGAGATTCGTAAGTGGTTAGCACTCATGATCTACCGTCATACAAATTCTAGAAGATTCAGGCTCCATGTCCAACTCGTCAAATCGTAGATTCATCATCTTCAATCGATTGGTCGAGATTTCCAAATTTATTTAATTCGAGAGATTGTATGATCATTATAGAATATCATTGGAGATTTCTATTTCACTCCTAATATTTTCTTAACTACACTACTTACAATTTTTTACCAGAAACCATACGATGCATACTTTTTCTGTAATTTTTCCTTGACCATAAATTGGAGTTTAGTTTGATCTAACAATTAGTACTGGTACCAACAAAACAAATTGAATTAACTAACAAGCGGTATTATTAAGCAGAAATGGATAATGACTGGCTGTGGAATTCAGGGCTCACATTTTGTCCTATTTGAAACTGTCAACTGGATGTACCTGTATCAGACCTGATATTCACTTCGGGACCTGAATCTTTTTCTTGAAACGCCAGCACTCTGCCCACTTAACTACTGAGTACAGTTAGTCACATTTTTTTGAAAATGGGTTGTGGTCTAATTGTGACGGTATGAATTGTTCTTTCGTGAGTGTTGAGAACCACAATGATCAATCTTTTATGGAGCATGTGCGCGCTGAACGGATTGCCTCGATATTCCCACTAGTCACGAACACTGTTAGCCAATATCTACCTCTATTTAATCGTTTTAATTACTGGTAACATTATAGAAGCAATATGCTCAGAATACACATATACCGAAAAATATTGATCAGTTCCACTTCTTAAAACTAATAACAGGAAGATTCAAACACATACGACTGAACTGAAACAGAATTACTGTTATTTTTCAAACTTTAAAAATGTCTAAATTTATTGTTGTCATAAATGAAATGGTTACAACTCCGTACACAAACAAGCCAATCTATTATCATCTAATCAATATCCCAAAAACAGGTAATTCAGTGCTACAAGTATATTCCTTTATTGTTTATACCATTCACGAAATATATCCTCAGGCAAATCAATGTCGCAACAAAACAGTTAATTTTACTGAACTGATAAACTATGAACATGGTTATATGTCTCCTCAGGAAAAATTATGTTTCATTGGTATACCATGTGCTGCCCGGGTGCCTGAACCGAAGCAGGTAGTTTTCTTAGGGGGCCACACCCCAAGCCTTTGACCTAAAGGTCTGACTCACAAGGCAGTTGAGCATCGTGAGGAGATGCAGCCCCATGGTAGCCGGTAACCAACGATTGGTTCATACGCCATTTGTTTTTTCAGAATACTGAAGCCCATGTGCACCATGGAAAACCTGGAACCATTGAACGGCCGTTTCGTTCTAGTATGGGACTCCTCAGCAGTGCGCATCAATGATCTCGCCCCCCACCCACCCACAAGATTCATGATTTTAACTATTGAAATCTTAAATTCACATGCTTTAACTTTAAATGATGTCCTTTACCCTTAACCTAGCCGCTTTTCGGATTATTAATTTGGATCTATGAATTGTAGAGCCTGAAGAGAATTTATCGACAAGATTATTCTTCGTTGAAATATTAGTCTTTGAATAAGATGAGAATTATTAAACAAATAAATTTCATATTAGTAAACAAATTCAAAACTTACGATAAGACTAAAATTGTTATACTATTATTACCATTATTATTATTATCGTTCTGATTATTATTATTATTATTATCTTGCATTAAATTTGTACAAATTGATTTAGCCATAATTAATAATTCATCATATGGACACATTGTATAATGAATTTGATTTAAATGTTCATTATGTATTAATATAGTATATCGTTCAGGACTACAATATGTACAATAATTTTGACAATATTTTATATGTTTTATTTTATTAATATTAAATTTATTCACTGATTGTATATGATTAAATTTACGTTTCATTGTTTTAAATAAAAAGAATCCATTACCAAGATTTACTAGAAATAAAGAAAATATGAAATAAATGAATGAATAAATAGTATGGAATGAATTAAAAGGAATAAATAATTAAAAAAAAGGAAATGCGTTTTTTCTTAATATGTTGTCTTTCTTTAATTCATTTGGTATTATTTCTACTTGAATCTTTTCATTGATGTTTAGGACTGAAATTGATCAGTTTCTTATTGGCATATGTGCATATTGCTTCGATATTGTCTTAATTTACAAGTATTATAAACAAAGATTGATAGTGGTTAGCAGTGGAAATTAAGGTAATATCGAGGCGATACGCATTGAATGGAAGTATGCCAATAAGAGACATATCAATTTCAGTTCTAAACATCAACGGGAAGATTCAAGTAAAACAATATCAAGCGAATTAACTTCACCCAATCGCACAAGCAAGTGGCTATTAGGATTCAGTAGCTAAGTGGATAACGCGATGACGTTTGAAGCGAACGGTACTGGCCGCGAGTCCCAGAGTGAACACCAACTCTGAGACGCAGGTACAACCAGTTGACAAGTCCCAAATAGGATGAAAAGCGCGTCCTGGATTCCAATGCTAACCACTATCCATCTTTGCTTATAATGTTTTCTTTGTGTTTTTTTTATCAAATGAGGACTGTTTATTACTATTATTACCTAGCTCGGTTTGATATTTAGTTGTAACAGAAGCTGCAGTCAATTTGCTGACATCGAACCATTTAGGACGATGAATTTTTTGACCACTGAAATGTAAGGTAAGATTATCGCAAACAAAAGCTTGATCAAAGTCCAGATCGGTACTTCAAAAGGAGCGGCAATTTTGTACACAACCACGCTAGTGGTAGCTGATCATTATGTTATCAATTTGAGTCTATTATTATTATTATTGACTTTATTCAATATTATATTTTTGGTACAATAGAGAATTCTCAGCATAATGTATTTCAACAAGTTTCTTTTTCTTATTTCTTGGTCGACCCTTGAGATAAATATTGAGTGGTCGCCAACTAGATGTTAGAAGTTCAGGAATCGACATCTGAATAATATACATATTTTTTCGATGCATACTGCCAGCAACCACGGTGCATTTGATTGGACTGTTTTGTAACTTGTATAGTGAAATGTCGTAAACTTGTCACAAACGCTATTGAATAAGTAATGCAATTGATTGGCATAATAATGTATTATAACAGACAAGAAAACAGATAACTTGTTGGAATATCCAGGTGGCAGGAACAGATAGCCCAGATATTCAAATAGGCCGCCTGGAATTTGTATCAACTTAGTTGAAATCGATGTTAGGTATAGTAAGAAGTTCATTTGATATCATCATGTTATAATTACATTTAGCACTATTTGCATAGTATTGTATTTCATATTACTGAACAGAAATTTCTTATATTTTCGAGATTGTAATACTTTGAGTTTATTTTATTTAGTTGTTTAGAAGAAAATGATTACCATTGCAGTCATTGTGGGTTGTTGTTTTTATACCACATATGACATATAAAAGTACTATATATTCTTGATATATTCAGTCACTTTTCTCTATTATATCTAGAGAGAAAAAATTTTTCAACTGAGTAATTTTCTTTATTATTCTACTGACTGATCCATTGTAAAGAGCAATTCAGCAAATAAAAGATAATTCAGTCAAGCGATTCATTATTCGTAAAACGTTTGTCGAATGGAATTATTTAGAACAATTTGTCCCTTTGATAAATTTCCATAATGCAATATGACGACGAAGTTTATCAAAATTATGTCATATATTTGCGCAATACATTTCGAACAATCTGATCACTTGTTAAGAACATTTATATATGAAAATTAAAAGGTCAACTAGACAGGTTAAAGGTAAGCCATAACAAAGAAAAAAATATTATTAAACTACACAAAAACAAATGTGATTACCACTCTGGATAATAAATCAGTATTATCAGGGTAGGTTAAGTGTAAAGTGGGGGGGGTCAATTACCGTATAGCCAAGGCTTCGATAAACTTTATTTACGTCCTTAAATATTGAATAACACTACAAATGCTAACTTGATGTCAACCTTATGACCAGTTTCAATCAAATGATTCGCAATGGAGAATGATGTCTGTCTATCCTGTGTTCTTATATCTTAACAAGCATATGTGTGATCAGATTGTTCGAAATGGACTACGCAAATATATCACATAATTCTGATAAACTTCGTCTTCTCATTGCACTATTGAAATTAATCAAAGGGACTAACTGCTTCAAATCAACATTTTGTTTATTTTTTTTATTTATCAGTATATTAATGTTGCTGTCTTATTTTTCATCCTGCAAATTTACAACATATCCGAACTAAAAGCTATTCTTATTAAGTGCAGATATAATGAATAAAATATTTAGCATTTTTAAAATTTTAATAGTTGAAATCATGAGTCAATTTAAGCTAAACCACCATGGAAAACCTGGAAACACCAGACGGTCGTTTCGTCCTAGCATGGGACTCCTCAACAGTGCGCATCCATGATCCGGCCCCGGGAGATTCGAGCCCAAAGCCTATCAGTCTCGCGCGCGAGTGCCTAACCACTAGACCACTGAGCTGGCCGGCATCCAACCGTGTTGATATCTAACTTCAACCAATCCACTAATTAACATTTTAAATAATATTTTAAATTTTAAATTTATTATAACTAGTCATTAAAAAGTTTCTTTTATGCTTTGTAACCGAGAAAAATGATATTCAATTGTCAAATCAAAAGTTTTGCTCTTAACAACAAATTCACTCTTGAACAGTTAAAAAGTGCCTAGTTCATGACGTCAAGTTTTTGTTCTAAACTTTAAGAAAGTAATCGATAGAAATCTGATGTTACAAATGTGTTTATCCTTATATATTTAGCAGGATTATTGGAATTATGAGGTTATTCTAAGAAAATCAATTTTGATTTCGTAATATGTTATATTAATTATTTTCTTTCGATAAAAGTTAGTGGATCAAGTATAAAATTCGGCTATTAAAGTAAACAATTTGATATATTGTTCATTTATTTAGTCGGTGTTCTCTAACGAAGAAACTAATATTTCTTCTTTTTAAAATATAAGTTCTAAATGACCTTGGCTTGAATTCTTAACAAAGCATAGAGTCTTGTTTCATTACAGATATACAACAACGGTAATCAATGACAAATATCAAACCAATTTATGTTTATAGAATAGGCCTTATTATCTAAAATCAAACATAATATATCTGTACTTTCTATTTACATATATATATATATATATATATTCTATCATTCAAAGAATCATAATCTCCACTTCAGTATGTGATTTACTTTATTATGTAACCAAATTAAATAATCTAATGTTAACTTACCTTCAATTCGAAAGACCATTCTCAAAATGATTTGAAATGAATTAATGTTTTTGTATCCTTAATTCTACCATATATATATATAGACATACTAATGGTGGGCACAGTAGAATTAGGACTTACTGAAAACAAATAATATTGGGAACCAATCCAAAATTGTATTCTATACTTTTTTTTCATTTAATTTAACGTATTATTATTATTCTATCACCATATTTTTTTTCATGTCTATAAGTGATTGAGTCAAAATCTAGGGTTTCAATATTTTGTTTCTCTATTTTTATTAGTAGACTTATTATTCGTCTCCTTCAATTTTTACTAAAAGATGATAAATGTAAAGTAGTGTTATTTTAACTTATTATATAGTTTGTTTGTTTGTATGGATACATATATACAAATGTCTATTTATATACATGTATATGTATGTCTTAATTGATCATCTAAATGAATTACTACTTTATATGAATGTCGACAGGTGCTTGATATTTCCATTTAACTAACTGAGCTGATTTTCCAATCACCTACAAATTATCATCATATATACACTGTGTTTATCTAACGTTATATACAGTTTAGATAAGAACTTGTTTTCTTTTTGTATTATCATAATAGATTATAGTAATAAATAGAATTTTTATTTTGTTGCCTTGTTCTCTAGATCATTTATTTGGTCAAAATGACATGAATGTGTAATAAACACAGACAGGAAGTTTTTGTTGTTTTTTTTTTGAAAAAAAAGCCAAACTGTTAATGAGAGTACAATTAAGAATCAGTAATACATACCAACAATTATGTATGTTTAACTATTGTCCATGAAATAGATAAAACTATATAATTGAATTCATTTCATTATTATACAAAGACATAATTTGTAGTTATGCTTATACTGAGACATCAAAATGATTATAAGAAGAAAGATTAAATAAAATATTAGCTTTATAATTGCCACATATACACATAAATATATATCTAGTAGATATTCAGTACTAGTAACTAGGGGTATATGTTTTCACTTTGGTTTTATTCCACACACAGAGAGAGAGAGAGACACACACACACACTTACATGCACTATTCAAATAAATTGTAACTCGAATAGAGATCATACTGTTATGATTAATTGTGTATTATTTGTTTTGGATTTTTCATTTATCAAAAAAATAAATTTTCATCTATTATATTATTAATATGATTATGACTAGTTTTACTATTATTATTATTATTATTATTATTATTATTATTATTATTATTATTATTATTTTCCATTAAGTTACATATAGTCGTTGAAGTGTACTATCATAAACTATACCAGTTAGTGATGGATAATCGTGATAATAAAATTGGATTTGTTGAGGTTTGCTAACATGGTAACGAGTTATTAAACAAAGTTGTAATAAATAACTAAAACATGAAATTTTATTTTATATTGTAATTAATTAATATGATATTCTATATATACGTTGTTTTTAATACATCTGTATATTATCCAAACGCTTGCGACTTAATGGGACTATTCAAGTAATCCATACTGGATGCAAACATACTAAAAGAAACTGATCCATTGAACATCATGATATCAAAGGAAGGATTTAAACAACCAATACAAAATGACTTTTATGATGAATTGATATCATCAAAAGTACCACTGAAAATTGTAGATCATGTAACAATATAATACTGATAACCTACTTATCTAATCGCCTGCTAACTTGATTACTTACTTTCATAAAACACCTAAACTATTGCTGTTTGAACGTCTACAAGTTAGTGACAAATTGCGTAGTGAGCCAGAAAATACTCCAGTCAGTTCATCATTGAAATATATTCTGCTAATTAGAATGGATTGTTGACATATCATATAATGATGTTGAAACTATGTATTACTGTATTCCAACTGAATGGTTTGCAGATAACATACTCATCATGAATGCTAAAGCCGACTGTGATGCGCAGCTCGATCAGGAGGATAGAACTGCCCTAGGAGTAAATCAACTGTTCACATATACCATGTGTTGTGGGAGTGTGCAATTTAGCATGTGTGAGGATACTTATATAAGAGGAGAAAAAGATAACCGGACAACTCAGTAAGCACATAGGATACACCTAAATTTATGGATGAAAATAACAGACACCAATTAGGAATAATACAAGAGTGAATTTAGAATAGTATGGCAATCTAAACTGCAAGTTAGTAGAGTAAGATTTCAAATGAGTTATATGATCTCATGTTAAATAATATATTTAAGAAAATTTTATATACAAAGTCATATCACTATGACTTCAAACAGTTTTTGTGGAAGATTATTTGAGAAATAGAAAAGATTTTAATGATCTCAATAATCATATCATTATTGTACATTTGGTTACATTTAGGAAATTCTCAATATAAAATATAGCAGATTATTACAAACTACTACTTGTGTAAAAGTTAATTGTAATTCAAAGTAATGAATCCCATTTATAAATTGTTACGAAAACGATGAAGTTTGTAGGGCCAGCGAAATGTCACTATACCCTAGCCAAATCATCCGGCAGTTGGGTCACTGAATATCGAGCAAATCGTCGATCCTCGTCAAGGTCAGGGACAACCAACGCGCATCAGTTAATCATATGACATGGACTGTCCCATGCGGCAGTGGTCTTAATTTCGCTTGTATCTACTTTAACTAATATATTTCTGTACTACCGTCCTCTGTGTTGTACAGTCTTCAATGCATCTATGGTACCCTGATACGTCAAATGGGGTAGTCCACGTAAGGTGCTGACCACGAGGTGTGACTTCGATGTTAGCTAGTTTGTCACACCATTCACGTCTAACTCGAGTAGGCCTCCGATCATTTTCTACATAGATCATCTACGTTGGTGATCTACAAGTTGGTCTGTAAGTTGTAATTAAATTTACAAAAATATTTGAGGCAAATACATCACAATTTTTCAGATGAACTTCGTCCTTAATTATAATTATTCAATGAAAACTGTAGATTGTAAGACCAAGTTGATTTGATTCTATGGAAACTGAGTAGCTTAATGTTTCAACTCACATTACTTTATAACAAAATGGATTAATGGTAAATGCTAAATTTCATCGACTTTCTACGATCTGAAGATGGTCATTATTGTTATCATCTGTGGGTCACTTGTGGACAAGATAATTTACCATTTTATTTACACTATAAATCATTTCTACAAAATTTTGACTGTATGGAACTATACGAGATGAATATGTACATGAATTAATCACTGAATAGAAACTAATGTCATGCTTGTATAATGTTTGATGTTGATTAATTTGTGTCGATCAGACTTCAAGTGACGCGAGTTCCAGTGTATGATTTTTCGATAGTAGATTATTTATAATTGTTGGTTGGAAACTCTACTAAAAATATGTTTCTTACTAGATGACACTCATCATCAGAATGCATCTGTGACCTAAAGGGAAATAGCTCTTTCTGTGAAACTAAAACTCAATAGTCACCTAATGTAAACATCCTCTCAAAGAAGGCACGAAAAGCTCAGTGGTAACGTCCCTGACTATAAAGCTCAGTGATACAGCTTCAAATCTGACAAGGACCATTAGTTCCTTCAAGACTCCAGGTTCTCCTTATCGACTAGTACCTATTGGCGCGAATTGAAAGATATTCAAAACATTTTTCGGCTTTTTCCATTGTTACTGGTTGCGTAAGAATAAAAGTGGGAATAATGTTTGTAAATGAGTAACTATACAAAATTTTTAGCGTTGTTTGTGAAAACAAAATAGGACCAGAAATTAAAACTGAGCAAAATTTTGAAAAAGTTTGAGAAGCGTAAGTGCAATTATATAGAAGCTCAGTGGTAATTTAAATGGTTGAATAAACCTTAATGTGAGCATACATTAAGTTTATTTATACATATTTCTAAGATTTCCATTGTTTGTAAGAGATAAACTCTGAAAGTATGGGATATGTTCAATTGAACGCTATGAAAAACCTTGAAAGTTAATTTTGTATTGATTTAGAACATGAATGTAATCATTTAACACAATACAATTGAATTGTAATCATTCTACTCATGTTTAGTATGTGATACTGATTAAATGTTACTATGATGATCCTTACTCTTTTAAACGAAAAAATTCGTAACTATTACAAACTAAACTTAACGTTTCACATTAAATCTTCTGATTTCAAATACAATAGATAACAACTGTGTTTTAAATGACTCTTTGCAATGTGATATGTATATTTGAATTCTTCATATCGTACAATTAAAATTCTTTCACCTTACTCAATATATCAAAATTGTTATCATTTCTTATGTGTTTTTTTAGTCTATTATGGTCTAGCATTGTCATCATTATATATATCTTAATAATCCTATTAACTACTGACAAAAATATAAAGATATTGAAGTATCCATAGCAATTACTAATACACATCATCAAAATCATTCATGCAGAAATAAACTTTTCACTGTTAATTTCTTTAATGCATACACTTTTATAAATAAACACCGTTTTTATTTTCGATGTGTATATATAGAAAGGCTCCATCAGCTATAGACAAACACTTAAATTATATATATATGTATATATGAATATGTTTCAACATAATAAAAATTTGTGTTGCCTGAGATCTGTATAGTCGAACAAATTAAGTACAAATCATTTATTCTTCATTGTGTGTTTGGGATTTGGACATTAGAATAGTACGATCATAAATATTCAGACACATACACATACATAAATGAAGTTATATACATATATGTATGTATATACATATCAATTTCTGTATGAATGTTATATGTTATTGTAGACTGTTTTCTTATACTTTCATGTACATCTATGTACATGATGTCGAATTAAATTAACAACAATAAAATATTGTTAAATAAGACAAAATTGAAAGTTAACTTCTGCCTTACAGTTATTTTGTAGTATGGGGTGAGAAACAATTTGTTTCTATATTCAGTTGATGAATCATTTTTCATTTTATCCAACTGCCATCAATATTACTACCACCATTAATACTACTAGTAATAGTAATAATAATAAATTTTACAATGTTTTTCCTATTTTGTCGTATTTCTCTCTCGCTCTCCTTTCTGCCACATTATTATGGCTCAAAAAGATAGAGGAATTCATTTTCTATTCAGTTGATTCCTTTCTCTTTTTTACTCGACCAAAGGATTTTTTACATATAAATAGACACACCCATATTATTATTATTATTATTATTATTATTAATATCAGCTTAACACAACGCAAACAAACATGTAAATCATCGGTTTGCAATTGTAACAGAAGCACGCACTCATTTTATATACAACATACAGAGTATAAAATAACCTGTATATTAATGTTAACAGTGAATGTGATATATTTCATGCAAAATATGTAATAACTATATAAGTTGAAAAGAAAACTAGGTCAGGTACAACACAACAAAAATAAATACATTAAAGACCAAAAACAAAGAGGTGAATTAGTAGATAGTAAAACCACCAGTAATATAGATTAACATCTCCACAACAAAAAATGTTTACTAAAAAAAATAAAAATATAAAAAGAAATCTAGAGTGAGAGAGAGAGAGTGAAAAACACAATGATAATATTGACGAAATAAAATGACAGTTTTCTTTCATTTTTTTTCTCGTTCTTTCTCTATTCTATTATTTATTTCGATTTTAACTAAAAGTGAATTTATGATTTTAATTACAATGGTTATGGTGATAGGTATTATAGGATAGGATAGTGTTATATTAGTATCTTTTCTTCTTCTTCTTCTTCCTTTATTTCACTCATATTAGAAAGTGGTTTGTGCTTTCTTCATTCATCTTCATACATCTATAAGTATAGAAAGGATTAAGCATATTAAAGAAAAAAGAAAAATTTAGTACAGAAAATTATCATCATTTACATATGATTATAATAGAATATAAAATAATATACACTAACAATTATATTCAATATCTATACATTTCTATATACATACTTAATATAAGTAAAAAGAATTATTCAGATTGGAATATCCCAAAAAAGAAAAGAGAATGAATGAATGAATGAAAAACTAGTTGTGTTTCCTTTTTTATTTTTCTATATCACAGTAAATACTACTTTAATCTGTCGAACTAGAAGCAGCAGAAAAAGAAGAAATAAAAAATGAACAAAATTAAACAATTTCATTTCATTATTCCAAAAAAAAAAACTAAGACATTTATATCTTAAAAAGCTTAATAATCTTTATGGATGAATCATCTTTATATATAAAATTATATGAGATAAATATGAAAACAGGAAAAACATCTAATAAATGTAAATAGTAAAAATGTGTACATATATATATATGTGTGTGTGTGCATGTGGGTACGTGTGTGTACGCGTGTGTGTGTATGTGTGTGTACGATTCGGGTCACTTTTAATATCCAAATCACTTCACTTCTATCCTCCTACATATTTAAACTCTATTCTATGAACAAAATATAAAAAAAATTAAATTAAATAAAATACTCGTTGTGTATTTAGTTATATGTATAAATAGTAGTAAATTCTCTGACAAATGATAATAAATTTCTTTTATTAAATAATTATTTGTATTTAGCTTGTTACTTTAATGTATGTATGTAGGTGTGTGTGTGTGTGTTTGTGTTCATTTGTATTTTGTAGTGTTCTCAGGTATTAACAATTGTCATATATATACATACAAACATGCATACATATATATATATATATATATATATATATATATATATATATATATATATATTGATATTTCTGTTAACATGGTTTATATTAAAAGTATAGAATAGATTGGTTACCATTTCTAATAATGATCATACATAAAATGAATAACAGATGTTATTCTATATATCTTAAATGAAGTGATTGTTGCTTATGTGGTCTAGTTGGCATTACTTGATTACAAACTGATTGACTTAATTCATTATCACTATTCATAATATATCAAATAAAATAAACACTCACACACACATATATATACAGATGTATATACCTACATAGACACAAAATGACCAGAATTTTATGCATATGTTGAAGTTTCAACAACATTTCTTTTTAATTCTAAGAAAAAAAATATATTTCACTAACATTGTTTTCTATACATTGGAGATGAAATTTTTGTTTGTTTACTAAGTGTGTACGATCATATAGGTACATAATGTCATAGCGACGGATTGTTTACATTATATAAAGAAAATGAAACTTGACATAATATAGTTTGTATAGATTTAGAAAAACAAACACATTTCAAAAACAGAGAAGAAACATTGCGATTTAGATATTGTTAAATAAAAGAAAAAAGAAGTCAAAAAAACAATGGAAGCTTTTATTCACATCATTTATATTTGTCGTTGATAACTGTGACTAAAAGAAAGAAAACGATCCGTTCAGTGGACTTCTGTGTAGTTTGAAAACCTGCTAATGGTTAAAATTATAAATAATAGACATTTTTTATTCACCACTATGCAGACTGTATTCAGTTTATTTAATAGTTTAGTAAAAATTATCCTTCAAAGTAGGCAAAATTTTGTTATATCGGTATGTTAGTGAACTAATCATGTCGAGGATATGCGATTACTCATCACAACCTCTTAGCGTAGGTATTATACACCATGATCATAATTGGTTTAGCCGACTTTTATATGTATACAAGTATGCCATCTCATCGGAATGGATACTAAGTTCCTTATTGATCTCGATAATTTAAAATGTCAGTGAACTTTAGAGAAAAAGATAAATTAAGAGTTTGATAATTTTTATCATTAAAACTAGGCGAACATATTAGTAAATGTTTAATGTTTCCTTCACATCAAATCAGATAGTGGGTAAAAGAATTTAGGCGTAATCTTATCATACTCATCTTGGGATACAGTGTATGTTGTGCTAATA
Organism: Schistosoma margrebowiei; assembly: GCA_944470205.2. Lineage (NCBI taxonomy): Eukaryota > Metazoa > Platyhelminthes > Trematoda > Strigeidida > Schistosomatidae > Schistosoma > Schistosoma margrebowiei. The sequence goes on along the minus strand of OX104028.1, from coordinate 63,423,449 downwards.
TTCTCATTCCCATAATTAATCATAACTTTAGTTTCATATGATTATTCCTCACAATTTCTGACAGTTCGAAAATTGTACTCAAAGTTTTTAAAAAAATAAACCTGAATTATCACTTGATCTATTTTACCATTTGACAGAATCCTCATCTTAGTTCAATTTGAGGCAACGATAATTGAAAGAGATACCAATGTATTTTTATATTTTGTATGAATTCAGAAATCTGGTCAGAATTCATATTTGATTGTATGTGAAGGAATTATTAAGTTTAGACGAGTATAATAGATATAAATTGTTCTACATATACCTGAAATATAATTGAAATCGTGAACCGATAAAAGAGAGCTACGAGTAATTTGATCTTATAACATGTCATTGCCCGTAAGCATTTGATCACTTTGAAATATTCAAGCAAAATAATCTATAAAATTTTGCCAAATTCATTCAAAGAAATACGTCAAAGTAATTTCTGCATAAACGAATCATTGACCAGTGTTTATAAAGATGAAATGTATATTATTCAACCAATTTGTATTGGAAAAATAAAATTTCAAATATAACATATCATTAAATATTTCTTCATGAGTATTTTGTTATATTAGATAATATGTAGAAAGCCCCGTTTGAGATTGATTGCCTATTAGCTAGCACTCAACAACATGATATATCAAGAATATTGACTGACCGGAAATCTTTGGGTTTCGAATCCTATCACTTTGTTTCACACTCAAAGAAATTACCATTGAGTTATTCAGAGTACTTCTGACTCTTTTTAACAATCGAATTCTACTTGAACAACTCATGTTCCTTAAAAAAGTAGATATATACTCAACGTGAACGATATAATTCAGTCATTACTTGATACTAGATAAATGTAACTCTGGTTGCTACTTATTAAATTCAGCCAGTGATTGTCTTGTAGACTTTGATTAAAGCTTGGTATATAGTTTCTAATAATTTACATCTACTTATGAACCATTTATTTAATCATTTAACATGCTTAGATTTTATTTTAGTAATAATAATAGTAATAAGTAATGTTTTTAAAAAGAAGAACATTCTCAGAAAGGGTTGTTCTCTCTTTAATTTCATTTTATTTGTAAAATCTTATTATTAACACAAAACACTATCGGTAATTTATCAGCTATAAAATGAATGATTTAATGAATATAAATTATTTCGAAATAATGAATTTGACAACAAATAATTGTTATTGACTTCATACTTATAAAATAATAACTTACTTTAAACTGAATAAACGAATGTAATTCATGGAACATTGTTTATAATGATAAATTATTGCGGTTAATTTATGTTACAAGGTCCTGGGTTTGAATTCCGCGAGGGAGATCGTGGATTCGCACTGTTGAGGAGTCCCAAAATAGGATGAAACGGTAGTCTAGTACTTTCAAGCTTTCGATGGTGGCCTGACCAATTCATGATCTTAATCAAAAGCTTAACAATTTCCATAACTCCATAGTGATCATGTTACAAATGTTGAAAAAGGAATGAAAAAAATTACAGAAATCATTTGATAAATTATTGTATATGTATAGGAGTTATAAATTTGAATAAATAAGAATAGGTGAAAAGAACAATTGATAATTTAAACAACCTAAAATTATGGAAAGTATGCTTCATTTTACATTGTAAATGAACTAAAATTGAAAAATTTCAATTGTTGAGCTTTTATTCTTCTTTTTTCAGTTGTGTTATACTTGTCAAGAAACTTGAAAACCTTAAGTTCGATTGTACATATGAATTACTTAGTATATACTGATGAAGTGTTCTGAACTAGAGCAAAAACAAGTTTCAATACGGTCTAGTTCCTAAAGGTTTACCAGTTGATGTCGATCGCCCATAGAATAAATCTTTTAAATGGTTAAATCACTAGAATATAAACGGATTTTACTATGCCAGGAAAAATATGAATCAATTTAATAATATAACTATAAGAAATGAAATTCATCTATGTACTTATATTTCTAGACAAATAGTTTCTTTTAGATCCAGATAAACATATTTTCATTACTGCGATAGAATAAAATAGATAGTTTCACTTGCATTGGTTTGGAGAATTTGTGGAAAATTTTAGGCATAAATCATGAACTGATTTTAGTTAAACTATCATCGAAAACCTAGCTGCACTAGATGGTTGCTTTCTCTTGTACAGGGCCTCTCGTCAGTCCATACTCGCAAATCAGTAGATGGGAATGAAACCCAGGGCCTGCGGTTTCTAAAATGAACCCCAAACATTTAGACATCTAAGCCAACATCTAGTCATGTTACTGTTTAACTTTAATCAATTCAAGATCTTGAGCAACCCTTCATTCATTGTCTTCAGTAGAAAACTGTCTTACAGCAGACAGTGATTGAACTACACTGCTTACGGATACTCACCAAAACTCCATGAGTTGCACCTTTGATGCTAGTAACTAGTGAGCACATGAGTTTTGCTATTATGGAGGATTTGTGGAGGCTGTAGTATTTTCAAAGTTGGAATCACGAACTGATCATAGCTAAACCACCATTTAATTGTTAGTAGAAAGGACTTTAGCATGAAAATCCGTGTTTCGAAATCATGATCCTAGCAGATCCAAAACGAACCATTCATGATCTAGGTTCAGTATCGAATTTTATGAACTGCTAATCACATTTTAAATGGAACTTATATACGCGGGATTTACTGATTAGTCTATAGCTAGTTACAATGGAATTAAAGGCACTGTAACATCATGTCCCTTTGTTTGGTGATCAGATTGTGAACTTGATTTTTATAGTTTACTTGGTGCTGGCTAAAATAATGCTGAACTAATAAGTTCAAAATGAATGAAATAGAATTCTTGGATTTTGATACTAGAGACTGGCAAAAAATATGATCATGATATAAAACATTTATGATTTTGTGAATTTATTCACTATAGATTCTCAATTTATTCAAATAATATCATTTACGTATTACATACTCATGTCATGATGACAAAGTTTCATTTTACTTTTATATAACCTGTATTACGTTTAATTGACGAAATCAACCACAGTCATAAAGAATAATCATTTCTCCCTTAGATAGTTGTAATCAAACATCAGAAGGCATTTGATCGATGGTTCATCACGCTTCGTGAAGTGTGTTTTAATTTTCCAAAAAGAGCTAGTCCTCTCAAACTTAAAAATATGCCTTAATAACAAGTGGGGACCAGCAAGAAACTCAAATCAAGTAGAACACCTCATCGATTACCTCCAACCATATAAAATCAAAATGTCAAATTATTTAAACTGGTGACTACAATTTAACTTGATATACAGAAAGTGATCATTACTAAAGGACTAAATGAACACAACATTACCAACTACTGAATAAATATTCAATGTAAATATTCATGTCCATTAGAATCTTTCCATACTGAATAATAAAGTTCCATAAATGAAATACCCTTTATTTATATTTTATGTTCAAATGATGTTTCAATTACTGATAAGATCATTCACATCATAATATTATTTAAAATCTATTTGTTTTCTTTCTTAACTGTAGTCTTTGAGCATCCATAACTATTCTTTAGTTAAAAAACAAACATAATGACCATTATTCATTTAGTTCCAAACAAGTTATCAAACCTTTTAGATCTTCAATGTAAAGAAGAAAAAAGAAAACGAACACACCTATTCATTCATGTAATGTATATAAACAAATGAGAGAAAAAAAACAACGAATTAATAAGTCAGGAAATCAGTCATCAAAATCTAGAATCGTATTTTGTTATTTATACACTAATCTAAAGGATTATATGAATATAAATTAACAGGAAATATATTTCAACTGGATAATGGATAACAGATAATAATCTGACATATAGTTGCTTAACGGTTGAATGAATTTGAAGGGAAAAAAAAACCCTCTATAGTTCAGTCATATAAACAATTGAAATCGTGTGGTGTATTTTGGTGTACTGCTATATACCACTATGAATTGTTGTTTACATTAATTTTTAATCATAAAACAAGTTGGCAACATATGGAAAATTTATTGTATTCTCCTTGAGTGGAAGCTTTTTTAATTCTGTCTATCTGCATATTTATGATACTACTAATACAACTAAAACAACAACAACTACTACTAATAATAATAGTAATAATAATAGTGCTATTATTCATATAAATATTCAGAGATATGTGTTGGTTTTAATCTTTCATATCCTAATTAAGAACATGAAATGAGTCCTTTTTCTTTTCTTTGGAGATTTGTATACTATCAAAATCTTAAACATTATTTAGAGTCGTTTATTTTGAATAAGAGTTTTAATGAAAGAAATGAACAAACAATAAGAATTTAGAATGATCCTTTATAGTTGTTAATAAACAAATTAGTGATGTATTCCATTCGTCAGTAAATGAAGTTCATGGGTAATTATATATACAATTTTTAGAAAGAAAAATGTAAAAGACATTGAAAGATTTCAGTGATCAATCAATTGTGATTACATCTCAGTCCTACAGGAGGTCGGTCGCGGCCCGGTTAGCCCAGTGGTAACGTCTCTGACTGTAAAGCTGGGTGTCACGGGGTCAAATCCACCAGAGAGCACCAGTTCCCACAAGATTACATATACACCTTGCTGACGAATGCCAAGTGGCACGAAACCCGGGTCCAGGGTTTCCTGTCGACTACCTTCAACCACCATCTAATCTCAACATAGTGCACGCAGTGTCGAGTCACCTAGACTGGTGGCCACATTGCAAGATAGTCGATAGCATTCGATCTGCACTAAGAAGGATTTGATACACATGACATTGATCACCACCCAGTGATCAATTAACTGTGATTACATCGAAAGATTTCAGTCTGCAATATAGTCAACCATATTTTTTTTGAAGTCTAAATGACTAGATCTTGACATTTTTTTTGGAAATTACCTTGACATATGCATTGCGAATGAAATTACTATCTATGTTGAAAGAGAATCCATATACACATTAGCATTTTAATTCTTTGTCATTTCAATTTTAATCATAGGATATGTCTATAGCTTACATCAAGCTGTGACAAGAATAGTAATTACACAGAAAATAAAAGTGTTTGAATATATTGTCTTCCTGGTAGCTACAAAAAAGTAAGTAAATAGTGATCCGGGAAATAGTATTTGAACTTTATCAAAGAAAATGATGTTAACTACAAACTGCATTATACCAAGGATCTGTTGGATGATTAAGAATGACCACGAATTGAATGTTTCAGTCATTAATATCTCTTTTAATATGAAACTAAATTCAAAGCTATCTGATGCTTTTACGCTAGATTAAATTTGTAATAAGTGGTTAGATTTGGTCAGCAATCGTATCCAGAACGTATATTTCGTTCCTACTGGGACTCATCAGCTGGATATATATGAATCCCAGATAACATATCCATAGTGGTAGTCTTTCCATTTATTTTGTATCAATTTGTGTCATAACGGCTATATCAAGGCGATCCGAACAGGGTACTCATATGCCAACCAACATTGATCAAAATTCAGCCAAAAGTATCAACAACGGGCTAATTTTAAATTCAATTAAATCTTATACCTGTTTTTACAACTGAGTAGTTATCTGGACTCAGTAACCAAGTGGATAACATGACAGCGTTTAAAGCAAACGGAACTTAGTTTGAGTTGAAAGAGTAACCGCCAAGTCTGGGAACAAGCCACATCCAGCTGATGAGTTACAACTAGGACGAGACGCTTGTCCTGTTTTCTACTGCTAGCCACATTCCATCTTTAACCTGTTATTTTATTTTCAGTCTGATAAATTACTGAGAATGCTACTTAAGCGTAGATGGTTGTTAGTGATAGTAGTTGTTGTTTTTCCTATCTGGAATATTTAAATTATAGAAGTGGCTATGAAATACAAACGTTGTATGAATTTTAGTCAGCATTTCTCGCTAAATAGTAGTAGATAGATGTAGTTAAGATGAATTAGAAGCAACTTATTTCGTTCATCAAGGCAACCAATAGGAGAATTAAGATGACTTTTATACATCACATATAAAAGAAACGCTAATAGTGCCTTTCTTTAAGATGATGAAGGAAATTACATACACGAAATAAATGTTATCTACATTTTAACAGTAATTTAAGATGAATTATTGTCTTAGATGATTAAGCTAATTCTTGGTATAGTTAGTGTTTGTTAAATAAACTGATTACTATGACAAGTAATATAAGAAATAGTTCTTGCTTATGCAGAAATATCGTCTACCATTTATCAATGTTTATCGTAATGTTTAGGTACTTTGATTAGTTTTTGGAAATCGACCGATGAAAAAAACAGGAATCTTGAACTAAAGAGTATAAATCAGTTGTAAAAAACGTATAATCTGGCACAAATATTCATAAGTCTTAGTTCAGTCAGTCAGTCAGTAACAACGTAGAACTTCGTACCTACGTACATCAGTTCGAGTTGACACACCACATTAGCACAGAGATGCAGTGGTCGATTCAAATCCTGTAGTGTTAGAGGTAATAAGAGTATAAGCAGTAATCGGGAAGATTAGGGTTTGGAGATGATATTTAAAGAGTATAATTCAGTGGAACAAATTTGAAAAGAGAAAAAAAGAGACAAGGAGGAATAAGGAGATCAAAATTTGGGTGAACACAAAGATTGGATGCACCTGCACCATTGCAATCGATTTTGAGCCATGTCGTTCAGGGTCTCTAACCATCGTTGCTATCATCTCGTGGTCCCCAACCAGGTAGTCTACACCTACCGACATGACTCAGTCCACTTGTCAGTGACTTCACGGACTTATGCCATGTTTTGCTCTGGCCACCCGTAGCTTTCTTACAACCTAGTCCTAAACCACTGAACATCGCACGTCGAGGAAGTCGGTGGTTGGGCATACGTAACACTTGTCCCAGACATCTCAACTGATGAAGTTTCACCACTTCATCAATTGATTTGCCATCCTTACCTAGTACCCATTTCCTAACAACTGCGTTACTTACTCGATGGTCCCATGATATCCGAGCAATGTTTCGAAAACACCTGTGATAGAATATTAGTAACCTACGAATATCCTTTTCTCTTACCGGCCATGTTTCACTGCCATAAAGCAAGACGGAACGAACTGCTGTGCAGTAAACCCGTCCTGTGGTTGATAGACGGATATCTCGCCTACGCCATAAAAGACGCAAGTTGGCAAAAGTTAGTCGAGCCTTCTGCATCCGTGCTGAGATTTCGTCACACACCAGACCACAAGGGCTGATGACACTTCGAATATAAGTGAAGCGATCGACACGCTCAATTACTTCACTCTCTATCATTAGTTCAGGTGCCGATGCAACCCAATCCTGAAGCAACATTTTGCATTTTTAGGGGGAGAATCGCATACCGAACATGCTTGCATTATTGCTTAGAGTGGTCAGAAAACTCTGCATTTTGTCAGCGTCTTCGCCAAATAAAACTATGTCATCAGCATATTCTAAGTCAACAAGTAAACCTCTCGGTAGAAGTTCAACCCCTGGAAATTTAGATGAGGAAAGTGTTATCTCTAAAAGTACGTCGACCACAAAGTTGAACGAGAATGGAGAGAGTGGACAGCCCTGACGAACACCACTTGAGGTAATCAATTCTGATGACAGTTCGCCATAAGCTCTCACTTCACCAGTTGTGTTCGAGTAGAGAGCCTTCACAAGGTTAATGTACTTCTTTGGTACTCCTTTCAGTGACAAACACTGCCATAGAATTTTACGATCAACAGAGTCGAATCCCGCCTTAAGGTCGAGATATACTACCATTGTGGGGCGTCTGAATGTGTGTCTGTGTTCTAGAACCTGACGTAGTGTGAATATCTGATCTATACAACCACGTCCAGGTCGAAAACCAGCCTGATTTTCTTTAGTCTGCTCTTCACGAGCTTTGATTAGGCGTCAAAGTATTATTGAAGCTAATATTTTAAACAATATATTAGTCAAACTGATTCCTGTGATTGTCACAAGAGGACGTTTGTCCTTTCTTATAGACTGGCACAATCAGTGATTGAGACCAGTTAGATGGGATTACGTCCAGTTCCCAAATTCTACCTAAGACCTCAGTTAATCTCACTGCTAATACTGAACCACCATCCTTAAAAATCTCAGGAGTTAACCTGTCAGGGCCTGCTGCTCTCCCTCGCTTCAGATTTCCTATGGCTTTCTCAACTTCGTAAGGAGACGGAGGACCTACATTAACTTGCCATTCAGGTTGACTGAAGATCGTGGGAAACCGAAGTGTGGCTGAAGGCCAGTTGAACTGATCTCTAAAGTGTTCTCCCTATCGATCCAACCTCCTGGATTGAGAATGTATAATATGTCCATCTTTCTCTAAGATTGTTTCTCTAACAGTCGGTTTCCTAATACCGGTTTCCTTAACAAGTCTGAACAATTGTCTGCTATTACCTATTGCCACTGTCTTTTCCATTTCTTTTGCTTTCGCTACCCACCACTGTTCACGATCGTTGCGTAGACTTCTTGTCAGCTTGCGCTTAAGCTGACTCCGCTGTTCGTTATTTTCAGAGCCAGATGGAATGCGTTTTCGAGCATCTATCAGATGCTGCTGAGATCCAGTGTTGCTCCCTAACCTTACGGGTTACCGTACTAGCAGATATCACTGCTGTTTCCACAGCTTTTCGGATATCATTCCATTTTGCCTCGGGGTGGGCATCACGTACATGGCTGCCTAACTGTTTTCCTAGTTGTTCCTGAAATATACTCTTAGCTTGACTATCATTAAGTGGGGCCCTAAGAGGCTTACTTGCAGCGTCTTTCCTACGTCCAGTAAGACGCAGACAGATACGCGCTCGTACTAGAGCATGATCTGAATCTAAGCATGTGCTCCAGAATGAGCGACAGTCGAGCCCCTCCATCGGTGGTTGATAGCGATGTGATCTATTTGGGTCCAACGTTGGGACGAATTAGGGGGTCTCCATGTTAAAAGATGTTTTTCCTTATGGCTAAAGTTAGTATTTGCAAGAAAGAGGCGGTTATCTGAGCATAGACGCACAGAAGGTCACCATTATCTATTCTTTGAGCCACGACACCAAAAGATCCACCTAGGTTTCTTTCCCTTTCGCTTAGTTTACCTACTTGAGCATTAAAGTCACCGGCCACTATTACTACATCCGAATGTCTAGCTTTTCGAAGAAGGTCGGAAAGCTTTTTGTGAAACTAATCTTTTACACCATCTGAGCTACAGTCAGTGGGAGAATAGGCAGAGACGACGAAGAGGCAACGACGAGTGTCCCTATCTTTTCGGATCCTTACTGTTCCGTTTAGTCGGACAGCGCACAAACGACTGTTCACTGGGATTCACTCTAAGAGAGCTAGTTTTGCCCTAGGACTTAATGCTATATCTACGCCGGCTAGGCCACGGGAAGCAGAATCAGGACTTGCAGATACACGAAGTGTGAATGGAGTTGTTTCTTTATTTTGGCATGGTGAGGTCAAGTGAATGACGCTACTCGGATCCTGTATGCGCGTTTCGGAGACGCAGCACACATCAATGGCGTGGGATTCTAAAGTCTTAGCTAAGGAAGCCTGTTGTCCTATTTGGCACAGTGTTCGGACGTTAAAAGCTCCTACGTGTAGTTTAGAGCGTGGTTTCAGGAGATCAGCAATAACGTTACGCGTACTTAAATTGTTTGCTCTAGTGGTGCGAGATGATAAAGAGACGTGTGAAGGGTTAGTCGTGGAGATAAGAGAGTTATTAAGAGGTGTAGGAAGGATTTGAATGTGACCGACTTGGTCTCATGTGCTGTTATGGGTATGAGGGCTGATGTCACTTCCCGGATGCCCATACCGTGGAAGGGTATTTCTTGAGGAACCTGAAAAGGAAATTGGATTATTGTTGGTCTTAACGACCTGGGAGTGTGCCCACAGAGCCCAAGGGACAACTGCTTGAGGCCGGTTGCACACGGCCTCTTTTTGGAAGGTTTTTGACGTGTTAGCTCCGTTCTTCAAAGAGCCTTACCACCTGAGACGGAAATCCGTGAGGTAAGGTGAGGTGTGACATTTTTAGAGTCGACCTTTTCTAACCCCACACCTCCTTGTGGGAAGGCAGCATCGCTGCAGATGCTGGTTGTCCGAGGGAAACACTTTACTGCTCTCACACCCCTCTACAGTCAGCAGTACGACTTCGCCCTCAGACCTTGAGTTGCTGCTTTTAGTCTTACCGTTCTCCAATCGACCTGCCTGGCATGGTAGAACCTACAGGAACATATGTTCCAGCCAATATAGCTCGGTTGGGTCGTCACGATAGGCAAGCCCGACCATCGCGTCAAGGTAGCAGCTTCGGTCGGGAAGTCTTAGTTACTGCGCCACATTGACATATCAAGAAAAAAATGTCAAGATGAATACTAAAGTATTAAAATTAATGGTAGTATTAATATTAGTGATAAGTAAGAATATCGGACATAGCCGAACTGAGATACATTATCTGATCTTGACTTTTTACTATACAGTAATGTCGATAAGAAAATATAACTTCAATACATCTAATTATCAATATTATGAATATTGAGAAACGCTAAACACAAACGACGTAATTGTCTGACTAAGATCACTTGTTGAAGAGGCAGAAAATTATGCACTAACATCTAAAGTATTCCGTTTTAAAAGTAAACGATATATTTTCGATATCAATTTTAAAAATACCTAACTTATTAAAATTCTTTACTTTCGTTTGTATTATGTATGCATGTTGGCCATTATTTTAATGATTTTAAAGCCAAATCATTTTGCCCAGTTTCTTTACATTATCTACTTATATTCAACATGGTGTGTTTAATTGAATATTTCCACAATTGTTATACAATACGAACTCAAGTGAACAGCTCTACAAATGTTACTATACATAAGATGGATGGTAGCTAGCAGTGGAATCCAGAACGCGCGTTTCATCCTATTTTGGACTTGTCAGCTGGATGTACCTGCATCCCGGAATTGATGTTCACTTCAGAACTCGAACTCAGTACCACTCACTCCAAATGCCATCGCGCTATTCACTTAGATATTGAGTCCTGATAGTCACTAGCTTGTTCAATGGGGTCAAAGGCAGAAACAACTGAATATATCATGCAAATCTACATTATTTCGAGTTATCACACTTCACATCGGCCTCTTACGTCTATGTAAGGTTTCACTAAGGATAAACACATATGAGATGAGGTCCTCGAGGTACCTAAAGTTATCAGTGAACTCAACTCCTTCAGTTAAAATCAAACTAGACCTTACATTTAAAGGGTGATCAGTACTTACTAGACATTATCAGTAGAATTTTAGAGAAGACGAAACTCGATTAAAAACTTCACCAAGGGGAATCAATTTATCTGCTTACTCCAAATTAATTAAGCAATTTTTTGAAGATTCAGATGGAAAACGAGTTACTTTTTGTAATATATTTATTAATAAGGACAAATTGAATAAAAACTCATACTGAATATTACTTAGTATGAACAGACTAGATAATAAATCACCGAATGTGCATCAGAACAAATAATCAAATTAGGTAAAGTTTATCACATTTCAATATTAAGGACAACCCTAGTGAATAAATAATTAATTCAACCAGAAATTTGTTCCACTTATGCACAAGCTGATACAGTGCACATTGTTGCGTTCAGATCCGATTTCGTATAAAGGATTTTGTCTATTGAATAAAGAAAACCATTTGTAAATTGATAAGGTCCATTTACCGATAATAATTGAATTTTTTCGCCTTGATATGTGATAACACCCTCTGTAAGGAATTAAAATAATGTAAGTTTAAAAAAATACGCAAAAAAAACATTATTTGTGAAGCAACAGGATAAGTAAACAACAAGAGTATTGAAATAATTCACAGAAATAATCATTTCTTTGGATGTTCCTATATAAAGGAAATATTAGGTTATTCATCACATTTTTAATGGTTTTGTTAATTCTGTATGAAACAATATATTCGATAACCCAACGAAAGGTTAACAAGCACCCCTTTCATGCTACCGCCAACTGTGTTTATAAATTTATGTATACCTGCCAAAGCAGATACATTGGCCGAAAAGAAAGGAGTATATCTTAGATTTTTTGAGTTGGTTCCAAAAAGCCCTAGAACAAGAGAACGAACGACTCTAAATAGTGCAATTACTGATAATCTCTTGGATACAGGACATCAAGTCGATACCTTGTAATCTATCAAGGTGATTACTAAACAGTCAAACTCCAATCTTCTGAGGTTTACTGAAGCTATTGCTATCAGGCGTGAAAATCTGATTTATGTGTTCAAAAGAAGATGGTTACTAATATTTCCTTGCATTAGTGACAAATATTCCTTCGTTGCATCTAGAAACTTTTTTTTGCATTTATTAAATCATTGGGTTTTTATTTCAACTGTCTTCTTGATTAGTAATCTTATTTTATTAACCGAGCTTTACTCATTTTATTCTTATCAGAGTTTACTTATTATAAAATTATTTGTTTCTAGCCCTTTGGACTTGTTACAATCAGTATTGTAGAATGTTCTTTTACACAGGGTACTAATTTGCAATATTCGGTCCATTAAATTTATTTACACCCTTGTTATACTATACTAATGTGCCTTCAACGTAACTTCCAACTAAACTTTTTCATGTAAGTAATTTAGACCCATTTCCTAATAATGTTTTAAATATCACAGATTGTAAACAGCTGACGATAATCAAACGAAATAAAATGAATTCATGCTCTTCTGCTAGAACCTTTGTTCTTGCTCTTTTCAAAATGATAAAGAGATCTATGTGTATGAAATGTTGGAGCAGTCAGAATCCTGGAATAGCAGATTTTGGAGTTATAAAATTTATCGAACACAGGTACATTAAGTCTTGTAGCTCTATAACATGTTATGTAAATGTTTCATTAAAAGACTTTAATCCCAAATTCAACAACTCTTAACCTTCATATATGGATACTACTGAGAAATTTCAACAAATCATCAACCTAACAAAGTGTTCGTCTTGATGATTACAAACTTAACTGTTTCTCCACATGTCCAACAATATTTTATTACAGCAACAGTAAAGTGTGTTGTACAAAAATCCTTTACGATATCTTAATCTTATAAGCATTGGTTGACACTTCTTATATTGATTAGTTGGTAAATTGATTAAGATAATTCAAGTGTTAACTACTGATTGATATGACCAGCAATAAAACATTCAATTAATTATAAAAGTTGATAAGCTAACCAGTCTGACTCAAAACTGTCAAGAATATTCATTCACTTGGTGTTTAATTCACTTGATGTTTAGGACTGCAGTAAATCAGTCTGTTATTGGCTTATATGCATACTGTGCATATCGCCTCGATATTACCTTAATTTACAAGCATTATAAGCAAAGATGGATAGTGGCTAGCAGTGGAATCCAGGACGTTGCACAAGCAAGTGACTATTAGGACTTAGTAGCTAAGTGGATAACGCCATGACGTTTGAAGCAAACGGTACTGGCCTCGAGTCCCAGAGTGAACACCAACTCTGAGATGCAGGTACAACCAGTTGACAACTCCCAAATAGGATGAAAAGCGCGTCCTGGATTCCACTGCTAGGCACCATCCATCTTTGCTTACAATGTCAACAATATTATTATCTACGAAAGTATTGTAAGCTACTACATATACAAAAAGCTCTTTTTGAAAAAGTTGACAAGGTTTATGTTAAATTTATCGTATTTCTTCGTAATTCTTCAATTTCTTACTATTCAACCATTTAATTAATCAGTGAACAAAAGTTTACTTCTAGGTAATATCAGATAAAATTTTAAGCTGTACACGATACTGATTAAATCAAGACTAATAAAAGATTGTTGAGGATTGATGTTAATATACCTAATATTCACAAATGATTCAACGAAATGATTATTATATTTTTCCAATCGTGATCATAATTAATTATTTAAGAAAATAATTCAATATGATTAGTATGTAGTTCACCTTCATCAGAATTCTTAGAACTAATGTCCAAACGTAATTGTTCACGTGTGAATGCATAATTTGCTGTAGACACATAATACACTTTACGTATATCCAAATCTTGAATTATCAAGTCAAGTGGAAATGTATTTCGGCGAAACACCTACAAAAAAATAAAGTATATATATAATCTGAAAGAACTGAATTAGACTGTCAAAAAGCAAAGTTGTTCATTGTTTAACTTGCCCGTATGTATTTCATTACTTTTATGATGTAAGTAGTTTACGTAAACAATTTTCATAAACAGATAATATGATATTTATGTACGTAAGAATATACCAAGTTAGCTTGTTGTTCTAGTATATTTGAATAGATACACGATGTAACTTATCTATCCTTTGGATAATTGCTTAATTACTAGTAGTGGTTGTTCGTTTAAAAATGATCGATCTTCGTTCTATGAATGGATCACACAATCTGTAGTTTAGATTTAGTGCTGCAGATCTAACTCTAAAAACGTTGGTGTGGAGTAAACCGATTCAAGTGGCTCTATTGTGTAGTCGCAAAAACTGACTTTAAATATTTGGAAATTCTCGATATTCAATGATTGCTACCTATAGAAAACCATTTGTATTTAGTAAGGACATCATGAACATGAAAAACCATCCCCATTTATAACCTAGATCACCATTCGGTACTTGTTGCCAATTTGAATTCCTGGCTTTAGTGGTTTTAAAACTTTTTATAAATGTTCCGTTAATGGCCTTCACATTGAGTACTATTTTTGACTCTATTACTGATCAAAATCCAGAAAGATCGTCAGCTTACCACTACAATGTATGAAGGATATATATGTATGGTAGTTTCCTCCGACCTATTGCAGCTTTATAAATAAGACTACGGAGAGTATGAATCACATCGATCGTTCACGTCATTATATTTGACTTAGAATGTGAACTAATGTAGAACTTTGCATTTGTTTCTGTTTCGTTCTTCATAAATAGTCGGCTGTACCTCCCTCAATTTGGTTGAATTAATTCCATAGATCACAGATTCTCGTCAGAAATCCAGGACATCCGTTCCAATACACATCGATTCCATGTAATAAAAGTTGAATGTTCATAGTTTGGTAAATTGTCATCTCAGAAAAATTCAAAAATATATGAGTCGTTTGATTTTGACTCAGTAACTGAGTGGTATATTTATGATTATAAGATCTATAAATTTTGAGTTTGATTCCACGTCTAGGTGTAACTAATGAGCAATAATAAACTATCAAATAAAGACATAGCAGTCATCCACCGATCCTCAGAATAAAATGATCATCCAATGAAGATTATCTTCGTATTCACATTCATTAAAACACTTATTTTACTTGCATAATTGTTTAATAACAATAGTATTACTTCCCTACAAAATAAAAAAGCTACTCACAAAATCTTTTCGAAGTTTATCAGTTAACAGTTTTCTCCCCACTTCATTGTCATTATTCATAGAAGTCATAGCTTGATTTGTTGGTACTAGAAATGTATATGGTTCACCAACAGTCATTGACTGAACAAAACCTGTATTGTAATATAAACTAAAATTAAATGATTAAAATTAGATCACAACAATAAATCTTATCAATTACATTAAAATATAGTCTTTCAATATATTAAATGATTTAGTTTAATTAAATCGTAAATCTTTTTATTAGAAGCATCAAAGATTCCAATGAATCATAGAAACCTTTTCGATGAAACAACACTGGCGAGACTCTAATTTATGGACGAGCCAATCAGAAGCGTTTTAGAGATTTAAAGCCTTTCATGCATTCAGCTAAATAAACTGCTGGCATTATAGCTGATGTCAGTTCGTGATGAAAATCCCACATATAATTTCTAACTAGGGCAAATTACTACAATTATCGTGAACTGGATAATAAAAGCACCAGTAACACTGGCTGCAGCCAGGTACTACAATAATACGGATGTTTGGAGAGCGTACAGACTCCTACATAGGCTCGGTTATCTGCACCGGGTTGTGATCCACAAGTGGCATTTTGTGTACTCCACAACCGGAGTGCGCACAAACAATATTGAAACTATGTGGTCGAGGTTGAAAGAGTTTTTGAGACTTTATCATGGCTCCAGAGGTCAACTATTCTGTAGCCATATGGATGATTTCCTCTACTGCATGCATTACGATTTTAGGACCTCTGAACCTCTTTCTAACCTTGAAAAGTTTTGAACGAAGTGTTAGAAGTGTATCCACTTTATTTCTTTGGTTTTGTATAATATATTTTTACTCCATACTGACTGTTTGCTGATTGGATAATATTTCTCAAGGTCACTTTAGATTCGTTCAAGTATCGTCCATAAATTAGAGTCTCGCCACAACATTCATTATAACGGTAACTGAAATAACAAAAAATAACTGTGGGAACTAAGGTACATGAAAAACTGAACGGTTCATTATGGAAACCTTTCAAAATGCATCAAATTATTAGATCTATAATATGTTTATGAAAAAAAAGATAATCAGTGTTGAATAATTATTGAAAGATTTGATGCACTTATAGTCTTACCAAACGAAATGTTGATTTTTTGTGTGACTTTTAATGCAATTAATTAATTAAAAATACTTACTTAAAATCAGGGATTCTAGCTACATATTGTTGAACTGTTTCATATGGTAAACCTGGAATAGCATCAATAGTATGAATAATACCATTGGTTGCTACTTGATTAGCATTGATAATACGAGATGCAACATAGCCTTGATTTGGTAATCGAGCTTCAATAAAAATAGCTAAAAAAAATAATCCAAAATATAAAATGTTGTTTACTCATTCAATTATTAACTTTCATATACTTTGATTAACTAAATAACAAATATTATATTTTTTTAGACCTTCCGTTCTAATCCGTCAATAATCTAAATATGTTTTACTGACGAGTATTGAGTAGCACGACACTTAGATTTACAATTTGTTACCATGTGCCTTCAATTAGCTAACATTATAACATAACTAAAGGTGTATTATTGTCTAAAAGGTCATTCTGTATAGAATTTGACAAATAAATTACATGGAATAAAAGCTGTACGGAGGTTAAGTAAAGTATTTGTTGATTATATGTACTGTAGAAATATCAATATAAAATAACAATTCCAAAATAACTGATCTGATAATATTGAATTAACTTGATAGTTATTGTGAAAACAAGAAACAAAATATCTGAATTCATTTGTAATATACAAACACTTACTTAATTAGTTGGGACACTTATAGTCCCCCCTTAATTTAACTTTTTATTAATCAAAGGAATAGAGATTGAAAATAATGTTTACTCAATAAACTGGATTTCAATGTAAAATTAATCATCAAATAAAATCGATGGCTAAAGAGAGGTGCTTGTGCATAAACAACCACAATATATTTCTCCTAAAGTTTTACAAAGTTATTCATAGATTCAAAAGGTAAGTTAGAGCTATCAGTTCTGTTTTGTAAATAACATTATGTAAAATAAACAAGTCACAAAAACATGAGAAATTGAACATAGACGAGAGATTTAGTAGATTTCATTATTATTATTATTATTATTATTATTATTATTATTATTATTTAGACATTATGTGACAACTCAATAATTTTCAATGGCTCTTTAACTAACTCTAAACTATAATAATAAATACTTTTAAGTCATTTCAAATCTTCCCAAACCCATCACACGACTTTCCGACAATTGTTCATCCAGTTCAATATACAAATTTAGAGGCAGAAAAATTCACATTACAATCCTCCCGCATGATCACTCATTTAAGTTTTTTTTTCTTTTCTTTTAATTCACTAGACTCAAGTGTAAACAGATTATAGAATTATGTGTTACTTTTGAATTGTGAAATAGCCAATAATCAGATGATATACGAATATTCATCAAGATTAGAACGAATAGTTTGACAGTAATTGAGCGCCGAGTATAGAGAAGTCATTATATGTGAAAATTATATTTGAAATATTCTCAGCGATTAAAATTTAACTAATTCCAACGTTTCGTCCAAACAAGTTAGCTGGACGAAACGTTGGAATTAGTTAAATTTCAATTGCTTAGATTATTTCAAATATAATTTTCACATAAAATGAATCAGAAGAGATAGTTCAAAAGTTACTGTTGAATGAAACATTGTACTATTAAGTGGAAACAGAATTAAACAAAGATATGTGATACACAAGTTGTTTTTAATTCTACAAAGATTAATTATTTTCGTGTGTAACTGATGTAACTGACTTGTAATTTACAAGATTTCATCTAATCAATTTTTATATTTTAATTAACCATATACTTCCCAATGCTTACATATACTTAAACAAGAATTTTGTCAATCTTCTTTCATTGAATTGTTGTGAAACGACTAAAATGTTTTACAAACTTTATAATGAAAAATAAAGTTAAATCTTTTATTGAAACTTTTAAGTCTAGTGATCACAAAGACAAACAATGAATTGAAAATAAAATAAATCGTACTACACTTACATTGATCGATGATTTTAAAGCGGATAGCATCTTCTAAGTTTTCAATAGGGATACGACGATTTAATGTCATTTCAGCTTGATATAACTTCATAGGTAAAAATAAATATTTAAGATAAATTGCCTGAATGAAAAAAATAAATGAAAAAGGAAGAAATCATTATAAACTATAATGTTCACTTATTGACTATCTAATAATAATAATAATAATAATAATAATAATAATAATAATAATAATAATAATAATAATAATAATAGTGAATTATCTTAATATTTTTTAATAGAGATATAAAATATTTAGGTTTACTTACAAAGTTACTAACTTCAAATGATTACATAATATCAGAAGGGGTTTGTGGAGATTTTAGAAATTTTCACAGATTGAAATCATGAGTAAGTTGAAGCTACACCACCATTGAAAACCTGGAAGGGCTGGTGGTCTATCATTAATCGACTCATGACCTCAATAGAAATAGATGTTTTCAAACTTCATAAACTCTTCTCTTCCTAGTCAAGAGTTCGAGTAATTTTGTACTTGATATTTCTTCAATATGATACTCAGTATTCGACCCATTTATAATGATCAATGAACTCCTAGAGTTTCTACAAAAATAGCTAAACTACTTAAAAGTAGTATAACTTAAATTAATTAATTTCTGGAGTCATTTCATTAGAGAGACTGTTATGTCTGGACAAATCAAGTTGACAGCATGAGACTTGTTACCTGTCATCGCTTCAAATAAATAAAATAGTGAAATTCACAAACTTTCTGGACTCATTATTTTATGTTTGTTGACTGCAAATTTACAAGGGGTGTTGAAGTTCCTAAGATGAATTCTAAAAGGTAAGATTTTTCTAAAAATAAAAATTTTGTAAATTTTATTTGAATGTGAACATTAAAAAATTCTAAGGAATACAATAAGATACAGTCGTGTGTTAAGTTTTCGTCTGTTGCATTAGAAAAATTGCGAATAGTTCACCCAATATCCATTTCGGTATATAAAAAGTATAACAGCAAATGTGCATATTAGTCTTTAAGAAGATGTATCCACCTTAGTTTTGCAGTTGATAAACGATAACCATAGTTATTAGTTAATAATCATGAAACTGAATAAAAGTAAATACTTCCGGGCAGTTAAACTAGTGTTTTAAATCACTTAATTAACTCCTTTCTCAAGTCCAGAATCAATACAGCCCATGAAGATTTTGAAACTTTTATCAGTCAATTAACAGGTCTATCTCTTAATTGTTTATT
Source organism: Schistosoma margrebowiei (assembly GCA_944470205.2). Classification (NCBI taxonomy): domain Eukaryota; kingdom Metazoa; phylum Platyhelminthes; class Trematoda; order Strigeidida; family Schistosomatidae; genus Schistosoma; species Schistosoma margrebowiei. The sequence goes on along the minus strand of OX104028.1, from coordinate 63,403,752 downwards.
TGCATTGCCTGAATGATTTCTCTGAACAGCTCACTATAAATAAAATATAGTTCTTAGGTAAAAAAAATGAAAAAAGATAGACAAAACTTTTTGTGTCGAAATTTCAACAAAGATAATAAATCCCAATGTATGTTATTAGTAATGATGATAAAGTTGTGATATCCCAGTGGGTAGAAAAATTGAATTGTTGACGTCTTGTGACTTGGTGTAAAATGCTTCTTCAAAGAATAAAAAACGTCATTACTAAATACAAGCATCTTGATGGCTTACTGAGAAACTACTGACTTTTTGAAATATCATGTAAAAAAAGAAATGTGTGAATCAGATTGTACTTTTCACTAAAAAAAGACGTTCTGAATATTATAATGATAGAGGATAGAGTCTGCAGGTACTAGATCCTATCAAAAAATGGAATTAATGGAGCCCATAGCAAAACAATCCCATAAACAGTGTTGTTTTAGTAATCCTTCGATTAGTATTAGTTCACTATGAAGACCATATATACAAATTAAATTACCCTCTACAAGCCTCTAAATCAATAATGCAATTTCAGAAACACAATCTGTACTAATAGTTACTATACGAAGATCATAATTTATAAATGTCCAGTTCGAGTTTCCTGCATATGTGATTAGTTTGTTCTACCATATTTATTGTCTGACAGTCAATCTAGTTTTCTTCTATGTATAATTAATATCTTCTGATTACATAATCTCAAGTTAAATGCTTCAAATGAATAAATAATTCAAATAAATTTACCTTTTCACTTGTAGATAATTTATTAAAATTTTGCATGGCTTGTGCATTCGGTGAAAAAATCGTTATATCTGTAGATGATGTTAAGATGTTTTTACAAATTGTATCTGACTGACATGAAGATAACAGATTTCTATATTTAACAAGTGTCAATCAAAAAAATAATGAATAAATACAATAAAACAGTAATGAAATGACCATCATTAAGCAAATCAGCAGTGAAAACGATATTCAGTAGAATATCTAATTTAATACTTAAATTCATAGACAAGAAATCAAGATACATTTAATGGTTTCCATTCCGAAGTGTTTTCTTGGAAAAAAGAATGTAATTTGATTGAATTATTTAATGTCAAAAGGGGGTTTGTGGAGATTTTAGTTGAAATCATTAGTCAATTGAAGCTAGACCACCATGGAAAACTTGGAAGCACTGGAAGGTCGTTTCGTCCTAATATGGGACTCCTCAGCAGTGCGCAAATGCTCTATTGTCTAGTCAGTTAGTAGATATTTCAAACATTTTAAAGTAACAAACTCCTCATTTTTTAAAATGAGTTTAAATCATCTAGACTGAAATTATCACATATTTACGTCATTTTGTACTGGTTGTTTAGTAGTGCTAGCTCATGTTAGCTTTAGTTAACTGTTCTTAGGTATTTGCAATCTGTTCCGACATTCCTTTTTTTCTCTTGGATTTATATTAAGATGATTTTCCATTAAAAGTACAGACTCGGGAATATTATCAAAAGAGTTAAACGAATATTATAAGAATACCAAAATCACTTGACTGTATAGAAACTTACTTGATTTAATTATGTTTAAATATGGGACCACAGTGAATACGAAAACAGACAGCTGGATATTAACATATTCTTGCATCAAGAATTAAATATGCTGGTGGCTTTATTGCTTGTCAAATAATACGGGTTCCTTGTAACTTTATACACAATTCTTCCTCAAAAATTGAGTACGTAATCTCAGATTAGCTTTCTTTACTCATTAGAATTCTTGAACTAATACAAGCAGACTTTGAGAGACTTAAATAATAACACATATACGAAAGAACTCTTATATTTCTGATTTATTTCACCATTTGTAGAAAGGTGTGAGACTTTCATTCAGTTAATAATATGCAGAGATACTTCCTTCACATCGAAATCAATTATGTACTGTTCCCATGTTATGGTGGCTATCGGTAACAATGTGTTTTAGTTTTTTTCAGCTATGCGAAATTAAAGAGTTATAGTTGAGATTTAGTGAACTAGCACACTTCTGTTTAAAATTATCAGGCCATAAATGAATGACATCTTTAATGGATGGAAAGACTATTCGCGTGTAGTGTGAAGTTTCCACCGAGGTTCTTGGTATTTATGTGTTTACTCTAACGGATGAAAGTGCAATATTTAGGTTGTAAAGTTATCGTGAAGTCTAGTTCGTCTGAAGATCAGTATAATGCAAGATCAGCTTACTGTGAGGTGACTAGGATTCATTGGGTCATGAAGACTACATGAAAACCTGTAATATTCCAAGAGCTATTGCTTGTCTTACCACTATAAATTACAAGGGAATGCAAGGATTTATGAGAATAGAATCAACTGGGTGCAACTTCTGTTGTATTCCCTGTGTGATGGCTCAAGAAAAACTTACTGATCGCTCTCAGTCTCATTTCAACAAGTGGTAAATGATTTGCAAACCATAAAGCTAGCAAGTAACAAGAAATTGCAATATTATTTCGTATTAAGAGAGTGAGAAATATCTACCAGAGTACTAACAGATAACTATCGGTATATAAAGAAACTCCTTTAAGACTGGGTAGTTCTAATGATTGAAATTTATTTTTTTGCAAGATAATCACTCGAAGGCAGACCTGTTCTCAAATGATACTATGACTCTAGCTTCAACAGCTCATAGTAATGTTACTGTAGATAAAATAAACTCAAATTGCGGTCTGAATAGTCTAGAATTTGTCAGGATCCGACTAGTATTCAGTTTAGCGTCGTGGTCTTGAAGGGTTTAACCATGTTTTCCATAGCTGGGCACCAATGAGTCAACGAATTTGTCTAGTTGGCCAATCGGAACGTTTTCACACCCTTTAGACGAGTGTCGGGGTTGAACAGTATCTTTGATTAGAACAAATTTGAGTGCTCTAAGAAAGCGTATGAATCTAAAAACTCTTGCACATGATAACGAATAGGAAATCAGTTCTATTTTATTGGTTTTCATATTTGAAGTAACGGCTAGAAGGGACAGATGACTGTAAATATATGACGGTATTAGAAGCAAAACCTTGGGATTATGGAGAGACAAACTACTGTAAAACGTTTTGCTCTTATTATAATCATTATTGAAGTTAGACTTCATTATAAACTTTGCTGGTTCTGCAGATGACATCATGAGCCTCTCGTATAGTTCAGCTTATCAATTTTATTTCTCACAATAAGTCCCAGTCTACAAAATTAACCTCATTGACGAAATAATTTTTCTGCTGATTATCTAACATAGTTCTATTTATCCACTTGCTAAATTGACATTCACTACATTTTATCACAAATTACAGGTGTATACGTGAGTTTTTGACTACAATAGAGGCGGAAACGAGTTTTACTATTTTGAAAAGTATCCATTTCTGAGAGCTTAGATGCCGTTAATTGATTAAATTTAGGTTCGTATTGTATTGATCATACGCTTTAACTACACGTCTCAATGTGAAGATGTAATCTTTTCTATTATATTCATTTAGTTTTTGCTACGAAATGATCTCAGCTAGAACACAAAACCTGGAAGCACTGAACGGCCGACTCGTCCTAGTGTTAGAAACCCTAGAATTGTATATTCATGGTTTCGCATCTGGGGATCAAACCCGGGACCATCATTTACGCTTTCGAGTTCTTAACATTAGTGATCTAACTAAGATGAGTTATTGATTTAAGCTATGGAAACTACAATTTCTACAAACCAACCTATACTACATTGAAATTATTAATTATTAACCAACTTACGAATTAATTCTATTTAGAATTTCTTCTCGTGTTTCAAATACAAATGCTAATGGCTTTTGAATGATATGAACGATTGCTTTTTGTATGATGAAACTTTTATCTTCCAATTTTGCTTCAGTATTTCCACTCGATATTATAACTAAATATTTAAAAGGTAATTCATTAAAAATTTGAGAGTAGGAATAATATTTAATACAGAATTACTAAAGAAGTTTATGAGAATGATCTAATTAGAATTTTCACAGATTGAAATCATGAGTCAGTTGAAGCTTGACCACCATTGAAAACCTGGAAGCACTGGAAGGCCGTTTCGTCCTAGTATGGGACTCCTCAGCAGTGCGCATCCAAGATCCCACACCCCGCGAGATTCGAACCCAGGACCTACTGGCTTCGCGCGCGAGCACTTACTGACTAATTAGAATTGTTCAATTTGTTTTCAATGACTCCACCTAGAGCCCTTCTGGGGCTGCTTCTGAACCCAAGTCCCGATAAGGGGGGGGGGTCAGGCATGGGGTTAGCAGCCCCATTCTGTTGAAAATTAACTCGCTAAAAAACGCTAACTAGAAAAAATAACTCAAACCATTTAAACTCTGTCCTGGGAGTTAGAAGGTCTTCATTTAGAAGAGTTATGACGCTTCATAGTGAAAGCCAATTTTCTTAGGAAGCCATGAGGCTGATGCCCCTTCTGATAACCAGATCAACCATTAAATTAATTTAATTGGTTTTCAATAAGAAAATAATGAGACTACCTAGATGCTCGTATTTCGTATAATGATAGGTTTAAAATTCCTATCATCTCTAATGATTCAAATGAATCTACAATACAAATATACATTCAACTAAATTTTCTTTATTACATCGAATTTCAAATATTCCTAAAACAAATGAGTTTTCCTGTTTATGCTGATGTCTTGCACTTAGATTATTCTAAGTTAGAATTCGATAGTAAGATGTAACTACAATCTCGTAAATATTCCAGCCATACATTAGATAAGTCATAGATAAAACAGCTCAGTGGAAATATCTATAAATGTAGTACCCGCATTATCAGTTCTCTTAAGATTATGGATATAACTTGGTAACAAGTGTCAAATACTAAAAAATCTATATCCATGGTTTTCTAATTATTATTGTTAATCATCAAACATAAATTTTGAGTGCATACATTAGCTTCTGTTTTCATAATATAAAATCATTGTATACATCTAATTGTATTACTTGAAATTCAACCAAAACAACTCTTGTTAACTATTCAAAACAAATGAATGTTTGGCTAATTAGTCACAATAATATGTATATCACTTACTTGAATCACCACTACTTTTGTACAGTTGGGCTGGGTTTAATTCACTTAGTTGAATACTAGTTGCAGATTGTGGTCTATTGGGAAAACCAGTATAAATATTTATACTAGGTTTCACTGAAATCCATTCACGATAAATAAGTTGATTTGGACAATAATGATAAGATAAAACCTAGAATAGAAGTGAAGATGAATAGATTGTTAAATTTAGTAGTTTAAAACAATTTTACCACTAACTAACATCATTTGGGAAACAATTAACAAGCAGTTAGTTTCTGCGAAATTCTCACTCTAGTTTGGAATTCCTCAGAGGTAGTCATTCACTATCTCTTAAAATAGATTAAACCAAAAGTTACTAGATCTTACATGGAGTATACTACCGATTCTCCACTAAATTAGAACCAAACTGCTTTATTTTACTTCACTCATGTTGTTATTAACACGTTCATTGAGAAATCTAGGCAGTGGATTTTAGCCTCAAATCTAACCGTTTTGACTTCATAGACCAAATATTTCATTAGATATTCTTAAAATACATATTGGAAATGGTTACCGGCGAGTAAAAGGTCACAATTTACTTTTTATTATTAGTAGAGTTTTGTGGAGATTATTAAGATTTTGATTGATGTTAGACTATCATAGAAATCCTGGAAGCACTGGACGGCCGTTTCGTCCTATTGTGTGGCTCCTCAGCAGCGCGGATCCGACATCCCACTCACAGGATTCGAACCCAGGGCTTTCAGTCTCGCATGTGAACGCTTAACCTATAGACCACTGAGCCGATATCCAACGGTGTTAATATATAACCTCGATCAGTCCACGAAATCGCCCGACCATCTCCACTTGTACTGAGGTAGATACCTGTCTCTGCCCAACACGGATTAACTCCACTGGTCACGGCTTCTCGCTAGAACTCCGAGAATTCCTTCACGAAGCTAGTCACTAGTGAGCACATGGTCATAATCGGTATAGGGTTGTGGAGATTGTCAAGTTTTTGATTGAGATCATGAATCGATTGGTGTTAGACCACTATTGAAAACCTGGATTTGACTTTTAGGATCATGATTGAGATATATCATTAATTACCAAATAAGGATATAAAAATCTACAGATACAAATACAAATTTATACTTTTCATTATAAATACATAGGAATTAAGCTACTTACAGAAGCTAGTAAAGTGATATTTTTTCTTAATCTATTCAGTTGAGTAATTGGTAATGAGCTCCAACCAGAATCATTAACAACAAATATAGTTGAATAAATATGTTGCGCTGTATATGGTGCATATTTAGGTTCTTGTAATAATAAGTACCATAATTCTTTTGATATACTGTTATGGAAATATTGAAAGTGAAAATACTAATGTGTTTAGCTTGTTTAAATATCAATATCAGTATATAATGTAAAAATTATAAAAAAATTGTTACCAGAATGAGTTTTGTAGAGATTTTTAGAAAGTTCACAGATTGAAATTATGAGTCAATTGAAGCTAGACCACCAAAAAAAACGTGAAGGCACTGGAAGGCCGTTTCGTCCTAGTATGGGACTCCTCAGCAGTGCGCACCCACGATCCCGCACCCCACAGGATTCAAACCCAGGACCTACTAGTTTTGTTATTATATATCAAAGACTGTATTTATTTAATGAAGTATTCTAAACAAAGTAGCAGTGAACAGTTAATTCATTTTACTATAGGATTCCTTATCAATAAACTGTTTACTGATTTTGTTCACATAGAGTTTATTGATTTTTCAGTCAAATTATGTAATGACGAATATTTTTGTTATTATATCAAGTATAGATAGTTTTACATAAGTTTGCAGTACATTAATTAACAATGCAGTATGTAAAAAAATCTATGTCATACTCATGTTTAATTTAGCATAAAAGATATTTTAATTCAAAATCTTTGCTTTTAGATGAATATAAGAAAACTAATCAGGTGTAAGTTCAACTTGTAAGTGAATTCCATTGGAACTTATACGGATTTAATATTAGATCAAAATATACTCTACAAAGATTTTAATTTTAAAATAATTTTAATGAACTTTTATAGATTTTATATCAATAAAAGGGACAACCAACTGATTCCAATAAATAAGGAAAGTTTAAACCTTTTCTGATATCTGTCACATTTCCGTAATATCTAAGTATATGGATAAAAACTCTAAAATTATAATCCATTTATATACTAAGGTATTTTAACATTATAAGAAAATATAAAAATCTGCTGACTATCATAAATAGAATGAAAAATATTCGACATCAACTTACTCTTATTTAAGAAAAGTTAACCTGACTTATAAATATTGAAAATGTAATAACAAGACAGATTTGATGTTGTACCATGCATGACGTACATGAATTCAACCAGGTACTCGAGTGAAACGAGTTCGATAGAGAGTTTGTTGACTGGCCAAATCAACGTATATATATATATATATATATATATATATATATATATATATATATATATATATATATATATATATATATATATATATATATATATATATATATATATATTCCTTAGAAAATCAGGCCACCAATGGTATGTCTCACCTCTTATCATTTGACCGATCTCTTATTGATGTGAAAAAGTGTGACATATCTGTTTAATACATTTTAAGTCATTCAACTTGATAACTTGCCGAACCCTACAAACCATACAAACTTTGAATTCTCGCAAGACTTCCAAAATCAAATCTTAATTTTGTCGTGACTGGTGGTTAACATTAATAAAATGTACTCTTACAATCGCATTGAAAAATAAAATGTCAAAAATATCCTAACAGATCTTCTAAATTGAGTTATCACCGTCAATAATTCTGAATTTAGCCAATCGACTATAAATGATTAACCTATAGTATAATGTGAAGAGTAAGTCTCAGTACAAAAGGTTACGTAAAATAAACTGGTGTAGACATTTTGAGTTAACATCTTAGTTGAGCGATATGGCGGAAAAACAGTCACATCAATAGTCAAAGTAATCATAAACATGTTCTAGCATAAAAGCAAGCAGATAATGTAACTTCTGTTAGATATGTGCTCGGTTCCCGTGTTTCTTCTGTTTACTAGCGAAAATGGGAATAAAGGCTGCACTACTGATAATCCTTTTGGTAAGATCAGAGACAGAAATGAAATCCTAGATTAACATAGTATTTTAATCAATAGATAATCTATGCATCTTGCTTAGTTGTTTTTTTGCAGAAATAAGTTAAATTTGAAGACATTTTTCATCAATAGTCATCAGTTAGGGAATTTTAGTTTGAACACTTTTGTAGCGCACATCTGCGACTCTATAAGGTAATGAGCTTATAAACTTCAAGTATAACAGAAAAGTCTGAATTCTTAGACAAATCAGTTTAAATTTAACAGTTCACACCTTCAATGAAATCTGTTTCGTACATAAATAGCTAAATAGAAACACATGAATCCAAAAGATTTATTTGGAAAATATATAAGCTTCAACAGGCCGATGTAGTTATCTTAACCAAATACATTACTTACCCTAAATTTCCTTGTTTTTGTAAAAATTCCATAAATGGTGATGAAATATATGGTGTATATAATACTTGATTTACTATTTGTATTATTCCGTTTGAAGCCATAACATCTGGTGTCACGATTTTGGCATTATTTACAAAATATAAAGATGTAGAATCTACCTGAAAATTATCAAAGACGATTAATTAATTTTAGACAATACCTCTGGATAATCTCATCATAGATTTGTAAAAATTTAGCTGGATTTAATCGTCATTGTCTGTTACAGACATATCCAATCTGGCTGAGCCCGACATGCCGGATGAGTAGTACAAAATGTTAAAGCATCCAGTTAATTATGTTATCAAAATTGCAATCTAATAGTCAGCAATATTTCGAAATTTATTAGATAGATGAATGTAATACCTGTTGTCGTTGTTAGTTACCTTTCAAATGTTGTATACATTTGAGATTGATCAAAATAAAGGTTGATAAGAAACTCATAAGTTGCCGTAACCACAAAAATACTATGAATGAGAAATGGAATCCGGAAAACACACAATTACTTCAGACAATCTTCGGTAGACTTCATAAAAATGTAGTTAGAAAATAAGTGAAAAGTGTTTATTTATTTTTATTTAGTGATGCACCAATGCAAATGTACAGGAAAACAAAAATCTTCCACAGAGTTACAATAGCTTGAATTTTAGTCACTCGATTTGTGTATGGGCTGTGATACTGCCCGGGCACCCAGACCGAAGCAAGTGGTTTTCTTAGGGGGGCCATACCCAAAACCTTCGACCTGAAGGTCTGAACGCAAGGAGATGAAGTCCCATGGCAGCCAGTGACTAACAATTTGTTCCCTCCAGATCCTGGATCCTCCGTGCATCACTGGTTTTAAATCAGGGTTTTCCGACTCCTCTAGGTGGGTCCTCCATATCCACTAACCCGGTTAAAGCGCTGGACGTTCGCTTTTCGTCCTCACCACAAGAAGGCAACGGCTGTATACGCACAGCCATGTGAGAGCATTTCGAGAGAGAGCGGCCTCTCCCCACCCTCGACCGTACCAGGACATTTGTGTGGCGCATATTTATTCACTGCCTCTTTGTACCAATATTTATGTGTTCAAATAAATAAACAAGTAAATAAGATTGAAACAGAATTTTAAAATCAAGTGACGAGCTGACTTTTTCAATGCATCTTGATTCGTCAGTACTTTATGCATCACAGAGCAACACCTTGTCTATTTTAAATTTTAGAGAATATATTACCTAACCTCTCTATATTTTTCCGAAACCTAAAATCACCAAGAATAAATAGTTCAAATTGATCATTCAGATGACGCAGCTTGGTGAATCGAAATATTAGATAAAGAAATTTCTACCAAGGTTTGAATTTCTGATTCAGTCAACAACACATGTGACATTTTCCCATAACACTTGTTGGGTAACTCTAAGTATTTATATCGGGTGAATTAAGTTACTGGTGTCAATGGGATAAATCAATTTTATTCCTGTAATTATCATGAGTATTTTACTGAATCCTTAAAAATCACTGGGTTCATGTTGTGGTTAGATCACTAAAATCGTTTGTGTACACTAACAGAAATGCTTGATAAATAAAATCTGTAAACTCACTATAGTTGAAAACCCGAATTGTTGTTTAACAAGTAATGTTGTATATTCAACACCTGTACCGAATCCAATATCGATGAAGTTCATTTGTTGACCTAATTTTGTCCATTCTCTTGTTGTTACACGTACAGATGACTGACCAGTGGTAATCCCTCCTATGATAAAAGAAAGAATGATAAATAAATTTTAATCCGTCTATTCACGAATACAGTAAGCTAGGAAATTACTATTACGAATGCTATAACCATTAGTTCTTTTTCGAAACTGTTATTAATATTGCGAATAATTTTCGTTATTATATTGAGAAAAGGTTTGCAAATACTTTATTGGGAAAGGATCAGATATAAATGTTATGAGTCATGATGAAATACTAAGTGGATTTACAAAGATAAAGATAATTCAGATTTACTAAACGAATAGAAGTCTACATTCGCGTTACCAAGGATTTAACTAAGGCTTAAGAATACTAAAAGACCGATAGAGTTCATTATTGCGATGGTATGTTTTTTATGAGGAGCTTAATCCACGAACCAATTAAAATTTACTTCCCTTTGTTAGAGTCGTAAACGACGGTGAGACTATAATTTATAGACAATCTTTGAGTGACACTAGACTGACCTTAGTAGTGTTCACCTAATAACCAGGACCAAATGAGGGTTATAAACCCGTGTGAGAAATCAAAATTACAATTTACAGTTGATAATTAAGGTTAGAAATTAGATTTAGGGTTTTCTTCACGAACTGATATAAGCTATAATGCTAAAACTCTATCTATCCAAATGAATAAGTGAATTTCGCGCTAAAATCCAAGACCTATTATCCTAAATCTGATTGGTTCATCCATAAATTACAGTCTCGCTTAAACGACTTAAATTTATCAATAAACCATAAGATTCTAAACAAATAATACAAAATGACCAGAACGTGTTAGAAGCTAAGTGAACAGTAATCATAATCTAAAACACTAGATGGTTTAAGTTTATACCCAAATACATCGTCTGTGATAATCACAGGATGGGACAACACTGACTATCAACAAGGTGCTTTTTTATTTGCCTCCAAGTGTAAAGAGTAAGAAAGTAATTTTACAGACATGATCGTTTTTATTTATTAGTTAAATGTTTCGAAAAGTTTACATCTAGAGAAACCAAATAATAATAATGGTTATATTTTACCTAGAAGATATTGAAGAGATATATTAATAACAATAAATGTGTAGAATCATTCAAATGTACTGAAAATTTCACAGATTAACTTACATAAAAGGTTATAAACTTCATTTCTGTATCCATAGATGGATACTGACCATACATTTATTTTCCATGATGTTGAATACGGTATTCTCTTTCGAAAGATTCGAACTAATTTTTACTTTATTGTATTTTTTTTTCAGTAGCTATTTATTAGTACCCTTGAGTTAGAACCTCGTTTTCCAATAAGCCTAAGTTTTTATGTATTATGTCTGTCGTTTAAAAATGTGCAATGCACATGTATTCACAATTGATTGATCACTGTGTGGCGATCAATGTCATGTGTGTCAAATCCTTATTTAGTGCAGATCGAATGCTATCGACTATGTTGCAATGTGGCCACCAGTATAGGTGACTCGACACTGCATGCACTATGTTGAGATTAGATGGTGGTTGAAGGTAGTCGACAGGAAACCCTGGACCACCCAGTGATCAATCAATTATGATTACATCTCAGTCCTACAGGAGGTCAGTCGCGGCCCGGATAGCTCAGTGGTAACGTCTCTCACTGTGGGACTGGGTGACACGGGATCGTAATCCGCCAGGGAGCACCAGTTCTCACAATATTACAGGTACACCTTGTTGATGAGTGCCAAGCAGCACGAAACCCGGGTCCAGGGTTTCCTGTCGACTACCTCCAACCACCATCTAATGCACATGTATAGATAAAAAAATAGAATATGGATAAGAAATACCCAAACGAAGTATTCGTTTCTTTTTATTTATTTAAACATACTCTGAATTATATGACCATGTATAAATGACTGTTTTTGATAATCGCCTAAACTATACCATGCTAAATCATTAGCCATATGATCAATTGCATCGTTTGTAGGTAAAATTATTGTCAAGCATTCATCATCACCAGAACAACCAGGTTTTTCGAGCAAATTCTGAAGTCCTATTTCTTGAATAAAATCTGCAAACTAGGATGAAATAAAGAACAAAAAAGTAGAATTTACAAGTTACTTTTATTAAAAAAACGTAAATCGTATGGTATACTTTATATAATCTTTAAAAAAACAGGTTAACGTTGATACGCTTCATAGAAATGTCATGAAATTGAATTCATAAGTTTTATGTGAGGTTGCTTACTCTCGCCCTTCCTCTTTCTCCTGATGATCGATTGGATCATGAAGACGTCAACATCTGAAGGTAAATACGGGATACAACGGACAACTAGGATGCAGTTGGACGATCTAGACTTCGCAGATGATCTGGCCCTTCTATCCCAAACGCAACAACAAATTCAGGAGAAGACGACCACTGTAGCAGCAGCATCAGCAGCAGTAGGTCTCAATATACACAAAGAGAAGAGCAAGGTTCTTCGATACAACACAGCATACACCGATCCAATCACAATTGACGGAGAAGATTTGGAAGATGTAAAAACCTTTACATATCTGGGCAGCATCATTGATAAACAGGGTGGATCTGATACAGATGTGAAAGCGCGGATCGGTAAAGAAAGAGCAGCATATTTACAACTGAGGAAAGTCTGGAACTCAAAGCAACTGTCAACCAACACCAAGGTCAGAACTTCCAATTCAAATGTCAAGACAGTTCTCCTGTTTAGGGTGGAAACTTGGAGAACTACCACAACCATCATGCACAAGATACAAGTGTTTATTAACAAATGTCTACGCAAAATACTTTGAATCCGTTGGCCAGACACTATCAGCAACAACCTAATATGGGAGAGAACAAACCAGATGGTAGTGGAGGAAGAAATCAAGAAGAAGCACTGGGAGTGGATAGGACACACATTGAGGAAAGCACCCAACTGCGTCACAAGACAAGCCCTCACATGGAATCTTGAAGGCCAAATGGGTAGAGGAAGACCAAAAAACACATTACGCCGGAAAATGGAAATAGACATGAGAAAGATGAACAAGAACTGGACAGAGTGGGTTGGAGAATGCTAGTCGGCGGCCTATGCTCCATTAGGAGTAACAGGCGAAAGTAAAAGTAAAGTATGTGAGGTTACTGGATCATCAGTATTTAATAATTAATCATACAAATGATTTAGTTTTAAACGATCTTGTTATATCCATAGAGATTAAACAAGCAAATAAGAATTTCAAATCCCAATAGAAATGATTACCAGTTTGTAACTAGTTTTGAACCTAACCACTTAAAAAAAGAAGCATGTGAATACAATTGAAGAAACATTGATATCGTCTGATGAAATAAAAGATTGAATATACATGTCAGTATATAGTCATAATGAATAAATCATTAATCCACTTTTCGTTTCTTACAAAATATACCAGTGAAAGTGTTCAGAATATTAACAAATAAGACTGTATTATATTTATTTATATACATTAGGCACAAATAATCTCCATAATCATCAGTATGGGGTTATGGAGATCGTTAGTTGTCTGATTGAAATTGATTCGCAATCTCAATAAAAATTTTTTATAATGTTCACGAAAGAAAAGAACTATAGTTACTGGGCAGTATTAGAAATCAGTTTTATTTTGATTGCATTAAAACGGTATGTATACTATCATATACTCCAAACTATTAAGAAAAAATTGAAATACATACAAAAGTATCATTTGTCACCTGACTATTCTATCATAACTAAGTTAATGCAACATTTGAGATATTTAGTATAAAAATTGTATAGGATTACAAAGATCAAGGAATGACTTAATAATTCATCACCGCGTTTCAGAAGAGTCAATTTGGCTTTGATATATATTCAGTCTAGTTTTGTTGTAATACATAGAATCAACTGAATTTTTGAAAAGTAAAAAGCATAAGTATTAGATAATACATTATGCATAATGGGATAGATCATAAGTTTATAACGTTATATAAGATTGAACATTAATAGTTTACTGAAGATAAAACAAATCAACAAATACATTATAGATATTTACTTTGGAAGTGATCTTTTGACAAATTGATCTCATCCAAACTACAAGAAAAGACTATACAGAAATGGACATTTTGATTTATTTTGTTACTATCCAATATAATGGCTTTCAAACCAAGCAATCAATAAGTACTGTTGTGTTAAGAAACAATAAAGTTTTGAGTTTGAAAACTATCTCAGTCTAAGATCCATCATGTTAACTTCTTCAAACATTTAATTAAGGATGTAATTCTTTAACATCTTATTCAACAGTTTGGTTGGGATTGCATATTTTGGGTTTTAAATCTAACTGTACATTTCTACGGTGGTCTTATATTATTAACAGTAATCTAAGTTTCAGTGGTTGAAATCATGAGTCAATTGAAGCTAGACCACCATGGGAAACCTGGAAGCACTGGAGGAGTTCCATACTAGAACGAAACGACCGTCCAGTGCTTCCAGGTTTTTCATGGTGGTCTAACTTCAGTTGACTCATGATTTGAACTACTGAAATTTCTAAAATCTCCACAAAACCCCTTCTGAGAAACTAATATAAATGAACTAAGTAGAGTAAGGTTATCATATCAATAATGATTATCAATAAAAAGCTCACTTTAGTTGCATTTGGATATGAAGTTATAACTTGCCATAAATTATTATCATTAATACTTTGTGTTTCTATCAGTAGTAAAGACAAGTATATAAAGTATATGAGAGAGTAGTTTATCAACATTTTATCCATAAAATCCATTGATATTTTCATTTTTCAAATGTTAAGTAATACAATATTGTTGATAAGATGATATTATATACACACATTTTAAGGGTGACATCAAATGCATTTCAGACACTTTATATATTCATCTAAGCAACTGAAAATCAATCATTGAAAACTGGTAAACTATACTATTTCATATGAATAATTGTTATATGTATATATAATGAATTGTCTGACCATTATTTAGTTATTTCAGTGTAAACAATGTTTATCCAGCTCGAGACCAAACGCACAATTTTATGTAAATTGTTAGCATAATGATATGAAGGGTGAAAATAAGGTGAATGAGATATATACACTTAAACAGTGAATCATACATAGAAATACGAATCACAAATATACACCATTGTGAACTATGGACGAATGAGGATAAACATTATATTTCAACACAAGTTTGACATATATCAATTGTGTCATGATTTAGGTTTAATCATAGAATAATCTGAAAATATTTCATGCCATACAGTAATCAGTTTAATTAATATAAATGTTGTTGACTACTTCAAGAACCAATTTCAAATCGAATCTCAAACTCTTGAACACAACAGCTCGCAGTGAAAATAATGTTTTTCACCGTAAAACATTCTGTAGTATATTGTTGTGAATATTCGAAATTTCACTTGATGAGCATCTTTTTTTAAAAACCTGAAACAAATCACCAGATTTATTTGGATTATAATCACAATGAATTCTCATTATAAATTGTGTGACTTAGTATACCTTGACCATTTAAGCCATATTTTCATTCTAAGTAGTTAATCGTTTATAAAGAAACACTTTACACATAACTATAAGACTGAACTATGATACTCAAAACTAGGAAGTTTAATCAAATGTATTTGTTATATAAAAAAGAAATACTTCTGCAACGGTTTATCTCAGTTTAAATTCCTTAATGACAATTGACAAGATGAGATTAAACAATTATAAAACTTCTTTATTTAGAGGGATTCAAAACACATTATTGAGGTGACTAAGTAAGCAATCTTTTAAGGACAGTAGCATACTGGGATGTAAAAATTAAAGATATTCATATTTTAGTTTGAAGTATTTAATTTTCTTAGCTTTACAATCAATAAGCTACTGGTTAGAAAATAATATTAAGTACTTATTTAGTCATTCAATGTAAAACTGACTAAAAACTCAAGTAACCTATTCAATAACATATGTGAAAGAGAACTTTCTAAATAAGATGTGTTAAATGAATGATACATGGCATAACTGACTACAGAATTTACCACCAAACTATTAAGTGGTCAGTGTTTAATTTTCTCGCGTTCTTGTCCAATAATCTATGGAATGGATTTAGTAAGAATCTTCGACATGGAGACACTTAACCTACATTTAGATAAAAAACTATATTCTGTGACACTACTATTAAACACCAGTATCACTGATGAAAACGGTGGTTCTGATGCAGATGTGAAGGTGTGGATCGGTAAAGAAAGAGCAACATATTTATAACTGAAGAATATCTGGAACTCAAAATGATTGTCAACTAACACCAAGGCCAGAATTTCCAATTCAAATGTCAAAATAGTTCTACTATTTGGGGCGGAAACTTGGAGAACCACTAAAGCCATCATCAAGAAGATACAAGTGTTTATTAACAACTGTCTATGCAAAATACTTCGGATCTATTGGCCAAACACTATCAGCAACAACCTACTATGGGAGAGAACAATCCAGATCCCAACAGAGAAAGAAATCAGGAAGAAGTGCTGGAAGTGGATAGGACACACATTGAGGAAATCACCGAACTGAATTACAAGGCAAGCTTGCACATGGAATCCTCAACGCCAAAGTAGGAGAGTTAGACCAAAGAGCACGGAGAAATGGAGACAGATATGAGAGGAATGAACGAAAATTGGGTGGAACTAGAAATAAGTATGCAGGACAGAGTGGGTTGGAGAATGCTGGTCGTCGACCTATGCTCAATCGGGAGTAACAGACGTAAGTAAAGTAAGTAACTATTAGACACTAGACATTATTATACCTTTCGTCCATGATTAATAAGAAGTTAAACTGGATATGTGAACTTTGTTTTAAAAGTCCATAGTTCCTAAGATAGCAACATAGAACAAATATTCCATTGTCGAAATATCTGCAATTTGAAATTTGATACCAATAATATATCTTGTCGTTATCTCCCATTATTTATATCGATTATTTTTATTGATACTTGAATATGGTACTGTATTTAATATTTCCCATATCCTAATCAGTTTATCTAATTGATACTGAATAAATTATGTAGGTAGATAAAGAAATATGGCCTATAAATGTTAACGCAAAGTAATCAGTATTTCCTATTTTTCACTGATTATCAGTAAAATATATTTCAATAACTAATAACTATTTGTCATTTACCGATCTCTATACTTTATGTATATAGATTTTTCATAATACATTTACTTTGAATGAATCAAGGTTAAATGCTGTGTGAATTATTTGTAAGGGTTTATATTTTTCCCACTGCTGATCTTAAGAACTACAATCCACCATTCCGAGTTTTAATCTGAGGAGTATTATTATCCCCATTGGGATGTAGGCATATCCAGCTGACGAGTTCGATATAGGGAGAGGCACGCACTCTAGATTGCACTGTTAATTCTAGGGAAAAATGTATCTATTATTCTTTTTCACAAATAAACCGATCTCTACAACTAAAAAATTACTTTTATTTGTATATCAAGTATTTGTAAGTTCCATTTAAGTTAGATAATTTAAATTAATAATAATTTCGGCACCATAATGTTAATACTATGCAACATTTCCATATCAATCAATACAATTTTCAGTTAACTGATTCGCTTAGTAACTTAAATAGTAAACGATCACTCCTGATTAAATAACAGAATATTGTTATTAATTATTCCCTTCAAAGAGTTTCTATTGTTATATTTCACTATGGAGATAATTATTTCTGAAAATGAATTAAAAACGATGCAGAATAAAATTGAATTTCTCGATTCATATAAATATCATGACTGAAGTGTTAGTTTTATTTAATTTAATTTGTAATAGTTTAAGTTATCTCGTTATTTATATTTTGATAGAACATTTAATCAGTCTTAGCCAGTATATATACATTGTGTACAGATAGCTGATGAGTTTAGAATAGGACAAAACGGGCGTTCTGGATTTCATTATTAACCACACTCCATCTATTCTATATAATGTTGATAATCACATAGAATAACCAGTAATAAACACGATTTTTTTTATGTTATCAACCGATGTTCACTTAAAATCAAATAATTTATTGTTCTTAATTAAATGATTATTGATACTTTATGAATAAGGTATGACGTTGTTTACAGAGGTCAAATTATTACTTTTTCATTCATTCAATCACTCACTCACTCACATACATACACAAGTACTTTCTTAATAGAATACTCTAATGATTGGTCACTTTTAGGTAAGATATTTAAAGAAATCAATTAAATAAATTGATTTAATTAATTTTATAATAGAATACTTTAAATGAAGGATAATAATAGATAAAGGAAGCAAATGACATATATATATATATAGACATTGTAATGATCTGACAAATTTCCTTCACTGATTGAACAAACTTTTGAATCGTTATTTACTTCTACTACAATCAATAGTCGATCAAACCACTTGTTTTTTTTATAAAAAAATAATAAATACTGAAGCAAATAGTGATATCACAAATTAAAAAAAGAAAAGAAAAACAGGTCACTTACTGTTTATTACAGGATCCGGATAATTCTAAAAATCTATTCTTCTTAAAGTGATGAATGCGACAAGATTAAAAAATGATATGAAAAATGATGGATTAATAATAAGGAATTTTATTAATTTCGATGCAAAAAATAAGTGAGTTTGTTTTAATCTCATGTTTATTTTAAAAAAATTATTATAAAAGTCAATAATCATTAAAATCAATAATAGAGATATAGGATCAGTAGATGATATTATGAATTATGGGTCAATAAAAATGAATTAGGTACATGTTATACAAATCTATCCGTTCTGGGTAGAAACAAGTGTCTACCTCAGTACAATGGAAGTTGGTCGTGCAACTTCGTGGATTGGTTGAGGTTAGATATTAACACCATTGAATGCCGGCTCAGTGGCCCAGTAGGTTAAGCGTTCACGCGCTAGACTGAAAGCCCTCGGTTCGAATCCCGCGAGCGGGATCTTAGATGAGGACTGTTGAGGAGTCCCACAATAGGACGAAACGGCCGTCCAGTGCTTCCAGGTTTTCAATTGTGATGGTCTAACATCAATCGATTCATGATCTCAATCAAGGAAAACTTAACAATCTCCACAACCCCTAAACTGATAAATATATATTTAGTTTATTACTTTTATTTGTTTTTTAGTGAACAATAACACGGGTGGGGGAAAACTGAATGCATTCAACGAGGAATTAGTGAGCATTTCACTAAAATCTGAGAACCATATAGTAAATAGTTAATTTGCAAAATAACAATCCATCGTCTCAAGCTTAACAGTTTCGTTCGTAAATATCAGTCCATTGTCTTATATTTCACTGTTCATGCATTTTCGTACCAACTGCGTTCCGTTTCCATTCTCTCCTTATCGATCTTCTGCTGAAATACATTCTATGCCTGACCACCGTTATATACCACTTATGTGGATATAAGTAACCCACACCGCAGTCTTAATAGTATGCTCCAAAAGAAATAAGTATAGCTATATCAATGTATCAGTTTAGTTCATAAGTTTTTATTTTGTTAGTCTGAATGGAGTAAAAAGTGTAGATTTTCAGGTTGTGATCTTCAAGACAAATATTACTACCATTCGGATATCTTAAATCAGTTGCTAGGCCATAATTAATTCCATAGTCTTTTAGTCAGCTGCAAAATTAATTTAACAAACATCTTATCTAATTAATTAAGACATGTTAAAAAAACTTACATATGAATCCTATTCACATCCAGATTAACGTTACAACAAGGTTTGTAAAAAAACTCATAGAATATAATCCGTAATTATTGTTAGTCACAAGGGAAATTCATTCTTTTAGAAAATCATTTTGACTGTGTCCAAGTTAAGATAAACCATAGATTATTATTTTTACCAACGTTTTTAAGCCTAATCGCAGTCAGTCAGTCAGCTACAACGTAGGACCAGGCACATATATGCGTTGGCCCAAGTTGCCACACTACATTAGCACAACAAGATGAACACCAGATTTATAAATGTATTTACTCCAATGTTAGTAGTATATAAAAGAAAGATCGTTTATAAGGATATAGTACAGGAAGAAAGAATTAGTTCGTAGAAAGAAAGATATAAAGCAATTTTAATCTCACGGATTAAGAGAAGAAAAACAGTGTATACAAATAGAGTATATACTACTTCACTCCCTATCCTTAGTCAACACCAGAACTAACGATGGGGACTGAAGTAGTCAAAAGCGTCGAAAACTTCAGTTATCTTGGAAGTCTGGCCAGCCCTAATGGGTTGGTGTCTGACGAAGTTCTAGCACGGATTCAAAAAGCTCGTTCGGCTTTCGCCAACTTACGTCACCTATGGCAAATGTGAGATATCCGTCTATCAATTAAGGGACGAGTATACTGCGCGGCAGTTCATTCTGTCCTACTTTATGGCTAAAAAAACGTGGTCATTAAGAGTAGAAGATACTCATAGAATATAATCTGTAATTAATGTTAGCCACATGGGAAATCCATTCTTTTAGAAAGTCTTTTCGACTGTGACCGTGTTAAGATAAACCATAGATTATTTTATATTCGCTGAAAAATTTCCATTATATTAAAATACAATTATATAAATGAAGAATTTTCCTTTCAATTATTTCTCATTAGGTTCTACAATTATAAATCCAAATTAATAATCCATAAAATTGGCCAGATTTAAGTCAGAGTACAACATTTAAAATTGTTATATAAAATCAAATCCAATCGTTAATGTTGGGACTAATATGAGGTTGTTGACTTGAATCAGCTTATAAGTGAAATGCAATTTTAAGATAAATGATCAGAAGAAATATGATCATCTTCCATTTCCTGAAGAGGACAACGGTTCCACATATGACATGATTAAACTACACTAATGATTTTTTCACTAGAACACCTAGAAGTGAGCCTCAAAGTTTGTGTTCAGTGAGCATAGGATTAGTATCAGACTAAAGAGTTTGTGGAAATCGTCACCTTTTCACAGATTACAGCAAGGAATGTCCACTTTTGAGCAGTCTCACACTAGAACAAGAAATCTGTATGGTGCTATAGTGCTATGCAAGCCCGCATAACTTATTCTGGCTTCCGGACAGACCAATTTATTTACTCTTCTCGAGCCATATTTTGACTTTGTTAACTATTCGCTTATCAACCTTGACTATTTCAGTATGATTGTACGTATGTGAACTTCTTATCCTATTCATCGCATGTCTGTAACTTTTGTTCGAGTATAAATATTGTTTCACGCTTGGATAGAGTTGGCTCACTCGCGTTATTTCATTTCACTTCGCATTCCGATCAACGATTGTACGAAATGTGCGTATTCAAAAATCCACTCTCTTATTTGACTTATTCAATTCCTTTATTCACTAAGACGATTTAAGTTGATGATTATATACCAGGATTGGCGAAATGTGTATTTCAGTAGCAATCAGCAAACGACCTAACTGGAGCCAGATCTAGGGCTACAAAAGTGCTTCCAGGTTTTTGAAGCTTGTTCAACTAAGATCAGTCCGTGACGTAATCTAAGAAAATTCAAATGTCTGTACAAACCTCGTATACTAATTACTCATCAGTCAACATATGTTATACTGAATCGTTGTGGTATATAGTATTTATGTAAGGGTAGAATTAGAATGCAATACTAAATAGAATCCTGGGTTTGAATCCCGCGTGCGAGATCGTAGATACGCACTGTTGAGGAGTTCCATACTGAAACGAGAGAACTATCCAGTGCTTCCAGGTTTTCAACGATGGTCCAATATTCATCGATTCATAATCTTAATAAAAAACTCAAAAATCTTCACAACCCTATACCGTTAATTAAAAGTACCAAAGAAATGAAGAATCTGGACTGCGAATCTCTGTTATATCAGTGCCTAGATCATAATGTATCCGCCTACATGAGAAATTCAGATATTTATTGAGGAAACGTAAAATTATGTACAATATTATTATTATTATCTGGCGTTACTAAAGTTATTAATGGAAACTAATAATTTTAAATATTAGCATATAACACAAATCAACCTATTTAATGAGGATAAGTATAAATTTTGATTTACCTTAACTCACTATTTCATATACTAGTTTTTGAATATTTTAGAAATTGCCCTCTTAAACAAAATGTACCAGTTAAAAGGATTGGTGGTCTTTTCCTATCAGATCACGGTGTTAAGGTTGAAATTCCACCATATGCTTCTAATGGACGTCGTGAACGAGTTCTTTGTGCAACATTTCCAAGCACAGCCAGAGGAGTTATAGGACCTTGGTTAGGTCCAGATATGCGAATGGCAAGTGAAATACATATGTTATATTCGCCTGTCAGATTTAGAATGCCAGTTGCTGTATTCATCCCTTTCACTTTTGCAGCTACCTGTGAAATGTATCATCCATCCGGATCCATTAATATACCATTTGAAAGCGTAAAAAGACCTGATTCTAAAAGTTTATGTAAGCTAAAATAAAATATTACCCAAAATTTAAAATTTTATTACTTATATCTACAAACTAACCTTTAATTGCTCTTTCAGTAATCCATTCAAACATTTCTACTATTCCTTTACTTCGTAAATGATTTGAAATAGTTTATATCCTACAACATTTCATCTAAATAAAAATAAGCTAATAAATATTTATAACTTAGTTTCATTGAAATGATGATCAGATGTAAGTGAGATTCATGATTTATGAAATATGAATACTCATTTCATCAGATAGTAATTCGATAATTAACTGATCTTGAAAGTGAATTTCCTAATTATGAACATGACATTATTTACTGTACATACATATCACAATTTATTGATTTAACTGAAAGGTAAAATAATACCTAATCATTTGGACTAGTACATCAGCTTCAGTTACACAAAACAAAAATCAACAATCTTAGTACTGTGCCACAACAGTGACGTATCGACCGGCATGAGCAGTCTAGCGTCCTTATTGTTCCTTTTTCTGGCTAGCCCTGCCTGTTGGGTCCAGAACACTAACATCAGCTTCCACTATACGAATAACTTATTTCAAAAATGCTTTGTTTATATACAAACAAACAAACAAATCACAACATAAAATAAAAACAAAAATTGTGAAAGACCAAGCCCGAAAGTGGCTGTGATTGTGAGGAACTGCATTTAATAACTTAAGAATAGTAAGTCGTATAATCATAGTTTATAAGTCAAAATAAGACTTATCATGAGAGGAGTATAAATATACATAATCTCGTTACTCAATAGTAATACAATAAGAATATATGTATAATATTATTCCATTAATAGCTCTAAGAAGTTTTCTTCTTCATGGCCGGAGTATAACAGAAGCTCTCCTGAAGTTAGTCGTTGTTGTCCAACTTGCGTCCAATGTGTTTCACTGATCCCAAGCACCTCTAGGTTGTGTCTCTTCATTTCTGAAGCGATTTGGAAGGCACTCCCGGTGTTCCACATTGTAAGAACATTCCATGTACCTAAATAAATGGTTGATCTGGTTGTCAGAAGGGGCATCGGTCTCGTAACTTTCCAAGGAACTCGGGTTTCACTATGAGGCGTCATAGTTCTTCTAAATGAAGACCTTCTGACTCCCAGGGCAGAGTATAAAAAGGTTCGAATAATTTTTTCTGGTTAGCGTTTTTCTAGCGAGTTAGTTGCCTACGGGATGGGGTCGCTAACCCCTTGCCCAACCCTCTTCCTTTATCCGGGCTCGGGACCGGCAGTAGCTCCCGGAGGGACTCCAGGCGGAGTTTTTAAGAAGTTACACATAATTTAATCTTCGCTAGGATATAGCACACAGTCGTAAAGTATTCTATTTAGAAAAATTAGCAATATTGAGAATAACCACTTCAATACATGAACTCAGTTATATATATTTTAATTTCTATTTAAAATAAAATTTTTGTCTCCTTACGTTGACAGTAAAATAAAAAAGTACCCAGAACTGAGCTACGGAAACTTACACTACCATTAATATTGTATTGGGTTAACCAGTTTGTTTAATAAATAACGACAGTGTCTCGTTTTTTATATTTGAATAACGGAAAAACTTCCATTCTATGAAATCGCCTAAAAGAGATCTCTTCCCTGAGTCACTCGCTTGCTACGTATTCTTGTAATCTCTCTCTCTAGAGAAGCTTGGACAATATAACAAAGTATTAGTCTACGACAAAATGACTTTTTATAAACCAGTTACTACCATATATAATAGTCTAAAACATATTTTGTTCACTGCTTATTTATGACATTAACGTTTATGACAAATAATAAATGTTTAGCTTAAAGTTAACAATGAAACGATTCCGTAGTTTACTTTGGACAAATGGTAGAGGATAACCAGACCACAACATGACGTTAAGCTATTAGGTAACTGGTTATCCGACTGAGTGCATTTGCTAGGTAAGAAATTCCTAGTTGAGTTTCCTAAGGTAATAGCAAACTATGTTTGATAACAGAGCTAAACATTATTTAACTCTAAACTTTGAATACACTATGGTTCTACTTTCTTCTTTCCCCTATTTATGAACTCTACTGTTTGTGTTTTATTTTTGTGGTTACGGGTATTATTTCTTGAACGTTTTTTAGAGCATTGATTTCTTTTTTCTTTGTTGATATCATAAGTCACCTTAAGTCGATGAGTATGTCACTAATAAGTTGTTTTTGATAACTTGTGAAGATTCTAATAAACATTGATATATATCACTTACTCTTATTATTTCATTGTAGTACATAATGGTATTCAATCGAATAAAACTTCAGCTAGACTGAGAGAAAAACCACCATACTCAATGCATTTTGGGAATCATCTTTTAACAGCACCCAGTTTAATTAATGCTAGAAGTGTTTCACTACTACAATGCCGACTTGGAGATGATTGCTGGCATGTAGTGAAAGAATTTACGGTAAATGATATTTTCAGTTTAACTGATAATGAATATTATTATTTTATAATAAAATCGAAAATGACTAGATAAAATCACTAATTAGTTCATCGCTGGAGTACTTAAAATACTGAAATTGTAATTTTAATAGGAACTGTGATTTGAGCTGCATTCTTAAGATGACAGTCATCTTTACTCCAATAAACTCATCCTTAAAATCATAAATAAATCACAGATTTCCTGTATGGGTTTAAGATTTATATGAGAGAGATTTAACGTTAAGTTAAAATGAGTAGCAAATAAAATCAATAAAGTGCGTTACCTGTCACATTTAATGATTATAAACTCATTTATTCTTAGAAGAAAATTCTAGTAAAAATAGAGACTGATTACGAAATGTAAATGAACATATGAAAACCAGATCTTAAAGAGGGAATGTTACCTCTGCTCTGAACAAGATACTTTACATGAATATGTGTACATAAAAAAACACATGGACATTGATATTTCAAAAATAGGATTTTTACTCGTTAAAGAGGGATAGTCTTCAGTTATTGAATGCTTTCTAATTATAGCAATCATCTAATTATTCTGATATACACGAATGAAATCATAATTTTCATGTGATATGTAACATGACTTAGAATACATAACGAAAGTTTAGGACTAATATGCATGTACAAATTATTAGATTTAAAGAAACTGTATTGTTGGATTAATTAATCTCTTCACTTATCTATACTGTTTACAGTACATTTCACTAAGAAAACATACTAGTTAATAAGAAAAACCAGGATTTAGTTCACAGCTTTACGTTACACCTGATATTAGAAATACTATCCAGAGTTGACCAACAGTTGACATTAAACATTGAAATGATTTTTATTTCTCTTTACTGATGTATTTTACGGTATTTACCAGTATATAAAATACAAGAACGATATTTTTCATATATAAAGTGACTATATAAACAGTATTGTATTTAAATTTAAGGTCTTCGGTACCACAAATAAATCAATTGGTGAGTTTTACAAATTTGTTTAGTCCGGAACAGTCAGGTTAGATTATATATTTATATTACTTCAATGAGAGATAGTAATTAAAGTAAAAGGAGATTGTAACTAATAATTGGACCAAGTAGAAAAATGATTTTGATTTCTAAAATCTGCTAGATCACATAAGATCAATAACTTTTTTTAAACTAACATAAACCATACTTGACCAAAGTACGTTTTTCTTTCTTTCCCGCATTCGACCATTTGTTCAATTCACCATTCAATGTTTTTATCAATTCACTTGTTGATTAACCTTCTCTACCACTTTATAACATGACAAGCTGGACTAATTTCATTACAGCCCAGAACTCTGAGTTGTTTATATAATTGATAATGATATTTAAGAGTTATTAGTTAACTACACCGAAATTAAAGATTTAAAAGTTATTTCTTTAATGCAAGAAATATATTATATTTTACTGTTCTTAGATTGTTCAACCAACAATTCCTTATGTCGACTGGCCATTAGAAGCTTATGAATTAACATTACAAACAAGTCGATGGTCAGTAAACAATACTGTTTTAGAGAATTTCTCTTCGCTTTCAATAAAACTGGGACAATTATTATTAAAGAAAAGTAATTTGGATAATATTAGAGTTAAACAAAATGGTAATCGATTAGAAAATGAAAACTTACCGTATGATTTTGTAAATAAAATCGAAAACTATTGTGGTGGTGTTTTCATTCACACAGAAGAACTAAATCATTGTTATATGCTGGTGAACTCAACTAAAGCAGAACAATTTTATATTAATCCCAATGGTGGATTATTTTTCTCTCCATTACTTGATCCATTCTTATCTGTACGTATACCAAAACGCGTCTGTCCTACTTTTGAACAAACTATTTTCAAGGTGAGTATTTCATTTGAAATTAACACCAATTATTCAGTAATATTATACATATCAAATGCCCAAATGCCCTGGTACGGCCGAGAGTGGGGAGAGTCCGCTCTCCCTCTCGAAATACTCTCACACGGCCACGCGTATATAGCCTCTGCCAGGGAAGTCCTACTCACTGCCTTCTCGTGGCGGGGGTGTTGTTTACGAAAATGAGAGGACGAAAAGCGAATGTCCGGCGCTTTAACCGGATTCCAAACCAATGGTGCACATGGGCTCTAGTATCCTGCGGGAACAAATGGCGAATGAACCAACTGTTGGTCACCGGCTTCCATGGGACTGCATCTCCTCACGATGCTCCACTGCCTTGTGGATCAGACCTTCAGGTCGAAGGCTCGGGGTGTGGCCCCCTAAGAAAACCACCTGCTTCGGTTTGGGCACCCGGGCAGTATCACAGCTCTCACACATATCGAATGAGATTTGTGTGGCGCATATGTATTTGGTGCCTCTTTGTACCATTATCTATGTGTTGAAATAAATAATAATAAATAATCAAATAAACGTGAAATAAGAGAATGATTACAACGGGAAAAAAATTTATTATCAATAGGATTCCTTTTGGTTCCTTTTATTTTAAAACTTATATGTTTAGAAGGATGAAAATTCCAGATTCTATAGATTTAATAGTAAAACTATGTATTTTACAGTTCAGTATTCAAATGAATCATATATCAATACATAAACTATTATCTAAAATCTACTTTAAAAGAAAGATAATTTCTCAGGCAGACAAATAGAAACAAAGTGGATAGTGATATAAATGGATATTACTCAATGTTCTTATAATCATTTCTTCTTCTGTATGGATAAGAAATGAATTGACTAAATGTAATTGTAAACTTAATTATTCTCTCTGAATTATTTTCACTACAATCATGAGGACTAAAAATGATAAATGTCACAAATATTTATAGAAACGAGTAAATACAGTTACTGTCATTATTACGGATACTGGATGTAAAGAGAGTTGATTTTCGAAAAAACGTTGGTAAAACAATACGAAGGCAATATTCACCGTAATTTCGCTGAGATTTATGATTATTTAATTTTTTACTAACGCCTGTTACTCCTAATGAAGGGAATAATTAATAACAGTATTCTGTTATTTAATCAGGAGTGATCGTTTACTATTTAAGTTACTAAGCGAATCAGTTAACTGAAAATTGTATTGATTGATATGGAAATGTTGCATAGTATTAACATTATGATGCCGAAATTATTATTAATTTGAATTATCTAACTTAAATGGAACCTACAAATACTTGATATACAAATAAAAGTAATTTTTTAGTT
Organism: Schistosoma margrebowiei; assembly: GCA_944470205.2. Taxonomy (NCBI): domain Eukaryota; kingdom Metazoa; phylum Platyhelminthes; class Trematoda; order Strigeidida; family Schistosomatidae; genus Schistosoma; species Schistosoma margrebowiei. The sequence goes on along the minus strand of OX104028.1, from coordinate 63,375,364 downwards.
GTAGAGATCGGTTTATTTGTGAACAAGAATAATAGATACATTTTCTTCCTAGAATTAGCAGTGCAATCTAGAGTGCATGCCTCTCCCTATATCGAACTCGTCAGCTGGATATGCCTACACCCCAATGAGGATAATAATATTCCTCAGATTAAAACTCGAAATGGTCGATTGTAGTTCTTAAGATCAGCAGTGGGAAAAATACAAACCCTTACAAATAATTGACACAGCATTTAACCTTGATATATTCAAAGTAAATGTATTATGAAAAATCTATATACATAAAGCATAGAGATCGGTAAATGACAAATAGTTATTAGTTATTGAAATATATTTTACTGATAATCAGTGAAAAATAGGAAATACTGATTACTTTGCGTTAACATTTATAGGCCATATTTCTTTATCTACCTACATAATTTATTCAGCATCAATTAGATAAACTGATTAGAATATGGGAAATATTAAATACAGTACCATATTCAAGTATCAATAAAAATAATCGATATAAATAATGGGAGATAACGACAAGATATATATTATTGGTATCAAATTTCAAATTGCAGATATTTCTACAATGGAATATTTGTTCTATGTTGTTATCTTAGGAACTATGGACTTTTAAATCAAAGTTCACACATCCAGTTTAACTTCTTATTAATCATGGACTAAAGGTATAATAATGTCTAGTGTCTAATAGTTACTTATTTTACTTACGTCTGTTACTCCCAATGGAGCATAGGTCGACGACCAGCATTCTCCAACCCACTCTGTCCTGCATACTTATTTCTAGTTCCACCCAATTTTCGTTCATTCTTCTCATATCTGTCTCCATTTCTCCGTGCTCTTTGGTCTAACTCTCCTACTTTGGCGTTGAGGATTCCATGTGCAAGCTTGTCTTGTGATTCAGTTCGGTGATTTCATCAATGTGTGTCCTATCCACTTCCAACACTTCTTCCTGATTTCTTCCTCTGTTGGGATCTGGATTGTTCTCTCCCATAGTAGGTTGTTACTGATAGTGTTTGGCCAATAGATCCGAAGTATCTTACATGGACAGTTGCTAATAAACACTTGTATCTTCTTGATAATGGCTTTAGTGGTTCTCTAGGTTTCCGCCCCAAATAGTAGAACTATCTTGACATTTGTATTGGAAATTCTGACCTTGGTGTTGGTTGACAATTGTTTTGAGTTCCAGATATTCTTCAGTTATAAATATGTTGCTCTTTCTTTACCGATTCACACCTTTACATCTGCATCAGAACCACCGTGTTCATCGATGATGCTGCCTAGATTGGTAGAGGTTTTTACCGTTATGTTTTACAATTAGACAACAATTAAATAACAAATGGAAATTAGAGAGTAGTGGATAACTCTTATATTCTACACCTGAGCTCCACAGCAATGTGAATCTAAGACAGGATTAATAACCTCCCTTTCTAAATTCAGTCATTCATTTAAAACTTAAAGAATTAATCGCAATAATGATCACTGCAAAACCTAAAGGTCACTAGCTCGGTTTGTGAAGCTCCACTGTTGTGACGCCCCCAGCTCTACAGCTCTAGCAAATTTTCACTAATCGCCTACAAAAATAATTTACTATTAATTATAGCTTATTGTATTTATTATTTTAGGTAAATGTAAGTCATTATTTTATGAACTTTCAATGTTCTTGTTTCTTATTTCATTTTTCTTTCCGATTTACATTGTATTATATGTAACTTAAAAGAAAATAGAAATAAGAAATTCCTGGTTGAATTCAGCATGTCAATTTGATTCTCAACTCAGTGAAATTGAAGGTTGTTCTGACATTTTTGAGTTTCAATTACAAGATATGGTGTTAAAAAGACCTGCAACAATACACTTACCATTACCGCAATGGTACATTAATAAATTTAACAAATCATTAAATACTTTAACACAAACTAATATAAATGGAATTGAAATGGATCGTTTACCAGATGTGCCTGTTTATCATGTAAAAAATATAAATGTAACATTATCTAGTGATGATAGAAGATTAGTTATTCTGTTTCAAGTATGTCTCCTCAAATTTTTATTGGTATATTTTATGTAAAAATTTCATTCGATCTCTTACTAGAAGAAAGAAGATACGATTTAACAATTAACTAGAGTTTTACTAGAAATATACCATATAACTAAAGATTATACTTATTAAAAGTTCATGTAGTTTATAAACTTGAATTATCTCAATTCAATTATGTTAAGTTTATAGTTTCATCCTAAGATATCTTAAGTGTTCAGTTAGAGATTATTCATGAAAAAGTCATCACGCAAATAGTGCTAAAGGTAACAGATAATTGAATGGATAGAAAGAAAATTACGCAGTGTAGTTTCTAGCTACTTTATACAACTGTGAATGCTAATCTATTATATACTAGGACTTATTGGAGAATCTGTAGATAGTTAGAAAATTTGTGGACTTCCGTTAATACTGTTTATTATATTGGCTAATGATCTTTCTAACGAAATATTTTGATACCTTGTCTTATTACACTTGTATGATACGCTTGATAATTCTGTACGTTTATAGTTACAGTAGAAGTTTTTTGAACGTTTGAATTCCTACATTAAAGCATAACCTAAGTCTATGAAATTACTAACTACATGTATGAAATATGTTTTAAACAGTGTTTGTTTAAACACAGGCAATAGAATAAAATAAAAATCAATAATCGTGGGTTTAAAATGTCATATCTTAGAATGCGATTACCTGTTACTGCATTCTCTTAATGAAAACTTCATGAATATGGGTCCATATATCCTGTTTAATGCGGTTTCGTTTCATGTACCTTTTTGTTAATACTTCTGATCACTTCGTTCAACACTTGAATCCCTTACTTTTCAACTAAACCAATATCACAAATAATTTTCCTATTTGAGATTATATTTTTACTCACTAATAATTTTTGTTAATTGTATAATATACTTATCCTTCCAGGTTTCCCATAGTGGTCTAGTTTCCATTGAAACATGATCTCAACTATTAACATTACTATAATATCCACAAAAAAGCCTCTTCTGATATTCTTGAAATTTTATTACAATCTCACAATTATTCACTATGTTTGATGTTAAGAAATTCATCCAAAACTATCAATATGAAATTACTCTGAATTCAATTTTTTTAACTCTACAAGTCATAGATACCTAACACAAAACGTCATATCAGTTTTAGTTTGGAAAGGACAGGAGGCTTGATGGCCTGTGTTAGTTCTGGCACTAATAACCTCTCAAGTTATCCAACTTTCTTTTGAAAGTCAACGGATAAAGCCTCAAGGTAATGAATTCCACTCGTTGGTGATTCGATGGGAAAGTCGTTAGTCAGCTGACAAGTAATTTGTTTTGAGTTTGTGAACGTTTTTGGAGTGTCCTCGTAAATTCTCTGTTTTGGAAGACAAGAAAAATGAAGGCATATCATGTGCGAAATCTCGCTACAAACCATGTAAACCTGATGTGAATGTCACTTCAATTAGGAAAAAAACAATTTATTAAGATAATATACTGTAGTGAACAAGAACACCAGTGGGGACAATCGAATACACAAAATTACAGAATTACAGAACATCTCACTAAAATCTGAGAACCATATAGTAAATAGTTAATTTGCAAAATATTAAACCATCATCTCAAACTTGACTGTTCCTGTTGCAAACATCAATCTATTGTCTCAGATTTCATTGTTCATGGGTTTTCATACCGATCGCGTTCCGTTTCCGTTCTTTCCTTATCGATTTTCTATTGAAATACGTTCTAAGCTTGACCACCGTTATATACTACCTATGTGGATATAAGTAACCCACACCATACTACTACAGATTATAATTTCTACAAGATAAAAACAAACATTCATACTCATAAATCTATACTAACTATTTACTTTATTATTATTATTATCCAATACAACTGTTTTATCCCTGTTTATTCTCTTAATAATAGCCATCTGGATATATAAAACAAATTGTATGGCAAAGTGCTAAAGTTAATGAGATAAACGAAAGAGAAATATTTAAGATGGAGTCACTTGAAAATATTGATTGTATAGAATCTAAAAATTCTTCAAAATGTAAAATAGATAATATTTTTGTGCAATTAGGATGGTCATATTTACTAGTTGGTATAAGAGGTGGATTGTGGCAAGCAATGAAACAATCAGTTTATTATACTAAAAGAACTATTTCATTCGATACAACAGTTTTAGGAAGGTAAGCAAAAAATTAATGCATTTTGTAATTCATTTCAACCATAGTGATACTTTCAGTGTTATATATATTTTTTACTTACGTCTGTTACCCACTTCATGAAGAAGCGTAAGCCGCCGACCAGCATTCTCTATTCAACCGTATCATGGGCAATCCTTTTCATGTCTGTTTCCGATTTTCAACATAGTTTGTTCTTTGGTCTTCCTCTTTTCCTCTTCTCTTCAGGATTACAAGTTATGGCTTGCCTCGTGATGCAGTTTTTTTATGATTTTCATAATATATATCATATCCACCTCTAATGTCTTTACCTGATTTCCTCTTTGACTGAAAGCTGGTTTGTTCTCTTCCATAGTAGGTTGTTACCGATGGCATCTAGCCAACAGACATTGAGTATTTTGCTTAGAAAATTGTTTACAAATACTTGTACTTATATGATAATGATTGTAGTCGTTCTCCAAGTTTCAGTTCCGTACAGTAGAACTGTTCAGACATTCGTACTGAAGATTCTCACGTTGATATTGGTTGACACTTGTTTTGAGTTCAATTTGTTCTTCAGCTACATATATATTAAAGAAATACCAACTAGGAGACTATTCGTGTTACATGTCCATGTTTCAGCTTAACATCTAGTCGAGGAATGTACATTTTAATACTATTAACAGTTGAGTGAGATGAGTGACGATGCTTGGATGACAATGAGTTTATATGATTCGGAGAGACCAATAACTATGTATGAATTGCTGAAAATGTTCACATAGTGTTTTATTTTCTTGAGTCACTGTGGATATGAGTGTAAAGATTGTTTATTATAAAATTGCCTTTTGTTGTTTTATTACATAGAAAGTTGTCAGATAATTCCATTCAAACATTCAACTTATTTTAAATACTAGTATAGGGGTTGTGGAGATTATTAAGTTTTTGATTGTGATCATGAACCGATTGATGTTAGATCACCTTTGGAAAACTGGAAGCACTGAACGGCCGTTTCGTTCTATTATGGGGCTCCTCAATAGTGAGCATTCACGATCCCACTCGCTGGATTCGAACCCAGGGCCTTCAATCTTGAGCGCGAACGCTTAACCTACCGGACCACTGAGCCGGCATCCAATGGTGATAGTGTCTAACATCAACCAATCCACGAAATTGCGCGACCGACTTCCATTGTACTGAGGTGGATACCTGTTTCTACTCGACATGGATTAGCTCCACGTTTCGCCTCAATTAATTAGTTTCTTTTACTATTTGGATCATCATCTGAATTCCATACAATCTGGAGATTATTTTCATCTACATTTAACCAGTTCCTTTTTACCCATCATCTCAGAAATGTTTTTATTTGTAGATATTTGTTCATTTTCAATTTCAGTTAGTTTGTTTCCATATTTTCTTGATTTTATATGTAACTTCTCAAAGATATTAATTTAGTTTTGTTCTGTGTTCGCATGAATGTTTAACTTAATTGTTTAAACTTCAATACTGGTAGTTATCACTGTGTTTTTCCTGTAATTAAAATGTTTCTGAATTACAACCACAATACATTCTACTTGTCTATAAACCATCTACATCATCAATTAATTTACTTGATATAACTTTACTACTCACAAGTAGGTTGTTTGCAGTTAAGTATTTGTGATCTACTCAATTGTTCTATTAGTAATCCTTTAAGCAATAATTACAAACTACTTCGTTACGAAAGTGTGAAGATATACTAACTTTTATTTGCATATGACCTACTTTTTTGGGTGCATGTTACCTCAGGTCTCAATGATATCTGTTCGTTTAGAAAATAACTTGTCGTTTGATAATGTTCAATAAACTGGATGATTGGACTTATGATATTATGTCTTGTCATTTTAATCTTTCTGTGAACTGTTTTGTTTGCTACCATTATGCTATACAAATGAAGATTTGTAATGATAGGAGCACGAAATTCAGATCGCAAAACAAATGATAAATTAGAGCACTTGATGACACAAATTGAATCATTAGCATATGCTCCACCCGGTGCAATACTGATTTGCTTACATATAACGGCAAATAATTGGCAAATTATGGCTAACGTTTATCCTGAAGAAAGATTAAATGAAGTTACTGAAAAATTAATATCAACTGGTTTTATTCCACTTGTTCAAGTAAGTACAAAATTGTTTTCTTAATTTAAATACCGTTAAAGTTTAATATTCAATGTTACCATCTTCACTTAAAAGTTATAATTCAAAACAATAGTTTGTAATAAATAGTTAGTAAATAAATTTATAGCAGGAATCCCTGTTACTTCGAGGATTTCAGTAATTTATATCCATTACGTTCATCTATGCGTCCGGGATTCCACTGCTGGCTACTATCCATCTTTGCGTATTATGCAGAAGAAATTCGAAAACTCATTAAGCTCACTTAGTTATAACTTCATATTAGAAACAAAATAATCAAAAGTAATAAATTCAGCTTAATACGTGACATACTAAATAAAACTAATTTTAGGCTGAAAGTAGAGCTTATATAAGAGGTGTTATTAGGTAGGCGGTAACTGTACTAAGCTGGCTTACTTTCTCCTTATAAATTTATGCCAAAAAAGAGATTAACTTCAATGATAATTACATAAGCACTACGATATAGTATAATTTTGGCAAAAAAAACCATTTCTCTTAAATGATCTGAAAAGTATTAGAATTTCAGGTTTAATCCATAGCTCTAAGTGATTAAGTAGATAAAATGGACTTACTTAAAGCTAATAATGCTATATTCGAACGATGAATAAATGAATGGTAACCTCTAGGAATTATTTATAGATTATTATTATTATATAAATATTCCTATTGGATAACTATTAACTAATTAGTCTATATTTATATTCAGACTCCTTTTATCAGAAAATTTCATCTGACCTATTGATTACTATTATACGATTTACTATTCTCAAGTTATTCTCAATCGATTAGTTACAGTCTCTCACACTCACGGTCACTTTTGGGACTGATCTGGTATAATTCTTCTTTTTTATTTCATGGTATGATGAGATCTGGTTTGCTTGTATATAAATTACGTGTGTCTGAAATATGTTATTCATACAGTGGAGGTTGAGATTGCATTCTCGACTAACCCTGCCTGGTTAGGCGAGAAACTGCTATACAGAATACCACTAAAAACTAAGAGCTGACTCAAGGCTGCTCGTACTGGTTAACGCATCATAAGCTTAGCACAGAGACAAGGTCATATAGGTCGGTGTACTGGCTGGCGATTTTGTCACGTGATAACTGACAGGAGCAAAGTCAAAACAAATAAGACAGTAAAGGAATGAACTATTAGTTAAAAAGCAATATAGTTTTTGACTTACCAAACGCTGGAATCTAAGGACTTGACTTCAGAAGCCATTAAATTTATCTAGCATAAACTGAATTATAACTGAGCGCTGGATAGCTGTCTCTTTCAAAATGTGAACTCTTCAGAAGTACACATAAATGGCATTGTAAAAGACATAATTCTAAACATTCATATATATTGACGATTGAGTTAATTTTAAATCATTAAATTGAGGCATACATTAGTGACTAACTTCAAAATATATTAACAAAGATATACTGAGGATTCGTGAACGTTAGAGTTCAATGAAATCAACCAAATAATTCAACGCTTACCAGACATTTTCAACTATTTGAAATAAGTAAGAATTTAAACTTTGTTAATAGCCAATTTGTAAATACCACCTTGTAAATGATAATTCATTCTTGATCTGGAGTATCTTTTAAACGGTAAGTTATTATTTACTTGAACAGCTGAATTTTTGAATTTGTACAACATATACTGTTAGATTGTTTTTGGTGGAGTTTTGTTTTCTGAGCTGATGATTTTCCTGAGTGGAAAATCATGCACAAATAAAAGAACAAAAATCAAACTAATAGGAGACACAACTAAAACAAAGAAGTAAACAATGACAAATTTTAGGTCAATAAGAACCACTCAACATCGAGGTGCACAGAACAAGCTGTGAAACACATATGGAGAAATTCAAACACTTCACTTCTATCTGAAGTTTGTGCTACCAAAATCATCCACCTGAGTTACAAATCTTCTCCACTGTTAGATTGTAAACTTAAGAAAATGAATTCAGTGAAATAGTTCTTTAAATCAATTATTTTATATCACCATTTTTAAAAAAAGGTTTTATTGTCATTTTGATTAATCAATATTTTGCATTCATACGTTTTTCTTTGGTGAACATAAACAAGAAAGAAAAAGAGATGAATTTTTGAAGAGAAAATGGTTTCATTTTTTAGTGTATGGTCAGTTTTCAACTGTAAACATTGAAGACAACTTGCAAATTATCGCAGATATTTTTGAAGCAGCGACCAGCCGAATTCATCCGGGTCTGCTGTGAGATAGCAACTCACTGAAGACAATGGTGGACGGTGGGGTAATTTCGTGAATTAGTTGAAGTAAGATATTAACACAGTTGAATGTTGGCTCAGTGGTTTAGAGGTTAAGTGCTCGCGCGCGACACAGAAAGCTTCTGGGTTTGAATCTTGCTAGGCGGGATTGTGGATAAGCACTGCTGAAGCGTCCTATACTACGACGAAACGTTCCTCCAATGCTTCCAGCTTCAATTGACTCATGAATTCAACTATAAAATTATAATTTAAATATTATCATTCGTCTTGCATTAAACAATTAGCATCTTTAGGGTATTCAACATATTGTCATGTATTTATTATTGATACTGATTAGCTGAAGTTTTAATCTGTATAGAAGTGATAAAAATCCATGAAATGAATTCATTTAATTCAGCGAATCTATTTAGTCCTGTCATGTTTAGATCAATATTTTGTTACAGAATCCAGTAAACTATGTACTGAAAATCGTTTTTCAACATATTTGAGTAGGCTACAAACTTTTGAAACATCAACTGACTACATACTGTTATTTCAAAATTTACTTAATGACTTAATAACTTTTAAAAAAAAACGTTCACGTTTATAAGTAGTGTATGCATAAATGAAAGTTTTCCAGTTCTGCTGGTTTAAAGGGAAGTTCATAATCCAAATAAAAAAATAAACAAGACTTAAAATAACCTTCATAAATCATAATCATAAAAGTTTTTATTATCATTTAACATTATTATTTATCATAATCTATGATTTCTGACTGATGGATTCCTAAAGAATTATCAATCTTAACAAGCAAAATTCATACTAGTAATTTACTTGTAAACTATTCTGAGTGTTCAAATACATAAGTGAAAATTACGGCATTTGAATCGCTTTGTTATGACACCGTTTTATCAGTTCATTTCAGTTCATATATATATCAGAATGGGTTTTGTGGAGATTTTAGAAATCTCACAGATTGAAATCATGAGCCAGTTGAAGCTAGACCACCAGTGAAAACCTGGAAGCACTGGACGGCCGTTTCATCCTAGTATGGGACTCCTCAGCAGGCGCATCCACGACCCCATACCACGTGGGGCTCGAACCCAGGACCTACTGGCTTCGCGCGCGAGCACTTAACCACTAGACCACTGAGTCGGCATCCAACGGTGTTAATGTCTAACTTCAACCAATCCACGAAGTTGCGCCACCGTACACCATAGTCTTCAGTGAGTTCCTATCTCACAACAGACCTGGTTGAACTCCACTGGTAACGGCTTCTCACTAGAACTTCGGGAGTTTTTCCTGAAGTCAGTCACTAGTGAGCAGTTGATTATTATCAGAATGGGTTTTGTGGAGATTTTAGAAATTTCACAGATTGAAATCATGAGTCCAGGTTTTCAATGGTGGTCTAGCTTCAAATGACTCATGATTTCAATCATATATATATATATATATATATATATATATATATATATATATATATATTTCTTTTAAAGTTTAGTACTGGAGTAGTCAGGAAAGCAATCGGATTAAATAATGCAATCTTACAAACAATTGAATGCAATCGAAATGTTAAAAATGAAGTAAGTTTATTAAATATTTCTTTATATAATTAAAGTTTCCTTTGTTATTAACGATATAAATTACGTAATAAATGAAATTAAATAATTTAAAAGGTCAAGAACAATTTTGAAATAAAAGTTATAAAGAGATTTAGACTATAAAATAGACTATAAGCCAATGAACTACTCAATTAAGTCAACCCATTCAACTTTCGTTCAATATCTCATAAGAAGGAGTATAGAGTGTATTTAGTTCTATATAAAAAGTTTTACTATTTGTTTCAGATTATACCAGTCTATGATGAAAACTATTTTTAAAATAAATGATTAGTTATAATGTGATGTGTGCTACGGATGCCAATAGATAGAAGTAGTATGTATCATCACTCGAAAATGAGATGCCTGGCGGTAAAAATTTAAGAAGATCGAAGAAAATTGAGTGAGAACAGAGAATGATTAGTGTGGTGACGAAAGAACAATGAAGTCTGAGACGATTGACAGATATCTTACAAATGAAGTACTTATGGTATAGTGTTCAGATTTTAATAAAATGTTCTGTGATGTTATATTAGAATACATTCGATTGTCCCCACTTATGTTCTCATTCACCACATTATGGTGTCGCTGCCAACCAGAAGGGAGGAAGGGTGTTCTTCTGCAGACTCCATTACAGGCCTGGAGCTAAGGTGCTAGTAGTTTTAATAACATTAACACAAAAAAAGTTGTTATAAACTTTGTTTATGAGTTCATGAAGTATTTTGTATGTGTTATTTCAATAATGTTTACATTGTTGTTTATTATTTGTCCTCAATGTTTTTTTCTCTCCTATGAATTCAATATAGTTAATGTTTCTTACATGATTTTTATCATGTCAACTATGTATTAACGTTCATAAATGAACTTTTTCTATATGTATTGTATATAAGTAAAAATAAATGTTAATTAATAATACAAACAATCCAACTCCATTTTAATCGATCTATTTAATCTACTTTTTAAAAAAACAACTGAGCTTTAATACCAATTTTATTGATTGAAATCATGAGTCAATTGAAGCTAGACCATCATAGAAAACCTAGAAGCATTGAACGGCCGTTTCGTCCTAGTGTGGGACTCCTCAGCAGTGCGCATCCAGGATCCCGCACTCCGCGAGTTTCGAACCCAGTATCGCGCCAGGCGTTTAACGAACTAGACCACTGAGCCGACATTCAACGGTGTTAATGTCTAACTTCAACTAGTCCACAAAGTTGCGCCAACGTACACCATTGTCTTTAGTGAGTTGCTATCTCACAACTGACCTGGTTGAACCCCACTGGTCACTGCTTCTCATGAGGTGGGATCGTGGATGCGCACTGCTGAGGAGTCCCATACCAAGACGAAACAGCCGTCCAATTCTTTCAGGTTTTCCATGGTGTTCTAGCTTCAATTCACTCATGATTTAAATCTGTGAAATTTCTAAAATCTCCACAAAACCCCTTCTGACCAATTTTATTGTTGTTTTGTTTTGTCTAAAATGTTATCAATTGTTATCCATTGACTTATTTGGTTCGTTATTTTTTTTCTCTTTTTTTCTTCTTCATTTAATTATTCATAGAAAGTAAATAAAATAAAATATTATCGTGTAACTGGATATGATATTAATCATATATTAATGTTGAATGGTTTATGTTTAGAATTACGTTTTCATGGTGATATACAAATAAAATCAACTAGTCAATTTGATCCATATACAAAATGTATTCATAATAAAGAAAAAGAATTATTGATCAATCATTCCACATCTTCTGAATTGATAACATTAGAAAACAATGAAACAATTAAATTATCAGATATTAATTTTGACCTTGATATTAAGTTGAATAAACAAATTGATCAATTGACAAATGAAATAAAACCGGAAAAACTATCACATACAGAATTATTAAGTAAACATGCAAGAATACAATTACATGAATTACTGTCGGATACATCATGTATTGTTGAAATTGAACCAATGGAATCTTTGGAAGAAAAATATTCTGAACGCAATGCTATAAAGTTAGTTGACAATATTTTGATATTGTAAAAGTATAGGTTCGTTTATTTATTTGTACAAACAATCTATGAGTTTTTGGTATTACCTAAAAATAGATAGAGAATTGAGAGTGAAAAAAGAAACTGAAACATGAATGCCAAACACATAAGGACTCATGTCTGTTTCGTCCATTGTGTATTGGTAGACAATGATAGAGTATTACTTTTACGAAAATATTCCCAATATTATTTGTTATGGTTAGTTATAGTAAGGTACTCATTCCTTGATATGTTAACTCTAGGGTATCATTGATCGAAGCCTAGGAAACTAAGCTAAGTACGAAAAATTACACACAGGGTAGAAAAAATGTAAAGAGAATTGTGACTGGTGGATCGTTAGATTTTATTAACTGCTCACTCGCGGCACATAGGATATCTAACTTCTAATACCGAGGCTTCTGGTGTTACTATTTTCTCACAGGTAATGCTTTTCGGTAATATCAGATGGTGAATTGTTCTCATCCCTTAACCTATAAGGATTTCCATTAATTATTCCCGATTTTGGTAATTAGTCATTTTGTCTAGTGCGGTACATAAATCAAAAGCTGTGCAATATATTGACGGGCGTCCCCCCTGATTTTAACAACATTCTTTAGAAGGTGTCCAGAAACTGTTCTGTTTGCTCACTTGACTGGGGATAGTGTAGCACTGAGATTATATATATGAGATGTCGGGGGCAGAATTCGCGAAAATGGCTAGAGGCAATAGGGAACCCGTTACCTGACGCTTAAGTATATACAGTTAGTACTCATAATTATTCAGTTCGAGTGAATCTGAAATCGAAAGGTCAATTGGCATGGTTACGCAGTTGGAAAATAAGTAAGCCGAACGGTAGGACAGGCAGCCTCATTCACTCAACATTCCATTCGAATTTTTTACCATCATAAAGCATCTAATATTTCTTTTTGTTAACAATGAATGAAAAATTCATTTAAAAATCATGTTTTTCTAGAATCTCTCTCTATATATAGTAAACGTATATACCTCAACTCCTAGAAGTCACCTATAGAATAAATGTATTGGTTTTTAAAACTTACTGGCCTATATCTAATAAATGAGTGTTTTCATCCTTCAGATTACAGTACCTATCGGAATTGTTAAATAAACCTACTCCTCAGGATCCAGCTTACCAGAATGACAACGTTAATGAATTTATGGAAGATTCTATTTTAGGAGATGAAGAGACAATGAAGACACTCGAAAATAGTAAAAGTTTGAATGTTACAATTACAGAAAACAAATCAATAAAAGACCAGCCATCTTCACCGGCAATCATTAATCAAGATTTATTTAATCGTTTCGAAACTATGATAGAAAATAAAGAAATAAGTAGTAAGAATATGATTATTAACATAGCTTTTTAACATCGGTTCTATCACTGTTAATGAAAAAAGCCACTTATATACAGTTGTAAAATATACTTAACGGGTGTGGCCCCTTGTTCCAACTCTAGTTATATCATATGATTATCGTTATTGAAATATACATATGGTCAATTCTCGTATAAAATTATTGACTTAACTCGCGTTGGTTAATAACGGAATTAAATAAGTCAAATACGAAAATGGATGTTTGAATACGTACATTTTGTACACTCGTTGATCGGAAGGGACAATCAGAGAAACGCAGCGAACGAAGCGAAGAGAGAGCAAAATGAAACAGAACGACGCGCGGTGGATTTGGTTCACCCACCTTCTTCATAGTGCGTCATTTCGCTTCGCTCTATTCTATTCGCCTCATCCCTCTCATTTTTTGTCCAGATCAGTGAGTGTACAAAATATATGTATTCAAAAATCCATTCTCGTATTTGACTTATCGAATTCCAGTATTCACCAACGCGACTTAAGTTGATGATTATATATGAGGATAGCCGACAGGCGTATTTCGATGATAATTAGCATACAATTCAATTAGAGTCAGATTTTAGACCACTAAACGGGTTTAGTAAAGTCAAAGTATAACTAACGAAGTTTATACTATTATTTGTCAAAGTATCTTGTCACTGAGTTGAAGGTCTAGCTGACCAGGGTTATGTTATATAATCCAATAAAGAATTAGGTTCATATATTTAATCTATATCATTGTAGATGAAGCGTATTAGGTAGTAATTAGATGTTTATGATGTGTTGATCTAAAATAATCATATGACCTAATTCAAAGAGAAATCATTTATTTTTAAATTAAATGGCAAATGACATAAAAACTAGGTTTTGAGTAAACAGAAATAATTGAGGGTCATTTTTAATCTATACTACTGAAAACGAATGATGATCAATAGAAAATCCATACTATATAAAAATAAAATGAGTAAAATCTTCTATCTTATCTATCTCAATGAATATTAGCAAGATAAAAAACAAAAATTTGTTTGAATCTCTTTTAGTTCTCTGTCACAGATTTAGGGAATACTTTAGTTCAGAAATATATTTTTCAATTGAAGTATGGTAAAAAGCAAATGTATTAAATATGAAGAATCTTTGGAGTTATATCGCAGGTTCAGTCGAAGACTATTTTGCCTTTTGTTAATTATTGAAGTTATATTTCAATTTGGGCATCTGAAGACAAGTAATAACTCCTCTGAATTCATTCACATTTAATTTGTAAAAGATTATATAGGTTATTTGTCTGTGAATAATTTGCATACGTGAACGACTAATAAAATAGTTGATTATAGATTCAATCATTCTTAAATCTCAATGTTGACAGCAAAGGAGCCCAAGGTCCTAAGTCAACTTCAGTGACAGAGGTGGGACGTATGGATTTATACTCATTAATTCCTTTCAATTAATTCGAAAATTTACAACTTTTACATATTCATGAATTTCTTATCACGTTGTACGTACACTTAATTCAAATTAAAAAATGCAGTTGATCTGATTATAACCCGATACTCCAGTAGCACCCTGAATGCTACAATCCGAAATTCAACCTGAAATGGGACCAAGAATTCATATGTATGAGTCGTTTCAAAATAGAATACAGAGGTATCCGACACTCTCAAGCTATTATTAGATTTAGTGTTCAATTCTATCTAGGATAAAATATATATGTTGAATTGAGTAAATTTATGTTAGTTAAATATCAAATATTGTATTGTGTATGTTCTGTACTATTTGTTTTGATAGGGTCTAGTGAATTTGTAATGAAAATATATGAACTATATCATGTTGGAACTGTTGAAGTTTGGCTAGTTCCACCATATGATATGCCACAACTTGAAGTTAAAGGAGACAGCGAGCCACAGGAGAAGCAACCAGAAATGCAAAATCACATTGGTGTACCTGCTTACAAACCGGACTTAAGAAGTGTAAGCAATTATGAAAACGTTAGACTACATACAAATAAGGAATTCACACCATCTACATCACCCATAGCTCGACCCAAATCTTCATTTCCTCAAATACGAGGGCACAAAGCTTTTCCAGATGACAGTTTTGGATCATATCATAATCAAAAGTTGCATAATATAGTTCGTTTAAATACTGTTTCTGGTATAGAAATAGCTAAAGAAAAATCTCCATCAGGTGTGATCATGGAAGATTACCCTTCAGATCTAAAATCCCCTTTGGCTACTTACGATGTGAGTTTCAATAAACTTGAATATTATTATTCTCAAAGAAATTGCATTCTAAAAATTATTGCTTAAAGCTGCTCGTATTTTGTAACGAAATGGATTGAAAAATTATAATGAATATGATTTCTTATAGGATGCCCTCTACTGATGCCACATATATGGATAGCTGCTGTACTGAATTTCACTCTTTTAGTATACTATTATGTACTATCTTTAGTGCAGTTTAATTTACTAAGTTTGTTAAACTTGAAGAGAATTCAAGAAGGAATTGTAAAGACAAGCTACCTGTAAGACGCTTGAAAATGTCTTCTCATACATAACAATAAAGTCTGACCAAAATTTAAGTACGAGAAATATAGTACAATTCTTTAAAGTAATTTAAAGGATCCGCAGTTCAGATAGCATAAAATACTATTAAGAAGAAATCTTTATAAAACGTAAGTCACCAATAATAAGGCTAATTATCAAAGCTCAAGGATGAGCAAATCTTTTGGTTTTGTGTACACACTTTCCAAAAATGTAAATACTTCAAACAAATCTGTTAGAAACTAGATGCGATTTCCATTTCCACAGGAATAAATATATTCATGTATGTTATTATCGTTCTAGTGACTGAATCGCATTTATATGGCAAAGTAAATATATGGACAGAATACCACATGAGTATAAATGGTGATTGAAAGTGAATAGAACTTTACCTATCTGAAGTGACATATTAGCCATAATAATGTGATCACTAAAAAAATCTCGATAAGAATACAGAAGGCTGCTTTAAAATTTTTCAGACTAACTCATTACTAATTTCGAATGAAATACGCGAGCACTTATTAAAGCCAAGTGTAGGAAATAGTAATTCTTTCTGTATTACTCTGGCTGTGTAACTTTCCTTAAAAAGGAAAAATATTTACGGATAACAGGTAGTCGATCCCAGATTTCATCAAAAAATTATTTACGCGTAATAGAATAGCAAAATGGGTCATAATGAATTAATTTGTTTAGTTTTAGGTATCAAGACTAAATCGATTAACGAATTTGTAGACTTATATAAACTACCATGACATAATTACATGTTACGTTTGCCAAGCCACTCCTTATTCACAAGTAGGATGCTGGGGTAAGTAGAATAGGGTTTAAGAAATATACAATATCAACTGATGAAAGTAATAACAGTCGGTTTGAATCATGCATAATTAAGTGGACATTTTTAGTTGAAGTTTTTAGGATGGTGTAAAAATGCATTTGGAAATAAAAGTTCCTGTGACAGAATCAGTTACAAAGATAATTAAGCAATCGATCTTTATGTTTATGTAAACGTTGAACATTTTCCTACTTTTTAGTTACAATTTTTCGTTATCGACCTATATCACTGTTGTCTTTAGTATTTTCACACCTTTCTTACTTTCTCCTACCATGAGTTTTGCGAAATATGGCAAATTACACTTGTGTCAAGTAATGATCAGCCTATCTGGGTATAAAAATAATTTTGACTAAAATTATGTTCCCATATATAAAAAAAATCCACATTTCACGCAGATATTCATTATTAAGATACAAAAACATGATGCAACTATGTTTAAATACATGTGAATGTTCTAATCTGACTATTCAGTCATAATTCATTTACCAATGAAATCATTCATATGAAAAGTTAAGCACATTCAAGGTTATCAGAGGATTTACAGGAAGAAACATCATCAACTTCTCAACATCTAGTAGATTGATCATGAATAAATTAGTAAGGTATCAGCTACTTAACTATTTAACTAAATTTTATAAGAAGTAACTCAAGGTAAATGAAAAATAACAATAAAGTAAATAAATCAGCGAAGTAATTCATATGAAGTCAGTCAGCTACAACGTAGGACCAAGCATATATATGCATCGGTCCAAGTTGTCATACCTCATTAACACAACAAGATGAACACCGGATTCATAAAAATAGTTAATTCATATGAAGTTACATAGAAAATGATACATAAATCTGATATAAAAGAAATTCATTTAAATTATCATTTTTTTTCTCTAACTTATTTTTCAGATTATGATTGATCCTGATATCGTTTCTAATTATTTAAGGGTAATGTCATTCAAACCAAAAACAATAAATAATAATGAAATGATAAATGATCGTTTAGAAAAATCTGCAAGAATTAATTCAACTATAATGCCAAAAGAAATCAACAGAAATCAACGTGGTCTAAATTCAAGTGTTGGAAGAAAATTATTAAATTCATCATCTAAAAATCGTGGTATTATTAGTGCCAGATCTTTAAACACAAATACTTTAAGTAAGTTGTTTATTGAGAATCAAATAGACCACAGTTACAAAATAGTTTAAAAGTAGTAAGTTTGAAATATTTATCTGTGATTTCATATTATACTCTGAGTTTAGCCAAAAGAAAAATTATGTATTTAATACAAGAACAAACATTTTTGTAGAACAGATTCTATTTCTTTTCTTTCCATCATTTATCAACAACAACTAGTTCTAAGTGATCGACCTGGGTTGATGTAACAGCATCAAATGTTAACTAAGTCTCTATTCTAATTCAGTAATCCGACATTTTAATCTTGTCATTGCCACAGTAATCATAGATAGATAAATTCATTGGAAGACATTGATACTTGAAAGAAGCATATTTTCAACAGTAATAGACACAAGGAACAAACGTCGAACTCTCGACGAGTGGAATAAGTGGTCTACATTACCCAGTTCAAGTGCTTTTTTTTCATGAACCGAAGATACTTTTCGTTAATATGTAAATCTAATAAAAGCCATTGTCAATAACACTTCGTGTTTAACTCCTTTGAACAATGAGAATTATCTGTGAAATAATTAAAGTTATTGGTTTCTTCAAAATATACGAATATTTTTCATCGATATATTCCCTACACTAACTAATTCGATCATAGGAAAAAGAAAGAAAACCTCTTTGGTTATATAGAACGATAGTCAATAAATTTAATGAACCTCCCCTTTTTAAGAGATGGTGACACCTATAGCTGGAGTTTAAGAAATAAAGGGGAATTTTTCACCTAACTTAATGGTTCAAGCACCCAGCTTTTAACCAATTACATATACGTACAAGAACCGTCCCATTGACTTCCGTTTGGATCACCTGGAAATATCATTATCCCTTACACTTCGTGACTTGAAGCCCAATACATAAACATATACTTGTTAAATAAATTAAATTTATTATTCATTATTGACACCTTTAAAACAGTGAGAATTATTTTACTTCTGTCACGAATTACTTCTTCAAAATATATATTTTTCAAGGGAAAGATTATCTTAACAATAACCATTGAAAAAAACTTGAGATCTAGAATTTAATGCATTAATTAGTTCCAAAATGAGTAGAACATGTATGTTGAAAAATTAAATCCAATCAAATTACACATGTGAGCTATAAATCACGTTCACCTTTATATTATTTTCGTACATTCATATTATCACATTGTATACAAACTAATGAGGAATGAAATAAACTATTAATGATAAATCTAGATGGATTATACTCACTCATTATTTTAATACAATTCAGTCATGATTATTTTATCGATAATTGAAAGGTTGATAGCACATATATAAACCAATAGACTAAGCTTTGATTGTTAGAACGATGCTAAAAATATTCTTGGTAAATTGAATAAGTCGAATCAAAGTGAAATATACGTACTTATACCACAATTTAAACTGAAGAAAAATAATGAATTTATTTAACCGAAATCGACTGATTTCATTCTATATCATTTAATATCTTCAACATACCCGACCGTAGCTGCCTAACGTGCTGACGCAGTCGAGTTTTATTGACTGAAACACTTGCTCCTTCAAGTCCTGAGATTCCAAGTAGGTTGGTTGGGGAACGTTAAAACCAAAAGCAGAATCTTAAAGTCTAAGGGTGAAGTCATACAGATGACTGTACCAGATGGTGAGGGCAGTACTATTTCTCTTGGACAACCAACGTCTGAGACGATCCTGCCTTTTCACGACGAAAGGAAGGAAGCATAAAAATCTGGACCTAAGCTTAGCACACTACACCTTGCCGCCTAAATTCTCGTTGCTAGGGGTTCACGTCTTTAAAGTACGAAGCTAAGACATCAAGAACTACTCACAGAAAGACTGTATGACACTGCGTATTCCCGGCCACCGCCTGTTTCAACACATAATATTTATTTGTGAAGTAAATTGAATGAAAGCCAAGAAAGGGAAAACCAAAACGTAACATCAGTCCATGAAGTTAGTAACTGTTGGACTGAACCCTGTTAGCAGGTGCAGACTATCTGGATGGTGTCTACACAATTTTTTCTACTATCAATGCTAACATTACTACTTTTACTGCTCTGGCATTTGTCTGAATAATTTCATTTTGCTGTGCTGATATGGTATAACGAATTACACCGATCTACATATGTGCCATGTCCTAGGTTGTTTATGATTGATTCTTGAAGCGTAGATTACGATTACTTTATGAAAGCTTATCAGGCATTATGAACCTTCAGTGGTAATTCTTAAATGGCTAGAAATATTTGCCCAAATGGTTATAAGGTATGGCTAAATTATCTGAAATTTATCGCTCTGCTAAGAAACACTTTTTAAAAGATTGTATATTATAATTAAGGATATTACATTTTAAACATTCTCCACAGTACAGTTTTATTTATTACTGAAACTAATAGTAGTATTGTACGTGTATAGAATATTCGTAAATGATTTTTTTTCGTTTATTTCTTATAAAATATATTACATTAAAACAGAAGGAAAAAATACAAGTTGAATTCAGGAAAAGAAATTCAAACATAATCAATAAATAATAACAATGTATTTCATAATGTTATTTATTGTTGAATACAATATCACTTTCATGATACTAGTTCCTAACTTTTGTAAAATAACATTTCGAGTAGAATAACAACTACTCGCGGATGAAGTAATATTAGTAGTGATATAATGTATTGCTTATAAAATATGTTACTTTTATTATGTAAAGTTGAATATCGTTTAATTTAACTACTATGCTTGGGGTTATTTTCCGACGTGTGAATAGTAGGTCCTTCATAACCTTTTTAAATTATAGATAAAATAATGAGATAATAAAATAGTAAAACCACTATTTATTTCCGTTATCGTGATGATTGTAAAAAAGTGAAATATTTTCAAAGAAATTCAATATTACATAGTAACTAATGAAAATGAAAATATAAAAAACATGCGTGCACTGATCAAAATGAAACTTATTGGTTTGTGAAGAACTGTCCGACTCTGAAGTAATTCTCACCATAAACTGATATCATCTGGAGAATCATTAAGAATTACTGTGCACTGGGTGGTTTTTCACTCTAGTTCTGGATTTCTTACGAATACACACATACGGATCCACAAAAAATGACTTCCAGGTCTCAGAGTGAGCGTGATATATCTAGATTAAATGACCTATATTCTCAACGTCAATCGAATCAACTCATGGTTTAACAATTATTCACTCCCACTAGCAGATAGTCGCTATATTCCAGACTACTGTTTGAAATGATCATACAATCTGTAGTAATATGAAGCCAACAACTCTAGATTTCCAGACTACATTAAAAGTGTAATTTTAGCTATCTTAATTAATTAGAACTTTCTTCGTGAGGATGATACCGAAAAGACAAACATAATCTACCTCGGATTAACTAAAATTGCTATTTAGGTAAATATGAACTGAGCCCGCTCGACGGACATGATAGTCATCGATTCATCCTTAAAAGCGTTTTTGCTCATAATATCAATCCTTGAAGGCCCTTACTAACAGCAGACCACGCACAAAAAGGTGTTCTAGTTGAGTGCTGAGAGAAATAAGAGCCATGGATAAGTATGAAATAGATTATTCAGTGGGAAGGTTTAAAAATTAAATCACTTTTATTTGAGATCATCCCAAGTGTTGGAAAGAGATAAGCTTCAGTTACGAAAATTATTGAGATGAGAACAGGAAAAGCGTCTATCGTTTTTTGATGAATATCTATACAGGAATAATCTCAAAGGTAGGATCGCCAAAACTGCGTCATACTCCATGGTAGCATTATAAGCTAGTCTTCCACACTATTCCTCGGTAATTTCTTATATGATACAGTAGCATAAAGTCTGTAGGGTTTAAATTAACTCATTCGAGGGGGAATTTAGTATGGCTCATACTCTAAGTGAGGGCTAATGATAGTGAACAAGTTCTCAAATCGCAGTAGAATGAGGTTCGAGCCTAGCACTAAGTGAGTGAAGATCGAATGCCTTAAGCAGTAAGCTTTCGTTCTACTATATATGACGCACTAGACTACTTCATTGGCAACGAAATTTTGCATTACATCGACTTTATGAAACACTCAGTTTTACAATTCAAATCAGTTCCAAAATGATACTGAATTCATGTTGAATCACCTCATATTCTACACATATCATTTCATTAAACAAATAACTCAAGATCAAACTTCTTTGGTAAACAACCATCAAAAGTATTTTTCAAAGTCATCCTATCTTTGCCTGTTTCTTAAGGGATAAGACAAACTATTAGTCCGCCTCATAGATCTAAATAACAAAATATGACCCCTCCTATTCATTCTACCAAAAGGCCAGAGCTAAGATTTAAAGTTACGTAGTATTTTAGCTTGTATTTAAGAAAGTGCATCGACATAGCTATTTAGCAGTTTCTTCTTCCCCAGTCCACGCTAAAGACTTCATATAGAAACTGTTTTGATGAAAAAGTAACACATAGTAAATTCACATAGAATCAGCTGAAATAAATCATACAAGACAAATCAGGGAATGCCTGCTATTGTGTCTGCATAATTTAAAACGAAACACTGAGATTACTACAAACTACAACGTCGAGGAACATCCGAATGCCCATCTAAGTAACAATAAGTGAACTGAATCCCTCTTTTAAAAGAATTTACTTGCCTAGCGCTCAATACAACAATGACTTATTCAATGATACTGGCTTACAACCATTAAGTATGAGAATACAATTGTAAAGTTGGTGCTTAGCACAAAAATGAAGTTCGAAAAACAATTTCTAATTACGTTTGATCATTTCAACATGGGTTTCAGGATGTGTAGCGCATAAAAGACAATAAGAAGTTTCCCGGAAATGCTTTATTTAAGTCATACACTAATGATAAGTGAAGCCTTGCAAACCTCACGATATGAATTTCATTATCGAAGACAATCTAAAATTAGGAAGGTGTAAATAACAGTTGTCTGGTATGTTGACCATACCTCTTCCCGATAACTATAAGGACACATTCACTCATCTAAGTGTGTAGTCTAAAACAAGTTGATAACTAAAGTATTACAAGAATGGTGTAGTTCGGGAAATATAAAACGAACTTTTTGAAGTGACTTCCTAGACGGGATCTCCTAATAAGTGACTAATTAGTTAGAAACATGTAGGCTGTTTGATAAAGGTAATGTACGAGTTTTAATCGTGTAGTGAAATCAGTGCTACCTAAATACACTTTAGACTGAAATGTATTTTCCCCAGGAATATTTGACAATTAGCACCAACAAACGAAGCCACGGAAGAGACAGGGCTCTCGACATGTTCATAGGAGGCAAACATTTCCGATGCACAACTACTAGGGTGAGGCGCCCAACTAACTTAATTATACCTGTTTCGACGATAACACAGTCGCAAACTATAAAGTAATATTAGGCAATTCTAGTTAAAGAACTTATTTACTGCCCATCCGTGGATAATAAACTTACACTTACTACCAACTGATCAGACGTCTCCGCGTCTGGATTTGACTATAAACGTTGCTCAACACACTCTGAAACGTGCTTCGAAGCCTAGAGAAAGTATATCGACCGATATTTCCTATTGATTTTTAAGTAGGTGTATTTTACTACGATTCACGGCTAGTTAATCCCCTTACTTAATAATTTCGTTTACCCATAGGAAGAACTACTCAGAATTAAAACTAATTTGCTTCGTAAAACAAGTCATCGACGGTTTAAGGTGAAACATGTAAACATACAGCTAGGAATGAGCACTAACAAACTGAGAACAATTAATACAGACAGGAAGGTGACAAAATAAATCGAGATTTACACACTGCTTAGTTAAATATTAAGCAAACAGGCCCGGAAACACAGGTCAAACATTCACCTAAATATAGAAAAATTACCGATGGGTCATCGCACAACACAAGATCTTAAGTGATATCACAAATATCACACTCGACCAGGATATATTAAGATGGTTTAGTTGAGTCGCAGATGAGACAAACTGTAGTCATTTAGAGATCCGAATAGCTTTATAGATGATGTAACCGCTACTCATAAAAAAAAGCCCCCAAAAAGGAATCCACGTCTAGAAATTACATGTGGAATGGGAGTTGACGGCGTTATTAAGATTAAGACTTACAAGCTGATGAAAATAATTTTATTGTCTGCTTAAAAACATTACATATGGAAGTTAAAGTCATTTTATTTCGATCCACTGTACTTAGTAACTGCTTTTGTACCTTCAGATACAGCATGTTTCGCAAGTTCGCCAGGCAATAGTAGTCGGACAGCAGTTTGAACTTCACGACTGGTAATGGTGGATTTTTTGTTATAATGTGCTAAGCGACTAGCTTCTGCTGCAATCCTTTCAAAGATATCATTAACAAAAGAGTTCATTATAGACATAGCTTTTGATGATATCCCTGTGTCTGGATGAACTTGACGTAACACCTTATATATGTATATGGCATAGCTCTCCTTCCTCCTTCGCTTTTTCTTTTTCTCAGACTTAGGTACCTTGACTTTAGATGATTTTTTAGCCGCTTTCCCAGAAACAACTTTCGGAGGCATCGCGCCAAACAACGACGATGACGAAAATGTCACCCAGACAAAATAATTATTTTGATGCAGATAAACGATAAAGCACAAAGGTCATACCTACAACAGAGATTGAATTAAAGAAGTAGGATTTATCATGATCATTAGATCACAGTATCATCAGGTTATCAAAAAAAAGGATGTTTGAGCAGGTGTAAGAAATCACACTACTATCAGTACCAGAAAACGTTTTCAACAGTGTTGTCAATCCGGATGAAGGATTCAGTGGACGCGCAGGTTTGAGATGAACCTGCCATATTCCGTAAAGATCGGCCGTGCATAGACCAAATTTAGACGATATGGATCATCGTTGGGAAATATATGGAATGGAACTTGTCACTATACATCAAATTTCATGATAATGAGAAGGCGTTTGACAGCGTAGTTAGAAGAACTGTGAAATTGTGGTTTAATTCGCTCGTGGTACTGTTATAATAATAGGCCTAGTTTCAAAATTGTAGATATGTCATAATGCGAAAACGTAATGTAAGAAATCTTACGCGCAAGTCACATCATTGTCTGTCCTGACTCGTCCTATCGTATCAATCATCGTGGTAATGTTCGGCGATTGTAAAGAGCACACAAGATACTAAGTGCCCGTTCACTGGATACTATCAGCAACAACCCACTATGGCAGAGAATAAGCCAGGTTTCAGCTGAGGAGTGAATTAGGAAAAGATGTTGAAGGTGGATAGGATATACATTATAGAAATCATCAAACTGCATCATGAGACAAGCAGTAATTTGTAGTATTGAAGGTGAATAGAAAAGAAGAAGGCCCAGGAACATATTGAGACGGGAATCGGAAGCAGAAATGGGAATAGAAACTGAAAAAAACGAGATGGGATTTTGTAGGACCAAGTTCGATGGAAAATCTTGGTGGGCAGCTTATACTCCTCCACGAGGGTTAACGGATATAAGAAAATAAGTAATGATGATTAGAAACACTTGAATTAATTTAATAGCTATAAATTCCGAAATGGTGCTATTTAAGTCAGGAAGAACTAGATGATCACTAATGAACATATTATTTTTAGATTTCCTAATAAACGCAAAATCAAGTATAAGGGAATCACTATTTCGTACAAATGCCAAAACCTCTACAGCTTAAATGGAAATCCAGATTTCTGTAATTGATCGTACTTCTCTTTATGTTCATCATATGTCTATCCGGCTGTGCATTGGTTATAGTCTCTGTATTATCTCAAATGTACTCATGAGTATTAGAACCACCGACGAAAAACGGAACGGACTCCTCCGAGTATTCGTAACGTGTCCGATTGCTGTAGATGGCTTGCATAGGAACCACAGACTTATCAACACACTTTAGTAGACCTTTCTTAGACTGTGGAAAATAATTTCAGCAATTCTTCCACTGCTTCTTTTGAGCATGGTCTGATAATTCTGCCCTTAAAATATCATCTCTTCTTCTCCACCGGTCTTTGAACTTTGCAGCGGTAATATGGCCAATGTTGGCTCTAAAAGTTTTGAAGTTTCTTGCTTGTAAATGAGAACGAGAGAGCTTTGGAGTCGTGCGTATATATTCGCTCTTCGATTTCAAAGTTAATAAGTCAAGCATTACATTGTGACTGTCTTTAGTGGACAATAAGGAGGGCTGTCACTGAAATACTCTTAAATTCTTCAGACCCAGGATAGACGGTCTGTAACAGCTCAGGTTGATTGATTAAGAGTCCACCTCAAACAAAAAAGCGTCTGTCAAATCAGTATAGTTCAAGTACTCATTTACTTCTATATTTTGTATAGGCGTTATATTTACTATTATCTTATGTTGAATGTTGAGGTTTTGTTTGTCTGAACAGATAATCCCAAGCTCCACTGTGACTGCGCGAATATCTTAATAAAGACCTACTGATTACTTGTCTGGTTTCTTCTATCAATAGCACTAGGGTTACCTATAGGCACGAAAGGTCCACAATCAGTGATGAGGAGTTCATAATTTATAAATAATGATTTATCCTCTCTAATCATCAAACTACAATATACAAGAACAGGAGGTTTGTGACCACTGACACTCAAAATTTAAACGTCAGTAGACTTGATTATAGCATTAAGACTTGACGATTCCAACTTTACAACTGAAATGACGAATTTGACACTACCAGTGTCAACAATAATGTCGTGAAGAACATCACTGGACAAATATAATCGTTTTTGAATATAAATAGACTTACTCAAACTTGTGAATAAGTATAGCAACATGATTATTAGGTTTAACAAAATTATTCAGATCTGAATTACAAAGTTTAACATTACTTGAGAAGAAACAAACAGTAGTTTTACAAACGTGGATGTGTCCAACTTTACCACACTAAAAGTATTTATCATGTCGAAAGACATGAATTATGTAAATGAAATTAAACATAAGATAATCTCTAAAGTGAGATCGATAAATGAACTGACGAACGATAAAGTGAAACGCCCACCACCACGTTAACTTTCTTTGACCTCCTATGACTATGTCTTGTTTATTCACCAATCACAATTTTATGGTCATCATAAAACAATATTTGCCTTGTTGACTCATTTTTCCTATCCTCTAGTTACTGTTCGGTATGGTATTTATGTCTCTGCTTTTACCTGTGTTAATAGGCTGCACTGTTTGTTTTGTACACTAACGGTGTTAATTTATGTTTTAAAAACAGATGTGATTTATCAAGCCAAATAGCATACTTGTTCTGACTTTGGCCAAATCAAGACTCTGTGCTCGACAGTTTAGAGTTACACCTGTAGGAAATTGCTTCCTACATAATCATTTACCAATCATGTGTTCACCTTTGTAACCTTTTTCGCGATTCCTTCTCGAATCATTTTTCATGTTTCCGTGGCGATGGGAACCATTAATAAACAAATACGAGCTTCAGCGACACTGAGAATATAGTTCATTGCGACGACTGAGCGAAATATAAGAAACCTTCTGTGACTGAAAATCAAGTTTATTCACTGCCTCATAATCAATACGTTTTGTTTTAATTTCTTAGAACAAATTTTTAAGCTTCTAAATTAATTCTCTTACTAAGCTCAGAATATTTATACCAGTAATCAACCGATCGCGAAGTTGAGTTTACAATCGGTCGCACAAATTGCACTTCGCGGCCTCTTTCTTTAGTTCAAGTATAAAGTCTTTAACTTTCTGATCATTTTTCCCATCATTTTATGGATCTTTGATCTCTCTTCGCATTCGAAGCTAACACAATGCACATAACTAAGTAGTGATCCCCTGAGAGATTCAGATGAAATTGCTTTCTCTGGAAAAGCTAGGTCCTTTAGCAGATGACAAACTTCTTGGCTGATGAACGTCAGAAAATAAGCTGTGAGCCCATAATGTTTGATGTATTTTCTATTTATGCACCAGATTTTGAACCGCTCCATGTAGTCTTCGAGGTGATACCAACTTCAATTATAATCGAACTGTCTAGAATTTTAGCCATTTGC
Organism: Schistosoma margrebowiei; assembly: GCA_944470205.2. Classification (NCBI taxonomy): domain Eukaryota; kingdom Metazoa; phylum Platyhelminthes; class Trematoda; order Strigeidida; family Schistosomatidae; genus Schistosoma; species Schistosoma margrebowiei. The sequence goes on along the minus strand of OX104028.1, from coordinate 63,347,261 downwards.
GACGTCAGTGTGATAAGTAGAAGTATTTGAACTATTGCGTTAACTAAGAATGCCCGAAACAAAGAGATTTAGACCAAATAGAACGTAAAGTATTTAGAATTCTAAAGCATCCAGGAATCAGGTACAAAACAATCGTCAATTCATAGAAACACCACACACGCTCGAACAAATACCACTATCTTTTTACACTTATGGATCGTTTGACACAACAACCAGAAATTTTTGTTATTAAGTTTCATCTTAAGATCAAATGAACACTCTGGTCACCCATTGGTTATTAGGACTCAGTGTAGGTAGCAGTTCAAGGTCATCTTATCCATACATGACAAAACTTTTAAGTCTGCTTTGCAACTAAGTATACAGCGAAATGGAGAGATGCACCGGAAACATCAATAAAACTGTTAGTATGCATTATTAAGTATTTATTAAACTGCCTGTAAACGCAGATGCGCATTGAAACTAATGCGGCTTGTTAGGTCGTATGATATTGCTGTCAGGTGACACGTACACGTTAGACTTGTTTACGTTCGCACGTCGGTCCATCGTTGATTCTTGCATAGTCACTGTGGCAGAATAGTGAAGTAGAGCAGTAGTTAGACAAATCAGAGCAGTCATTCTATTAACCATCGTCTTGTTCTTTGCACTTCAGCCAGCAGCGCACTAGTTCATATGCCCTTGAATCGTGCGCCACAGTCCTGAAAGCTGACATGGCTTGTGCTTTTCAGGTACAGAATAATTCCACTACACTTACGATTAGGCCTGTCAGCGCTGTAAAGTAAGAAACCAAAAAATTGAATTCCACTATCATACACTTCTGATGTTAACCATGTTCCTTTCAAATCTAATTGTTCTTGAGAAATTAACTTTTGAGTTATCTAAATGGAGACAATTAGTTCGGGATGAATCGAAAATAACATCCCACTAACCTATTAGAAGTATAAACTAGCTAACAGTGGTTGTTTCCAGATAGTCTGAAATAACAGTGTTATGACTTTAGGCTGCCAACAGGTCGTATAGTTAGTGAAATTCTCAGAACTAGATGATGTACTTGATATGCTGGAAATATAGTTAACGTTTTTCCTAAAACATGTATGACTATTTTTTAAAGAACGGTCTTAAGTGCCAAGCAGTATAAGCTAAATAACAGCAAGTCCTAAAAATATAACTTTTCTTGGTCAAAACTCGCCTGCATAACCTGCGTTACATAGCTCATCCACATGGTCGGGCTGGTTACCAATCAATAAACCATTCATCGACTAAACCTGATTAAACATGAATTTATTGTAAAATTGTAATATATTATAGGAAATGTGAACTTTAAGAAAGTTAGTTAACAGCTTCAGACATTTCATCAGCGAGGCTTTTATCAATAATATGACGTTCTTGTTAATGAATGAAAAGTACTGCTTCAATGCTAAATAGTTAGAATCACCTAAGTCATTCAATGAAGCAGGTACACTTCGATGAAATTACAACAATTATCCGTTAAATTAATGTATACAAATTAATTATAGCCTATACTTACGGTATTAGGCATTAAAGAAATACTTTTTATTTATGAATATTCTTTTGATAATTAAAATAACCCATAGTGTTATTGAATAAGAGAATTCAGCGAAGAATATTTTCTTTTGGACAAAATCATTATCTTACCCATAAACGATTTTCTTCCTTACCCCTTGATTAGTACGTAACCTCATTTGTTATTTATCCTCGAATCCATTTTGGTGATGCAATTTTTTCTATCCTCCTATAGACATACATTTTCCATATACCTATATATACGAATGTACAACTTAAGTAAATGATTTCATCGGAAAGGAAAATTTCTTCGCTGAATTCTCTTTCTCTTATTGATTATTCTTCTCAATAGTCTTATATATTGAAATTTTATTGTGTTAGAAGTGATAAGCAATGAAATATTAATCCACAATTCTAAGAAAACATACAGATATTTAAGTGAGGATTTTAGATACTTTAAACTTGAGTAAAAAAAATCTAAACACATTAAATGATCAATCAACAACTTACTTACGCCTGTGACTCCTCGTGAAGGAGCATAGGCCGCTCACATCAATCAACAAACGGTTTAATTTTATGAAATTGTTGATAAAAAATATATAAGTCAATCGAATACAAGACTAGGTGATATAATTGAAATAAAATAATAAAATCATTCAATTATGACATCTAATTATTTACTATAATTTCATCATATATACATTATAATATAATTTATACTTAATATTGAAAACTTGAACATGATATACTTTATAAAAAGAGAAAACAAATACTCAAATAAACTTAATTAATATTCTCAATGATAATAAGAATATTGTGCGTAGTTAAAAAAACTAACGAAAAGTTTATTAGGAATGTAAACTTTAACGATAAATAAAATCACAAAATAAAAGAAAAACAAAAGCAACAATTAAAGTGAATAAATTTGAAAAATTAATGTGATACAAAATATTACTAATATGTATGAAGTATTATTATGCTATGTCACTTTACATTAGATTATACTAAATGTTAAAGTAGAAGAATAAAAATTAATCAGTAAAGATATTCATTTATGATTATTATTATTATTGTTATTATGCTAAGCAAATGAAATTACAGTTTACTTAAATCATGATTGAACCTTGACGACTTCTTCTAGTTTTTGGATAACCTGAGTCTACAAGAAAGCGCTAAGAAAGAAAAAAACAAGTGAATAAAAATAAATAAATAAATATGTCCACTTTATTTTAAATAATTGAGATCATGAACCGATTGATGTTAGACCACCACCACCTGGAAGCACCGGACGGCCGTTTCGTCCTATTGTAGGACTCCTAAACAGTGCTCATTCACGATCCTGCCCACGAGATTCGGTTCATGATCGATTTTATCATCTCAATTAAAAACGTAATAATCTCCACAACCCCTATACTGATAACAGTAAATAAACTTTTCTTAAAAATAAATGTTAAGGGCTATTTATGTACAACTGTTAAGAAACTACTTGATCAATAAGTACATAAGAACAAATAATTTGGAAAAAGAACTACGTAACACTCAGTAGAGAAAAAAAAAATAATTTGTAAATAATCTTAACTCTATAAAGATTATAGAGTAATTAAGAATAACTTCATTTTGTGATTGACTTTTTTATTTCTAACTGAATTCATGTATTGATCTAAGCTAGAGTACTATCTTTTATTTCTGTCAGAAGTTATATTATCTTTTGGTACTTTGCAAAATGAATTTCACAAGCATCATCTCTTTATGTATATTTACATTCAGATGTGATAAATAAACGTTAGTGTCAGTTCTTTATTTGTGTAAAATAACAAATTACTAGATTTGTTTGTACACAGACAATAGGAAGAAGATATATGTAGTGTACAGGCGATATAAACTATGTACAGGTTAGTTAGAGATGTATTCATAAGTAACTAGTGGTAAAACTCTTCGCTATTGTACGGTCCATTACAATTACTATCGAATTCAAACAAGTTTATTGCCTAATCAGTGGTTCTGTTACCACTCTATAAAAAAAAATTGACAGTAAAGTAAGATTTAATAATATGACACTATCATCTGGTATGAAATTCCTGTAAAACTATTAACCATAACTGTCAACTCTACATAACAGTAAAAAATTTTTATAAAGTAAAAAAAATATTTGACATTTCTCCCTCGAATCACTATCTTGAAAAGATTCATCCATTTGAAATTTCATCCGAATGTATGGCAAGTATGACAGAATTTTGCTATGTACTAAGAAAAATGTCTATTAGCATTCACTGATAAATTTCAGTACACTAATAAGTTCTATCCTTGGAAAGTGTCACCGATCGTTTCAACTATAGCGCCAGATCACCAAGCGCTTCATCGAGTACAATTTCGGAGTTGATACAATATATAACCAAAAGGAAGTGTCGTGGTAGCTTTCTGTGCGATTAAAACGCAATCCATTTCAGTAATAGAAAATATTCTTCTTAAATTACGTTACAAACAAGTAAGTATAAAATTCAAAATATTTCTTTTTGACAAACTTCCTATAAATGATAGCGGTAATAAAAATTTAAAAATACATTTTGTGATAGGATTCAAATTAATTAATGAATGAATAGGATCATAAAAATAGGCCTTATTCATTGAATCGGATTAACTCTTGATATGCAAGTTTACGAATAGTATATTTTACATAAGAATGTTAAGACAAAACTATATTACAATAAAATCAAACTTTTTAATTAACCGAATTCTGAACAAATAAATGTTAACATCACCTGAACAATATACTGTTTCCGGTAAAATGACAATCAATTAAAAATCAGTAGAAATGTCAAATTATCAGATAACTCCTGTTTATCAATCTTTTCTTATTATTGATAAAGACTCTGTTGTTATTACTATAACAATGAACTACTGAAATTTCTTAATATACCAAAATGTTGCATTTCCACTACTGAATAGAAAGAAAAATGTGATGGAAGTACATTTCTTCGACTTATAACAACCTATTATAACAATAATAATCTAATATATTCTCTTTAGGAAAATTGATTTTTATCAAATACTAAGTTAGTTGGACGACTAAATGCTTTTCAAAAAATAAAAATCAGTAGTACATTAAGGAAATGAGAAAGCCAACTAAAAATGTCAAATTAATCAATCGAATAAATATTCATACTCTTACATCATTCTCCAAAGGTGAATCGGATTCTTCAGTATCATATTGTGGATGATGATTATATCTGTTATGAATTCCAACAGATATAGGATTTATGAGATTAGATTCTTTCATTTGTCTGTCATGTTGCAATGCCTGTTATGTAATACACAAACATATTTATATAATGATAAGAAATCGAACCGACTGATCAAAATACAAATTGGCTTCAACTTTTTCCCAGTTACGAACGACTGAATAGGTTTGTTTTCATAATCTTAACGTAAGTACAAGGTGCAACTACATATGCTACTACCAACGTTTTCTAGATTTATCTAAGCAGATGCTGATTTTGTGTGCTATGTTTGATTTACTGCTTACATTTCTTCGCTGATAAATTATTTTCATCCCAGTAACTTTAAAATTGTTTTGGTTCATATTATTAAATTGACCTCTAAATTCTCGCCAAAGTAATTTAGCATACTTGAATTGTCTGACAATGAAATCAAGGACGTGAGGTTTATTTTGGACTCGTCTTCTGTGTAAATTATTATTATTATTGTTATTATTATTATTAATGGTTCTATTTCACATATATCTCCATTTAGGTATTGACGTTCACACTGAGACTCGAATTTAGTCTCTGTCGATTCAAATTCCAACGCATTATACACTAAGTTATTAAGTAAAGATAGCACTAGTTTGTTTACCGCTTGTGATGTTTATTCGTAAGAGTATGTGCTACCACGCTGTTTTTATTTGGGACTTAATTTTACTTAGTCTTTCCTTTAATCTACAATCAAGAAGGTCATAAAGAGGTATGTGCTAATAAGCACACTTACAAAGAAAAACTGATTAAAATTTCATCGTGAATATTAACGGGATAATGCGAACTCTTGTGAGTTATCATAACAAATTAGATCAATTGTAATTATAAAACGTAGAATAGAATAATTCATTAGATATCAAACAACATGTCATTCAAGAGATATTTAGCGATACTACATAGTAAAGTAACTCCACATGTAACTATTCTAGGGTTAATGCTGGTCCCAATTTCAGGTAAAAGAGGATGGTTGGGAATAGGGTTAGAAACACAATCTCGTTGAAGACAACCTTGCTAAAAAATGTCAACCAGAATAGACACATAAAACCATCATACGAAACTCATACAACAGACTATACTGCAAAGACGTTTATAGACGAGAACTGACAGATGGATTCCATGTGAGAATCGGTGTCGGACAAGGCTGCTACCTCTCGCCTGTTCTCTTTCATTTACCGGTTAACTAGAATTTAAAGACCTTTATAAGTTTTGTTAATATGAACGCTTTATTCGGTTCCTAAGCTATTCATAAACACTCATAAACACCAACAAGTGTAGATGAGAAAAACTAGTGTGGCGGCAGCCTCTGCATAACTAGGCCTCAACATACACAAGGGAAGAAGCAACATCCTCAAACACAACAGGGGGAACACCAACCAACCCAATCACACTTGATGGAGGAACTCTAGAACAGCTGGAATATTTCACGTAGATGGACAAAATCACCGATGAACAAGGAGGATCTGATGCACACGTAAAGGCAAGGATTGTCGAAGCAAGGACAGCATTTCTGCAGTTTAAGAACATATGGAACTCAAAACAACTAAATGCAAGCCGACATCAAAGTGAGAATCTTCGGTACGAACGTCGAGACAGTTAGTTCTACTATACGGAGCTGAAACGCACAGAACTACTACAATTATCATCAAAATTGTACAAGTGTTTATAAACAATTATCTACACAAGATACTCAATGTCTGTTCACTGGATACTATCAGCAACAACCCACTATGGTAGAGAATAAGCCAGGTTTTAGCTGAGGAGTGAATTGGGAAAAGATGTTGAAGGTGGATAGGATATACATTATAGAAATCATCAAACTGCATCATGAGACAAGCAGTAATTTGTAGTATTGAAGGTGAATGGAAAAGAAGAAGGCCTAGGAACATATTGAGACGGGAATCGGAAGAAGAAATGGGAATAGAAACTGAAAAAAACGAGATGGGATTTTGTAAAACCAAGTTCGATGGAAAATCTTGGTGGGCGGCTTATGCGGGCGCAAGTAATTCATTAATAATCTAGCAAAGTAAAATAATATTAATTTACAGCAATTGTTTACGCAATTTAGTCGATTTTTTGATACATTTACTGGTTAAAGCGGGAATAGTTTTAAAGAGATAATTTACTGACAAATCTATGCATGGAAAGCAAACTGTAATTATGCTATCAACCACTTCGCATAGCTTTACGATGTGTTGTTAAAATGAATTTATACTGATCCACAAAACATTTATCAAATTCCAAGTACAATATTATAACATTTTGTCATGTGGTATAAACTGGTAAATGGCCTAATATATAAATTTACCTGATTAGGCGATAAACGATGTTCATGAGATGGCGAATAAATATTCTTTTCAGTATTATTCCAAACAGTCCGTGCTTCATTATGTGGTTTGTGATGATAATCATCTGCTAATAAAATAAAAAAAATAGCTTTTTGAAAAAAGTTTGAAGTAGTGTGGTTTATGCTACTTATGCTGACAGGTATAGGTAATATGTAGCAACAATCAGGATTGAAATGCCTGCCAGAAGAAGACTGAATTGAAAAGGATAGAAACGGAAAAGAATGGCAATTGTAATAAAAAGAGAATTGAAAGAATTACGATGTAAAAGATAAATGAAGGAGGATGTGTAAATAATTGGTTTAATGTATGATTTTCATATTTCGCTAAGACTTTGTGTAAGTTTGTATTAACAAGAAAAATTGGTTTTCCACACCGGAGTTTTCTTTCATAACGGTAGTTCTCCACTAGTTATTTGAATTTTTTAAAATTAGGATTTATAATCGATTATATTTTAAGCCTCAATACAATTACTGTTCAAAATGATTTCAGCATACAAAAATTGACAATTAGCTAAATTATGTATGGTATGTAACGTCGTGCTTGAAGGTAGTCGACATGAAACACTGGAATTGGGTTCTGTGCTATTTATTTCCCTTTCAAATAATTCAAATTACCACCCTACATCTCAACATAGTGCATGCGATATCATTCACCTAAAATAGTGGCTAAATCGCAACCTGGTCGACAGAATTCGATCTGAACTAAGAAGTACCCGGTACACATGACATTGGTCACCACCCAGTGATCGGTCAATTATAGAAATATGCAAGGAACAAATATAGGGCTGTTTATTCAGTTAGAAAAATGGCATGCCCCCATTACGATGAAATATGTTAATTGTAAAGTGCAATGTTGAATACTACACCTAGCAAAAATTCAATATTTATATTTGAAAATGGAATAATATTGCTTGACCTTCAGTTAAACTTTTCATAAGCATTATAACTTAACCCAATACGTTGTCCATAATTTATTTCCCTGAAATATTTAGTCGGTTGTGCGACTTTTTTTATTTTTTTCCAAATAAATTCAGTATTGGGTGGAAAGTTAATGATAAATACATTTTTGTGATCTCGGAATGAGTAGAAAAATGTATTTCTGACATTTCGCAACTTAATATAAGTCACTTTTTCAGAGTAAAGTTGCGCAACTGTTGTGCTCTCTGATACCCATTTGACCGAAATTCGAATTTTGAGATTGTGAATGAATTGTTGGTCCATTCACTTTAATCTATTCAATAATTACACTAATTAGTTAGGTCAAAAAAAGTTCAAAGCATTCTTAAACTTATCAAGCATTATGATTATCCAAGAATAAAATTGTTAAAAAACTATGATGTCTAAATTCCAGACCGAATGAATAAAAAGTATGAGACTGAATTAATTTAAAATAACATTCCAGTTAAGCTGATAGTCGCAGAATTAAATTCTCATAAATTTATGTATTCCATTCTATACAATACTTGAAGACAAATTTTACGTTTCAGCTTCAGGACTTTTATGCATAACTCAGTAGTTGAATTGGAATTGTTCCAGTGACTCTAAACTAAACGGTTATCATTAACACAATCTATGTGTTAAAATTTCCCTAACCTAACTAATAGCTGTTACATTCATGTTTCTTTATTAAAACAATTTTCTTTCAACCAAATAAATCTTTAAAGCCATGAGAAAGTATTTTTTCACTAAACCTTTTACATGCTTGAACAATGTGTGGTAATGAAGATGAACAGCTATAGTTCAATCAGTCAGTCCGTAGCAACAAAGAACTTCGTACGTACGTACGTACGTACGTACATCAGTTCGAGTTGTCACACCACATTAGCACAGAGATGCATTTGTTGATTCAAATCCCGTAGTGGTAGAGGTAGTAAGAGTATAAGCAGTAATAGGAAACATTAGGGTTTGAAGATGTTATTCAACGACCATAATCCAGTAAAATAAATTTCGGAAGAGGAAAAAAAGAGGGGACATGAAATATTCAGAAGATTAGAATTTGGGAGAACACAAAGAGTGGATGCACCTGCACCATTGCAAACGATTTTAAGTCATGTCATTCAAGGTCTTTAACCATCGGTTGCTATCATCTCGCGGTCCCCAACCACGTAGTCTACATCTACTAACATAACTCAGTTCACTTGTCAGTGACTTCATGGATTTGTGCCATGTTTTGGTCTGGCCGCCCTTAGCTTTCTTCCAACCTACTCCTAAACCAGAAAACATCACACGTCGAGGCAGTCGGAAATGGAGCACAGGTGACACATGTCCCAGCCATCTCAACTGAAGTTTCAATAATTCATCAATTGACTTGCCATCCTTACCTTGTACCTACTTCCTAACAATTGCATTACTTGCACAGTGGTCCCAGGATATAAGAGCAACGTTTTGAACTTACCTATGATCAAATACTAGTAGTCTACGAATATCCTCTACTCTTACCGGCCATGTTTCACTGCCATAAAGCAGGACGGAACGAACTGCAGCGCAGTAAACACGTCCTTTGGTTGATAGAAGGATATCTCCCTTGCGCCATAAATGACGCAAGTTGGCAAAAGCTAGTCAAGCCTTCTGTATCTGTGCTGAAATTTCGTCACACACCAGACCACGACGGCTGATGAGACTTTCAAGATAAGTGAAGTGGTCGACACGCTCAACTACTTCACTCCCCATCATTAGTTCGGGTGTCAATGCAACCCAATCCTGAAGCAACATTTTGCATTTCGAGGGGGAGAATCGCAACTCGAACATGCTTGCATTGTTACTTAGAGTGGTCAAAAGACTCTGCATTTTGTCAGCGTCTTCACCGAATAAAACTATGTCACCGGCATATTCTAGGTCAAAAAGTGAATCTCCTGGTAGAAGTTCAACCCCTGGAAATTTAGATGAGGAAAGTGTCATCTCTAAAAGTACGTCAACGACAAAGTTAAACAAGAATGGAGAGAGTGGACAGCCCTGACGAACACCACTTATAGTAATCAATTCTGATGACAGTTCGCTATGAGCTCTCACTGTACCAATTGTGTTCGAGTAGAGAACCTTCACATGGTTAATGTACTTCCTTTCAGTGACAAACACTGCCATAGAACCTTACGATCAACAGAGTCTAATGCCGCTTTAAGGTCGAGATATGCTACTGTTATGGGGCATCTGAATATGTGTCTATGTTCTAGGACTGACGTAGTGTGCGCATCTGGTCTATACAACCACGTCCAGGTCGAAAACCGGCCTGGTTTTCTCTAGTCTGCTCTTCACGAGCTTTGGTTAGGCGTCGAAGTATTATTGAAGCTAATATTTTAAACACTATATTAGTCAGACTGATTCCTCTGTGATTGTCACATGAGGTCTTTTGTCCTTTCTTAAAAACTGGCACAATCAGTGATTGAGACCAGTCAGATGGGATTACGTCCAGCTCCCAAATTCTACCTAAGACCTCAGTTAATCTCACTGCTAATACTGGACCACCATCCCTAAAAATCTCAGGAGTAAACCTGTCAGGGCCTGCTGCTCTCCATCGCTTCAGATTTCCTATGGCTTTCTCAACTTCGTAAGGAGACGGAGGATCTACACTAACTTGCCATTCAGGTTAACTGGAGATCGTGAGTAACCGAAGTGTGGCTGAAGGCCAGTTGAACTGATCCCTAGTGTTCTGCCCATCGATCCAACCTCCTGGATTGAGAATGTATAATATGTCCATCTTTCTCTGAAATTGTTTCGCTAACAGTCGGGTTCCTGATACCGGTTTCCTTAACAAGTCTGAACAATTGTCTGTTATTACCTATTGCCACTGTCTTTTCCATCTCTCTTGCTTTCGCTACCTACCACTGTTCACGATCGTTGCGTAGGCTTCTTGTCAGCTTGCGCTTAAGCTGACTCCGCTCTTCGTTATGTTCAGAGCCAGATGGAATGAGTTTTCGAACATCTATCAGTGCGGTAGATGCTGCTGAGATCCAGTGTTGCTCATTAACCTTGTGGTTTACCGTTCTTGAAGATATCACTGCTGTTTCCACAGCTTTTCGGATATCATTCCATGCTGCCTCGAGGTGGTCATCACATACATGGCTGCCTAACTGTTTTTCTATTTGTTCCTGAAATATACTTTTAGCTTGACTATTATCAAGTAGGACCCTAAGAGGTTTCCTTGTAGCGTCTTTCCTCAGACCTTGAGTTGTTGATTTCAGTCTTATCGTTTTCCAATCGACCTGCCTGGCATGGTAGGACTTACAGGAACACATGTTCCAGCCAATATAGCTCGCTTGTGTCATGACGATAAGCAAGCCCGATCACCGCGTCAAGGTAGCAGCTACGGTCGGGCTATAGTTGAATAAATCTAAATAAGAATTATTTCCCACGGTTTTCCATGTAGTTATGACTTCATGAAAAGTCTTGTATCTTAACATTATAGTGGCAATATTATTAATCACAGCATTATTATTTTTGCCAACCATTTTCATTCAAGTATTCGTTCATTCTATAGTTGAATAAAAATGGTTGGCAAAAATAATAATGCTGTGATTAATAATATTGCCACTATAATGTTAAGATACAAGACTTTTCATGAAGTCATAACTACATGGAAAACCGTGGGAAATAATTTTTATTTAGATTTATCTTAATGTACTCTTTCTCTATTATTTGAATAGTAATGATTATATAACTAATTCAAATAATACGCATTCATTTGAAATTTGATGATTTAAAGCAATACATTCAATTCCAGGACATAACTGAAAACTTAACATCTTAATCATAATTAAGTTTCTAGGTATCTCTACTAATTCACACTTATAATTCTTGGTTTTTTACAACTTAAGATTATTAATTAGTAACATACAACAAGAGGTAATGTGTTTGTAACTGCGATAATTTACAACTGTACCTACCATCTGAAAGTAATTCTTGTTCATCCACATAACGTCGTCTATTATTTTCGAGTTGAGTTGAACCTCGTCTTGGTGAAGAAATTGAATTTGAATAATCTCTAGATCCATTATAATCTTGGTCAATTTTGCCTTTTCTTTTGTCATTTTTAAATGCATTACTTTGACGTCGATGCGTTCCATGTGACATCTCGTTTTCAACAGACTGATTTGAGTTTGCACCTGTCCCAATTCCAAGGATACGTTCAGCTTTTGTGACTTTACCAGTCGGATGACTGGCTCTCCAATATGCTTCTAAATATTCAGCTAAATGTTCACAAGCATCTGGAAGTTGGTTTTCTTCTAAAATCACATCAAACTGATCCTTAAAAAAATTGAAAAACATGATTAAAAACCAAAATAAATTAATTTACTTTATTTAATTTTTACGTTTCGTATTGTTGAAAGATGTCAATAATTAATCGCAAAAAGCCCCACAGGAAATCAAAATTGACAAAAGTAATTTCAGCCAGTCAGCACTCCTGATGAAATTCAGTAAATTTTATAAGTCAGCCTATTTATCTTCGTTGATTTTATTAATCAAACAGACAAGTTATCAGCAATTGTGGGATACTTTTTAAAAATCCCCAGAACTTGAAAATAACCAAATACATAATTTTTGACTTACCGAAATGAATCTATGAAAGTGTAACATTATTGAACTATTGATAATGATAAAAGCTATCAGAAATCATGACAGCAATATATGTCAACAACATATCGACTAAAAAAATATTCCCAAGTAGTGTACCGATGAAAATGAAACCAGTAATAAACCACTGTTCAATACTTACTATAAACCCAAATTATGTGGCGAGTATCATCAACCAATAAAGTCCCGTGTGCGGAATCGTGGATACACACTCCTGGAGAGTCTCATACTAGGACGGAACGACAATCCAGTGCTTCCAGGTTTTCAATAGTGGTCTAGCTTAGATCGACTCATGAATCCAACCATTAAAATTATTACAATCTTCACAAACCACCATTCTGACGAAAAAATCTATTTATACAACATAAGTTAATAACAAACAAAGAGCTCTGAAGAAACTTCTACATAAAGTGATTCTTATTGTGAGTCGTAAAAAGTATTTTTCAGGTTGTTTAGCGATGAAAATATTCTAAGCAATGTGAAATGAGAGCTTGACATTTATTATATATATAACATTTAGTAAGTAAAGCATTTCTCTCTACAATTGTGTTATACGGAAGCAGTTTGGAAGAAATATTCCACTTAAAACTACACGTAACTATTTTTAAAAACGTGTTGAAACAAATATATGACTTGGGCATAGAGAATTATATACACGTATGATGGAGTTTACGTAAATTCATAAGATATTCACACAACTAAATGTTTAGAGATTTCAGCACAACATCACATAGTAAAATTATGTACAAATCCCGTAAGATAACCGAATAATTAATCAGGGATATTTTAAGATGTTATGCACCAAATAAATAGCACATAACTCTAATCTTGTTCTTCTGCTGTCATATTCCATAACGATCCTACTTATTTCATTCAAACGTTTCTTCAATGATGATCAATTTGGTCTGATCTTTTATGCTTAATTGTTTCAAATACCATTGAAAGCTTTTTATTTACCTAATATTAGAATAATGTACGTAGAGATCATTAACAAAATTAAGTCTTATATGAGTTCAACATTTGAAATTTTTATTAAAAATAAACATTTCTAGAAGATATTGAAAACATTATTATTTAATTGAAAGAATAACTTTTACATAGTTAATTTATTCTCAACTTACATTAGTGCATTGTAAGAGTTTTTCAGCTGCAACCATTTGAACATTCATGTTTCGTGCTTGAGATTTACCACGTGTTTTAATCAAACGTTGAAGTACTTTCGTTGAACTTATTTTTAAATAAACTGTAATTGGTGCAAGAGATGTTTTAGATAATTGACTTGGATGATTAATTGTATCACAGTCCAGTACAACGAGTTGTTGTGTACGAGCTAAATCAAATATGCGTTCAATTTCCTGTTGAACCTCTTTAATCAAAAAGAAAATAAACAACAATAACGACAACAGAACACATACAGAAACGAATCATATGAAATACAAGTAACCGTCAAACAAACTACTGTAATTTCACAATGACACATTATAAAAGAAGCTATGTAGAAACTGGAAAAAATACTGCATTATCTAAAGGCAGGTAAAAATTATAGGTTGATGGGATATATACTGGAGTTGACTGAACATTTAGGATCTTCAGATATCATTGGGAAGAAATTTCATTCATAGTAATGTAGAACAAAATCTATTGAAAAGGAGGAATCTTCAAACTTTCATTTTGAAACTATATAACTGGTTGCAGAGACTTGAGACTGACATCATAAGATCATACTTGATAGGCGATCTTCAAGGCTATACATGATAGTTCTACTTATAACCCTCTGTCCCTACGAATAATATTATCTACAGTAAATCCTAGCAGCTCTCTCAGTACTTATTCATTTCGTCTTATTTCTCAAATGTCAGTGATTATGGATAGAAAATGTTCCGACGGATCAAATCTGATTCGCTAGTGATTGTGTTTTATAAGTTGGTCAGTCAAATTGCGTTTCAGCTCCTTGGTTAGTAAATGGAACTCAATTTTAACTCATCAATTTTAGTTTATGTAGAACATACATCTAAGCAGTTACATACCCACTGAAGCTACTTGAATATGATAGACTATATCTGTACTGAACATACATACGACTGTGTGACAGATGGATAACAACTAGACTTAACAATCTGAAATTATTTGACCTCTAGATAAAATAGCATTTCATTTTACTCAACATAATTAATTATATTGCTAATGTATAGTGTTTTCTTCGGTTCTAAATGTATGTCATATAAGCACATGTTATTGCGAAATGAAGAATAAAACAATCGATCTCTTAAAAGTGTTCAAAAGCTTGCTTCTCAGTATTGATTATAATATAGCAATAAATATTTTCTATTCCTACACAAAGCTAAGGGACTAGATATCATGAAGCACTTTATTGTTTAAAAAAACCCATATTTACTTAATTTTTTGACTGTTACTATTTATTAGCAAAAAGTATAAGTATGTTTACAAACTTGTTTATTCTACATGAAAGCTTCCGGTAAACTTATTTGTACTGGTTGTTTGGATCTTCCCACTGATGTTTAGGAAGCCAATCGATCAATCCCTTTTTGATATAAATGTATACAGTGTGGACTGCCTAGATATCGACATTAAGTCATTAGCATTATAAACAAAGATGGACGACAGCCAGCAGTAGAATTCAGGATGCGCCTTTCATCCTATTTGGGACTCATTGGTTGGATGTACCTCTATCACTCTGGGACTTAAACCTAGTACCTTTCGAGTCCCAGAGTGGACATGAACTCTGGGATGCGCTGCTAGCCACAATTCATCTCCTTATAAAATAATCTAACATCAGATTTTAGTTAACATGATAGAAAAAATTATGTTTGGAAAGTTTTCTTCAGCATAAAAGTTAAATTGACTACCTAATGAAATAATAGTATGACCAAAATTCCTGATAATTTATTATTTACCTAATGATTGATTTCTTGTAGAAGATTTATCCATAATAGCTCTTCTAGTAGGGTTATTAAGTAGGGATCGTTTAGCAAGTGATATGTCAGCCGTCACTCTAGTTATGATAATTCTGAAATAAAAAAGAATAAATTTAAGCAAAAAATGAATTATTTACAGTGTGTATACTAGGAGAAGAAAACACCAGCAGAATAATCATTAATTACTTGAGTAAATTTTGTAAAAAGATTAGTTCACTTCAAACACTATTAATAAGGATATGAATTAACTGGAAAATCAATAAAACTTATGAATACTTGAAAGATATTTAATCTTAGTTTTGAACACCTAAATAACAACGAACTTATACGAAATCGAATCCATGTGATCCAGGTCACAAGACGACCACAGTAATTAAAAGGTGCTGAGTTGGAACCCAAATGGCCGACATCTTCTAACTTCAGTCAACTTGTGGTAAGGATCGATCGTTATTAAATATTAATGGTAACTAACTAATTCCCGTTTATTATCACTGACAAAATAAGTGGGGGGGTTTTACTAAGACTGAAGAAAGCTTATTTTGATACTAGTCAACTGATCTCATTATAAAATTGTATTCGATGATTATCGCATCATTCTACAAATAGGCTAAAATCAAAACACCTGTGTTAGTGAATATAATCTTCAGCATTTAGTACGACAGTGCTCATCTTGTTGTGTTAATGAGGTATGGCAACTTGGACCGATGCATATATGTGCCTGGTCCTACGTTGTAGCTGACTGACTGACTGACGACAGTGCTCACGGAAATACTTAAACTACATGTGGTTCTATCCTATCTTACATTTTCTGTACATATCAGCAATAATGTCCTAACCAGGTTAATATAGATGTTCAATGGTCATTAGTTTACTAGCTGATTATAAGCTGAACTAATTCAAAAATGAAAAACAATTAAGGAGGAAGAATGTATTTGTAAAATCTCAGTGAATGGCAATCTGTTCCAAGCATTTTCAAGGAAATATAATCAAAGTTATCGAATAATAACAGGTACATGGTTCTTCAGTTAACTGTATGCTAAATAGGTCATCCAATCACGTTAACAATGTTTAAAGTAGGTCTTTGCTTTAATGTGTTTGAGACATGTGGTGTGAAACGAAAAGTGTGTTAGGATAACGGATTATGTGTTCGTTGAAACAATTTATTGATAGCATACACCGCACTTTTAAAGGGAATATATGTAGTGTCGATTACTTTACGATTTTCATTGTTAAAAAACACCCAGTAAATTTAGAAGTTAGAATTTAGACTTGCAATGAATTGCCTTTTTATAAAGTTTTATAAAAATGACAAGCAAGCTTTTCATGAAGTATGTATACCGAAATTAAGGAAGACCAACCATACAATTTCGTCTCTTTACCCTAATGTTCGATATAAATAACTTGTTTCATAATATTTCATTTTAACTCATATAAGTTGGTAGACTTTAATAAGTTGAGAGTCATTCAAACAAGAATAACTAAACGTATTGTAGAAATAAAGCACTAAAAAATTCAAATAGTCAATATTTACACATCACATTTCAATCTACTGACGATAAAATAGCTATGTTTCATACGATATACTGTAACTGATTCCATGTTACTAAGTATTACTGTTTACAAACAGTCCCACAAAAAAATTATTCACAGGCATATATATTATATACATATTTTGTAAAAAAACAAAGCCTTACCTTCCTTCAAAACGCCGTTTTAAAAAGTCAAACAAGGCTTTCTGCATCATGTCAGTTACTTCATAACCTTTTAAAGAAGGACCAATTAGAACTACTGGACGCATAGATGGTACGACGTCGTAAGGAGGTAAATTATCACTCTGTAATATTTAAGAAATATACATAATTGAAGTGATCCATTCAAAGAAAAAATTATGAATGAAGGAAATACTATTGATTGGATGTCAGCGAACTGGAGCTTAACTTTTATTAAATAAAAATAACTGATAATGAGTTGCTGTCAGTGACTCACCTAAGGTTTCTATTATTACAGTACTTCATAAAACTGTATTCACAGAAAACAAACATAATTACGAAAACTACTTTCTATGGAATAGTTATGATGTAGCTAACAGCAGAATATAAGATGCTCGTCTCGCCCTACTTGGAACTTGTCAGCTGGAGATGCTTGTATTGGTATTACCAAATGGGATTTGAACCTAGTATCTTTCACCTCAGACACTCAACAAGTTACCAAGCGAGCCACTGAACTCGTATAGACATCAGCATGTGAAACGGGTATGAATTTTATTAAATTTGTAATTATTTGAAATATCCTGTTTTTAATATACTAGGCTGGATTTAGATACACGAAAACTACTATTTGAAAACACACTTCATGATAGAAAGTGGCTTGATTTTTTCACCGATACGTTTGTCCATGTAAACTACCATGCACATTAATTCCTAAGCGGTAACAGCTTTACAGTGATACTTTTGACTGATGGTGAGTCTAGAAGCGTAGTAAACTGAATAGTACAGATATACATCAAATAGGTACAAGGAGGTATTACGATTGTAAAAAGACCTTCAATATCTAAAGAAAATCTCATTTAAACGGTTGTTAGTTTACAAACCGTTGAAATCGATTTTAAATACACTACATTATTTAACAATACATCTAACCTATGAATTTATTAATAAAATAAGTTTTTGAATGAAAAACTACTGAACAACTCTTTGTGTTATCGAGTCTTAATAGATCAAAAAACATTTAAGGAAAATTATTTATAGAGTTTCTTGCTAGTTGCTTACATTAGTTTAAAGGCATTTCTCCTAGTTATTGTAACAGTAATCGTTAGACAACCATGAAAACTCATTTACTTGAAATTTTTTTCTACGAATGTCACTTTAAAAAAGATCTATATTTTATGGATAGAACTATTTTAATCACGAAAGCTAACAATAGCAACACAACAGTAGTCATGAATAAAAAGCATTATGATGCTAAAGCTTTTGAACATTATTCCGCAGGACCATATCAAAAGATTGATGCAAAAAGTCTTCAAACGGATAAAAATAAAGTCAAATCAGAGACAAGTCAACTTTTAAGAGAACTAAAACCAGTCATTAGAGTCTCTTTATGGTTTACTTTTAAATCCCAAATCATGCACCACTTAGCGTTTTTATGGTTTACCTAAAATTCATAAACCAGACATCCCACTAAGCCCGCTAGTAGACTTTACAAACACGCCAACTTATGCATTATTTAAATATCTGAACACCATACTAAAGCCACTTTAACACGGCTAAGATAATATAACTAAAGTCTCTAATAACTTTAAATCAAAAATATCGGGATTAATTATCGAAAAGAATAAAATCATGGTAAGTTATGTAGCTGTATTATCACGTAATAGTATTGCTATTGATAGATCCTTAAATTTTATTAGTGGTTTACTAGAGAATGACAATACTTTGTGTCAGATGTCCCTTATGCACCAGATTAATTATAAATTCCCTAAAACTGTGCTTCAATTCAACCTTATTTACTTTTAATGGGACATTATACAAGCAAACAAAGGGAGTAGCAGTGGGATTCCCAGTGTCCCCGCTTGTAGCTAACCTGTTTATGTGACGTACAGAATCAAACATTTTTGCTAATTTGGACCAGAAATGTAGATGATACTTTTATTGTCATAAAAACGACTCACCTATGATCTTTTTTCTGAACTGATCAATACACTCTTATCTCAAATCAAATTTCCATATCAGATTGTAAATGAACACGGTGAGCTGCTATTTTTAGATTGCTTAGTTAAAAGAAATGTAAGTGCATTTCTAAATCTAACCATCTACCGAAAACCAACGCACTTAAATAGTTATATCGACTTCGATTCAAAACATTCATTGAGTGTAAAAATCTCTTTGGCACTAAATATCTTTAGAAGAACAAAGGAGATTATTACATCTGATGAGGTTAAATAAAGAAATCAAAAGCATATAAATAACATCTCACAATTTAATAATTTTCCTATGAAGATTATCAAGAATCCAATAAAACTATACGTTTTACTGCTAAATAATAATTCGAATGAAATATCATGGATTGGTACTGTAGTTTTACCATACTGCCATGGTACAACAGAACTCCAGTGTCTTAAAACAACACAGAATTAAAGTATATTACAAAACAACGAATACCTTCAGAAATGCTTTAGTTTGCATAAAAAATCCCCTTTATGTCAACACAGAATTGTGTCTACAAATTAGGATGTGTCGATTGTGATGCCTTATAACATGTAGGGTCATTTCGTGAAATCTTGACTTGAGCCAACGAACATCTTAGGTACACAAATAAACCCAGAAAACTGGAAAGACACCAAATTAAATAGGCAACAACAGTTCATGCCATTTACAACAACTATCAAATAGATACTAAAAACATCAAAATAATACAAAAAGGCTCTTCCGAGTACAAAGAAAGTCAAGTAGCTGAAGCTTTCAATAAATTGCTTAAACCTGCTGCCCTTAATAAAAAAGGCCTCACTATCCATCCGATTTCGATCATCTATTTGAGTTACCATATCTGATACAGAAGTGTATTTTGATAACACATGATTTTAAGGACAGAATAATCAATTTATTTTCCGTCTCTTAAAATATTAATAAATAAGCTAATTAATAAACATTGTTCAATGTAGAAAGTTGTTTTACTGAAGAAAGTTAAATTGTAAATAACTTTAAAAATATAATAAAATTTACATATTTCGCATTTATATTTATGTACACTTAGATTTATATTGAAATGATTATATTGTTGTTCGCTTCTATTACCAGTAATATCTGTTATATTCACATGAGAAGTAATGTTGATATATCATATGAAGTGAATCAGTGTTTTAATTGCTTCGTCTTATATAGAAAAAAATAACTTAAAACGTTCTGTGATCCTAGAGAGAAAGAAATTGTTATTGTTTATATCCATTTTTGTAACTTATATTACAGAGGAAATCTCAATAGATAACCACTGAAAATTATAGAACAATAAACGTTTGTTTTATCCTATACTTTGAATTTATCACCGATCTAACCAGATCTACTAAGAATTTAACAATTGCTTGGTTTATGTTAAGCTTTATTTAAATATCAAAATTGTGATCTACATATTATCAGTTTGAAGTATCTGTTGAACAGTTTGTGGTATAGTATTCAAACCTAGTGTTACAATAAAAAAAGATAACCTAAAGACTTTGAATAATTCAAATATTAAGTTTATCAAACTGTATCTAGATAGGACATTTGCTGAATGCTAGCTAGAAATGTGAAGAAAAATACAATAAGAATGTATATTAAATAACATCAACGTATTTCAATTATATTTGTAAAACATGAATGACAATATAAATGCTTTTATCCTAGATACCTTTATTTCTCATTCGTACTTTCAATCGGACACCAAAAGTGCCTTCAAGACTGAATATTTTGTAATTTTAGTTTATAAAATAATATAAATGGCTATTAAATGCAATTTACACACAAAAAGTACTTTTGTTTAGTTCGTGAGTCTTTTTGCCAGTACTCTCTTATATTCGGTTTAAGGTTACACTGTCTCTGTAAAACATATAAATATAAACCATCTAACAAACAGAAAATTGACGGGACATGATAGGAGCTAACAATCTGATAGTCAAAGCGCAATTATCTCAACTTGAACACATAGTAAGTACCCTATCGTGGATTGATGGAATAGTTTATGGACAAGCTGTATAAAAACTTTAGGCGAAATTAAGACAAAACTTTATGATATATCGATAAATGAACAATTTCAGAGTGAATAAATCCAATGATCACATATGTTAGCAGAAACAAAGACTGGGGAAGTTAGGAATTATGAGTTTATCTCTTTTTTAAATCCAAATAACAAATAATTTCAAACAATTAGTTGAAGATCTTAGGATAACATAAAATGTCAAAAGTAACACAGTCAAGTATTACATATGTACTCTCATCCTAAGAAAATTAATAAGAGTTAAGAAATAAATAGTCTCATTCTACTCACTTTCTTAAAAAATGGCTTACGACCAGCTCTTGCACTGACGGAAGCTTTGCCTGATGGTGTTTCTCGTCTGGGATTACTGTCTTCATCATAACTTCTGTTAATCGTGTCGGCACCATCAGCTATAGTTGAAAGTCACAAGTTGTGCGATGATTATTATAATCAAAGAAACTTTTGAACAATTGTAAAATATGTGTATACCTTAAAAATATACTCTAATCATGATACTGATCACAGTTATCAAGAAAAAGCAATTT
The DNA here is from genome assembly GCA_944470205.2 of Schistosoma margrebowiei. Classification (NCBI taxonomy): domain Eukaryota; kingdom Metazoa; phylum Platyhelminthes; class Trematoda; order Strigeidida; family Schistosomatidae; genus Schistosoma; species Schistosoma margrebowiei. Next base: position 63,325,372 of record OX104028.1, on the reverse strand, counting down.
CATCATAGCTTCATTATAAAATAAATATTTATAGATTATTGCAAAAAAGGTGTGTATTACCCTAGACCAAACAGAAAGCATAAATAATCCATCTATACGATAAATCATAAACATGATATGTGACTTACTACCTCATTCTCTTAAGAGAATGAGCTTCAACATTAGAGATAATTCCTGAAGTAGAATCTCGTTTTCAAATTAAGAAATAAAACTAAAACAATGAAGTGATACGCATGTCCATGTTCAGGGAAATGACGGAAAATAATAAACAATAGATAACCCCCAAGTAAAATCTAAAAATTTCCTGATTTTAATTCTAAGTTGAGCGATGAATAAGTGGAAACATTTTGAAATCTGTCAGCTTATCAGAATTTGGTGTGATCATGGAACAAAGCAATATTCTTTGGTGCTTTTTTACTTGCATCTTCCCAAAGTTATATTCTCCCATATAAAAAAGGATGATCAGCAAACAATAATTATTTTAGGATGGCTTTCATTAGTTTCCAATTTTTTGATTGATATTTACTTAATTACTCCTGACTCGTTCGTGAAGGGGCATAAGCCACCCACCAGCATTCTCCATCCAACTCTGTCCTACGCAATCCTTTCCGGGTTTTTCCAGATGCTATTCATTCATATAATCTCTGCTTACAATTCCCAACGCAATATGTTCCTAGGCCTTCTTCTTTTCCATTCACCTTCAGTACTACAAATTACTGCTTGTCTCATTGTTATATCCGAGCGAAGATTAAATTACAGGTAACTCCCGAGGACTATTAGTGGACTAATATTCTATAAATATTCTTATTGTAAAACTATTCAATCATTAGATTATGTATATTTATATCCCTCTTATTATAAGCTTTATTTTGATCTATAATTTATTATTGTACGATTTACGGTTCTTAAACTATGTTCAGTCTATTAATTACTGTCTCCCTCGTTCACAGCCACTTTTTGGCTTATTTGTGTACATATGTTATTTCCTAATTTATGGTGTGTTGTGGTCTGTCTGGTTCATATATAAACCGAGTATGTTTGAAATAAACGATCTGCTCTGATCTGCTCTGGTTCGAAGCTGGTATTTGTGTTCTGGACTCAAGTGGAAGGGCTCGTAGGACATAGGACCAATAAGGACGCTAGACTGCCCACACCGGTTGAACGTCATTGGTTGGCCTAGTGTGAATATTCGTATAAGTCGTATCCGGATTGGTAGATAGGTCGCGTGATAGTAAAACCAGACATACCCAAGGTCATAACACTCATGATGCAGTTTGATGATTTCTATAATGTATATCCTATCCGCCTCCAACATCTTTTCCTAACTCACTCCTCAGCTAAAACATGGCTTATTCTCTGCCATAGTGGGTTGTTGCTGATAGTATCCAGTGAACAGACATTGAGTATCTTGTGTAGATAATTGTTTATAAACACTTGTACAATTTTGATGATAATTGTAGTAGTTCTGTGCGTTTCAGCTCCGTACAGTAGAACTAACTATCTCGACGTTCGTACCGAAGATTCTCACTTTGATGTTGGCTTGCATTTAGTTGTTTTGAGTTCCATATGTTCTTAAACTGCAGAAATGCTGTCCTTGCTTCGACAATCCTTGCCTTTACGTGTGCATCAGATCCTCCTTGTTTATCGGTGATTTTGTCCATCTACGTGAAATATTCCAGCTGTTCTAGAGTTCCTCCATCAAGTGTGATTGGGTTGGTTGGTGTTCTCCCTGTTGTGTTTGAGGATGTTGCTTCTTCCCTTGTGTATGTTGAGGCCTAGTTATGCAGAGGCTTCCGCCACACTAGTTTTTCTCATCTACACTTGTTGGTGTTTATGAGATAGAAGGGCTTGATCATGTGTGAAGCCCGAATCGTCTACTTGCATTGAAACTGTCGATTGTATTCTGCGCTTCCCTTGAGATGTAGAGGTCTTTAAATTCTAGTTAACCGGCAAATGAAAGAGAACGGGCGAGAGGTATCAGCCTTGTCTGACTCCGGTCCTCACACGGAATGCGTCTGTTAGCTGTCCTCCATGCAACACTTTGCACTGTCGCATGAATTCCGTATGATGCTGACGATATCCCAGGTACTACGTAGTGTTAAAGAAGGTTCCATAAAGTTCTTCTATTCACGGTGTCAAACGCCTCATAATCAAGGAACTTGATGTATAGTGATAAATTCCACTCAACTGATTGTTCAACGATGATCCGTAGTGTCACGATTCAGTCTATGCACGATCGATCCTTACGGAATACGGCAGGTTCATCTCAAAACTGCGCGTCCACTGAATCTTTCATCCGGTTCGGCAACACTGTTGAAAACGTTTTCTGGTACTGATAGTAGTGTAATTTTTCTGTAGTTCTCACACCTGCTCAAACATTCTTTCTTTGGTAACCTGGTGAGGCATCTTTCCTTCCAATATATCGGCACCTATTCTTCCTTCTAAATCTTTCTCATTAGAACGTGGAATATGTTTGCAGTTACGTCTGTGTCTGACTTCAGTGCTTCAGCTGGCATGTCGTGTGGTTCAACTGCCGCCTTCCAACTCTTCATTTGACTGATGACCATCCTGATTTCTTCGATCGTTGGTAGAGTGACAGCTATGGGATGGTTTGTATGTGTTGCTTCGATGCCGGTGGATTCAATGGAGCTGGTCCACTTAAAGTGTTCCATCCACCAATTCTTCTGCTCTTGAATCTCGGTGATCGTCTTGTCTTCTTTGTCCTTGACTGGTCTTTTTGGTTTACTATATTTCCCTGCTAGTTTCTTCGTTATGTCACATAGTTGCTTGATACTTCCTTCTGTTGCAGCTTTCTGCGCTGTCGTTGATAGGTCTTCCACATATTTGTGCTTGTTAGCTCTAATGCTCCTCTTTACTCACTTATTTATTTCAGTGTATTTGGCGTGTACTTTGACTATCTCTGTTCTTGTTCGGTTGTTGTTAATTTCTGTTTTCTTGTTCTTCGTTCGTTGAATTTTGCCAAGGTTTTCGATCAAGATCTATTCTTTATAGTGACGCTTCTTACTTTACGGCAACTCCTGACATGCTGAGATCAGTGTTGTTTTGATCCCTTTCCAGTTGTCCTCCACATTAGTTCTTTCTTCTTCCAAAAGATATTGAAAGACTTGGAACCCGTCGTTGAGAACTCTCCTGAATTTGTTGAGTTTGTCAGTATGTCGAAGGAAAGCTGTATTGAACCTTTGTAATGCTGTTTCTCCATTTGTTCAGTGCTTCTTGATTGATAGCCTAGCCAATAAAACCAACATTTTACAATTATTTTCCCTACAGATATCTGAGAAAAAAACCCTCTGACGTCGTTTCGTTATACAATTACTGATTTACTATGCCTTTCGCACATTCAGAAATAATTTGATAAAAGCATACGAATAATAAGCGGGTGTATATTTTTAGTTATTGATTTCCTTTCCAAAGGGAAGTCTAGAAAACCTAACAACTACTACGTGTTTAGATCAATAAGATTAATAAAACCTTTATATATTTGTGATTGTTTCCAGGATATTAAACTATAGCGTAAGACCACAGTAGACAAATTGCATACATATTATATATGAGAGATCAGATAATTATCTATGCTGCTCCTGAAGAATATAAGGGCAGGACACTAATGAGTAGTTCATCTGACCTACGTTTTTTCTTCCTTTTTTTTAATTTTCAGTCACTGGTTAAGTTAATTTCAGCGATGCTATAAAGTGTGATAAACTGATATTATGCATATTTGTGCCTCGTTCTTTATTGTTTACAACCGATGAACTAATATAATTTCCTATATGCTTTTATCTAAGACAAATATTCAAGACAAATTTATGGACGAAACAAATATTCGCACTCTACTTGCAAAGAATGAGACAAAATGGGACTATAATGATCAAACATCTCAGTGGTTTATATTTATTAATTCTAAATCAAAATATTTTAGACATAATGTTACAGAGATTTACAACAAATGGGATGAAGTACTTTTCTGTTAATAGAAAGGATTTAAACCTTTTAATTAGAGGTCCATATTGAGAAGGAATTTTGATAACTAAAGGTAGACTCAAAATACAATTTAAAACTTAAATTGTTATAATATGATCTGCACTGGAAAAAATAATGGATGATTTTACATACATATGGTTCGAAATAAAAGCAAACATAAAATACCTGGTGGTGTTGATGGCCTTGAATTTCCAGTTCGTGAATTATCAAAATTACCTGTGGAACTTTTGCTAAAAAGAAAAATTTATAACAAACATATACACAATACAGTCACAGATAAAATCGAGTTAAACAGCGAAGTCAAATAACGGACTGATCTTAACTAGATCACCATCGAAAACAGGAGGTACCGGAAAGTTGTGTTCTCCTGATGTGGGACTCGTCAGAAGTGTATATCCACGACCCTGCCACCAGGAATCGAAATCGAGATCTTTGGTTTTGCGAGTGAGCGCTTAACTATTCATATTCATATGTAGACACAAACATGATACACATAGTGTTCGTTATATTAAACTGATGAAAAACGTAGTTAATATACTTACCTCATACCTCTAGCACCGAAATTTTGCATAGCCTCCAATTTTGCTGGTGACGGAATAAAGCCAACATCACAACCTTCTTTCACTAACCGACCAATCCACCATTCATTATTAAATTTTTCTTTAATATGCAGAAAATCTTTAACCTAAAGGCATATAGATGAATAACGTTTCAGAATAAAGTCGACCTAAACCTGTTTCAAATAGTCAGAAAAAACTAAAATTAATGAGTGATTTACTATGCTAGGACTAATACTAAGGATTAGGATGGTCTATGATTTCTGATTAGGATGTAAAATATGGGATTTAGGATGTGATGTTTTAAAACATCTTAACCTATTTAAGCAGCAGTAGATTGCTAGGACAGTGAATTAGGTTGTAGAATTAGAATGTGGAGTTCAGTATTTAGTGTTAAAGTGAAGAATTCGGAAATACAGGGATACAGATAGAACTAACGATGTCGTTTAAGATTTGAATTACGTTTTGCGCTCAGTTTGTGTACAGTGCTACGCATAATCCCACTTTAGCACCCAAATCCTATGATTTACATGGTAATCCCAAACTAAACCCCTAATTCTAATTGTCATGTTGAATTTCTAAATTCTGTATCTTAAACTTTAAACTTTAATCGTATCTGCTGATATGCACCATGGCCTTGAAGTGATTTGCACGTTCACCATAGCCTCGGTGGTACAGTTCGGCTTTACTATTTTCAGTGAATTAAGTGTTATAGTAGTATTTCTAAAATACTGAAAACGATACAGTTAAACACGTGTATCAACAAATATTTTTGAAAAAAAAATTCTCTAAACACAATTCACAAATTTTAGACATCATATTCAAATGACAGATTACACGTCGTTGGCTTTTTGAACGTTATTAAGTTTTAATTGATGCTCGTATAAAATGGTTCACATTCAATAAATAAATGAAGTACGACTTTCTAATCAATTTCAAGTGAGATGTTTTGACATTATCGATCAATTACAGTTCAAAAACCATTGGAATTGGAAGTATCAACTGCAACAAAAAACGGTTTAAAACCCCATAATGTAAAGGCTAGTGTGTTTATCATGAAAATAGAGCGTCATGTGTTTAATCTTTAAAAGGGTTACTACTGAACACTCTCGTTTAATCCAGATACATAATTATATATTTGTCTTGTAAGTTGACTTTCATTTATTAGTTCACCGATATTAATTAGTAGAGACGACAATTAAATTACTTTCATTTACACTTTTTCTTTTTCCTGCTATTGCTTCCATCACCATTATTATTATTAGTTCTATTATTAGTCCTAACACAATTACTTCATGAAGGAAAAATTGCATCGGTTGTTGCTTTGTACATATAATAAATTGTAATGTTTGAACAGTTTTATGAATTATTCATAGTTTATTGAGCATATTTTGCTCAAACTAGACAAAAAGATCTAAACGACTTCAGTTTTCATCTTAGCTATTTGTAATTTAATGCGAATCCTCACACTGGAACACAACCATATAACAGGTTTTAAATATTCTTAAAATGAGTTAAAAGATTATCAGTAAATGCAAATCTCGAGCATTTTAGAACCTGGGAGATTGGAAGAAAGTTTTGAAAAATACGCAGATTCACTGCCAAGAAAGCAGTGAGATAATCATATTCTATTAGTAAAGTTCTTCCTCTTAGTTACGTATACTTATTTCGTTATACATTCGAATAATTTTGACGTGACTTATAACAAGAACAGATACACCAGATAACTTCTGAAAAAATTGCTTTGAAGATTTCCACCAGTTTTTCCCTACACCCATAAGGTTTCACAAAAAACATGATAATATCTAACCCCTTGGCCAGTATCATATCCCCATAGGTGATTATATTTGAGGTTGATCTCTAGGAATTAACATGTGGCACCGTAACATGTGGCACAATACTAAGGTACTGAAGATTTGTACATCACTCGCTATTCAATTAACAAATATAACGAAAACAATTCACAACGCAAAATTTATACATTGAGGAATAAACTCAATTAATACAAAACTGAAGTTAGATAAGTTGAATCTAATTCTTTAAATAATTTGCCATATTCATCGATAATTCCCCATCATAATACTATGTCGTATACATATCAAAAGAAAATCTTAAGAACCTTTATTTTAGAATTTACAGTGCCTTGACTTTGTACTGCAATAATTCATAAAAGATAATCCAGACAATGCTAGTTTGCCTTTGTCCGTTGTTAATACTTCACACTGGATGTTGATCAGTCTCTTCTGTTGTATTTCCACTTTGAATGAATGTCACCAGTATTTACAGGTTTTATCATATTTTTGGATAGCGGCTACCAATGGTGTCCAGGATATGCGTTCCGTCACACTTAGAACTTATCATATTAACTAGTTTGAAGATCATTTTAACGTTAATAATCATAAAAAACATCTAACAAGCACTGTCTATTTCCTTGTATTATTTTTAATAAACAAACTTACTTGGAAGCTTACAGCCATTCCAGGAACAGGGCAATCATCGACCACTGACCCATGAAACGCAACATTTGTTCGCACGACAAAAACAACCTTGGATGTCTAGTTTGTGGAAAACAATCAGCAAAATTTTCAACGTATAAACGAGTCTGTGACCATTATAAATAATCAAACTATGTAGGTATCCTCTAACACCAAAACAAACTATTAAAGACTACTAATAGAATTCTATGTTGGACAAGAGAGTTGTTTAGTAAAAATAGCCAGAAAAGTCAATGCTATATTCCAATCTAAAGAAGTAAGTAGCTATCGGCAAAATGGAAAGTACTTCTAAATTGTCATCAAAAGCGACTCCACTTACTTATCGACCACAAACTATGCATAAACGCTACTATTGCTTTTCCTAAGTTGATGAACAAACTATGCTTGAACAATAAGAACTGAAGTTAGTTTTGAACAACACTTCCCATATATTTATATACATACATATATATGGTAGGTCATAATCATAATGTAATCAGCTTATAACAATTCTCCTCCTGAGGAATACTTTCATGAAACAATGGTATATAATTTTGTCAAGTATTCATATTGTAAGGAGAAATGGTTTGCGTTTCTACAAGCAACTAAGAACTAAGACTTTTCATCAATTCTCAAGCAGTAAAATCAAGTTCATCACGAAAATGGTAGAAGTGTCAAACATTTGGCATTATAGTTAAACGGTTACAATTCATTCAACTTAGTATCAGAGATAAATCACTTAAATACTCCGTCTTGCTTTTAAATGTACGAAGTAATAAAGGTATATGTTAAGGAATAAAAAATACCTTGGCTTTTTCAAGTAGCATTCGTGCTTGTTCTTCTGTTTCCTGACGAGCATTTTCCTCTTTATAATCGTCTTCATCATCATCTTCCTCTTCATCGTCATCATCATCATCTGCTCTATCACAGTACTCCTCGTCGTCATACTCCTCGAAGTTGTTTCCGGCAAAATCGCTACCTGAATATCCTCGATCACCAGCCATTATAATCAAAAGTCTAAGCAACACAAAAATGTAATTTACGGACAAAAATTACTAAGCACACGTTTTATCAAGATTATCAGATACTGAAACTACGATCATTAATCGTACAATTTTAAAAATCATTTTTCAATTGTCTTACTGAACAAACACATTTTAATACATTTTTTTGGTTAATAGTATACGTTTAAAAGGCACATATTATTTCAAGGCGTAGTCTGCAAGATACAAATCTCGTAAAATGATGCCATAACTTGTCCCTTTTCTAATGTACATTATGTTTGATCAATATTAAAAAGACATATTTAGTGAGTAAATATTATGTTCTTGGACTATCCTTAGATAAAGATCATTCAATATATCTGCAATATAGACAAACTAGAGTTTGTTTTTCTCTAGATAACCTAGAGTCATTAACAGAGTTCACTTTATACAGACTGTCATTAGTGGCTATAACATTTGCCTTAACGATGGTTAAATCTATTTTACTACACTAAATAAACACATATTAGCAGATGTTTTCCACTTCTAACATTCTAAACAGAAGAGAACGAATCACCTCTACGGTATTATTTGGTCCTAAGAGCAGATAGTCACGCTCTCAGAATCCCGAATTCCATACTAAGAAAATTCAGAAGAATCTTCTTAATGAGTTTTCCCACTTTAAATATGAAGATTGTCACGGTTCTCTTTATGTATAGTAGATATTGTGTCATCGAAAGTTAAAACAAAATTTTAAGAAAGATATTGTGCACGAAATTTAATACATTTTAAAATATCAAAACCGAAGTAAATAACGTGAAATTCGAACAAAATCACAACAGACAAAAACCCTATGTTTTACTTTCCTAACAATTATAAGACTAGATATGAGCACATTATGTTTCTAATACAATGACAAATTTGACTACTCCAAATAACAAATCTTCATTCCTTAGACTTACTAGATATTATTTACTTCCAATTACATATAAACAAGATTAAATGAAAGTTTTGCTACTTCGGCTGGTATAAAACGAGACAACTTATACAATAACGTTACAGATTGACGATCCTGAAACCTTACTTTCCAACTTATAACAAAATTGGACTACATTCATATACACGAATCATATTACGTCAATTTGAACAGATGCACTTATCCTTATAATCCCAAGATATCAAAAAATGAAATATATAATGCCATGTTGAGAAAGAAGACAAGTAGGCAAAAATAAAATACATGGTGCAGTAAAATGTTTACTGTGAGGAGAGTATGAAACGAATAAGTTTAACCGTGACCCATCTTAAATCTCATAACAAGGCATTTATCGACTGATTTCTGAGATCTTGATATTGTCTCATTAGTAAATAGTAAAACTACCTGTGAAAGATATCATATGGCGTTTACATAATCATAATAAGAATGTAAGGACATCCGACGATAAAATTATTTATTTAATTGAACACATAAACATTGGTACAAGGGGGCGCCAAATACATATACGGCACAAAATAGCAATGAGGCCAGTAGCAGTTATCATTGGTTTGTGTGAGTTACGATACTTCCCGGGTGCCCAGATTGAGGCAGGTGGTTTTCTTAGGAGACCACACCCGGAGCTTTTGACCTGAAGATCAAACCCAAAAGACAGTAGAGCAACATAAGGAGATGCAGTCCCATAGTAGCCGGTGACTAACAATTGGTTCATACGCTATTTGTTCCTTCAGAATCCTGGATCCTACTTGCACCATTGGTTTGGTATCAGGGTTCTCCAGCTCCCCTAGGTGGATCCTCCATATCCACTAACCCGGTTGAAGAGTCGAACATTCGCCTTTCGTCCTCTCGATTTCGTAAACAACATCCACGCCACGAGAAGGCAGTGAGTAGGACTTTAGTGGGAATGGCTTTACATGTATGGCCATGTGAGAGCATTCGGAGAGGATGAGCGGACTTTCTTCACCCTTGACAGTGCCAGGGCATTTAGGGGTGCTATCAGTGATTTAATGACCACTGAAATCGCTATTTTGAGCACTGAAAGCTGTTTAGTACTTAGCTGAAAGAATAGAGGAGTAGTTTGGCAATCTACTGCCGTATGCAAGCTTAACCGAAATCAAAGCTCTTTAAAGAACCAACTATCTAGCTGGCAAGTGCTAAGATGATGATAAAAATTACCTTACAACATACCACAAACCTTCAATCAATATGATAGCACCGACAGATGATGAGATATATCATTTTAAAAGGTTTTTGTAATTCGTAAAAAAACACCGTCTGAAGTCACAAACAGTATACGACTATGTTGAACACCCAACCTTCCAGGCCTCAAACATTTTTGGTGTTTTGGTGCCATTTTTTCAAAATTTCGCCAAAGTTTACTATAGGGGCTTAACCAGCTGGGGAGCCCAGCTAATTAATTACTAATGAACTGAGTTGAAACGGACTCAAACTCGCTGCCAACAACAAAATATAAAAAATACGAACCAAATAAAAGATTAGTGAATTAAAAAGCACAGAACTGTGGTGCTAGTAAGTATGAATTCAAACACTATCTGATTAGTCAATTTATAAATTTGCCGTTATAACGGTACTTTCATCTATAGGTCAGAATGTTGGTGTATTATCGAGATTTAGAGTCTTGTGGTAAATAATCACACTGGTAAATCGAATAAAAATAATCAGATAATGGATCAAAGGCCTGTAAACTACAATTGACATATTCTAAGACTGACCGACCCAGCTAATCCAAAACATCTACATACAGCAGTACATCTAAATATCTCGTTTTTTAAAGATTAAAACACATTCAGACCAGACTCAGATATGTGTAGTAAAAACGGAAGGCCTACGGCCTATGTTATTAATTTTCTAGTATACGGCTGCGAGCTTACAGTCTTTTCTTGAATGAGTCAATTGAAGGTGCGGACACCACTGCTTCGGTCAGCGGTTTCCAAGTATTGATGACTCGGTGTGAAAGCCTGTATGCTATTTTTTTGTTCTTGCCTTTTCTACTCACCTGCTGTGTCCTCTGAGTTGTCCCGATCCGGTAAGATGAAATAGAGAGAATATGTTAGGTCCAAAATCATTTCTCAGTATTCTGTAAAGGACATTGCGGTACTCCGCTAAGTACTGGTCTCCAGATAGAACACTTGGAATTTATTCTTACTTCCTGTCTACGACCTACTAGTAAATCCTTAAGCCTTTTAAAAGAGGTCCGGAAATATCAAGGTTTTCTAACCTCTATAAAAGTCTAATAGCTGGTACCTAGTCAAAAGCCTTACAGAAGTCTATGTCGACAACACCCACTGAGTTTCCGTTGTATAGTGCCTCTATCCAAAATTCCCTTGCTATTAGAAGGCTTGCTGTACCAGATAAACCCTTTGTAAAACCATGTTGTTTTCTGTTTAACAAGTTATTGGTTTCCATAAATGCCATTATGGTCCGTTTGGCTATTCTTTCCAATATTTTAACCACAACAATGGTGAGGCTTACAGGTCTGTACTTCGATGGAACTTGTCGAGCTCCTGTTTTATGTATTGGAATGACGATCGCGTCCTTCCAGTACACAGAAAACACACTTTAATCAATTAAACTATCGGATATTACAGTCAGAGGAGCCATGATCTCTCAAGATTTTGGGGTGTATTTCATCTGGTCCTGTTGACATTTCCATGTCTAAGGTGTTAAAAACCTTAAGTACATCGTCTTGATCGAAGTCCACTGTGAGCAGGTGGTTTGTTGACTTTGCATTTTGATCTGGTTCTTTGCCTAGAGGAGATTCCTGAGCGAAAACTGCCCTAAAATAGTTGGCCATAGCCACTGCTTTTTCCAGATCTTCCACTATCATTTCAGATTCGCTCCCTTCTTTAATTAGGTTGGGAATCCAAAGATGCATCCTTGTTCTGTAGTTAACGTACGAGAATATTCTCTTGAGCTACTTCAGTGCATATTGTGTCAACTGCATTTCATATTTTCTTTGAGCTTCCCGAATTCTAGTTATACACGTGCTTCTTACCGATCTGTAGAGTTTCATTGTACCTGCTGTTCCAGGGCGGATAGCAACCATCCAACATTTCTTATTTTGTCTTAGTAGACGTCGAGTATCCCGACCTATCCAGAAATGGCCGTGTTTCTTCTTCTTCTTCTTTGGGACTGGCCAGGGTGTGCATGTTTGAGTTACCCGGTTGTATAACTGCCTGAAATGAGTCCATGCCTCTTGTACTGATGCCCTTGAATCAATTTCCCAGTTTTCAGCCGGTGCTGCGGAGTTAATTGCCTCTATATCTGTCTTCCATATATTGGGACGGGTCGGTGCAACTGTTCGATAGGCAATCTCAGCCATGAATTTGTTAATATGACTGCATCGGCAGTTCGCCACAGTATTGGGAGGAAAGTCATTTGACCAACACTATCACCGTGTGTGACGATCAAATCTAGAAGAGGCGAAGAATTACTTAAGTCATATCTTGTGGGATTTCTAATGTTTTGGGACAAAGCTAATTCAATCGAGGTTTCTAACAGTTTACAATCGAACGACATTATCAATGACCCTACTTCTAAGTTAACCCAGTTTATATACGGTGCATTAAAGTCACCTACTACAAGGCATTTACCCTTGTTACACCAGGACTTAAGTTTACTTTATAGAACATCATCTGCTACACATTCTGGACTGCGATATACCACAACTAATTCAATATCTTACCGTCTACATTTCAGCTTGCGTCGCACCAGTTCACATGTGCCACTGCTTCAACTGCTCTTACGGATAGGGTAATTTTCCTGTACAGGACAACACCGCCTCCCCTACGGTTTGATCTATCAGCCCTAATGGATAAAAACATTAAACTGAATTTCATTATCTAACACTTCTGACGTAAACCAAGTTTCTGAGACAGCAATAACATCCGATTTTTCTTTATCGACCATTGACTTGAGCTCCGTCATTTTATTTAGTAGGCTGCGAATATTTGTGTAGCATACCTTTAAGTCTGTGGAGAACTTTCCCTTACGACCCAGAGTGGTTTGGAAATCGTTTTACTCCGAGCTTTTACAATTTGAAAACCCTTAAGAACGAGGTTTATTTCACCGTTTCGGAGGCGCTCGTTTATTTCCACTTCTACAGCTCGTATCTTAATACGATCAGCTAGGGTGAGATTCCCACGGACGTATATTTCGGATCCAATCACTTTGCGTGATTTATCTAGAATCACATTCCTTTCTTCAGCCGCGGCAAATGTAACCCTCAAGAGACTGCTTTTCTGAGGACTTTCAGAATCCCCATTTCGTCCTATTCTATTAAGCTTACAGATGCTAACTCCTGAAACTGTTGCTGGGAGTAGGTTGCTTATCAAGGATCTAATGTGATCGAGGTCGTGCTCAAGTCTAGCCTTTGGTTCTTTATCGAAAGACTCACTTAACTTATGAAAAATGGCTTACCTTTCATTGAGGTCTGTCTTGACACGCTGACGAATTTTAGTTCTTGAAACCGTCTCTTCCTTGCACTCCGATTTTATTTCGGCGCCAAGCGCAGAGGTTACGTTTTGTTTTCTTACTTTTTTTCACAGGTGTGACAACAAGCCACTCATTTACCTTATTTTTTCTCTTGATCACTTCCTCTACACTGCTAAGATGGGCTCCCCAATAGTTTTTATTACATCGATTTGCGAATCCGGAACTGAATTCGCAGAATCACATGCCTCAGTACGGTCTATAGGTGGTTTATTCTTCTAGGCGCGCTTCTTCTTTCTCTTAGTAACAATGCCTACATCCATATGCTCATCTGTTTTCCTGATGAGTTCCACCTTTATGGTCCCATTTAAGTCTAGAGCTAGGCTCGTGATAACGCTCTCAATTTCCATGAGAGCAGAATTTTGGTCATCCTCTGCTGCCTGTTTGTCAGAGGGCAGTTTCCTAGCTAAGCTTAGCAGCTCGCTCGCCTCTAGAATCAGCAGGGACTTAGCCGAACCACATGCTTTGCACAACCAACGTGGTAATTGCTTGTAGCACTGTTTATATGCAGCCGGTGTGAGTCCGGTACACACATTCTGAAACCACTTATTGAAGCTAACACATTGCATGCCCTCATCGACCGGGAAATAGCATGCTGGTCTACCACAACGACGTTTCAATTGCGTTATGGATTTGTTTTATGTTTCTATATGAATAAAACGAATAAACAATTAAAAATCCCACTTCAGTAGCTACAGAAAGATCTTAACAACCATGGATACAGACAATGCTCAAAGATATATTCAACGACTAAGACTAAGTGCCAGTGCCTTTAGTTTTATGCATCTGTACTCGTTAAGTACAGAAAATAAACTTCCTTAGCGAAAAAACCGTACTCCTGAGGATTACTTTAACTAAGATAATTCAATTCAAGCAAAAAAACAGTAGTCTTGATGCGTCATTTAACGATCAATACGATAAAATCTACTTAGAAAAAAATATCACTGTCTATTTTGAATCACAATAGACGATAAGCTGCAGTTGTTAAGTCTTGAGAAACAACACATCATTCAACCTTAAATATTTATTATGAAAGCATTACATGGTTTTACAAACTGAATAAAGTCTAATACAATATAAAATATGCCTGAAAAGAAGTACCAATTAAAACAACATGAAGTATATTTTACCCAACAATTTCATGGATCCGCTGATTAGTGAACATCAAGAAAAGGTGAAAATTACTATGAAATATATCGACTAAATACATCATGTTTTTGAGAGTGAATAAACAGAAAATCCGACTGCAATTAAACGCAACTCAATTTCGTAAATCTGCCCTTCAGCTTAGCAACCAATCAGAATGGGGCGTGGATTATTATATCCGCCAATTTTGTAAGCAGTGGCGGTCGGCTTTCTTCGTTCTGTGCTTCTTTCAGCTATTTCTTTTGTGTAGCTATGTAATTTAATGTTTCAGTGTGCTAAAATGCCGCAGTTAGTGTAATGTTCTATATGCTGGTGTGAAATTTACTTTGAATCAGCATTGTTTCTTGGGTTTTTGCGGCTTCTACTCCAGTAAATGTATTTCTTCAGCCAAGTTGGCTAGTCTTATGTTTTAAAATGGTAATCGGTTTTGTATTGACTTGTTTTCTAGATATCCAAAGTCAAAGTTCTTTTTTTAGCTAAAACAATTGTTGCTGCCACCTATGACTAACTGTCAGCATGTTCGTTCCCAAATGTCCTTTATGATTTTATCGGCACAATGAAAGGAAACCACCTCTGGTTTTTAATCTTCTTCAGTATTATGGACAAAACTATCCCGCCAACAAGTCAAACTAATACCGATTGCCCAGCAGTAGGGGATATCAGTATTGTTTTCGAAATGATCCAGACTTCCGACAACCAGAGACGAAGTCACGGATAATACCAATATATTGCAGAGGGTTTGTTATAAAAAATATGTCATAGAGAAGTAATAGAGGGGACGTACTCGTTACGTAGTGCGTTAAAGCAAGCTTAACATTGAAAAGCCGGAAATCTGCTATCAGTGTGTAGTGTATGTTTGCTGTTTCGGCCATAAAAAGAAGCCGAAGGATCATGATCACGGAGTAAAAAGGTAATTAACTGTTATTAAGCTAACTGTTTTTTAAATCCGCTTGGAGTCCCTCCGGGGGCTACTGCCGGTCCCAAGCCCTGATAAAGGAGGAGGGTTGGGCATAGGGTTAGCTACCCCATCCCATAGAAAACTAACTCGCTAAAAAACGCTAACCAGAAAGAATTATTCAAACCTTTTAAACTCCGCCCTGGGAGTCAGAAGGTCTTCATTTAGAAGAGTTATGACGCCTCATGGCGAAAGCCGAATTCCTTCGGACGTTACGAGGCCGATGCCCCTTCTGACAACCAGATCAACCATTTATTTAAGTACATTGAATGTTCGTACAATGTGGGACACCGGGAGAGCCTTCCAAATTGCTGCAGAAATGAGGAGATACAACCTAGAGGTACTTGGGATCAGTGAAACACATTGGACGCAAGTTGGACAACAACGACTAACTTCAGGAGAGCTTCTGTTATACTCCGGCCATGAAGAAGAAAATGCCCCATATACACAAGGAGTTGCATTGATGCTGTCCAAACAAGCGCAAAATGCTCTCATAGGATGGGAATCTCATGGACCAAGGATCATCAAAGCCTCGTTCAAAACAAAAAAGGAGGGCATTACAATGAATATTATCCAATGCTATGCGCCTACCAACGATTACAATGAAGACGCTAAAGATCAATTCTACAATAGGCTGCAGTCAATCGTCGAGAAATGCCAAACAAAAGACCTGAACATTCTGATGGGAGATTTCAACGTTAAGGTTGGAACGGACAACACTGGATATGAAGACATCATGGGACGACATGGACTGGGAGAAAGAAACGAAAGTGGTGAGAGATAATGCAAACCTATGTGCCTTCAATAAACTGGTCATTGGCGGCACCATATTCCCACATAAACGCATTCACAAAACCACATGGACTTCACCGAATCACACTACGCAAAACCAAATCGACCATATTTGCATCAACAAAACGTTCAGGAGGACTATAGAGGACGTGAGAACCAAAAGAGGAGCTGATATAGCATCAGATCATCACTTGCTGGTCGCCAAGATGAAATTGAAACTCAAGAAGCACTGGACTATTGGGCGGACAATATCACAAAAGTTCAATACGGCCTTTCTTCAGGATACTGACAAACTCAACAAATTCAAGATAGTCCTCAGCAACAAGTTCCAGGCCTTTCATGATCTACTCAATGGAGAAGGAACTACTGTGGAGAGCAACTGGAAAAGGATCAATGAGGCAATCACTTCAACATGTCATGAGGTCCTGGGTCACAAGAAGCACCATCACAAGGAATGGATCACTGTTGATACACTGGATAAGATTCAAGAAGGCAACAATCAATACCAGTCGAACAAGAGTAGAAAAACCCAAGGCACAAGCTGAATACACAGAAGTAAACAAACAAGTGAAGAAGAGCATCAGAACCGACTAGCGTAAATATGTGGAAGATCTAGCAATGACGGCGGAAAAGGCTGCAAGAGAAGGGAACATGAGACAATTGTATGACACGACAATGAAACTCTCTGGAAATCGCAGCAAACTAGAACGACCAGTGAAAAGCAAGGAAGGCGAGGTAATCATCAACATTGAAGAGCAACAAAACAGGTGGGTAGAACACTTCAAAGAACTCTTGAATCGACCAGCTTCACTGAACCCACCCAACATCAAAGCAGCACCCACCAACCTCCCAATCAACGTTGGCTCACCAACAATTGAAGAAATCAGCATGGCCATCAGACAAATCAAGAGTGGCAAAGAAGCAGGACCAGACAACATTCCAGCAGAGGCACTAAAAGCAGACGTAGCGGCAACTGCAAGGATACTCCACATTCTCTTTATTAAGATTTGGGATGAGGAACAAGTACCAAAGACTGGAAAGAAGGACTTCTGACCAAAATACCGAAGAAAGGCAATCTCAGCAACTGTGATAACTACAGAGGCATCACTGTTCTTTCAATACCAGGAAAAGTCTTCAACAGAGTATTGTTAAACAGGATGAAGGACTGCGTAGACGCCCAACTTCGTGACCAACAGGCAGGATTCCGTAAGGATAGATCGTGTACAGACCAAATCGCAACTCTACGGATCATTGTGGAACAATCAATTGAATGGAATTCATCACTCTACATCAACTTCATTGACTACGAAAAGGCATTTGATAGCGTGGACAGAACAACACTATGGAAACTTCTTCGACACTACGGCGTGCCTCAGAAGATAGTCAATATCATACAGAGTTCATATGATGGATTACACTGCAAAATCTTACATGGAGGACAGTTGACAAAGTCGTTCAAAGTGAAGACCGGTGTTAGGCAATGTTGCTTACTCTCACCCTTCTTCTTTCTCCTGGTGATCGACTGGACCATGAAGACGTCAACATCTGGGGGGGAAGCATGGAATACAGTGGACAGATAGGATGAAGTTGGACGATCTGGACTTCGCAGATGATCTGGCCCTTCTATCCCAAACGCAACAACAAATGCAGGAGAAGACGACCAGTGTAGCAGCAGCCTCAGCAGCAGTAGGTCTCAATATACACAAAGGGAAAAGCAGGATTCTCCGATACAACAAAGCATGCACTAATCCAGTCACAATTGACAGAGAAGATTTGGAAGATGTAAAAACCTTTACATATTTGGGCAGCATCATTGATGAACAGAATGGATCTGATGCAGATGTGAAGGCGCGGATCGGCAAAGCAAGAGCAGCATATTTACAACTGAGGAACATCTGGAACTCAAAGCAACTGTCAACCAACACCAAGATCAGGATTTTCAATACAAATGTCAAGACAGTTCTACTGTATGGGGCAGAAACCTGGAGAACTACAAAAGCCATCATCCATAAAATACAGGTGTTTATTAACAGTTGTCTACGCAAAATACTTCAGATCCGTTGGCTGGACACTATTAGCAACAACGTACTGTGGGAGAGAACAAACCAGATCCCAGCGGAGGAGAAATCAGGAAGAAGCGCTGGAAGTGGATAGGACACACATTGAGGAAAGCACACAACTGCGTCACAAGACAAGCCCTCACATGGAATCCTCAGGGCCAAAGGAAAAGAGGAAGACCAAAGAACACATTACGCCGGGAAATGGAAATAGACATGAGAAACATGAACAAGAATTGGATGGAACTAGAAAATCAGGCCCAGGACAGAGTGGGTTGGAGAATGCTGGTCAGCGGCCTATGCTCCATTGGGAGTAACAGGCGTAGGTAAGTAAAGTAAGTAAGCTAACTGTTTTATAGATCATATTTCACCACTCGCAAACCTGTTTTTTGCGGTATGACGTCAGCCTGTATTTAATATGTTCAACCTTACTATGAAAAGTACCTGCGGATTTTCACCTTCATATTCGAATTATTTTTAGACAACTGTCTTCCAGTTTGAGTGCTTCGTACACATTGGTTAACTAGATTCCTACATTATTCATAGTCCCAGTATAACTTTCTAACGCAGTAAGTTCAAAGTAGACACTAGTCTTTCTAAATAAACCTGTTAAGCCAATATCCGTATTATCTATTTCAAATAATCGATGAAGACATGTACCACGTGCATCTGCTGTATATTGCCATTTCACTCCAATTCTAACTGTTATATCTTATTTTTTAAAAATAAATTTGCTATATGCAGCAAATATAGACTTATTTGTTTCGATAGATATAGAGGGGTTCATGTGATTTTTAGCAGGACTGTAGTAATATTCTCACTAAAGAGCTAAGCGAGTGCGTAGACCAATGTAATGTACCACACAGGGTGCCTTTGAGTTACTCGTGTTCCATTAGTGTTGTTAGAGGCATTACTTGCTTATCATATGACATTTGAATAAGAAGCTATGAGATTAGACGCAGGGACGGTTGGTATGTGTAACGCGTGTCCATCCATCAGCTGCCGTGGTAACTCATAGTGGCTAGAATAAGTTGTGAAAGGACCCGAGTCTGTAGGTTTCCAAGAAAATGACGAAGATATGCACCAAATCACCTTACGAAGAGAGCCTCCAATCACTTAACCTCTATCCATTAGAGTATAGGGGACTTATAGGTGACCTTCTAATGGCTTACAGTATCCTTAACACTTCTGGACATTCTCTAAAACACCTACTCAAGCTTAGTCCCAAAACTAATCTAAGGGGTAACACCCAGAAACTAGAGACACAACATAGCAGGACGGGCTGTATACGCAACTTATACTCCTTAGGAGTTGTCAAATGCAGGAATTCGCTGCCCGCCGAGCTAGTCCAAGCGACTTCCCAGGAGTCCTTCGAGAAGCAACTGGATCTATTCTTAAGGATTAAGGATAGTATCATGCTATGATTTACCAATTTCGTTTTCCTATTTTATTGTTAACGTACCTAGGTTTCTGCTTGGAGGATTTGTTGATCCCTTGCTACTAGACACGGAAGCCTGTTAAGCGAAAGCTTCCATTCAGTCCATAACCATTTGAACACATGAACTAGGTGCTGAGAGGCTCGCTTATCACAAGTTTCTTGCAACGAATAAGTAGATAAAACAAAGTAGCATTAGACTCAAAAATTTATTAAAGAACTTTCATTAGGAATCGAATATCATACAAAGGTTTAAACCAAGTTCCCGTTTAAAAGTCGTATTGGTAATGTTGAGCCGCAGTTTTTGTTTTTTTCCAAACGAAAGAGTAAAAGAAGTCGAAAAATACTGGAAATGGTTGTGAGAATAAAATGGACGTCTAGCATCGTTTTTATAATCCGCCGTTAGTTAGGTCTCCCGTAAACAGTTTCATAAAGCCATAGTTCTATGGGCAAAACAGACTCACTCCTGTTGCATTGTAAATGAAAAAATGGTGATGAATTTAGTCAGAAATGTGGAATAGATAAATAACCAAATAACATGTTTATTAGCAAAGAATTTATGCAGTTGTGATTTACCTTGAGTTCATGAGTATTAGATAAGGTCAGATACTATGACTTGTGCAAAGCATAACATGGGCTTGTAGTGGCATTGGACCATAACCACACTATCCTCAAAGCTGAATACGAGATTACTCGGAAAATAGGTATTCAATATTTAACGCGAAGAAATACCTAACGATGGAGAAGGCGCGAATAATGAACTGAATAGACTAGAGTTGATCGAACGGCATGGCTCGGCCATGCAGGCGTGGTCTCTGCTGAATGTTACCTTATATCTTCTTTTCATATTAAATATATTGTTCTTTCTCTAGCCTAACCTTGTTCTACATCATGTATTGGTAATTGATACGATACAGTGAGTTGGTGTAGTCGATGGTGTGACTTCCACGTAAGATCTTATAGATTAGGCAGTTATATCATGACAAATTTATAAGATCTTACGTGGAAGTCACACCATCGACTACACCATGTTCATTATTTCTAAATTGCCATATACATTGGTGAGCCCAACTAAAGAAACGCAACCTATTATTGCTAATCCTTATTTCCACCTTAACCTTCTCAATCGGTTTTTATTTCTGTAAACCCAATATTCGTATAGTCCTTTGAATAATGGTCACATATATTATCGTAATGTTATATCTATTAGTTCACATAACTTACTAGCTCAATCGATAATAAAAACTGGTCGTCAATATCAACTAATTCGCTTTGATGGTTCGTTAACAAGCTTTAATAGCATTTACCTGCTTCAGCAACATAGACTTGTTTAAACATCAAGCTCTAGCAAATATGACCTGTAAATAGCGTAAATATACATTGACTAACAATGCGATCAAGGACTAAATAGTTAACTGGATCTAATTCTCAGTGTTCCTTCACTTAACACCTCATCCTGTTTTAAACTGCACTATCCTGTAATATCTTTTCTTCCGACCACTGCCTGCCTAATTTCATATTCTGGAGTTCCATTTCCAAACAACAAGGATGACACTTCTCCAAAAAATACGGTGAGTTCCAGCTATAAGTTTTCTGCAATCATAAGTTCATTTTAGATGGCTCATTCAATGGCACACACAGTTATCTGGATTCATTCGATCGTTCTGATCCGAGCGAGTGGCAAAAACATCAACAGCATCAAGTACCCTGGAATTAATTGCCATACTGCATGTTTTATTCTGGATACTTTTGGATCATTTCTACTCCTCACGAATGGCGTTATCTATGTCGTCCACTGAATAATCTAATTTTCAAAAATAATCCAGGCGAGTTCAAATATTTCACTTAATGATTTTTTGTACTTAACATGTATATATTTTCCAGTTGCTTTTGCCATATAAGACAATAACTTGTGTTACACTTTAATTAACTTCTCAGATTAGTTTTATCTTCACTATGCATATGTGACTCATACAGAGTGATATTTTATTATCCTTTTCACTTAATTGTGACTTTCATAGCATCACTCTAAACTATAACTGCACAAACATTTATTCTAGCGTCATATCTTACTACAATGATAAATTATTTTTTGTTACTAATTTAACGATACACACATGGTCGTTTTTTCTTCTTCTCTGTTCATAAACACGCCTATTAGACTGTTTGCTTATTTCACGTCTCCTTTATTTCTATTCCCTTATTTTCTCCATTTCCTTCTTTAAACTCAATTCAATATTCTTTTCAATTACACTGACCCGATTTATTATTATTAATATTCTACTATTATTATTCTAAATTTTTTTTTAAATATGGCAAGTATAATGCTAACATTATTGAAAATTGTGTATTATTGCATTTTCTGAAGAAACCCGAAATGGTTTCTTCACAACACTTATGTACCCATAAGATGTTTGTGAATAATAACAATAATAATAATAATAATAAGTGTCCCTAGGCTAACTGCATTATCTTCTTACGGAATGTTTATAACGCGTCATATTCCTGCCTGAAGTTTCATAAGCAGTCTTAACTTTAAAATTATCTTTGTGATCATGTTCATTGTTTTCAAATTGTCATATACGTCAACAACCTGCATGTTAACCTGGCCCGTACATGCGTTGCACTATATCTTCATGTCTTCTAAATTTAGAAATCATTTGAATCACCTTTAACATTTATCAATAAACCCATCATAGTCGTTGTCGCTAACCGTATTTGGATTTATGGATTGGTTTATCATATTAGCAGCCTCAAATGCGAACATAGTTTAGATAATAAGATTAAAAATTTAGGTACTATCAACTGCACTAGTAAAATAACTAAATCCCTAGGTAGCTGTTGGCTAAACAAACGTTTAAAATCAAAACTCCGTAGCCTACTAGAATTAACACTGAACGAATCTTTCTGAATTAAAATTTATAATTAAATTAGGCGTCTCGGATTCTTTAACGTTACAAATTTCTGATGATTTCGAATCACCTAAAGCAACAATACTTATTTTTCCACTGACTAATCCTCATTCAACACCATGAATAGTTAAACATAATAGTTTCAGGATATCGTCATAAAGCATTGTCATGACTTGACAATCACGTAATATGATTGATAAAATTAATGAAACTATTAACAAAATCGGTCGGCAAATTGACATATAATTATCACTAGTGTTGTTTTTCTTTTATCTTCACTACAGATGATTACAGTATGTTTCTCTATCAATTGCTCACTCAGTAAAAATCTCAAAACCTTGTCAGTCTAGTTGATGGTTTAGCGACACAATCATGCATGCAAATAATCAGTCTAAGCAGTCGAGCAAATCTCCTGCAAACTGAAAACATCAATGTCGAATTTACTCCAACACTGATTAAGGTTCAAGCCATTATAATGGACGTGAGTTGGGAGTGTACTTGTAGAACTTATGGTCTACTATGATATTAGTACTGCTCTAATAATAGACCTAATCCTAAATTTGTAGATTTGTCATGATATGACTGCCTAATCTATAAGATCTTACGTGGAAGTCACACCATCGACTACACCAACTCACTGTATCGTATCAATTACCAATACATGATGTAGAACAAGGTTAGGCTAGAGAAAGAACAATATATTTAATATGAAAAGAAGATATAAGGTAACATTCAGCAGAGACCACGCCTGCATGGCCGAGCCATGCCGTTCGATCAACTCTAGTCTATTCAGTTCATTATTCGCGCCTTCTCCATCGTTAGGTATTTCTTCGCGTTAAATATTGAATACCTATTTTCCGAGTAATCTCGTATTCAGCTTTGAGGATAGTGTGGTTATGGTCCAATGCCACTACACTACTCTCCCACCAGAATCAACGTGGTGTTGGTTCGATACCCAAATGGATGGGACTGTAGTGTGCCGAAGGTTACCAAGACTAGTAAAAATTTTCCGGGTGATGACAAGCTGAAAGTCAAATCAAAAGGAAGACGGCAGCATCTGGTCGGGAAATACATGTAATAATTTTAAAATATCTGCCTTCATGCTTAACACGCTTACAATGAAAATTTGAGTGATTATTTGAGCTATAAAAAATGGGATTACAATAATAATAATAGTAATGATAAGACGATGCGTGTGTAATAGCCGTTGGTTGATAACTTAACGTATAGGTAGTATGTATTTTGTGTTTAGAAATATTAAAGTTATGAATATTGTAGAAATGTTAATATTAGTACTACTTTTAGTCTAACTTATGAAATCAAATAACGATTATGCCGGTAAGTTGTCCATATGAATCGATTTCCAATTGCATCTGTATTAGTAGGCTAACTAAAAGAACAAAAGTATTGCCGTGGAGAAGAATTCCAACTAGTGTTCCAGTTAGTTTGATACGGTTTATTTAGTTACAGGGAGATTTTCCCAACCCCATGTTTACCTGACCGTGATAGAATTTAGTGATACTACTAATACACATGAATGGTTATCAAAACAAAATTTAAATACCTAAGTGATAATCATATGAATTTTGGACAGATTGCTAGGAACAAATCGTTAAACTTGAGTGTATTCGTAAGAGACATGCTCCAGACTCAATGTTCTGATCTGCGGCTGACTATTTATTTATATCTATACTTGCCGGCTGATTGGGTATACAAGTTAGTTGGAAGTATGCAGTTTATCATGAGGCGGAATACGATTTTATTGAGATATAGTGGTTATACGTTATTGAGATTAGTTAAACCTATGTGTCATATTACTAAGTGATGTGGTGCTGCAAGGTGTATTTGGGTAAATAAGTTTCTACAAGATGATTAATAGTGAGTGATGCTTATGTGATTATCAGGGAGAACATAAGTTGTAACCAAGGGGAGTACACTCTCAACTCATGTCTATGATAATGGCTTGAACTTTAGTCAGTGTTGGAGTAAATTCGACATTGATGTTTTCAGTTTGCAGGAGATTTGCTCGACTGCTTAGACTGATTATTTGCATGCATGATTGTGTCGCTAAACCATCAACTAGACTGACAAGGTTTTGAGATTTTTACTGAGTGAGCAATTGATAGAGAAACATACTGTAATCATCTGTAGTGAATGAAGTTAAAAGAATAACAACACTAGTGATAATCATAAGTCAATTCGCTGACCTATTTTGTTAATAGTTTCATTAATTTTATCAATCATATTACGTGATTGTCAAGTCATGACAATGCTTTATGACGATATCCTGAAACTATTATGTTTAACTAGTTATAGTGTTGATTGAGGATTGGCCAGTGGAAAAATAGGCATTGTTGCTTTAGGTGATTCAAAATTATCAGAAATTTATAACGTTAAAGAATCAGAGCTACCTTATTATATTATAAATTTCAATTCGAGAATATTCGTCTACCGTTAACTTTAGTAGGCTCCGGAGCTCTGATGTTAAACATCTATTTAGCCAAAAACTACCTGAGATTTTAGTTATTTTACAAGTGTAGTTGATAGTCTCTAAATTTGTAATTTTATTATTTATACTATGTCCGTATTTTAGGCTGCTAATATGATAAACCAATCCATAAACCCAAATACGATTAGCAACAACGACTATGATGGGTTTATTGATAAATGTTAAAGGCGATTCACATGATTTCTGAATCCAAAAGACATGAAGATATAGTAAAACGTATATACGGGCCAGGTTAACATGCAGGTTGTTGACGTATATGAAAATTTAAAAATAATGAACATGACCAGAAAAACAATTTTAAAGTTAAGACTGCTTGTGAAACTTTAGGCAGGAATATGACGCGTTATAAACATTCCATATGAAGTTACTGCATTTAGCCTAGGGACACTTACAAATATATGGCAAAAGCAGCTAGGAAACATATACATGTTAAGTACGAAAAATCACTAAGTGAAATAGTTGAACTCGCCTGAGTTATTTTTGAAATTTAGATTATTCAGTGGACGACATAGATAACGCCATTCATGAGGAGTAGAAATGATCCAAAAGTATCCAGAATAAAACATGCAGTATGGCAATTAATTCCAGGGTACTTGATGCTGTTGATGTTTTTGCCACTCGCTCGGATCAAAACAATCGAATGAATCCAGATAACTGTCAGCCATTGAACGAGCCATCTAAAATGACCTTATGATTGCAGGAAACTTATCGCTGAAACTCACCGTATGTTTTAGGAAAAGTGTCATCCTTGTTGTTTGGCAATGGAACTCGAGAATATGAAATTAGGCAGGCAGTGGTCGGAAGAAAAGATTTTACAGGATAGTGCATAGTTTAAAACAGGATGTGTTAAGCGAAGGAACACTAAGAATTAGATCCAGATAACTATTCAATCCTTAATTGCATTGTTAGTCAATGTATATTTACGCTACTTACAGATCATATTTGCTAGAGCTTGATGTTTAAACAAGTCTATGTCGCTGAAGCAGGTAAATGCTATTAAAGCTTGTTAACGAACCATCAAAGCGAATTAGTTGATATTGACGACCAGTTTTTATTATCGTTTGAGCTAGTGTTATGAGAACTAATCAATATAACATTACGATAATGCATGTAAGTATTATTCAGGGGACTATTAGAATACTGGGTTAACATGAATATAAAATCGATCGAGAAAGTTAAAGTGGAAATAAGGATTAACAATGATAGGTTGCGTTTCTTTAGTTGGGCTTACCAATGTAGAACTTATGGTCTACTATGATATTAGTACTGCTCTAATAATAGACCTAATCCTAAATTTGTAGATTTGTCATGATATGACTGCCTAATCTATAAGATCTTACGTGGAAGTCACACCATCGACTACACCAACTCACTGTATCGTATCAATTACCAATACATGATGTAGAACAAGGTTAGGCTAGAGAAAGAACAATATATTTAATATGAAAAGAAGATATAAGGTAACATTCAGCAGAGACCACGCCTGCATGGCCGAGCCATGCCGTTCGATCAACTCTAGTCTATTCAGTTCATTATTCGTGCCTTCTCCATCGTTACGTATTTCTTCGCGTTAAATATTGAATACCTATTTTCCGAGTAATCTCGTATTCAGCTTTGAGGATAGTGTGGTTATGGTCCAATGCCACTACATACTCCCCTTGGTTACAACTTATGTTCTCCCTGGTAATCACATAAGCATCACTCACTATTTAATCATCTTGTAAAAAATTTTTTAGCCAAATACATCCTGCAGCATTACATCACCTAGTAATATGACATATCGGTCTAACTGATTTCAATAACTTATAACCACTATATACCAATTAAATCGTATTCCGCCTTATGATAAACTGCATACTTGCAACTAACTTGTATGCATCATCAGCCGTCAGGTATAAACATGTATAAATAGTCTATGGCAACTCAGAACATTGAGTCTAGAGCATTTCTCTTACGAATACACTCATGTTCTTAGCTATCTGTCCAAAACTCATATAATTATCACTCACGTATTGAAATTTTGTTTCGATAACCATTCATGTGTATTAGTAGTATTACTAAATTCTATCACAGTCAGGTAAACATGGGGTTGAGAAAATCTTCCCGTAACTAACTAAACCGTATCAAACTAACTGGAACACTAGTTGGAATTCTTCTCCACGGCAATACTTTTGTTCTTTTAGTTAACCTACTAATACAGATGCAATTGGAAATCAACTCATATGGACAACATACCGGCATAATTGTAAATTGATTTCATAATTTAAACCAAAACTAGTACTAATATTAACATTTCAACAATATTCATAACGTTAATATTTCTAAACACAAAATACTACCTGTACGTTAAGTTATTAACCAATGGCTATTACACACGCATCGTTTTATTATTACTATTATTATTGTAATCCCAATTTTTTTATAGCTCAAATAATCACTCAAATTTTCATTGTAAGCGTGTTAAGCATGAAGGCAGATAATTCAAAATTATTACATGTATTTCCCGACCAGATGCTGCCGTCTTCTTTTTGATTTATCTTTCAGCTTGTCATCACCCGGAGGATTCTTACTAGTCTTGGTGTAGTCGATGGTGTGACTTCCACGTAAGATCTTATAGATTAGGCAGTTATATCATGACAAATCTACAAATTTAGGACTACGTCTATTATTAGAGCAGTACTAATATCATAGTAGATCATAAATTCTACAGGCTTAGTACCGTATTGCAATGCTTTTATTCCCAATCAACTCAAAAAGGGAAAATAGATGCGAAGAAAGGGGAATTAAAGCGGACGAAAGCGTAAATAAAGGGGAAATGTCGCTTTTTCGCCTTTACGTCGTGTATTTGGGGGAAATTTGTCAACAATTATACGTAACGTACAGTATTTGAATTAACCGCACCCAAAACTTAAGTTTTTATAAACTTCGACAAATTAAGGCACCGCTTAAAGAAAAAACAAAACTAATGTCATAAAAACAAGGTACAAATTACGGAACCAGGCATTCAGTTGAGACGTATATACGCTGACTTCGTTTTTCGTTTAGCTAAAGTGTTCCGACATGCTTGGGAGCCATCACAAAAAACTTACGTGATGCAGGTGAGTGACGTGCTCTCAGATTTTCATGTTCATTATAAATGATTACCTTGTTAGTCCAATACTATGAGTTGCATTGAAGTCAGTGAGACTGTTCGTAGACGAAGGGCCACTGGGAACTTGTCACGTTCCCTTGGTTGTCATAGAACCACTTATAATAGGAGGCGGAATAAAATGCGAGCAGCTTTCATGAAAAAATATGACTTCCTTTCGTTCATTGAGCTTGTTAATGAAAACACCATAAAAGGTAACTGAGTTCAACAGTGTTGTTCATTAGATTGATAGAAGTAACGAGAGAAATCGGTTATTATTTTGCTCCCATTCAAGTATTCCTATACATCTGCGTCTAGTTTAACAGGAAGACATGCAAGCAGAGTTAGTGTCTGATAAACTACAAGTCCCAGTTGTCAAAAAGATTCGTAACATTTGTCCACAGACAGCTGCATTTAATTGAGACACAGAACATTCATCTTATAAGACTGTATACTGCTGTTTTGCGGGCAACTAGAAGCTCAGACGCTTAGCTATCTTGCTACCGATGTTATTGCTGGATAAATTGTTTAATGACAGTGATCATGAAATATGGTCAGTGATAAATGTACAGTCTAGAAATAAACACCAAACAAACTTATCGCTATCTTATAATGTACGACAGCAACAGCATCAAAGGCACGTTTTTTCCTATTTCTAATCAGACTGATTTGAATCAGCATACTCATTAGAAACAGGCAACTCTACTTACTAAACTGATTTGTTTCGTTACAGGCTTCAAGCACTATACTTAAGTTTACCATAATTCTTTCAACTAAACTGAATTATACGACAACCAAGAATACTAAACTAAGCAAGTGTCATAGTTATTGTTTCATTTGCACAGACATGTTGCTCAAAGTAGTTAAATTGACATAATTAAGCCGATAAAACCAAAACACGAAATATAGGCTAGTTGAACTTACCTAACAGAAGACAAAGGATATATATATATATATATATATATATATATATATATATATAATACTTTCCGACTGAAGACAACAGTCAGTTGTTCATAGAAACACAGTTTACAGTACAACAAACCTTTCTTCAGTAATATTATGAACTGACGGTCTATCTGGAAACAATCAATTATGTGAATAAACTTACTACCACTTGGGATATCATCTCAGCGTACAGTGAACATACAGTGTAACGCAGTCGGACGTGGCGAATAAAAACTAAAACCAGAGCAAAATTAACAACATAATCTAGTTATTTAATTAAAAATACATTATGAAATGACAAAATCTGTGGTTGCTTAAACGCACAGATGACCCTGTGCAATGCATTAAGTTTACATGGTTGTGTTACGGATAAATTCACCCGAAAATCCTTAACAAATCTCAATCGTTTTGTTATATAGAAACATTTGGGTACACTGTGCTTGATGTCTATAAAACCTATAGAGGTAAATAAATCCGCTAATTAAATGATTTTGTTAGTTTTTCACATTTATACTGATTTGATTAATTTTACTCGATATATCTAACTGGAGGGGCTCGGTCACGCAGTCGCCCCACATCATAAGGGGATACGTTGTGCTACTCATCTCTTACAACCGCCAGCTTAGACTAAACTCTTCTTGACATATTGATAGTCTTTTAAATATATCTTCGAACCATTTCATTTCTGACTTTTGATTTGACGGGGCTGGTATACTTCGATTACAAAGGTATCACGTACAGTAATTTGAGAGGGTTGTGGTCAGAAAGTCTATGTGTGATAAGCACCTAAATATAACAAGTTTCCGCAAAATTTCCTTACCAAAAAACCCAATGATGATAGCAGACCTGATATTCAAATCTCACGAAATTTCACCGCCCGGGATACGGTACATTGCCATTTAACGCTACAAAGTAAGAGGTACTCGTAGTTCATGCTTTATTAGTTTGTGGATTCTCCTGAACAAAATAATCAGACTTTCATGTCATGTATCTTCTCAACTGATTTGCTAGATACATGTACAATCTATGATACCTTTAAATAAATGATCAAGACTCTGATAATATACACCTCGTAAAGCTATTTTGGAAGAGCGAACAGCACCTCGCTGACATGAGATAATGATGGAATGTTCTTAAAGAGACTCTTCTCTAGTGCTTATTTTGAGATACTGCCCATTGTCGGTCATCCATCAAGTAATTCTAGGATTACAGAATGAGACAAAAGGTATATACCTAATTTTTGCAGACAACTGGTTACACTGTAGCGTGATACGCATTCAAAAGAACAGTTGGGACGGGATAAAATATCAACCATGTCTAGTGAATGATACAGAAAGATGAAACAGGCGTTTATTTAGTCAGATGAAATAAAACCTACTAATCTCACTAAATCATCTCGACAAAGATTCCTTGATGGCGAGCATCAACCGCAATGAGGCTGCCATTCAACTAGTCGAATGATTACTATCTGACTACTCCCATCCTAAAATAAAGTTTCTTCTACATACTGCTGACCCAAAATCCCACAGCTATTTAAGTGCAGAGAAGTACGGATCTCTCATGATAAAGGAACGTTTGACGTACTTTAATTCAAAAAAGTCCGTTGATTCATTCGGACTACGACCACCAGTCTCATAAAAATTTACTGAAGACACACCTAATCTTCTGTTGATTTATTCGAGCATCCTTTAGTCAATGACAAACCTCATTCTGATTAGAAAGTTGGTTTGTCCATAATTTAAGAAGGCAACAAGATAAAATCTTGCATGCTATCCACAGTAGCGTAAATAAAACGAATAACTCTCTCCTTGGCTATGTTCATAGCGTACAGCCTCACAAGGACACAACCATCAAATGCTTTTCCGGTGTTCTCAACAGGGTTCATCATCTCATTATGCATCCGAAACCGACGTAAAGGGGCACAATTCAAAGCCTTATAATGTGACTATCAAACTATCAAAACTAGATGTCGAAAAAAGATATCCTTTTCTACTTTGTCAGATGAGTTCTCCATGGTGAATGGAATGCCCTAAGCGTTATGGATATTCAAGGTTTGACAACGCTTTTGTCTGTAACGCGCTTGCATTTGAAAAAGGTACCAAAATTTTCAGGTCAGGGACAAAGGATTTCTAAGATATATTTGTAAGGTACTCGGTATGTTGAGAAGTGCTTGGTTTGGGCTGGTTAGATGTCGAGAAGGGTGTGTAGCATATTATGCCCAATGGTGAACTGATGCTCATGGGTAACCGAACGCCTTCAGCTAAGGTGTGTTTAAGAAAACTAATAGGGTCAGCATCAATGCCTAAGATTTACAAAACTATTTTTTCCGGAAACTTGTCAACCTATACATGTAAGTGATTGCCAACTTACACTCGTGCTTGCTTAAGTATGCAAGACTTGATGAAAAAAGCCTTTCATGAGCATATATCTATAAATATCGTGAGGCGGCGAGAACGATCATGCACAAAAGATTTCTGTGGGGTGATTTGTGAGAGATATGCACACATACTCATGCATACTGAAAAAAATTGGTATGATTTTAAATGAATTATACGTATAAACATACTTTGTTTAGTGTGTTTTTCACAAAGTAAAAAAACTGAGAATTCAACCTAATGGCTATAGAATACGAGAGCCTATAAAATACTCTGCATAATTTGCAGTTCTTCCAGAGCATGCGATTTCAGGCCAGCTGTCGGAAGATAGAGACGTTTCATCGATTTCTTTGGTTGTTTGGTTGGTTCCATCTTAGCTGTGAGGACCATGTGGTTCGACTATTTAGTGAGAAAGTAAATCTCTTTTAGACGGTAGATACTGATGTTATCCTTTTAATCCAGGTCTTACCAATGGTATCTGACTTGGAATCACGGTTAATTGCTTCATAGGGTCCCACATATACAGCGTCGACGGATCGGTGTGATGAATTGTGACGTACAAAAACATGTTTACTAAGTCGTATGATGAGTTGGACAAAAACATCGGTTTGTTGCAATCTATTGGAAACGGGTTTAAATGAACGCATCTCATTTGTTTTAAAGGTCGCTTTTAAAGATGAAGACTATTACCTCCCCCACTTTCCACTACATGACGATCCAGCCCGGCAAAGTGGAAGCCTGTTACTGTTATGCAGAAGCTGGCTCCCGTGATCACGACACAACAGCCACATATGCAGGCTGTTTTTGTCTCATTCCAATAAGACGCCGTAGATAAACTGGCTGCATCTGCCGATTGGATACTATTGATCACAACGCATAATGACATTACATATCTACCTAATACTACTACTCGTTTCCCCAACATTTATCATAGTCTCAGACCCTCCGAGAGTCCCTAAAGAAACCCGCCACGTTAAGGAATTGTTTCTGGACCATAAGAAACAGACATCATAGAATGATGTTAGTATAACATTAACTATTTTAAATCTCCTAGAAATCGCCAGAAATCTCGAAGTTTCCTCCAGCCCGAACCATATAGCACAACAAAACTCTCAGGAAACCTGCTCACCGACACGCATTTACGCAACCGTTGCCGGTCGACATAGATGTTTGCTGTACATTAATGATTTGATGACGAAAGTCCTTTATCTTTTCAACATTGACGTGGAACCGGGCGTAATTCCTGCGAATACTAACTATTAAGTGCAAGTTAGGTCCCCAATTCACAGTTGACAAACGGAAAACGGATCTCCACGCACGCCTAAAAATATTTTTTCCTCAACTTCAGTTTACGGAAACCCAACGACTGGATTTTTATTGTTGCAGAGGTGAGGCTATAATTTGTGGTCGACGCCAAATAAACCCTCATAATATTAGCCTGTCTACCAAGGTCAGAAGACGCCTAAAAACTGAAGTTGGTATTCGTAGTTAGGGTTAGGACTAGGAGCTAGTTTGTTCACTACGAACTGACATCAGTAATAATGTAAAAATACTACTTAACCACATGGCTATATGAATTTCGCACCGAAATCCAAGACTCGCTACTTACTATCCTCAAGCCCTGCTATGTGTGAGCAGTCTTCAGGTTTGGAGGTAAATATTGAACGTAGATTATTAGTTGACTGTTCTAGATGATATAACTAAACTAAAAGAATCGCTTTCAACTCAATACCAGTAAATTCAGATTGTTAACTGTAAGCAGAAGCTATGCTTTATTACTTCGCGCATTCAGTGTCCAAATTCTGCTCTTAAATTTCAGGTTCGGACAAGTTTTTTCTCAAAACTATTGACTATTGTAAATAACCTCAAGTATCAGTGGGGTGTTTAAGTTCTCGTAAGCGTAAGGGTTTTTTGTGAGGCACACTAACACGAGAGTTCAAGTTAGAAAATATTTCCTTTGCCTCGTGATTAGGTCATTACATATCAAACCTGTAATAAGCATCATGTTGTAGTGAATCTCCCGCCTGAAAGCTGTCGTATACACGACAGCTTTTAGGCGACATATGTCGTTGTGTTACAGCTGGTTGATTGTTGAAACTAGTGATGAACTGATTGTCCGTTGTACTTGATTGTAATTGTTAAGACTTAATACACAAAACGTTTCCTAACTGAAACTTCCTCTTATAGGGTCGTATGCTTCATAGAAAAACTGTTGCAGTGACCTCAATCTCCCAAATTTTGGGGAAATTCCCAAAGTCGAATGGCCTTCACCAAGGTTCAAAAGAAATATTGGTGTTTTGGTACTATTTCCTCAAATTTTTCTATAGTGGCTTCCTGAAATTGGTCAAATTTCCCCCAAAATCGAGAGATTGGGTTGGCTTTATTTGGACTGACAAATAGTCATTTCAAAATCCTAAAACCTTAGCAAAACAGGTGGAAAGAAACCAAACGATCCATGTAAGCTTATAACAAATCATAATGTGTCAGGTCGTGTTCGTGCTATTTGCCTTCCGCACTACTGTTAAGTTCTCAAGAGTCTTACTGTTTGGATATCTGTTTCCATTGTTCAAGTACTCGGTAACCATCAGCAAATTATCAAACATTTGTTTCCCCATCCATTTATATGTTAAGGACTGGAGACTACGTAGGTATCGATTTTTTGTTTAGTGATAACAGAAGACTAAACGGCGTATATTAGTTTTGCTCAGATGGTCGGTCATCATTCTTATCTTACAATTATACGCTCCTCTGAGGTCCCTCAATTTAAATCAGCACAGCAAAAAAAAAACCCAGCTAGATCGAAAGCAAAAGAAACGGGAGTTAGGTTTTATTATTAGCCTTGTTAAGTCATAGTATGTACATACAGCGTTGAAACTACTTAGGAGGTGAATCACATTATAATCTTGTCATATAATCAGATCTCTTTGAATACAACGATATATGCATGTCCTTGATATTACACGAGTCTTTTATCTCCTGATGCCTTTTTAATGAAGAAATCAAACGATGCTACTGTTATTATATATGCTTGGATATATCACTTTTAACTCAGTATTACTCCATAAACTATTTTAGATTTAATGCACTGACTATTAACATGTCCCAGATATCAGTTCGTGTACAAACCTATCTGGTTTTGGGTGTTATAATAGCATGCTTCTCAATACTGTATCCCAAAATCTTCCATCCGATGCTTCTTCATCTACTGGGTTTTACAAAAAATAGGCACACAGAAGGTAGGTAATGTACCACTTTAACCACATTACTGTATGTATAGAGCATACCAGATTTGAAAACCTCCGGTTAAATGTACGTTTTTGTGACTTTATCGAGCGCTTTACAGGGTCATCACGCACAAAAACCTATCAGAGCTTCAGAAGGGATTGTTCAACAGGATCAAGGGAAAAGAGGTGGAATTATGTCGATCGTTTTGCCTGTCTATGCTGTTGGTATAGTGTTATATTTGTTTTACACACTTTCAAAGGTGAGATTTTGTATATTTCCCCATAATCTTCAGTTTTATATTTCCTTATTAACCGTAGTCTCAGATGCCAAAATAGGATCGTGACAGTATCAAATTATATTTTGTTTAATAATTGTTCGAACTCTGCCTCACTTACGCAGATTCCGTATTGACTATTTTCCATACTGTAGATACCACTCTGACGTAGTTGTTGTCTATCGTAACAACCCAGTCGAGATATACTAGCTGGAACAACTGTTTTTCGAGGTCCGACCATCTCAGATAGGTTAGTTGGTAATCGTTTATTACGAAAATTTCATATCTCAAAATGAAGTTTTACTGCCAGTCGTGTCGGAATTTAACTGCAGTAAGTTATTCTACACGGTCGAACACCACCTACCCTACTTCACAGACGAGATAAGGGAATAGAATATGTCAAACCTAAAAACAACGCACACCTACCATGAGAATGTCTAAGGGGATCTGTAAGACTTAAAAAGTGCAAACTGAGCATAGCTAAAACGAGAAAAAGCACCCACAAAATTTTCATGTAACCTGTTTCAATCAGATCTCTTATTAGCCACAGGCTTGTTTATTGCTAATGTAGTTAAGTTGTTTAGGAAACAAATAACTTCTCATAGCGTGTGTTATCAAATAATACTAATCAACTATACATTTAGCAAAACTGGAGTCCGTCTTGCTTATCATCAATATTCCTCCTTCTTCAGTTTTATCATCTTTATTATCACTTCTTCTACATAAGCTCGCCTCAACGTCCGATTTATATGTACCAAATACCGGAATATTGGGTCCGCAATATCTTCCTGGCTACTTAAATTTGCGTTCAAATTACATGTTGAAGCTGTCAATGTTCGACCCTACTTATAATAAGTCGGTGGGGATCATTTATCAAAATACTGAATCCCGTGTCATGGTTATGTAGTTTTTGTGATATATTTAGTATCTAGGTGTTACTTTTATTTTTCTCAATATTTATACAAGGAGCTCCAAACAGTATGAAAACTGAAATCAATATCATTGCTGACTGATAAAATGTTTATGTAACAATAATAAGTTTTATTAGACAACGAGGATGAGGAAGCTAGCGTTGATTGACAATGGTAGACAATTGCTTCAACTTATCACAGATAATGAGCCTAAGCGGTTGGCATCAAGTGCTACTTTCGTGGCGAAATGTGAATAGGTTATCCACTTAGAAACCTAAAGATCGTAACTTTAAGCTTAAATCTTCAGAGGACAGTTAGTCTAATCTCCAAAAACTCTCTGGTTGCTCACTGTCTACCAAGAGCTTAAACGTATTGGTAACATCAAGTACTCAACTCGTAAAAACATCAGAAAAACCTTGACTAACTTGAGGAGCTACATGTGTTCTCCAACTCTACGCACGATAGTTCACAATAATCAGTAAACCTGTTTCGATTTTGTTGCTCTTATAGTTTGTATCTGGTGCTACTTTCATTATTAGTGATTCGTAATTTGTTTTGTTTCAGAAACAAGTAACGTTCTTGAGCAGTTTTAGATCGAAACGACTTAGTAGACAAATAAACACATTCTAATTCGTGGACTAAAAGATGACTTCTTTGTGCAGACTCAAATAAATGATGCAGGCTTCAAACATGTAGCCCAACTGTTCAAATTTCGAGATTTACCGTATTCTTATCTTTAGTCAGCATTATACTATCGATTACAAAGTATTGGAAATCTATGAAGTGATATGTCGAATAATCTCTTTCATCCTTTTGTAGATCTTTTCGTCAAAACGCCGGAAAAATACTGATAAAAAAGAGGAGTTTCTACGACAATACTATCGTGATTTCCATTATGATGTTGATCGGGGTAAATTTCGCATGGGTCATGACTCGTCCGATGATGACGATGACGCCGCTGAAATAGACACATTTGGAAATCCAAATTTAAATTTTCTTAGTTCTAGAAAATCATCTGGAGGTAATTTGTTTTTCTTTTCACTTAACTTAATAAAGAGTGATGGTTTATTACATTTACTTTAAAATATCTCATTTGTGCACAACCATGCCATAACTTCACACTGATCCTTACCAAACCATTAGTTTTGTATGCTACTAATTATTGTTATTCTTGTTATATAAGTTATCCACTTCTCGAAATGTTTACTATAGATGTAGAAATAGCTTTGGAGAACACTTGGTAGAAGAGGCTGAATATTGTTTCTCCCAAACTTCAAAGAAACGTATAAAGTGCTACATGTTAACTCACATTGTTCACCATTGCATTTCTATTGCACTATTCTGATAGAAACTGCTTGAGAAGAAAATATTAAATAAAAAGCAAACATCTAGTGAGAATACAAACAAGAAATATTTCACTCATTAGTTTAGCTTATTGTGGCTTGAAAATCTCTGCTTAATTGAAAATCAAAGAATTACGCTAGGTGTTGAGTAGACTAAAGTTAACAAGTTTACTTTTTCTTTCAACATGTAGATTCAAACCGCAAACCATTTGAATGGGGTTCCATTTTCAAGGGTTCTTACCCAGATATTTATCGCTCGGCTAAAAGTTTACCCAAAGATTTGGGAAAATTGCTTATGAGGATGGAACGCCAAGATTTGGGTAAGTTCGGTTTACTTACTATTAATTTGACTATCATATACGTCTAATTACGTCTTTTTACTTGTTTCCCATCTTTTAACTCCTCATTACTCTTTGCCGTTTTTCAAGATTGCAGATGTTCTTTTTCGTGTTGATGCAAAGTGTGGAAGATCCTACGTCATTCGTCTGTTTAAGTAACTCAGCCAATAATTAATTTACTATTTTTTTCCCACCAAAACCTACATGTAATTCTAACTGACCTATAGATTTTACTGCCAGATTATTAATCAGGGCGATTTTAAGAGGGAATTCAGCTAGGCATTTTAACGTGTATTTCATAACTGTTTCAACGCATCCATTGTTGCTAATCCTAAATAACTTGCTATTTCATATTTCGAAAATTATAGATACGGAAGAGTTGTCGCGTCTTCGTGTTAGACTCGAGCAAACTGAACATGAAATGACTCGCATACTACAAGCAATGCAATCTGCAGAAGATGCTCTACGTGGTTCAATTGAAGAACAAGAGATAGATGAAGGAATTTTCACTACCATATCTGACAGGGAACCGTCTGGAGTAAATTTGAATGAATATGAAGATACGGCAAGTGAAGTGCTAGACAAAGAAATCCTTGAGGAAAATGAATCAGAACGCCATCTTAATATCTCACAGTCAAAGGAGAATTTAGAAATACCCTATGAAGAGGTGACGACATTTGACGACCGTAACAAAGGTTAGCATTATATTTACAAATCAGTTATTCAATGGTTTTCCTCTTGAAAGTAATTACTGTGTATTTTCCTCATTACTATTTATTTTGACTTCCATTTACACGTAAACTCTGACCTTACTATGCAGATGGTAAAGTTTCAATCAGACGGTTAACAGTTCTAGTCTTTCTCTATTCACCACCCTTCTTATTACGAAGTACTTTTGTTTTCTACGTTTGCATCCGCTCATGATTGTCGGGTAGTTTTTTCAACTCTAAAATAACTTGGTCATACAAAAGGACGTAGTATTTACTTTATACAACCCAGTGCAATTATAAAATGATTTCTTCCAAATGGTAAATTGGTAAGGAGAGGAATGCGCATTCATATTTAGTGGTTTATGCACTCATCAAGCTAATTGAAAACAAGATGACTTGTGAGTTCTATGAACAGATCCTAAAATCCCTAAGAAGTATTGACTTATGAAGGACGTGAAAATTGTGAAATATAGTGGGTAAAAGTATAGCAAGTAAGGTTTTCACCCCACTGTAAAATCGCAGTAGTTTAAAGAAGGCTGAGAAATAGATGATTTTTTCTGTTCTGATAAGCTGGATTTCTAAGACTATGTATTTAAATCATATTTATTGGCACGGAGGGGTCCACCTAGGGGAGTTGAATAATCTGATTCCAAACCAATGGTGCCCATGGGCTCCAGGATCCTGACGGAACAAACGGCGTATGAACCAATCGTTGGTCATCGGCTACCATTGGACTGCATTTTCTTACGTTGCTCCACTGCCTTGTGGATCAGACCTATAGGTCGAAGGCTCCGGGTGTGGCTTCATATGGAAATCACCTGCCTCGGTCTGGGCACCTGGGCATTATCACAGCCCACACACAAATCAAGTGACTTGTGTAGCGCATATGTATTCGGTGTCCCTTTTTATCAATATTTATGTGTTAAATAAATAAGTAGTTTTTATGTTATGTCAGATTAATCGTGTAAGAAAAGCCAATATATGCATGTTTGAAGAGAATATGGAAATCTCCTAGAGAAATGGATTCTGCAATGTTGATTTCGTAATATCTTATGCAGGTAATATGCTCTTCTAAGCTTGCGAACATTTATTTTCTTTATTCGTACTGTAAACTGCAGTATTATGAAGTGAACATGTGTACAAGGTGCTATCTGATCACCTAAATATCTGATTGCTAGCATTATTTCAATTACATTCAACATTATCTTTTCATTATCATTTGAAAAACTTTTATATGAAGTACCGATCTTACATAACTTAATCTGTTTCATGGCAAACGTTTCTTAATTTTCTAACGAAATCCGTTATGACGGAGGTTTAGAACGCATGTACTACTACAAGGTTGAACTCGTGTACTCTTTGGAACATTTGTTGCTCATGCTTCCCAGCTAGTGTTCTCAAGGAGAAACTATCTCACATTATCGTGAATTTTAATATCGACCTCTCACACATCTTTAATAGTACTAGAGTCTACTTTGCTTAGTACCAGTTTCCTTCAAAATTTTCTCCGATTCTCATTATCAACTCTTATACATTAGCCATCGAATTTCAACAGGATTACTCCTAAGCTATATGTTTTATTAGGCTTGTACGCCTATGTACTTTTCAAGATAATGTAAACAGTGGTTTATGACTGATCAAAAGCGAGAACTTACTTTCGTAAATCACTTTATAAGTCTGTTTATAACTAAAGTACAACCGAAGTTCATTGTGTGATCAACCTTTCTCGCCCTATGTAAATATATACTGCCGGTCCCAAGCCCATGTAAAGGAAGAGAGTTGGGTATGGCGTCAGCAATCCCATCCTATTGAAAACCTTGTTAAAAACGCTAACCAGAACAAGCAAATCAAACCATTTAAACTCTGCCCTGGGAGTTCTAGGATATTTATTCAGAATAATTATGACGCTTCATAGTAAAATCCGAGACTTTTCGGAAGTCACGTGGCCAATGCCCCTTCTAACAACCAGAGCAAAGTTAATACAGGTACATGAAATGCTCGAAAAATGTTGGAGACCGGGAGGACCAGTCAAATAGTTACAGGAATGAGAATTCTATATTGTACCAAAATATAATATTGAATAAAGCCATTAATAATAATACGATACAACGTGATGGCGCTCGGGATCAGTGGACCCAATTTGGACAGGAAAGGTTAAATTTGGGGGGCTGCTGTACTCGGGTCACGAAGAAAAAAATTGGTTCCGCACACACAGGGAGTTGCTCTGGTGCTGTCCGAAGAGGCACAGAAAACACTTATAGGGTGGAAATCTCATGAATCCAGGATCACCAAAACATCAAAACAAAGAAGGGAATCACAATGAATGTTATCCAGTGCTATGCAACCATTAATGATAACAGTGAAGACGATAAAGATAAGTTTTACGCGAAGCTGCAATCGATCATATCAAAGTACCCAACAAAGGACCTCACCATCCGCCAAAGTCGGAATGGACAACACCGGATACGAGGATATCATAGGATGACATGCGTTCGGTGTCAGACAATGCTGCTTACCCTCCCTTTATCTTTCTTCTGGTGGTTTACTGCATTATGAAGACCTCCACATCTCAGTGGAAGCATCGAATACAATGCCAGTTCTACTCTATGGAGTTGAAATTTAGAGAACGGCTACAACCATAATCAAAAATGTACAAGTATTGATAAACAACTGTCTACACAAGATACTCAATGTTCGTCCACCGGATACCATCAGCAATAACCCACTGTGGCAGAGAATAAACCAGCTTCCAGATGAAGAGGGAATTAGGAAAAGATGTTGGAGGTGGATGGGATATACATTATGGAAATCATCAAACTGCATCATGAGACAAGCAGTAATTTGTAGTACTGAAGGTGAATGGAAAAGAGGAAGGCCTAGGAATATATTGCGTTGGGAATTGTAAGCAGACATTGTAAGAATGAATAGCATCTGGAAACAACCGGAAAGGATTGCGTAGGACAGAGTTGGATGGAGAATGCTGGTGGGTGACCTATGCTCCATGAGTTTTAACAGTAGTAAGTAATACATGTGTCCTTTTATTTTCTGGCAATGATAAGGTATATTCTTTAATTTTTACCAGGTGATGTAACTGAATCATGTATTCGCCGTCGTTTGGTTACATCTAATTGATTTCGGTCTCCAGCCGTCATCATGATTTGAACACTGAGGCTAATCACCATGAATTATATAATAATCTCGCCACAACAATTAGTAACAATTCAAACACTTCTGTGTACGGTTCTGGTAATTTTATTCATAACGACCTCTGTGTTTCTAGTTACTTTTGCATTTATCTTCGTTTTTGTCACTTTGTATATTGTTGTAGTGAGCAGAATCAGTTTTTTTCCTACTCCTGTCTTCTTTTTTTATTTTCTATATTCCTCAAAATATTCCCTGGTAGTGTTGCATTTTTGTCATTTTTCTTTTGAATGACCATCAATATGTGATAAGCAATATTTGAATTATAATATAGTCTTATTTGTATGAGATAATTGTGTTTATCCGTTTGGTGAGTGTGATGCATAATTATTATACGCTAGAAAATACATTCAACCTATAAAGTGCGCAACTTTTGAATTTCCAGTAACTCTTTAAGAAAGTTCTTATACCGTATTCGTTAATTTGGAGTAATCGATGAGTAGATTGAATTCATACAATTCGTTATAATCATTTCTTACAAATTGTACTTATTTTGTCCAGTCTGTTTGGACTATTAAGCATTTTGAGACTGACTTGAACATCCGTGATTTGAATATGTATAACTTCTACATATATTTGAGTAGCTTACTTTAACTACTACCGTCATTTTTTGTAGAATAGTGATATTTTAGCGCCAGCAACTATTTATACTTACTGCCTATTGGAGTGCATTTATAGAATACAATGCTGTGATCTCTTAAATGTGCTGTACACAGTTCATGAACAAGGCATTTCACCTTGTAGCCAGAGAGACATAAATAACTCCGAACCTGATAGTAACGTCTATCTGTCCATATTGTCATAGCTCACATAACATCACAAGAGTGAATATTCAACATTGGTGTAAATTAAGCGGGAAATGATGAAATAAATAAATAAAATAAAATGTGGGGACAACAATATGTCCAAGACTCAGAGAAAGATGAATTTTATCTCGAGAATTTAAATCGGGACATTTGCACTTCTCAAACAGTTTGAACAAATGATCTTGTAAACTAATGGAATTTTATCGTTGAGAAATTAGATTATTTCGGATGCCTAAAATTGATCTGTCTATATTGTGATTTTACGGTTAAGCCAGCCAAAATTTAACCACTAAATAGTTAATTAGATGTAACTTGATATAAACAACATAAACATTCTTTTACTAGTGTAAAAATTGACAACCAGTAGGGAATTCCCACTTATGAAAACAGTTTAGTAGTTTTAAAGAATCTTTAAATTATTACAGGCTGAACAGACTGCTTCAGTTATTTGTCAAATAACTGAATAATGAAGGTGTAACACTAAATAGTCGGAAAATAAATTCGGATTAGTACTTGGAAACTAAGTCTTCTAGAAAACGCTGTTTTATAGGACAAATGGATAGTTCACCCTCGAAAATTATTACCATATTAAAGCATACTGTCCATAATCATTCACAAAACCTAATATAACTAATAACTGACTAATTATTGTTTTTTATTTTTTATTCGAACACATAAATATTGATAAAAGAGGGCACCAAATATATATACGCCACACCATATTTGTATGTGTGTGGGCTGTGATACTGCCCGGTGCCCAGACCAAAGCAGATGGTTTTCTTAGGGGGCCACACCCCGAGCCTTCGACCTAAAGGTCTAACACACAGGGCAATGGAGCATCGTAAGGAGATGCAGTTCTATGATAGCCGGTGACCAACGATCGGTTCATACGCCATTTGTTCCCTCAGGGTACTGGAGCCCATGTGCACCATTGGTTTGGAATCCGGTTAAAGCGCCGGACATTCGCTTTTTGTTCTCTTATTTTCGTAAACAACACCCCCGCCACGAGAAGGCAGTGAGTAGAACTTCCATGGCAGAGGCTGTATACGCGTGGCCGTGTGAAAGAGGGAGGGAGGGCCCACCCCGCTCTCGGCCATACCAGGGCATTTGGGGGCTAATTATTGTAAGTATTGTTTACCTATAACACACCTCGGAATAGTCATTAAACGAATACGACACAAGACGTGTAGCATTTAGATTACATCACACTTTGGTTTAGAATTATGCGATTGAAGAAAACAACTACTTTCACTTTCCATGAACACTCGTGCGCATGAACTAAAGGACAAATACAAGTAAGTGACCAATATTTAACAAGCACACATCAAATCTACTTCATTAAGAACAATGTACAATGGAACTACCAAAATTACAATAGACGAATTGACATAAAAACGCTAACCTGTAAAACTACGGCTCATGATTGATTATTTACCCCACTATATATTTGAATACATTGATGAAAATTAGTTTACAATAGACTATGATTAACTTTTTTTTAATCTTCGTAACAATATAATAATGAGTAAAATATAATGGAAATTCTACTAACAAACAAATAATCTAATTTTAAAAAACGCGACTCAATAATGGTAATGACTGATTAAATTATACCGTAACAACAGTTTGAATTTAATAATTTATTGTTGCTATGTATACTACTAATAACACTGCTAATAAGTAGATAATCAAAATGACAACAATAATTAAGTATTCCTACCTGTTTTTGAAACTGAACACACGCACATGTACAGATGAACAAATAAAACAAGTACTCTCCCATTAAAAGATGCACACCCCGTTGGAAAGGAGGGAAGTACAGAAGAGGGAAATATTAGCGAGAATAAAACAAGATGGATGAGAATATTCGATGACATCAAAGACGACTTAATATATAATGGAATTTACAAAAAGAAACAAATATATATGTCTCGAAAAGGACAAACCTATCTTTAAAATAAAAAAGGAAAATTCGAAATGACATTACTA
Source organism: Schistosoma margrebowiei (assembly GCA_944470205.2). Lineage (NCBI taxonomy): Eukaryota > Metazoa > Platyhelminthes > Trematoda > Strigeidida > Schistosomatidae > Schistosoma > Schistosoma margrebowiei. The sequence goes on along the minus strand of OX104028.1, from coordinate 63,280,800 downwards.
AAAGAAATGAAATAATAAAGTTACATTATACAGCTTGCATATATTATTACAATGGTCTTGCTTAGTGTTTTTTTTCCGACGAACACATGCAGTATAATTCATAAAAATATAAAAATAGATATCTTTTCATCCGATTAAGAAAAGGAATGAATTTTACACACTTTCATCACCTGATAGTGTTGTGTACGAGCATATACGTATTAATGATGAAGAAAGATTGACAGAAGAAGAAGACGATAATACTTCTTGACTGCGAATATTACTGCCTAAACTTAATTGATTTAAAGTGTTTGTAAGGCTTCCTTGATAATAAACAGCGGCAGTATCATCAGCTATTAGCTGACTATTGTCGTTATCATTTGAATGTATTACAGACACTGTTGATGACTGTACAGTATTGGTTGGTGTATTAACCTTATTATAAATTGGTTTTGATGTTAAATTAATGATTGGTTTACTATAAGTAGGTGTATCAGAAATGAATGGATCCATATTTAACTTATTTATAGGAAGATGTAAATCTTCCTTTATATTATGTATCACACTTAAAGATGAATAATCAGATGATGAATTGAAATCATGCAATCTGATGGTTGAATATTGTTGTATTGAATTTTGATACTGCTGATCTGTAGTAGATGATAATTGATTCAACCCATAGTCCTCTGTACCAGGTCTTCGTTTAGGTCGTTTAACCTTTCTTAACATATTGGCCTACATACGTATTATGGAATAAAACAAATTGCGGAAATGACTAAAGTAATCAAGTACGATAAAGATTAAGCTGATATACTTACAAACTGAATATTATCTAAAGTTTTATGTCAGTGAAAAGCCGTAAAATAACAGACTTATTATGTGTTCCAGCCATACTATCGATATGATCATTAGTAAGAATCCCGCTATTTTGTGTCTACCATAAGATAAAATGACTTGAAGTAACTGTAAGTTGGTGTGGATGACCGGATTTCAAATTTAGTCTTGAAGTATTGTGTTTGCTACAAGGATCGTAATGTTCACGACTTAATCTCAAGCTGAGTTTCGGATGGAGTGTCCGTAAATCACGACAAAATATCAATGTCACTTAATTATCAATGATTTACTAGCTCACGATGAAAGCATGTGCAGCAAATGTAAGTGAGAGATTGAAGATAAAAACTTTGCAAATGTAAACATAGACTAGAAAAGAAATTAAATGAACATAATTTAACATTATATTAAAATAACTAAAATGACACGCTTACACTCAATGCGGAACGTAGTACAGTAATTTGACCAGGTGGATGAATAAATGGTTCGCCGTCAACTTGAATAGGAAGCTCAGATTTAAGCCAAATTTTCAACTAATGACAAAACAGAAAATTTTCAATATCAATTAATTTATGCTTGATAATGATTGAAATATAACACTCATTTAAATACTAAAAAAAACGACTATTCATTTTCACGTGTTATTGTTTTGCCTGTATCTTCCCATTGAGGTTATTGGTATATGTGCATACTGTGCGTATGCTTCGATATTGTCTTAATACACAAGCTTTTATAAGCAAAGACGGATGGTGGCTAGCAGTGTAATTCAGGACACGCATTTCGGGACTCGTCAGCTGGATGTACTCTGAGACTCGAACCCAGTACTATTCGCTTCAAACGCCATCGCGTTATCCACTCAGCTACTGAGTCCTCATAGCCACTTGCTTGTGCAATGGGGTGAATTTAAATTCACTTGGTATTGTTTTACTTGTATCTTCCCATTGATCTATTCTGTATCTACAAACATTTAATCTAGAAAGCACAAATAATCAGAGGAAATTCAGTCAAGATATAATTTATTCAACTAATTATAAATAATAAAAGTAGATGTGCATAATAAATGCTGCGTTGATTTGTTGTTTTTCTTTTTCAAATTGAAAAACAGCAAACAAATTTAAAATAGAGATTCTATTAGGGATTAAAAAACAAAAAGGATAGAACAGTTTACGACAATAAGAAATAATTAGTGAAGAAAATTATACTCTCCATAAGAAGTAATATATCACATGGTATAATAAAGAGAGCTAATCAATAGGAAACTATAAATAAAAAAACATAGATAAATCACTCAACAGCATAAATTATTCTTATTTAAAAAGAAAAGGAACACCAAGTGAAAAGATCAAAAAGCATTTCCCTATACATACATAGCTTTCCCAAAAAATGCATACATATAGGAAAGCAAAACTCGTGATATCGCTAGTCATTTCTGTATGCAGAGCTTTCAAAATTAGAATAAACAAGCTACCTGTTTAGTAAATTCATTTTATAATGTTTGTTTGAATTTTCCCATTGATATTTAAGACTGTAATTGATCAGTCTCGTTGGCATATGTGCATTCTTAAGTCACAAGCAATATATACAGGTACACCCAGCTGACGAGTCCCAAATAGGATGAAACGCGCGTCCTGGATTCCACTGCTAGCCACCATCCATCTTTGTTTAGTGTTTCTTAATTGTAAATAATACGTCAGGAAGTTATATTTATTCTTGAAGTGAACTAGTTAGAAAATTGTTTTGTTTTTTTAAAAAGTCAATGTCAATTTTAGATAATGAAGAAATAGAAAAGCTAATGAATACCTTAACTATCCATGTTATGCCTAAGAATTACTACGAAATTCTGATAAGGTGATCAAACTGAATATATAATAAGTTAGCAAGCCAGAATTTATCAAAACGAATCTCACAGTAGTATAATTACTAACAGCATCAGTAAAATAAGAAAATACTAAGAATAGACAATATGATTCGAGAAGAATGAATGAATTAAAGAAATAGAAAAGTATGCGGTAATCCTAAAACTCAAGATCTATGGGAATTGAATACATCTCTAATCTTGTTAACAATTATGGGCTATATAACTCACGATAACTGAGCAGACCCATGCCGACAATAGAGAACATACAGATAACATATATATATATTTAAAATGCTTTTTGTAAAAAGAAGATACAAACCATCAAATAGCTTAGCATAAAATAAGATGGACTGTACTGAAACTAGTTCGTGGAGGGAAAAAAACAATCAGTTTAATCTATATTCCATGGATAATTGAACGAATTTTCATATCGTTTATTTTTAAATTCACTGTCTATAGAAAACTTAATTTTTAAACCGAAAAAAAATGCATCAGTTAGAAACACGCACTAACTAGAAAAGTAGCTTGAAATTGGACATTATTTTAGGACAAATGTGTTTTACAAGATAATAAAATCTTTAACGGATTACACAGCAAAAACTGTAACAAGAGAATTAAGAAAAGTTTATCACATTTTGGGATTTTGCGCAAATTTTCGTAAGTTCAAGTATCAAGTAAACCTTGCAACAACAGAATTGAACAAGAAAAGGTATTCTGATAAAAAGTGATGTGCCGGAAAAGATAGACATTGATCAAAAGCAATGAAATCCTTAATATTTTAATCTGATTCGCCTAGCATATGCCAAGATGAGTAGTTGTTTGCACATTTAGTATACGAGCTAGTTACCGCAATCAAAGTAAGTCAACAGCCCTTTCATTTGATCTTCTCTACCTACCTAAAACTTTGCATCTAACATCAACGTTTTTAACCTAGTGGTTCTGTTACACATGACCAATACTTTAGCGAGACGTATAATCAAACACATGTATATTTCACTGATTGAAATCATGATTCAATTAAAGCTAGATCACCATGGAAAACCTGGAAGGACTGGACGGCCATTTCGTCCTAGTATGGGACTCCTCAGCAGTGCGCATCCACGATCCTGCACCCTGCGAGATTCGAATTCATAACCTATCAGTCTCGCGCCAGGCGCTTAACCAACTAGACCACTGAGCCGGTATCCAACGGTGCTAATGTCTAACTTCAACCAATCCACGAAGTTGCGCCACCGTACATCATTGTCTTCAGTGAGCTGATGTCTCACAACAGACCTGTAAATTTGTCTACATATTTAAGCTTGGTGGTCATGTTTCAAAGAAGAAAGACACTTTAAATTTCAAATAAATATAAACAATCACCCGAGTGCTAACTACATTCGCTAAAAGCTCTTAAAGTATGTGATAAATGGTGGTTTGAAAAAAAATTTAGTTTAGAAAAATCTTAATTCATTTATGTTATCTTTAGTTTATCATGAAACGGTAAAAATGTTTAATTTAGGCAGACGTTTTACGTTGTTTTGTATTCTCTGAACTTGATGATTTAATCGTTAAGTACATTCATATTATCGTTGTGGACAACATCATCAACGCTTACCTACATAAAGTGAGCGAATATATTAGCGACCACTTTGGAAAAGAGTTAAATTAACTACATTTGGGAAAAAAAATAATTTTAAGATTCAAAAAATATGTTGTTAACATTTACAATGGTGTTTTAATAAATATTCAAAATAAAACAGATTAATTTTACGAAATCTAACAAATCATTTTTAATATTTAAAAAAAAGTCCAAATTACATGTGCTGCTTGAGCAAGACGAATCCCAGTGCCAAGACCAGAATAGATTTGTCCCATATGAACTACACCAGAAATACCAACAACTTCAAGTAAACCATCATAATGTGTAGGTTTAACAAATTCATCATCATGTTTTTCCACATTCCATGGATTAGCTCCACCACCCCAAGAAAGAATATTTAATACAACTAGACCTTCAATTGGTGGTAATATGACAATTTTCCCATCAGCAATAACCACAATTTGTTTGTGTAAATCTTTGCAAATAGTTCGATTAATCATTTTTCTTAAACCAATTTTAAAATAAACACCTTTATTGTGAATACTAAACGAGAAATAAAATAATACATTAATCAAAATATCCATGGACTGTAATTATTCTTTTGAACATAAAAAAGTAAGATGAAATTCATCTGCAACAATTCTTATCATTTTTAATAAAATCTATTTATTAACAACAGTAATAAAGAACAAAATAGTCAGTAAGTCAGTAACAACGTAGAACATCGTACGTACGTACGTACGTACGTACATCAGTACGAGTTGCCACACCACATTAGCACAGAGATGCCGTGGTCGATTCAAATCCCGTAGTGGTAGAGGTAGTAAGAGTATAAGCAGTAATAGGAAACATTAGGGTTTGAAGATGTTATTCAACGACCATAATCCAGTAAAATAAATTTGGAAAGAGGAAAAAAAGGAAGGGACATGAAGAATTCAGAAGATTAGAATTTGGGAGAACACAGAGAGTGGATGCACCTGCACCATTGCAAACGATTTTGAGCCATGTCATTCAAGGTCTCTAACCGTCGGTTGCTATCATCACGCGGTCCCCAACCACGTAGTCTACACCTACCGACATGACTCAGTCCACTTGTCAATGACTTCATGGATTTGTGCCATGTTTTGGTCTGGCCGCCCTTAACTTTCTTCCAACCCACTCCTACACCAGAAAACATCACACGTCGGGGCAGTCAGTGGTTGGGCATACGTAACACGTGTCCCGGCCATCTCAACTGATGAAGTTTCATTACGTCATCAATTGACTTGCCATCCTTACCTTGTACCCGCTTCCTAACAATTGCATTACTTACACAGTGGTCCCAGGATATACGAGCAATGTTTTGAACTTACTATGATCAAATACTAGTAACCCACGAATATCCTCTACACTTACCGGCCATGTTTCACTACCACAAAGTAGGATGGAACAAACTGCTGCGCAGTAAACCCGTCCTTTGGTTGATAGACGGATATCTCGCCTACGCCATAAATGACGCAAGTTGGCAAAAGCTAGTCGAGCCTTCTGTATCCGTGCTGAGATTTCGTCACACACCAGACCACAAGGGATGATCAGACTTCCAAGATAAGTGGAGTGGTCGACACACTCAACTACTTCACTCCCTATCATTAGTTCGGGTGTTGATACAACCCAATCCTGAAGTAACATTTCGCATTTCGAGGGAGAGAATCGCATCCCGAACATGCTTGCATTGTTGCTTAAAAAATAGAGTTTCAATGTGTAATATATGGAGATTAGATTAAAATACAGCCTGGCACAGTAAACTAAAACTGATTAATAATCAATGAAATGTCTCAAGAGTTTAGTTGTTATGTGAAATCATTGAGTACACACAAAAAAGTGAAAATAACTTTTTCGTATTTATTAAATGCTAAACACGTGATAACTTGTCTGAAGAACTGATAAGACAAATAATAAAAAAACATCTGATGAACAAATTATAATTTGATCCTATAATATTCATATATGCTACAATCATTTATGCTTAGAATGACATTTAATTATACTTAATGCTGTGCTTAATATTTTGAATATAAAGTTCAATTAGTAGAAAAATACAACTCTTAACTCATTTGTCCTATCTCTTAATATCCATCCATCATCAGTAGGTTGGTTTTCGCATGTTCTTGTCACTAAACGATAAAGACTCACTTCAGCTCAGGCGATTGATCACATACTAATATATAAACATACAGTTTTCCTTCCGCATTATAAGAACCGTACAAAAAGGTAGGGTATTTAAAACAAAAGAAGATAGTCTTTACTACAGCGACCTAGTTAGTAGCTGAAAATATCTCTTGGTTTGGTAGTGAACCTTGTTTTCTACAAACTGAAATGATCATTAAGGGTTCCAAAAGTTCTAGAAGATATGAATCAATAAATTCATTGAGTAATTTTAGCAAGCCAGAAAACAAAAACAAACTGTCCAACACTACTTGATTTTTAATATAATTTATCCAAAGGATGTTGATGTCACGGTAGAAATAGCATCTTTACCTTAAAGCATTAACTACCTTCATGTCAGATCAAATCCCACCAATTTAGGCACAGATTTGGTCGATAGAATATGTTCACCATTTACGATAAAAGAACATAATATTGGTTATTATTTAGTGAACAACCAACGTAAATATCTTATTTCCTCAGAAGATCGATCGGTGTTTGGTTAGCTCATCGAGAAACGCTTCTGATTATGACAATAAGTGACATGGGTTCGAATCCCATGGAGAGAAATAGTCCTTTTAAAAATGAAACTAACACGTAACCATCTTATGCCTGAGATTTATTGACGACTGACTCCTTTAATCATCTCTAATATGCACAAGGAAGAATGAAAAACTAGCACAAAAACTGAAGAAGGGACACATACAGAAAAATTACAATAATTTACCGGCTATTGAATTTTGATGGATTCTCTGAACGCGCATTATGAAAATCTAATGATAAATCAGCATCTATACCGATGCCAAAATAATTATTCATAATAATCATAATTGAATTATCTTCATTTGTATTCGATGCATTGGTTTGTAATTCTAAAGCTAATTTTGTTTCATCTTTAAAATCTTCTTCTGGTCGAACAATCAACGTCCATCTATAACCAATTATCAGTAGTAATAAAAAAGGAAGTAATAATGAGGGTGTTGTTTTAATAAATAAAGTCTGTCAATCCGTAAAGAAACTTAGAATTCCGGCACACTGTACAACGATTCAATTTGCTACATCATATCAACACAATAACATGAAGTTATCAAGACAAGAATAACAACAATAGAAGTAGTAACACCATTGATGAAGGTAAAAAAACATTAGGCATAGAAATTATAATTCAAGAAGGAATGAATTCATGGGATAAAAAAGTACAGCAATTTATAAAGTTTAAGTTTGAAGGAAAACGCTACTGACATTAATTCTGAGCTACGTCACTTATGGTTTTATAAGAGTACCTTCCCTGCTAACTAATATTTCAGAATGATCATTATCAGGAGTGAAATCAAAAACTGTCTAACAAATATTGTACTTTTATTATAACTAATACGTAGTATACAACTACTCAACTGATTTGTCATACAAGGAGGGAAGAAAAATGTTTTGGGTTTGCATTTGACAAGAGACTAATGTATCATGAATTAGTTCCTTATGTAATCTCTGAGCGTTAAGTAGGTTTATTTAAAAAATATTAAAAAAGGTTCATTTCTTCAATACGACACAAAAAATGCTACTCGGCGCTCAATTACTGTCAAATTATTCGTTCTAATCTCGACGAATATTCGTATAAATGAGTAAAGAATAGTTATCAAAAGTCCAGAAGTTCATAAGATAAACATAATTATATAAGTACGTAGCTGATAGTTTTGTAGGGATTGTTGAATATTATAGTCAACATTTATGACAATCATTATTTTGTGGTGTCATCATCAATAATAACTGTGTCTTCATTAGTGACTAATTTCGATAGGAAATTCTCGGAGTTCTAGTGAGAAGCCATAGCCATCAGAATTCAACCATGTCTGTGGTGCGAAACAGTTACTCATCAATGGTATCAGAAGCTAGATGTGCGATATCACGAATAAATCAGCATTAGAAATGTAAACCACTGGATTCCCATCGAGTAACTAAACGTTGAGTACCTGCTGCGAAACCTGAAGGTCCTGGATAGGATCCCAGATGAGCAGTCTCCTACCAAAATGAACCAGCTCTGTTCAGTGCTTTCTGATGTACATCGGTTGGCTAAAATCAGTCAGTGATGTAAACTATGGTCGTATGAGTAATTGTCGATAAAATATGAATTGAAATAATGTTATGTACCGGTCTAACTTCACTTCTTCAGCGGCAACTACATCCTTTAAAATAGTTAGAGGATCATCAGCTGATGAATAACCAGAACCCCATCGAAGAACACGAGATAGATCATTACCAGTCCCAAGAGGAAGAGGAGCAATAGGAGGAGCGTTACATGCTGCATCCTGTCCAACAATATCCAAACATGACAATGTCCATCCTACTGTACCATCTCCACCACAAACAAGAATCTTATATGAGGCTAAATGACGAAAGCAATATAGACCAGGTAAAGGACCACCATAATCAAGGTTAAATACCTAATAAAAAAGAACAAAAACAATGAAACAACAGATGAAATGATGATTGAAGTCGAACAAACAAATAAACTGTATACATTACCATCGAAATGTCATATTTGATATTTAAGCAAGTGGGTAAAGTTCATCAACATTCATGATTATATTTGCAAACGTTTCGTTGTTTATAATAAAATGACAAAACAAAAATGCATTAAATATATTTCATCATGAATTCGATGTAAAATATTCATTATTCTTTTGCATCAGTCTAAATGAAAGAAATATACAATACAACTCATTCACAAGATGAATTTTAATGTAATAGATTACAAGGTAGATTAATTATTAACAAAAACTAATAGCAATAATATTTATTTAATCTAAATATAATTACGTTAATTGAACTTAAACAGTTAAAAAGTTAGTCAAAATGTCATATCTAACAAAATGAAACTGTACACTTCATTGAAATGAAAATATCTAAAACAACGCCCCCAAATGCACTGGTACGGCCGAGAGTGGGGAGAGACCGTTCTCCCTCTCCAAATGCTCTCACATGGCTACGCGTATATAGCCTCTGGCAGGGAAGTCCTACTCACTAACTTCTCGTGTCGGGGGTATTGTTTACGAAGTTGAGAGGAAGAAAAGCGAATGTTCGGCGCTTTACCCGGGCCGGTGGACACGGTGAGTCTACCTAGGGGAGTTGGAAAATCTGATTCCAAACCAATAGTGAACATGGGCTCCAGTACCCTGAGGGAACAAATGGCGTATGAACCAATCGTTGGTCATCGGCTACCATGGGACTGCATCTCCTTACGATGCTCCCCTGCCTTGTGGATCAAACCTATAGGTCGAAGGCTCCGGGTGTGGCCCCCTAAGAAAACCACCTGCTTCGACTTTGGCATTCGGACAGTATCACAGCCTTCACACAAATCAAATAAGATTTGTGTGGCGAATATTTATTTGGCGCCTCTTTTATCAATATCTATGTGTTCAAAGAAAAATAATAATCTAAAACAACAACAAAACAGCAGATCATTCGAAATTAAGAACAGAATAATACCCAAGTAATTATTCTCATTTAATTTATAAAAATAATTGAACAAATTCGAAATTACAAATTATTTAATTTTTATGTAAATCTAATTATTTAAAAAAATAACTCGATGGAAATAGGGTAGAAGTATCGTTAAATAATGTAATATTTTGGGCATCTATTTGTTTATTTATTTGAACACATAAATATTGGTACAAGGGAGCGCCAGATATATCTACGCCACACAATTAAGCATCACACAATATTAACCAATAATTAAAGTATAAATTAATAAAATACGAGATGATTACAATATTTAAGTATAATATGTGTACGATTGACTAACTAAACTGCTCTCTCTCTCTCTCTCTCTCTCTCTCTCTCTATATATATATATATATATATATATATATATATATATATATATATATATATATATATATATATATATAATAAAAATAAAGTGAGATCCTTTAAAGTTGGTGAAATCGGAGTGAGGATAAACTCCATTCTCGTTCACAATTTTGAACTTTCGCCTGATAACCAACTAAAATGAACTATTATATACACTTTCGTAATCCATGATGGAGAGCGTGGTTCGTTACTTGTTGTTTTTGCTGGCTTGAATGAAAAATGTAAAAATTTCTACGACAAAAATATCATTCCATTATGCTAGGAACGCATCAAATGTAGGCAAGTCAGTCATGATGGAAGAAACATTACAACACAGCAGACAACATGCCTCTAATTAATTCTATGATAGAAATTACTTTGAAATACGTACAAATGAGTGACTAAAAAAACGTAAGCGAAGTTTATCCCCAGCCTGATATTGCCATTGGGAAGTAGAAAAGAAAAAGAAAGTGAAAAAAGTATGAGAATAACGGATATCAATTATATTAAATGAATAAGCACTTTTGGAAAAAAAATAGGTCATCAGAGAAAATATCAATGAAAAATATCATTAATCACACACACAACTGAATCAGTTACACTTGAAAACTAAATTCAAAAGACGTAAGAAATGAGCTACAATAAATGGTACACATTGTTAATGAGATAAAAAATGTATATAAAACAATATAAGCGATAGTTGTGTATACAGTAAATTAGTGAACAAAACAAATGAAAACAAAACAGACATTAAAATATACTAACACAGGAAAACATATGTACGCTTACTTGAAATGGATTGAGTAATCGACGAAAAGCAACAATTAAATCGACACCTTGACAACCGCCAGATTTTAAATTGACGAATACTAAAAGTGGTTGAATTCCTTTAGGTAAATTTTGTGGGTGAATTGTTGGGAGAAGTAGAGCAGTTATTGGTTTATTCATAAATATAGATTCCTATTAAAGTATAAATTTATATATACAAATATTGCAATGAAATAAAAAGAAACTGTATAAATTAGTACTGAATGGTTGTAAACATTCAATAACATAACTTAGAATAGATAACAATAGCGTAAATGTATCCATTCTTCACTCTAAAAGACTTGTACTTTTTTATTCAATAAATTCATTTTCCACTTTTCGAGTAATATTAGTAACAATTAGTGTTTACTACTTCCAGTGGTACTTTTACTATTATTGCATTTGTCTTAATAATTTTATCTTGATATGATTACATTGTGTGGCGAATTGAATCGCTGCACAATGTACTTATTTACGCCTGTTACCTCTCATGAAGCATAGGCCGTCCACAAACATTCTCTATCCAACGCAATACTTTCAGTTGCTATTCATTCTTGTGACGTCTGTTTCCAATTATCGGTCTTCCTTTTTTCCGTTTCCCTTTAGGATTACAAGTTAGTGCTTGCCTCGTGATGCAGTTTGATGATTTCCGTAATGTATATCCTATCCACTTCCAGTCTTCCTTTAATTTCCTCTTCAGTTAGAAACTGGTTTATTCTCCCCCACAGTAGACTGTTGCTCGTGGTATATGGTCAACGGACATTGATTATCTTGTGTAGACCATTGTTTATAAATACTTGTACTTTTATGATGTTGGCTGTCGTAGTTTTAGCTCTGTACAGTATAGCTGTTTTGACGTTCATATTGAAGATTCTCACTTTGAAGTTGGCTTGCAGACGGTTGTTTTGAGTTCCATATATTCTTCAACTGTAGGAATGCTGTCCTTGCTTTACTGATACTCGCCATCACGTCTGCATCAGATCTCCCTTTTCATCGATCATGCTGTCTAGGTACGTGATAGTCTCCACCTTATTCAGAGCTTCTCCGTTAAGTGTGATTGAGTTGATGTTCTCTGTGTTGTATTTGACGATCCTGAGGTTTTCCTTGTATATGCTGATGCCTACTGATGCAGAAACTTCTAGTTGTCTTCACCTACTTTTGTTCGTGGATATGGAATAGAAGAGCTAGGTCATTTGCGAAGTCCAAATTATCTAGTTGCATCCAACCTGTTCATTGTATTCCATGCTTACCCTTAGATATGGTCTTCAAAATCCAGCCAACCATCAGAAGAAAGAAAAAGGACGAGAGTAAGCAGCCTTGTCTGACACCGGTCCTGAATTGGAATGCATGTCCTCCATCAACGACTATGCAGTGTAGTCCGTGGTGGCGTCCGCCAGTAAGCTAGATACTAGGAGGCCAGGTTGAGGAGTTTCGTGGGACCGGGATTACTGGCATATGGGTGCTCATGTTGGTCGGGCATTCACGCTAAGTAAGACGCCGATATGGATGACCCGTTGGAGCGAGGGTTTTCCAGGTCCTCCAAGGAGGGACGGACCGGCCCAGGGGGAAACTCAACAGGCAAACGTCCACGCGTGGTATAGTAGCTGGATAGAACCTGTGGATGATGTTCACATGACAGTCCGGCTGATGCGTGAAGACAGCTTCTTTAGCCCCGTCTATAGCGCTTCCAGGTTTATGGCCGGTCCCATGCCCGGGTAAACGAGGAAGAAAGTTGCGCATGTGGTCATCAACCACATCCCGCAGAAAACAACCCTGGTAAAAAAAGCTAACCAGGTGCACAATATGTCAGGTTCTAAATTGCTTATGACTGACTGTTCCTCTAACAATTTTTACGTCTCCCTTTGCCCATTATTTTGACAAGCTTTATAAATATCTGTTAGTTTTCAATAAAGCAGATTTTGAAATATTTACAGGTGAACTAAAACAGATTATATAAAAAGAATAATAAATAGTCAGTAATGGATTGTGGAAATTGTTGACTTTCATAGAAATCATGAACGAATCTAAGTCAGACCATCAGTAAAAACTTGAAGGCATTGAATGACCGCCTCTTCCTGAAGAGTCCCATAATGGAAAGAAATGTCTGTCCAGTGCTTCCAGGTTTTCAATGGTGATCTAATTTAGATCCATTCACGATTTCAATGAAAATGACAAATAAATAAACAAAGTGGAATTAATTTGTAGAAAATTAATGGCTTACATTTAATAATTCATAAGCTTGTTCAGCTTTTTCACTTGAGTGATAATTTAAAACAAGACAACCACTTTCATAATATATTACTTCAATTGAATCCCAACGACATTTCTCACCTAATTTGTCTAATAATACACGTTCATACAATCGTTGTGATAGGTTTTCTTTAAGATTACCTACAAACAAGGAGACGCTAGGACCGATAGGGGGATCTTCAACAAAACGTAATTCGAATCGAGTGAATTGTGATATTCTAGCTGATTCTTCACGTAACTGATCAAGCAGCAGCATTGGACGATCATCTTTATTTAATAATTGTTCACTAACTGTACGATCAACACAAACACTGCTTAAATAACAGTCATCTGGGCTCATATGCTAAAGAAAAACAAAAAAGATTTATAATGAGTATATATATATATATATGCGTTACTTACTCGGTGATCACAGGATATATGAGCAATGTTCGCCATAAGCTCTCACTCGACCAATTGTGTTCAAATAGAGAGCCATCACAAGATGTTTTTCCTTATGCTTGAAGTTAGTATTTGCAGGAAAGAGGGGGTTATCTGAGCATAGACGCACAGACGGTCGCCATTATCTATTCTTTGATCCACGACACCAAAAGATCCACCCAGGTTTCTTTCCTTTTCGCTTAGTTTACCTACTTGAGCACTAAAGTCACTGGCCACTAGTACTACATCAGAGCGCCTAGCTTTTCGAAGAAGGTCGGAAAGCTTTCTGTAAAACTCATCTTTTACATCATCTGCGCTGAAGTCAGTGAGAGAATAGGCAGAGACGACGAAGAGGTAACGATGAGTGTCCCTATCTTTCCGAGTCCTTACTGTTCCGTTTATTCAAACAGCGCACAAACCATTGTCTACTGGGATCCAGTCTAAGAGAGCTAGTTCTGCCCTAGAACTCAATGCTATACCTGCGCCAGCGAGGCCACGGGGAACAGCATCAGGGCTTCCAGATACACAAAGCGTGAATCGAGTTGTTTCTTTATTTTGACATAGTGATATCAAATGAATGACGCTACTCGGACCCTGCATGCGCGTTTCGGAGACGCAGCACACATCGATGGCGCGAGATTCTAAAGTCCTAGCTAAGGAAGCCTGATGTCCTATTTGGCACAGTGTTCGGAGGTTAAAAGCTCCTACGTGTAGTTTAGAGCGTGGTTTCAGTAGACCAGGAATAACGTTCTGCGTACTCGAATTGTTTGCCCTAGCGGTGCGAGGTGATAAAGAGACGTGAGGAGGGTTAGTCATGGAAATAAGAGAGGTATTAGGAGGCGTAGGAAGGATTTGAATGTGACCAACTTGGTCTCGTGCGCTGTTACGGGTATGAGAGCTGATATCACTTCCCGGCTGCCCATACTGTGGAAGGGTATTTCTTGAGGAACCTGAAAAGAAAATTGGATTAGTGTTGGTCTTAACGACCTGGGAGCGTGACCGCAGAGCCCAAGAGACAACTGCTTGAGGCCAGTCGCGCACGGCCCTTTTGTGGAAGGTTTTTAATGAGTTAGCTCCGTTCTTCAAAGGGCCTTACCGCCGGAGACGGAAATCAGTGAGGTAAGGTGAGGTGTGACATTTTAGGGTCGACCTTTTCTAACCTCACTCCTCCTTGTGGGAAGGCAGCATCGCTGCAGATGCTGGTTGCCCGAGTGAAACACCTTACTGCTGTCACACCCCTCTACAGTCAGCAGTACGACTTCGCCCTCAGACCTTGAGTTGCTGATTTTAGTCTTACCGTTCTCCAATCGATCTGCCTGGCATAGTAGAACCTACGGGAACATATGCTCCAGCCAATATAACTCGGTTGGGTTATGACGATAGGCAAGCCCGACCACCGCGTCAAGGTAGCAACTACGGTCGGGATTTAACAATAAGAACAGACAACTCAAGTAAAAAAAGCTTTTTATTTGATGATTTCAATAGCGACTAGTAACTTGATAAAATTCGTGTTTTCAAAACAAGTTAACAACAAGTAACTTCATATTATCTTTAATGTTAACTTACTCCACAACCAAAATTATGCAAAGCCATTGCAACCACTTTGGATGCAGTAGTTTCGGAATTAATAGTCACCTCTTCATATGGAGGTACATGAGGAGCAAGTAGTAAGCTGTAACAAGAAAAGTTCTGTTTTTGGTTTTAAAGAACTAATAAATTGTGCGAGTACATAAATAAATTTGTAGCTAAAACAATAAATAGTGTACTATAAGAACAGCTGGAAAAAAAAGAAAGGTTCGATCCATTTAAGAGTAAAATACAAACCAAAACACATCACATTAAGTTTAATGCTACTTTTAATCACATACAAGTTAATAAGTAAAATGTATCAGAATATTTCAATTAAACCCTGTATCCTAGGTGATATTCACATGTATATATTTGGGATAAATGATAGCATACAATGAATTGGATATAATGAAGCAAATACACATAACTGGTAATTCAATCTTCTTTCTATAGAAATCTAGTATGGAGTTCTTAATAAATATTTTACTCAACAATCTAACCCATAAAAATAATAGCTCCAACGATATGGAAGATATAAAGATCAAGGCAATAGTTCTTTATAGTACATAATACACAATCCTGTTTGACTAGAAACTAATGTCATACGTAAATACTGACCAAAATTAGGAACATCATATGATAGTCTAAATCATAGACATGCTCATAAGAAATTGTTATTTTAGCTATTATTAAAAAGTTCAAATTAAATAAGAGAAAACGACTAAATATTTACAATGCATATATTTTAGGCGATCCAGAGCATTCTGATCGCCCTGATTAACAATGCAAGCATGAGTTGGATGTTTTTATTCCTCTAAATTCAAAATTTTTCTCCAGGACTGGTCTGCGTCAGTAACTACTAAAAATGAAAGTAAAATAGTTGAGCGGATTGACGATTTCGTTTATGTTGAAAGCCTGATCAATTCTGGTGTGCCAGTTTCTGATTAAATCTCGACAGATTCACAAAGCTCAGTTGATATTGATCAACTTACGCCATTCGTGGCTATGAAAATTTTTGTCCTCCAATTAAAGGATGAATAAATTGTGCAGAATTTTACACTGTATTACTTCATGGTTGTGAAAAATGGTCTATGAAAGAAGAAGAAACGTGTAGACTGCCAATTTTAATTCATAGATGTCTTCGAAGCACTACTCGCATATCACGGAACGACTGGGTAAGTAATGTTGAAGTTAAATACAGGGTACAAGGCAAAGATGAGCAGTAAGTTGGAGGGATTATGAATGTTCCTCAAATGAGATGGTCGTAAAAATGAACACAGATTAGTAGTGGAATGATATGATATGTTATTACTGATATCAGTGCACGCGGAGAATCACGAACACGAATTCAATTAGAGCGACGTTGAAATTTTGGATAAAAGAAAATATAAGAATGCCAAAAGATTTATAGAAGTATGCCATCCAGATCAATTGTCAACCTGTGGACATATCGACATATCAGTTCATGCGGAAGAGTTCATTTAATCACAGTGTAGGAGATTAACCAAAGTCAAAGTAAATGCAAAAACAACTGAGAACAACAGTATCTAAGAAGACAACTATGTAGAAACGAAATCATCAAAACAAGGACTTGTAGAATTACCAAAAAAGCTCATTTCTACGTGAAACAAACGATGATGTTGTCTAGAGCGACAACGAAAGTTCTTAAATTAAACTATTAAGAGCAAAGAACACAACGCCAAAGTACTTCATATGAAATCAATAGCGAAGAAGTAAGAATTAAATGACAAAATAAAACCGATAATTGTATTCTGTAAGAGAAAATAAAATGTAATCATCATGAATACGTAACAAAACGCTGATACACCACTCAAGATGAGTAAAGTAGATCCTATTAGAAATGGGGATTCCGTAAAAGTTGCCAAACATCACCGCTGAACAATAATAGGTTTGATTTAAAGCTGAATAAAAAATATACAAGTGAGACACGTTTTTCTATCTAACAGTGATCTTTTTTTGTTCTTTCGTAATAAACTGATCTGAAAATAAATTTTTAACCTACTAGTTGGCTTATATTAAGTTTCTATACAATCCATAAATAGAGAGTATTAAAACCAAAGAATACATTAAAGGGGAAGAGGCAAAAGATAAAAATAAACAAAAACATACGCAGAGATTATTATTATTTCAATCTACTGTATCCAAATGTAAATATGAAAACGTTTTATGAAATATTTATATTGACTTATGGCAAAAATAATTTCCTAAACTGTTGTTTTCTCATATATGAGGGTATAATTAACTTGATCAAGTGTTTTATTTTTATGCAAATTCGTTAAAAGAACTTAATATTAATTACAGGATAAATCATAATAAAATCTCATTCTATTTCTTTGAATTAGGACAACCACATATTGATGAATTTACATAATAAGTGAGATTTGGACCACCTTGGAAAAAAAAACAGTTTTTTTTTTTTACTATTCACTATAATCAAATCTATATAACCAAATGAATGAAGAATAAAGATTTACATAGGTTCTAAACTTGAACTTGTAACACTTTGAAACGTACCGTAAATCTCCAGCGTACACTTTAATGGTAATCGTTGATTCCTCCGGTTCTTTAGATCGAATCAATATGGAAGGTTGCTTCAAATCAAATCTCAACTGACTACGAAGATTGACATGATAATTAAGTTTGTTTTCAGTCCCATCTATGCAAAAAAATGGAAAATTAAAATGAATTTAGATATGATATGGACGCGAAATCCCACATAAAACTTGCATAATTATTTAAATACTGTTTGCTTCAAATAATAATTCAATCATTATGGATTGAGAATATATAATCCAATGACAAAATAGCTATGACCACAAAAACATATCCATTGTTCACGATGTATAGAGTAAGGATGCTAGGAATTTAGGATACTAATAACATAATTGCATGGAGGAATGGTTTAGTGTTTACAGTTTTCAGGTTTGAATATTACTCTATCTACTTAAGTTTGCACAATATGGTTTTATCACTGATGCTCGTAAATAAAATGAAACTCAAACACGATTACACGAATATGTACTTGGTTAACTCATTACATTCAATTTCATATAGTTGTATTCCTTCGTACATTCTACTCAACAGTTTCTAATTCAAGTGCTATTCACCCATTTTTCCTCAATTTTCTCCCTTTTCTCCTTCTAGTCATCACACGGTTTCCTTCTTTCTACGGTGTTGATATGAAATGTGACAGTCAGAAATAATGTGTTATGCTTCTTTTTATATTACATTAATTTATGTAGATACATTAAAGATTATGCGAAATCGCCATTTATACAGAATAAAAATAAAAGCATATATATGAGAATAAAACATTGTGATCATGTTTAAAAGCTCTATTGTTGTGATATACTTTATTATTATTATTATTATTATTATTATTATCATTATTATTATTATTATTATTATTATTATACTTGATATCCAGCATTTATTTTAGACATATGTACAAGACAGTTTAACTATTACTACTGTTACTTCACTTTTTAACAAAGAAATGAAAAGTAATGTGAAGAAACCAAATCACCATTGTTTTAGCCTAATCATATGCAGCTGATCAATAATTAATCAACAATTAGTACATAGACAACTGTTCCATAGATAAATATAACCGAAGAGTATAGGAAAAAAACCAATTTAACATACATTATTCGAGTACTAAACTTCTATGATAAAAAGGAAATATATTAATCAACTCAGGTAATTCACTGGAAACAATAAACTCAAGTTGCTTTCTACCTAATAATAAATACAAATTGTAGAAGTAAGACAACGTTATAGTCTCATATTAGTAACAATACTAACATTTTACTATACGCATATATCGAACATAATTACAAGAGGATTATACGACATTTTTTCAAATCAAATATTAACATAATCAGAAAATTATGTAAGACAATAAAAAAATAGAAAGATTAGAATATCAAATATTTCTGGTAATTCTTAAACAGTTACGTATCATAGGATTAATCACTTTACTGGAAACAATGAAATATACCTTGTGAAAGTACTTCTCATTTTAAAAATATTTGTTACATAATTTATTGATAAACATTAATTATGTCTACATAAAATGACCAAAAGGTATCTAACAAAGCTGAAAATTTTTCAGGATAAAAGTACGTGTGTACTTCAATTTGATTTAATGAAGCACCAAGGCAGTGGTTAAATCACTTGGTCACACCCCCCCCATCCAAATACTGATTTAAAGGTTCAATTCTGAATAATGTAAAAATGTTTAAAGATTCAACCAGGCTCCCTGTACAGAAGAAGTCAGATAAGATAATTTAATGAACAATTATTTAAGATCAGTCCTTGGTTTCTTTTCACTTATGTTCTTTAAGCAAGATAACTATATATAATACAAATATTTTCTAAACTAGATTTGAAAATTGCCAACGGGACATATATGACAAAGAAAACAAAATATAACTAAAAAAACAAATAATGTAAGTTTCTTTCTGAACAAAATGGCGACAACATACCATGTTCATTCACTTCATACACATTGTAATAATCAGGCGTACCAGCTAAATGAAATGTTTTCAAAAACCGTTTAACTGCCGAATAAGTAGACATTGATTTAGAAAAACTGAAACTTCGACATGAACGTCTCTTTAAGGCTCCGACACCATCGAATACACATACATATTCTAGTAAGGGATTGAAAAATAAAATAGCGAAGTTGTAATATAAAATGTCGACAAGAGGATTTTTCGTCTGTAATATGGATTATAGTTATCTTATAACAACAATCGATAGAAAGCATCGATTTTTGTAGCACTCTCAATTTATGATATAACTTTGATAACGTCTTTATCTGGAAATAGATTTTATATGAGATCAAATTAATTTTGATGGAGTTTTGTTCTCTAAGCTGGATGGTTTGGTTGTGGAGCTTTCACCGTTCTTCTGAACGACATCAGCACAAACTTTAGATAGAAGTGAAGCGTTCGAATTTCTCCACATGTGGTTCACAGCTTGTCCTGTCTCCATCAAGATCATCCACTTGAGCGACAAATCTTCACTATTTCAAGATCAAATTAATCATCCAGGAAACATAAATACAACCAATGTGTGTTGTTGATGCATTGACTCAATTTTCAAGACAAATGAGAAATTTCGAAATATATGATAATGTTGGGGGAATGTTAATCAACATAAATACGCAGGTGACTTAGCCTAAGTAATGTGGTTTAGTATCAGTTGAAATGGGATAAATAAATTTATACTTGATCACATTACTCTATATATATATCTTTCCCCACCTACTATTGTCAATCTCTTTTAGATTATTCCAGTATATTCTCTTGAAACATTTTTTTGCTAAACAAATAAATCTTGACATGAAAGCATGATGCAATACACTTGTATGACAAACATTTAGTGTAATCACTATAACTAAATCTAACAACAAACATACTATGATTTGCGATTGACCGACCACTGAGTAGTGACCAATGTCATGTTTTTCTAGTCCTTACTGCTAATCAAATTTTATTGATCAAGTTATGATGCACCCTCCAGTCTAAATGCTTTGAAATTATGTGTACTGTTTTGATATGTTAACTAGTTGGAGGTGATCGACAGGAAACTGATGTTAGGTTCTATACTATTTGGCACCGCCCAGCAAAATTGTAGGTACACCATTCTGGCAAGTACGGAATGCAATGAAATCTAGATCTAACAACAACAACTTATTCTTACCATCACTACTAGCACGGTCTATAGTTTCTCTTGGAGATCGTGTATCGTGCCAACTATCCTCTTTGCTTTCTCCACTGCTTGACCAATCAGCTGAAATAGCTCGACCTGAAAGAAAACAGAAATCAGAAGTCGAAATTATTAGTTGAACTGAATTCAATCAATGATGTACAAACACATTGAAAGATTGACCAAAGTCAACTTATCATACGATAAATTCATATCATCAAAGTAACTCAAAGCACCACAAACTATCATCTATGGCTAATTAATATAACTTATTACCCATCTAAAATTTCAAGCCAACTGAACCACAGTCTCTTAAAAATACCGAAAAAGAATCACAAATTGATGATAATTATTGTCTTCAATAGTCTTCAAAAGTGCTGAAAATTTCCGATACAAATGACGAATTTGTGAAGTTGTTTATATTTTGTCGTGATTCTCCTCGCCTAAAAAATAATAATGAAATTTTAACAGAACGATATCTTATATTAGAATATACCTTACTGGTCTACCGATGCCAGTATATATATAATAGTATACAACACTATATTATTACTTAACCCTAGGCCATAGACAAAATGTGTCAGACTGAACGATACTAACCGGTGTTTTGAATCCTGATAAATGTAACAAAGTAAAGGCTATAAATTGTATGGCCGAATATTAAATAACTAAACTATCAAACTACAACCTTAAGACTAAAGTAAGAGTCAAATTGAATGGATGTAGTATTAAGAAATAGAAAAGCCTTTTAGTTCCTCAGAATGACTTGTTTAAATAGTTAGTTAGAAAAGAGTAAAACAACTCACCTCGTGGACGTTTAGTTACTCCAATCACATGTTCAATAGGAATATTCATCCGTGGAAGGCTAACACAGAATGAAGGTAACATGATATCTCGTAAAGGACCGAAATCACACTCATCATCCACTTTCTCTATACATCCTGCATGACTCTGAATTATAGTAAAATTTATACAAAATTGGCGATAGTTATACTATTTTTGGAATATGTACCAAGAAAACTAATCTAAATGATTGTTATATATTACTAAAGTGACTAGTAAAGATTAATATTAGGATCCATTTACAAATCATTTAACTTACTCTCATAATATGTAACATCAGTAGTTTAAAAAATTGTGATCTCTCAATAAAAATACGTGCTGCACAAATTGTAATACCTCTCAAGCAACCCTACGATTTCAGCCATTTATTACACCCTTGTAAGGTCACACTGGTTGGAATGACGTTTTGAAAAAACCTAATATATACATAAGGTAACAAGACCGTGCATTTTATGAGAAATCAGAGTATAGTGAAAGTAAGATCTCCTTTCAGACATCATATTGAATCGCGCTAGCAATGGACTGGTTCCCGTTTCCAATAATCCTAATTTCAGGTGGAATGATCAAATATAATGAACTCCGAAAGCTACAAACAATATTACCCTTCACAGTTTATGGTTAGTAAAACAGGCTATTTAAGAAATCGATCTTATGTAAGGAATAAATTTAACACGACCATGTTTAGTTAATATGTAGTAGACATGACTGTAGACAAAATGTCAGTAACTCGAGTTAACAAAAAACAGGAGAAACAATATTACTCCGATAACCAACCGAAATTGATTTTTTTCCCATTAGTTCATTTTCCTACAAATAATTATACCACAATCCGTAATAATTTCATTATACTGAAACTACTTGATGGATAGAGATATAATACAAACATTTATGACGATGAAAACTCATTCTTAATCCTGATTAAGTGGATAATTAGTCATTTTTATCCTTTTACTAATCAATAACACGGAAGTATACAGTATTTAGTCATATTTTATGCCAACTGGAGATGATATCTATCAAAATAGCACCAGTTCGTGACAAAATTATCTCCGAACTAAGTCAATATCCACAATCTAATTGATTAAAGAAAGATCTGAACAGCATAAAGAGTTTAAGCATAAAAGTAATGAATAACCATATACATATTTGGACTCATAAGTACAATTACTTAACCGCTTTTCTAATATCGTATATCATGATATATATCTATGTGCCTACGACGACTCTTACAAGGTAAGCGGTAAAAATATTAATATTCAAGTGGTACAACTCACAGTTCTACCGCACCATTGACAACGATAACCTGTAAGACATTCAGATGACCAGCATGTCTTGCGACATATGAAACACTTGGAATTGGTTGGTAAATTTCCCTCCCTCCAGTGATGAGTTTGACGTGGCGAACACTGTTTTTTAGGAATGAAATGAAGTAATGAGCAAAATAATAATTCACTAGAAATTAGACATTTTCAATAGAAAAAAAGACAACAGAAAGAGATATAGCATAGACTACACACAGAATTCAAGTACAAGAGAACAAATAATTAAATGAAAACATCATTTGATTTGTTTAAAACACCGTCAGCATGCAATGAAATAGCTAGTACAAAAAGCATTGTGAAAAGTAAACGTTTGGAATGATATTACAGGTAAGTCATGTTAACTGGCGTCCCTTGTCTATCTATCATCCATACATTATCTTTAAAATGTTAATGACCGTATAATCGATTAAAAAATCTGTCCCAGTATAAATACGTATGTAGGTAGGAAAAGGATTTCTAGTATCAATATAGTGATGGGATAATTTTGTTTTCATTATATATATATATGCACAAGTTATATAGCATGTCAACATTTGATAAACTAAAACGTATACTCATAAAGTCATCTTTAATCCGTTTTAGTAGGTTATACAAATAGTTGGCAAGAGAAAATAAATCTTATAAAATAATTTTTCACAAGTAATGAAACAAATTAATAAAACGAAATACTAGCGTAAATCAATGTGTGACAATAATTCATTACTCTATACCGCCAGAATTAAAAATACTAAAAAGTATCATGTATCTAAAAAGATCGGTCAAAATGTTTTGAATGCATCTGATAAACTAATATATTTTGTGGATATAACCAATTCTGTTGGTTATATTATATGTTATATAAGACAATTGTTAAAATAAAATAATGCAATAACTGATTGAAGTGATGTTAAACAGAAGTATAGCCGAGATTTAAAGTCAGTATTAATTGAATCTGATATACAAGTGGAAGTAAGAAATTTCAGAGGATAAATAATAATGTTTAAAATTAGTAGAGTATAACAACCATCTAACTGTACTGAAGAACTACAATCTGCTACGTTGTTTGAAGAATAACTAGGGATACATGTATCTAATGATTTATGTGAATCTATTTCAAAGGTCTTTTGATAAGGATTAATGACCTTATTGATATGTGGGTTATAGTAAATCCCTATGATGAATATATGCTCTAATAGGTTATTTAAACATGAGAAGTAAACGGAAAAGAGAATAAAGTTATTTAACTACTCAGTTTACACTTCAACAAAGTGTGATCAGAATTTGATATGGAATGGATGCCTTTCAACCAGCTTACTTGATAAATAATTTCGTACTTGTTGAGAAATCGAGGTTACAAGTTAACTGGTCAGTTGCGGATGACATATGTTTAGATGACTGATGGAATTTGAATATTTAATTAGTGTAATAAAATTAAATTTATCAGGGTCAATTAATGCTAGTTTCACGCATTTAATTATAATTTTTGCATTTTTGTTTAACAAGTTTGTGTGATCTTTGATATTATGATGTTAATAGTTGTCGAAATAACGTAACAGTGGTTCAGGAAATTCTGTCAGGAAGATATGCTGAAAAAAAAAGACTCCATCGAAATCATTGAATGAGAAAGATGACACATTGACCAAAGAATTGAATAAACTGTTCAAAATAATGTGGTATATTGTGTTGAGTTTGTCAGCTAGTATGTATAGTCGTGAGTATGTGGAGATTTTGCAGTATGTAGTTGGTTCCTACTACAAACTGGTATCAGACGAAGAAACTCTGTAAATCACATATCCAAAAGTGATTGTTTTGTCCTACTTCGGGATTCCTCTGCAGTGCGTACATAAAAGCTTCACCAAATACCGGACCAAGGACCTTCAACTTTCATAACGACTACAATAACTTAACACCACTGAGTTTGCATACAGTAAATCAAAGGTTTCCGACATTATTCAATTTATGATATTTGGAAAATTCCTATATTGTAATTTAGAACAACATATATAAGTGAACAATCAGAATCTAGTCGAAAACAATATTGTTCGCTTATATAGGCTGTTCTAAATTTATGATATACTGAAGACATCGTCAGCGATATCTGTCTCACTATTGATATAGCTATCTGTCAGGTGTAGTCAACGTAGTGCAATTCTGCACAAATGTGCGTTAACCAAAGTCACCATAACGAATTGTCACGAAGCGATGAAATTTAAAAAAAACAGGTAGGAAGAGAGTTGAAATAATGTAGTAATACTGATGTGGAGAATGGCTAACCATTGAGAACATGGTTCTAAAAAGTGGAATGAGAAGCTATGAATGAAGAAATACTGGAAATTTTGATCTATAGGAAGATAAAGAGTATATGCATCTACTCCATTGTGACTGATTGTGAAGCATGTCACATAATGTCTCTAACCACTGATCACGGTTACTCAAGTCAGGTAGTATCCATCTATCAACATGACTCAGACCAACTGTCAATAACCTTACAGACTGATACCACGTCTTAGTTTGATCGGCCCTAGCTTTCTCCCAACCCATTGGCATACCAGAAATCATTAGTCGTCGAAGTGGACACTGGTTAGGAATACACAATCTGTGTCTTAATTACGCCAGTGGGCAAAGATTTACAGCCTCATCAACCAGTTTGCTATATTCACCTAGTACCGTCTATCTAACTTAAAAATTGAACGCTCGGAGGTTTTTTCAAACCCGAGCGTTGCTTTGATGAAAAAGACGAAGCTTCCGAACTACTCCTACTTCAAAAGTCTATGTTTCACAGCCATAAATTAATACAAATAGGACCCTTGAGTGATATGACTAAACTTACTAGAACCTCCGGAATTCTTCTTAATGCTAGTCACAGACAAGTATATTATTATTATCAACATTTAATTAGACCTTTTGTGAACTATTCAATAACTTTAGGAATTAGAAGTTAAACTAAAAATGTCCTAGAAAGGTATTAGATTCCATGACGTTACATGCAACAATGCTCTGGTAGCTGGTAGATATTGACAAGTAGAAAAAAATTAGGTACATATAATTATATCAACTGCTTTTAGTGAAACAGTACAAAATATAGTATCCTATAACACTGAATAAGTTTACCTCAGTATATGTAAGTATAAGTGTGATAAAAAATACAGCATATATATATATATATATATATATATATATATATATATATATATATATATGCGTTATTTATTTGAATACAATTGTGTAAGTGTAGGGTAACGGTAATAAGTTCTGTCACTCTTAAGAATCAGGCTAAGTTTAAGTAACAGCATGGAATTATTAACAGGAAACGAAAACAAAACTGATAAAGTGATCAATTAAATTAGTAATTGGCCATAATTTGTTGTTTCTTTATTAAAGTATTAAAAGTTTGGGGTTTTTTTAATATTATGGAACAAGATTGTAAAGATTTTAAACGCAACTGTTTTAATGTGATTCAAATCACATAATTATATTCAAAATTCAGTTTGCACAAAAAATATCAGTAGACTATATTGAATCTAAATCAGATGGTGGTTGGAGGTAGTCGACAGGAAACCCGGGTTTCGTGCTACTTGGCACTCATCAGCAAGGTGTACCTGTAATCTTGAGGAAACTGGTGCTTCCTGACGGATTCGATCTGGTGTCACTCGGCTTCACAGTGAGAGACGTTACCACTGAGCTATCCGGGCCATGACCGATCACCTGTAGGACTGAGATGTAATCACAATTGGACTTGATACACATGACATTGATCACCACTCAGTGATCAATCAATTGTGATTAATCTAAATCATTTGTCAAGCGCAGAGATACGTCAATCAGCCTTGATCCATACTAAATGTGTGAGAGCTGATAATAATACACAGCTTTGCAAACTGAAGTAGATAGAACAGGGTTCAAACTTTCGGCATAATGGTTAAAAACAGAGTAATTTATTCATTAGGCCACTGCTCCATAAGATAGAACGTATACTCTACAGTAATTATCAAGTTTTCTTATTTATCAAATAGATACTACCTCAATTATAAAACTGGAATAAAATGCCTACAAAAAGTAATTTGAATTTCTTCTGAGTAAAATAATGATTTTGAAAACACACAATCCAGAATGCAATAACCATTTACAATATGAAGAGATTTATTAACATCTCAATCAGTCAGTCAGCTACAACGTAGGACCAGGCATATATGTACATAGGTCAAAGTTGCCATACCTCATTAGCACAACAAGATGAACACCGGATTCATAGAAGTAGTGGTGGTAATATATAAAAGGATTGCATATAAGAACATAGTACAGGAAGAAAGAATTAGTTCGTAGAAAGAAAGATATGAAGTGATTTTAATCTGCTAGTTTATAAGATCGCAATAAGATGATATTATTAAACACAACCAAATTCCCTTAACAAATTACATGAAAGTTAGGTAATATGAAAATACAACCATCGTCCTAATTTTATTAAATCCAACTAACCATCGCTCCCATCTTTTGCCTTACTCGTACAACTCCACACAGGACAAGAAATATGTTTTAAAAATAATTTACACTGTTTGGTGTAATATTTAAAAATAATATGAAATACATTATGTGGACATCATCATTGGTAACCCAACGAACATGCAGCACTGTATATATAAAGTAAAAAGAACTCAAAACTGACATGGAGACATTACAACATTTAGTTTTCAAGACATGATATACATACAACAGTAAACGGAATGCATGCTGAAGATAATCTACTAGCCCACACACCCACACCCACACTAGAATAACGCACCACAGGTTTTCCTGGTGAACATGTTGCACCTTGTTTACAGTCATTGATAGAATAATCTTGACAATCCACATGACAATAATATTCACAAACTAAGTTATGCGAGTAAAAAATAAGTGAAAAATATTACTTTAAAATATTGATTAAACTTAGATTCATTGTATTTTTTAGTTATAACACATCTTTTTAAAAACATAAATATTGGTTTTATCATGGAGTAGATAAGAAATGATTCTTTAAGAATGGAATGGCAGAAAAACCAAACTAATGTAGAATGATTCAGTAACATATTGAGAAAATTTCACTTACAAAAACTCATAAGTAGAAGCTAACTTATTTGGTTTACATTTAAACAATTTACATTCAAGAAAAACAGTTGTTTTATCTACTTTTCATCACTGTTCCCTACAGAACTACGCCTGAAGTCCCACCTAGGGTTACTGGCGATCACATGTAAAGAGAAAATGGGCATGGAGTTACCAACCACAAAACTTAAAAAGAACAGTACTAAAAAAGCTCCAGTCAGAAAACGTTATGTCTAACTAACTATATCTATCGTTTTACAAACCATTTAGAATAAAACAATCTTTTTTTGCAAAATATAACTAGCCGCTTCACGACAATTTATAAATTAGAGATAATTAGAAAACGAACTTAATATTAACGGAAACACATCTAATTGTCTCCTAAAATATTCTATTTTGATAGAATATAAACTATTTGGTTAAATGAATTGTGGAAATTACTTTAGCTGTGAGATGGAACTTCGTCATGGATTGATAACGACTAGGGAACCATTGAAAATGGAGGGCATTTGACCGTTTTTCCGAATTGATAACGGACTTTTAAGTAGTTCACAAATGCGACTGCATGTGGGATCAAATTAAGGACTTCAAAGGTTGAGAAAACGAGCAAAAACATATATGTATGTATGTATGCATGTATATAAAGTCAGGCAGTCATAGAAACTGTCCTCAAGTTATATGATCAAATTAACCAGATAGGAAGATAGACATAAAAAACATCAATTCACCCAATCTAGTAATTTATAACTTTCAGTGTTGTAAGTGGTAAACTATCCTATTCAAGCCAAGTCCTCTGGTACGGCCGAGGGTGATAAAAGTTCGCTCTTCCTCTAGAAATGCTCTCACATGGCCACGCGTATACAGCTACTCCCAATGAATTCCTACTCGTTGCCTTCTCATTGCGGGGGTGTTGTTTGCGGAATTGAGAGGAAGAAAAGCGAACGTCCAGCGCTTTAACCGGGTTGGTGGGTCGGAAAACTTTGATCCCGGACCAATAGTACACATGGGATCCAGGATCCTGAGGGAAAAAATGGAGTATGAACCTATTGTTGGACACCGGCTACTATGGAACTGCATCTCCCAACGTTGCTCCACTGTCTTGTGGATTAGACCTTTAGGTCAAAGGCTCGGGGTGCGGCCTCCTAAGAAGACTACCTGCATCGGTTCGGGCGCCCGGAAAGTATCCCGGTCCTTACACAAATCGAATGACGAAGTGTGGTACATATATATTTGGTACCTTTTTGTACTAACGTCTATGTGTTTAAATAAATAACACTCATTTAACGGTATATCAGGTTGATTGATGTATTTAAAATGTCAAAGTTATGTGCTTATTGAAACTCTATACCATTTCGTATAATTTTTATATACGTTAAAAACCAGGTGCTCACAGTGTTGTAAAAATCATATACACACCATGACTAATTACTAATGCTTGTAGGTAAATACGCTATCTGCAGATTGTTAAACGTATAGTACACAAAAACGCAATTTTGCCATTAAGTCCTAAAAAATACACAATATCTTACCTTCACATCTTACAGAAAGACTATCCTCCAAGCGCTTTCGACAAACATTGCAAAATTTCCGTTTGAAATGACCCACATCAGACCAACAATGAGATACTGGAGACTGTAAATTCAGCAAAAATTGAAAGTAGAGATATTTTAAAAATATGATACATGTTTTCTATCTTAGAAAATCGCATCATTAGACTAAACAATCTAAAAAACAAAACATACTACAATAACAGGACTATAAACCATATAGATTATTCTAGATTTTGGACACCTAGAATCGCACTACACACGGAAATCAATTCACCTTATTGTATTGCTCCATGGATACATTGACAAAATATGACTAGAAATACAAAAACAGGCTTGTGAATCTACATGATAAAAACAATTTTACAAACATAGATTACCCAAAGCCCCAAATTATATATATATATATAACATGAAATTACATTATAATTTCCATGAAACTAATTAAAATGACCATACCTTTATATGAAGAGGTGCAACAGATGTACATGGAGAACTCACGACGGTTTGACAACGTTCATGTGCAAGTAAGTTGCAAACTAAAACCCAATGTATAAATAAATAGATATGTTTATATGAATAAAAAATACCATTACTAAATAATACACATTTTAATGGAGTGAATTTAAAACTTTTTTAGGTCATGACTGGTCATATCGAATAGCCGCCCGTTAAACACGATCCGTGGTGACAGTGTCCCAAAACTTTAACGCTAATATGAACGTATTATAACTAAAGAGATTATTGATACCAATAAACAGAAAGTATAAGACGTCAGTTCTACGCAGCTAATGAGGCACAAACTACGTCTATGAAATTGAAATGTTTTTTCCTTGCTATTGAATAATAATAATAAACATTGTGAGATTATTTGGAACTACTTCATTTCATGTGACCAACGGCTGCTGTTGCCTTGATATGGTGGTAGATTTTGAATATCGTGATGGTTCAATAGAACTATGATGTCAGTAGATGGTTGTGGAGACTATTGAACTTCACTGAAATCACAAAACGATAAAAGTTGGAAACCATTGAAAACTTGGAGTGGTTTGAAAACCATATTAACTAAAACACTTGTTTATTAGGTAGTATCATGCTAAGCATGTCAGTTGGAGTGGTAAGACCAAAAGTATCAACTTAACATCCGAAGATGAAGTCGTACTGACGACTACTAGAGTGTAACAGCAGTAAAATATCTCCCCTGGCAACCATTTTCTGTAGCTATTCAATCTTCTCGCAACAAAAATTGGGTTTAGAAAAGATCGGTCCTAAAAATAGAACACTACGTAACTTCATGAGTTGCCGTTGG
Organism: Schistosoma margrebowiei; assembly: GCA_944470205.2. Classification (NCBI taxonomy): domain Eukaryota; kingdom Metazoa; phylum Platyhelminthes; class Trematoda; order Strigeidida; family Schistosomatidae; genus Schistosoma; species Schistosoma margrebowiei. Next base: position 63,249,653 of record OX104028.1, on the reverse strand, counting down.
TAAAGCGTTTAAAGTATTGAGCCAACACACTAAAAAGTACTCACGATATGGTGTAACCTCCAGCAATAAGTCACCTCTTTGGTGGTGCGGTCATTATTCTAGCCACTACTAATGCAGCCCACCCCCGTCTTAGATTCGTCAAGAAGTGATAGAAATTCCCTCTTAAATCTCAAACAGTATCCGAGACCACCTCATTCATAATCAAAACCCTGCTTCACTAATATTTCTTCTATTCCCATCATCAACCTTAATATATCTCTGATTCCCCCCCCCAGTTGATCCAGTGTTAATGATTTAAGTTCACAAAATACAATCTCAAATTTTCTGAAATCGTGCTTCACATCACATGCTTGAGCTTTTAATGTTCTAAACCTTAAGTCAAGTAAGGTAGCAACCCTTACTAGACAAATCATCAGAGTCTCATGCCATTTATGTGCATTGTCTCCGAAACGCGCATATAGAATCCCAACATGATTATTAACCTAAGCCTACTTGGTCAGTCTGGAGATTTGACAGAAACTTAGAGTGGTCTTATGGTTATAGGGACACCGCTAGGTTTAAAAGTAAAACAGGCACCCCTTGATAGAATTTCTATCAACAATCAGTTATTTGACATCTGTCCACATGTCATAGTAAGAATTCAGAAAGAGGGAATCACACCATTGTCTCTTTGTAATTTCCGCCTATACTTCCTCTGACTGTGACCCGGATAGAATAAAAGACTAGTCTTACAGCAAGGTCTCTGACCACCTTCAGTAATCCGAATATGTAGATGTGGTAATCGTGGAAGTTGGATATACCACTCGTCATTAGACTAAGTTAAATTTAGAAAAACTGGATGAGTCTTTTGATATCCCAGACCAACGAACAGACAACAGTGACTGTCTCCTGAAATTATGCTTAAACAGCAGCTCATTCCTAGCAAGTCCAAACTTTAAGCGTAAGGAGCAACACTATCTAGTCTACCTCCCCCCCCATGTATTAACACAATTATAAACATAAATAAAGCATGTTGCCACTAATCATCACTGTATAGGATCGATAAAGGCTGAAGATCTTGGAGTACATGTTTGGACTCCTTGACTTAGTAAACGACTCACATTATATGAAGCAGTAACATGTTTGTTTTGCGTTGTAAAAAAACTTTCAACCTAGTTCGTGAAAATGATGTTATCAGTTAACTTTGAAAAAAAGTCGACCAAATAAAATGTACCATGACTACATTGAGTCAATGACAGGTGGTCTGAGTCATGTTGATAGATGGATACTACCTGACTTGAGTAACCGTGATCAGTGGTTAGAGACATTATGTGACATGCTTCACAATCAGTCACAATGGAGTAGATGCATATACTCTTTATCTTCCTATAGATCAAAATTTCCAGTATTTCTTCATTCATAGCTTCTCATTCCACTTTTTAGAACCATGTTCTCAATGGTTAGCCATTCTCCACATCAGTATTACTACATTATTTCAACTCTCTTCCTACCTGTTTTTTTTAAATTTCATCGCTTCGTGACAATTCGTTATGGTGACTTTGGTTAACGCACATTTGTGCAGAATAGCACTACGCTGATTGACGAAATAATTGTTTTAAATCTTTAACGCATGAAACGTATTTCGTTTACATTATGTTTAATAATTACAGTTTTGATAGAAAATTTAAAGCAATTCAGTTTGTTAACAAATACTCTTCACAATCATACAACCTTCATATATGTAAAATAAGTGAAAGAATCCCTAATGCAATCAACCAAAAGGATATATCTACTCAATTACAATCAGTTAACACATTTTAGTTGCATCAAGCTTTAGGCTCTTAACTTCCTAATTAGTTTTTGTCACAGTAGAGCTTACTACAAAATAAAACACCGGACGTCCATTGATTTTGTACAGTATCTTAATCTCATAGACCAAGTTACTTACTTTCACATTGAAAACCACTACCTAGAAGGCCCCATATAACCTCGCCACAATGGTGACAGTATGCTGGTTTGTGTAATGTTCGTCTTATAAATGAGTGCCCTTGTATAGTGCTTGTTGGTGAACATGACGTTTGGAGTGATGAGATAATACCGGAGTTGGGAGTGAATGAGCCTGGACTAGCTTTTGTTGATTCGGATTGTCCACCAACATCTTTTCCCTTGTCTTTTAGTTCTTCATGTTTACTTACAGACTGTGTTTGATCGTTTAAAGTTGATTCACTTTCAATTGAAGTACTAGGATTTGTCCTTAAGGCTTCCTGAAGACTGACAACCTTCGAAGATTCGCACTCCATTGATTCTATATGAACATTTTCGTAACCCTCAAAAGATTATTATGAGTAGTAGGCATGGTCCAATGTGAACTTAAGTTCTCGTGAAATTAGAACTACATATCACCAATAATATCGCCAAATATCAAACATGCCACTATTAGGATGAATGCTACTGAAGGTCGTTGTGTGATGCGGCTAAACACAGTCTGTCTTCAGTCTTCAGTAATAAGGTTGGTGAACCTGTATTATTCCTGACACATTGCTTTCCAGTGAAGGTCTAGCTTATCCTTGAAAGTATTCACTGATGGGGCTGATACCACTTGTTCGCGTAAGACGTTCCAATCATTGACTACTCGATGAGAAAAACGGGACCCCACTTTAAGTTTATTAGATCATGGTTTATGAACCTTCTTGCTATGACCTCGGAGATTATTAGTGCTAGTTCTTAAACCCTGATAAGATGTTAATTAGCTCATACCATTTGTTATAGATCACCTTTTAAACCACATTTAAAAGTAGTAGGTAGATTATTCGTACTGTAATATATCTTGATAACATGCAATAAATTTTAATCAGTCGAAAAATACTACTACTTGGTGCATCTGCAAGACAAAATCGAAAGTGGTATGTTTCATTGATACCCAGAACATGGTTTAATCTTAATGATTTGGAAAACTTAGTTTACTTTCAATCCAAATGTGAAGCTTTCATGTCCTAATGGGTGGTGTCGTGTTATTCATTGAACTTTGCACACTCTATTTATCTATATATCTAATCTCTACTGTCAGTACAGCAAGTTTAAAATCCTGTAAAGGATGTATCATGTTGGATATTGTAGTAGTCTCCTTTATTCTACGACTCTAGTATTAAAAATAACAAGGTTACTCCCATGCTTGAAATTATTCTATGTTGCGTGGTTGTAGAAAAGGTTATTCCTGTCTCATTAAGTTAGAGACTTCCTAGTTCGGTGCCGACAAAGAGTACGGGTGAACCCGAAGTTTTCTGGCTGGAGTGTCCCAGGGTACAGTGTTGTGGCCAGTGTTATTATTCTTGACCTTCCTAGTGTACTATCATCATCGGTCTTGCTATATGCTGACGATGTCAAGATAAGGAGAGCGATACGAAGTAAGGGTGATAACCTGGAACTTCAAAATGACCTGAAGAAATTATCTGAATGGTCTCAAATCTGATAGTTGTCGATTAATAATTCCATGCGTATTGTGATGCATATCAGTCATCAAGGTAAAGATACATACACGATGAATAACACTGAGCCACCTATTATCCAGACACAATAACTTAGGAGTCATCGTTATCCATGACGTAAAGACTACCGCAAACTTCCGTGTAATGGCCGCCAAAGGTTTTAGAACTTTATGGTCAATACGTAGGGCCTTTAGTCACGTCGGTGCTAAAACGTTTTTGATTTTGTATACAGTGTTCGTGAGTCGTAAACTTGAGTACTGCATGCAAGCAACTAGCCCCTGCCTAAAAAAAGACATTGAGCTTTTGGAAAAGTTTCAGAGAACAGCAACTAAGTTGATCCCCGGAATAGCGAAGCTCCCGTATGACGCTGGACTGGACAAGCTAAATCTATTCCTGTTGTCATGTCAGAGAACTAGAGGAGACTTGAGTACAGATTTCAAATTGCTTAGTGATAATTTTGCACATGATATGCCCTCATTTTTCTTGCCTTCCAAAACAGAGAAATTAAAAGGACACTTCAAAAGAGTTTACAAACCCAGAACAAATTACTTGTTGACGATCTTCTCAGGTACACCATAGTGTCAAATAAGTTTCCATAAAGTCCTTCTATCTACACTGTCAAACGCCTCATAGTCAAAGATGTTGATGTATAATGATGATTTCCACTCAACTGATTGTTTAACAATGATCCGTAACGTTGTGATTCGGTCTGTGCATGACCGATCCTTACGGAATTATAATGTTTCGACTTATAGGAATTATAGCACTAACTAAGAGTCCCAGAAATAACGCAATTGAATTAAGAAGACACAGGCACAACCGAATGTACTGTATTTGGAATTCGAAATCGTACAATCGACCAGTACAATAGTATCATTAGTTCGTTCAAACACCACATCCGCCACAGCTTAAATTGGAGTCTAGGTGTTTGTAATCAATCGTACGTCTTCTTCTCAAATTCATCCTGGGTCTGTCTGCCATTATATTCGAAAAGGATTCTGTATTATCTAGAATTTGCTCATTAGCATTAGAATTAACAACGGAAATTGGAACAGACTCACCTGGTTCCTGAAATTGTATTTGATCAACATGTCGACTGATGTCTAGAATTCGCACCATCGATTTTCCGACATTCTTCAGAACAATACCCGTAGATGGTCGAATATCATTTCCCCGATAGTATGTAACTTCTGCAGACTCCAAACATCTCATATTCGACCGAAGAATTCTTCCTTTCAATAGCTTCGCTGGAGTCTCCTTCGTCACCGAATGTCTGGCATTTCTATATTGCAATAGAAAGGTATTTACTCCCCTCTCCAGCTCATTAAATGTTGAGGTGGCTATAGAATCAATAGCAGTCTTTAATGTCCTGACAAAATTCTCTGCCCGACCATTAGAACACGGATGTCTGGGAGCAGTAAACAGATGTTTGCACCCTATACCGTTCAACCAGTTAGTGACCGCATCTGCAGCAAAGTGAGAACCATTGTCAGTCACTAACACCATAGGAACGCCTTCTCGACTAAACGCCTTTCTTAATGCTTGGATTGTAAAGTCAGAATTAGGTGAAGTTGTAAAAAAAACTTCAGGCCATTTTGAAAAAGAATCAATAACTACTAGTGCATAGTATTTACCAAGAAACGGACCACAATAGTCAGCATGAATTCTCTGCCAGGCCTCAGACGATACTGGCCATGGCGTCCACTTCGAAGGATGACCTTTCAACTGATGACACTTCTCACAATTGTTTGCTGTACGACATATATCTGCATTTATCTCTGGCCACCAACATGTGAGCCTTGCCAAGGACTTCATTTTCTCAACACCTAAATGACCACTATGAAGATCTTCAAGAACAGATTTACGCAATGAAGGAGGAATGACAACACGATCATTTAAATACAGAATAACATCAGGAGTAGTAAATAGTTCATCCTTCTTTGAAAAATAGATAGGAAATCTACGTTTCAAATTAGCAGTCCAGCCTTTTCGTATAGCACTGAGTATACATCCAAAATATCTGCGAGTTTCTCTAATGAGATCTGAACGTCTCACTGGTAAAGGTTGCACTAACAAACAGTCCGAAGTATTAATAGGTCGATCTTGTAATGACTGTCGAGAAATGTAGTCAACATGTTGAATTTGTTTGGCACTTCTGTGCTGAACCGTATAGTCATATGCACTCAAAGCAATACTCCATCGTTGAACCATAGCAGCTAAGGAACGTGCTAAAGATTTTTCAGGATGATAAATAAACTTTAAAGCTTCATGATCAGTAACAATAGTGAACTTCTTTCCGAATAAATATTTATGAAGTCTTTTAACAGCCCTAACACAGCTAACGCTTCTCGCTGAGTCTGTGAATAACCTTGTTCAGTAACAGTGAGTTTGCGTGAAGCACAAATAACTGGTCTACCTTCCTGTTCCAAAACTGCACCAATTCCCACAGGTGATGCATCAGTAATAAGCACAGAATGTACACTAGGGAAGTACGTTCGAAGAACAGCATCACTTTGAAGAAACTTTAGTAGATTACGTAAGCATGACTCTTGTTCCTCACTCCATTTGAATGAATTGGATGTCAAAATATTAAATAAACAATTTGCACGACAAGAAAAATTAGGAATAAAACGGGAATAGTATTGAAAAGCACCCACTAGTGAACGTAATTCCGTAAGATTTTTTGGAGACGGGGCATTTGTCAGCGGAGCTAGTCGTTTCATATCTGGTCTAAAACCATTACCATCAACTAGGTATCCAAGGCATTCAAAACTAGATACACAAAACGAACACTTATTTGGATTCACTGTAATATTCTTCTCAATTAAACGACGCAATAAAGCAATAAGTCTCTGGTCATGAACTACCTTATTAGAACCATGAACAATGAGATCATCTTGATAAACTTCAACACCTTCAAGATCACTAACTAATTTATTCATAACTTCCTGAAATATGGCTGGAGAACAACTTAGACCAAATGGAAGAAAATTGTATTTGAACAGACCAAACGGAGTGTTAATTGTCGTCAAAATAGATGAAGATTGATCTAAAGGAATTTGAAGATAAGCATCTTTTAGGTCAACTTTCGAGAACACTTTAGAACCATGAAGTCTATTTAGAATATCTTCAGCCTCCACCGTCGTGCACGTTTGCTTCAACAAACAGGAATTCAGAGTTAATCTATAGTCACCACAAATTCTAGGGGTCTTGCCGTCCGACTTCAGTGGCGTAACGATAGGAGTACCCCATGCTGAAGACTGAATTGGTTCAATTATGCCTTTCGCACACAAATCGTTTAATGTCTTATGTACTGCTTCTCGAAGACCATAAGGAATTATTCGTCTTTTAAGAAAAACTGGATCACCCTGTACTTGAAGTTTTATAGGCTGAATTTTCATACCTCCATTGCACTTAGCACACCTAGCTATCAAATCTTTAAGTAAAGTATCACAATTCTCCTTAGAAACTAAGAAGGACAACTCCACTTTAAGCCTTTTCAAATTCTTTAAACCTAATATTGACAGTCCTGTTTCGCTAACTAAAAATTCACAAGGTATGTATGAAGAATTATCATCTCTTATTAGCAATTCACAGCATCCTCGTATGGGCAGTCTGTGTCCAGTAATCCCCAATATTGATACTTCAGTGGGTCGTACTACAACATTAGGATCTAAGGATTTCATTTTCTTGAATGAAATAATGGACTCTATACTGCCTGTGTCCACAATAAAGTCATGAAATGAACCAAGCGATGTATATAGTCGCTTTTGAATATGAGCATTACCTTTCGAAATAGTAGACAAAGATAAATGATCGCTAGAAACATCCGAATTATTGAGATTTAAATGACAAGATTTAGTACTACTTGAAGCAAAATGGACAGTAGCTTTGCATACTGACTGAATGTGTCCTATCTTACCACATTTAAAACATTTAGCATTACGAAATGCACATGAATTACAAGGATGAAACTTTCCACATGATAAACATTTACCAAACTTCATCTCACCTTTGTGATTTGCTTTGTAATTCCTTGTTGAAACAGCTTTCATATTTACACGAGAATAGGATTCACCGTTAAATGAACGCAAGTTCGATTGACCCTGAGGTTGTAGTTCATCAGGACAACTAAGCAAAGTATTAGAAATCTTCATTGACTGGATATCAAGTTCATTTACCGCTTCATAGTTAATACACGCAGTTCTAGCATCTTGAAAGGAACAGTTTGGTATTCTTAACAGCTCTCTTTCCAAACTCAGTATGTTGATTCCTGCAATTAATCGATCTCTAAGTTGTACATGAAGTTGATCACCGAAATTACACTTGGCAGCTTGTTTCTGCAATTCAAGGATGAATTCCCGAACTTTTTGATCATTTTGACGAACCATCTTATGAAATTTCGCCCTTTCACGGCATTCGAAACTGGTGCATTTTACATGATTTAATAATAGCTCTTTCAGAGTTGCATAAGGAAGTGAGATAGGTTTTTCTGGATATGCCAAAGTTTTTAATAAGCTGTAAGCTTCTCTCCCAATGAATGTCAGGAAATGTGCCACAATTTTATCACCTTTGACATCTTTCTTAGTCATGCTCCAGATTTCAAACCTTTCCAAATAATCCTCAAATGCTTCCGAAGTTGAATGAATGTCCAACTTTTCCATTGCAGGTTCCATCACGACGCCAGTATTGTATTTCGACTTATTGGAATTATAGCACTAACTAAGAATCCCAGAAATAACGCAATTGAATTAAGAAGACACAGGCACAACCGAATGTACTGTATTTGGAATTCGAAATCGTACAATCGACCAGTACAATAGTATCATTAGTTCGTTCAAACACCACAGGAATCCAGCCTGTTGATCTCAAAATTGTTCGTCTACTGATTCTTTCATCCGCTTCAGCAACACTCTGTTGAAAACGTTTCCTGGTACTGACAGTAATGTGATGCCTCTATAATCCTCACATTGCTCAGATTTCCTTTCTTTGACATCTTTATGAGGTATCCTTCTTTCCAATCAGTCGATTAATAACAATTACAAATATCTTAATGGGAATTTTTTATTTAAATTTGACGTAGTTCTAAAATCAAACTAAATTTAATGAAATATTTGTAGACTGATTCAATAGAAAAGTTGTACCAACATTTTATATAGTAACAACATCAGTAACTAACTACTTTAAAACATCAATTTATTCAGTACATTAAAAAAAGGTTAAATAAATCATAAACAGATATTTCACATAACCGTGTTGTTTTACAGTAATGAACCAAACAATCTAACTATTCACTATAAATTGTCATTTCGTTTCGCTCAAATTTACATTGAAATTCTATAGTCTTTTCCTTACTTTCAAATAGTTGATATTTGATCATTTTGCAGCTGAGAATAGACTTTTTACCACTTGATATATCACGATGTATATATCTATAACTGGTGCAGAATGGTTCATTGATTTATTCATTTATTGTCTATTTGTCTGTTAATACATACATGTTGTATTTTGTTGTAGTTTTAGGTAAATGACAAAATTTTTATACTGTGCATAAAATTTTTAAAAACATAATGGCAACAGAGTTTTCAAAACTATTTAGCGAAAAAATACGACAATTTCTAAGTTTATTTTATCCTATAGATGAAGAATCGAACTTTGTATAACCATTTTTTAAATAGCTACTTAATGACAATAAAACTTCAATAGTTGAGATCCTTAGCCAATTGAAGTTAGACTATCATAGAAAACCTAAAAGCATTGGACGGCCGTTTCGTTCTATTGTGGGACACCTCAGCGGCAGTGCGCATCCACGAACCCAGGACTTATCAGTCTCGAAACGGCCGTCCAGTACTTCCAGGTTTCCCGTAGCAGTATAGCATCAATTAGCTCATGATCTCAACTATTGAAATTGCTACAATATTTACAAACTTTCTTCTGACAATAAAACTATTCCTGGATTTGTTGAATGAAAATAAGAAATCATTTATCGGTTGTTTAAGTGAATGAAGTGACTTTTTAATATAATAAGCTTAAACATTTTTAATAAGTGGATTCATGATTCAACTGAAGCTAGACCACCATGGAAAACCTGAAAGCACTAGATGGTCGTTTCGTCCTATTATGGGACTCTTCAGCTGTGCGTATTCACGATCCCACCTAGCGAGATTCGAATCACAGGTTTTATCAGTCTCATGCGCGATCGCTTAACCACTAGACCACTGAGCCGGTTGGCATCTAACGGTGTTAATGTATAATTTCAACTAACTTCAACATGTTTTATTTTATTTTAATTCAACAACGACTATAATGGGTCAATGTAAACAAGAAAGAAGGATAACACATGAAGATTTACACTAAAAACAGATCAAAAGTTATGTATAAACATACTATTATATATGATTTATTTCTTTGATTAATGGTCTAATTCGAATAAACTGAATTGGACATTAATTAATATTATTAATTAATCAACAGTTTCATGTATGCACGCAATTTAAAATGTCAATAAAGTAAATTGTTTTAAAGCAATGAATTCCTTTTATAAATTTCGATAAAACAGTGAGAAGCCAGAGTTAATCTGAAAAGTGTAATGTATTTACTTTATACATTTCAGACGATCTGATCACACATATACTTGTCAGGACATTTTATATCGAAATTAATAAAGATCAGTGCAGAGGTTGTGGAGATTATTAAGTTTCGGATTGAGATCATGAACCGATTGATGTTAGACCACCGTTGGAAACCCACGAGCGGGATCGTGGATGCGCACTGCTGAATAGCCCAAAAATAGGACGAAATGGCCTTCCAGGGCTTCCAGGTTTCCACCATTGGTCTAACATCAATCGGTTCATGATCTCAATCCAAAACTTAATAAAGGTCAATTAAATGAAAGTTCAAGTATAAAAAGTTAATTATCTTAGTTAACAAATCTAACCAAATTACTAAATCATATTGTTATTTCTTCCTAAAACCTCTAGTGAACCTTTTATAATAGAAGACAAAAGATGGATTCATTTTCATATGGATAATCCAGATTCAGATTGAAAACTTGTGAATTTCTGATATATTCAATATCTACTTTATTATAAAGTATTGTTAATTTAGTTAATCGAATTTTAGAACAGTTTATAAGTGTGTATATACAATCCACTTAATTACTAAATATTCTTGCTAGTTAAAAAAAAAGAACAACCATATAGAGTTTTAAGTAGAGCTTAGATTCTTTGATTTAGCGCGTGCAATTTGAGCACTCGAACGCTAGGACCCTGCAAGTCGCAAACGAGAACACAGAAGACCAGTGAGAAGCAATGCTATTCCAAACAAACAAAACTCTCAGGTATTCATAGCTTTTTAGTAAAAGCGAAATCATCATTGTAGTCATCAAATCCACATACAGTAGTTTTTAGCATTTGTCCAATAGGGGAACTATACATCAAGATTCTGGAATGTTCTTCCAAAAGTTGATTGAATGGGACATCTTCGGCTCTTTTTGAGCTTCTTAGAGCTTCCTCGAGTCCACTCTTGGACCATCCTGACATAGACTGTTATGTATCTTGACATTTTCAGAGTGATGCCACCATTTATAACATCAGGGGATAATTCTTGCTATAATACACTCAAAACTATGTCAAACTCCAAACATTAACTGTTAACAGACATACTACTTATCAATTAGTAATCAGTATCTTTGATTTGGTACACGACAGTCTATAATTCTTAATACTATTAATTTGTTATCGAGATATTAATAATGATATTTTACCAATCTTATCTACGCTTATATTTGATGACAGGAGATGAGAGTTTAGTCGAACTTTCTGTTTATATACTTCAACAAGACATTTTTAATTACGTGATGAGTACCAGGTAAAAGTATCAATCGTAAAGTATGATACAACTATTCTCGTCAGAAAAAAGCCTACTATACAGAAGATCGTGATTGCATCTATATTTTCAAGAAATTCACCTTTGAATGGAACAATTCTTTTCTGTAAAGACATAGTCTAGAGTTAAACAAAAAGAGAAATAAAACGATTACATGAACAAAGTAACAGATAATAATTGTGTTTAATATCTAGGTCATATTGGGTTCCAAAAGTAATAAACATTCCCATTTAAGTAATATTCAGTTTTCTTGAATAATCAGTGCCTCTTTACCTATCCAATTACAACGAATACTTTACAGTTTGCCAATATAACTTATAATGCGATTGAACACTGTAATCGATATTCTAAACAGAGCTTTAATAGTAGGCTCATAATTATTATTATGTATTCACATCCATCAATTACCCTTAATGTCAAACGTTTTATATAAATCAATTAGATCTTCTATTCAGGAAAGGTTTTCTATATTTGAACTAGTTAGGTTTAGGTGAATAGACAGAGAATTCATATTCCATAATGACCAGACTCGTCAAATCGTTTCAATTTTACATTGAAAACGTGGGAGCACTGGACCTTTGTTTCATCCTAGATGGGACTCTTCAGCAGTGCGCATCCTCGATGCTGTACGCGGAACTCGAACCCATAACTTCACCCCATTGCATAAGCTAGTGGTTATCAGGACTCAGTAACTAAGTAGATAACGAGATGGCGTTTGAAGCGAACGGTACTGAGCTCGAGTTCTGGAGCGAACATCAACTCTGGGATGTGGCAGGTACATCCAGCTGATGATTCCCAAACAGGACGAAACGTGTGTCCTGGATTCTACTGCTTGTCATTACCAATCTTTGCTAATAAAGCTTGTGACCTAAGGTAATATCGAGGCCATCCTCATAGGATGCACATTTGCCAACAAGAGACTGATCAACTGCAGTTCTAAATAATAATCGGAAGATACATGTGAGCAACACCAAGTGAATTTAGAAAATAATAATATCATTAGTTACTAACCTACAATCTCATAATCACTCTCTAAACAATTCTAAAACAGTTGTTTGAAGGAAATTCACAGAGTTATTTTGAATATAAAGCACATTTTGCTTACATCAGATTATACCCCCACACACTCACACAGGTGACAATATGTTTCATGGCATGCGTTACAAGTTAACCCTTGATATTCCTATGGTTTTGGGTGTTATCTTGGTATTTTTTAATCATTAGAAGTCAGCTATTACGTTAATTCAATCACCAAAACTTTATATTTTACAGTTGAAACGCCTCTTAAAACCCTTTCTATGGTAAATTACTGGACCAAATGGTGGAATGACAGTAATATCAGAGAGATTGTTTCTTGGTAAATAACAGGTGGGATCTTGTTTTCATGTGAAAATTTATCGTTTTTGAAATCTCATGAAAGGTCGCGATTGAACTGCATCACTTCTAGTAAACAAATTTGTCATCAGTTTGCGATATGAAACACGACTTCACTGTTGATACGACACTCAGAATAATGACAAAACTGACGTGTAAATTGAGTCCCAGATGAAGATGGTTGTACTTTTTATTGTCTGGCGTGAAGTAACTGCCTTATAACTAACGCGAAGTAATATATAGGCGATTTTCGGCTTCAGTTAAACGAATTTCAGATCTGAAAATGCGTAATTTACCCTGGACTCATGTTTTTCAGTACACAGAATGTCAACAAGGACGAGCCAAACGTTGAGTTCACTGGTGAAAACCTGTGATGGTTGTTACTGTGAATGCATCCACATCACTATAATAAAAGTTTGGTATTTATGAACATGATTATCCAGTGTGAACTATATCTAAGGAATTGAGATACATTTTCACTATGAGTTTGTGTCCGGAACAAGATTCAGTTCATAAATTCTAGTCATTTTAAATCGAAATATAATTGATACCAAAATTTATATTTCATTAATGATGCTAGAGTTAACATAAATAAAACTTAAACTAACAAGCCAGTCTCCTTACTTTAGTAAGTTAGACAGAAAGAAGAGTGTGGTAGATAGTACTTATTTCTGAGTTGCGAATTATTAGCACAGGGCACAAACATATCATAGTGTTAACAACCATTTAAAATAGAAGCGAGTAATTTTCGAAATTACGTTAACTAATGTTAGCTTCGCAACTTTGATGTTTAAACATTAACTCCATTTAGCCGTAGTGCAGAGTCATTTTTATATCTGATTAGGAGATATCATGAAGTCGTGTACCCCATAAATTAGCTTTCTAGATGAGAAACTTAAGATATTGAAGAAAATACATGTTTATTCCTACAAGTTAATCGAAATGTAGTAAGCGAATATTCAGTAAAGAAACACACAACTTCTGGTTTCATGTCTTGGACTTAGTACTGTGATTAGTTCCACATTATATGGGATACCAAACACCTAACCGCTTCGAGAGTCATTCAAAATGCAATCCTATTCAGAAGATGGCTTGTAATCTTCTTGTAAAATAGTCCCATGCATTTAACCTGAGAATGTAGGCACTAATAAAATATTTGAACTAAATACGTTGGGCGTTTTGTATAACCTGAGTGTCTAGGTGGTGGATAGATTAGTTATAAACTTTTCGGTGATAATGAACCACATATTGAATTCCATTATTAAGAGATGACTTTAAATAAAGTGACCAAGACTGCACCAGTGTAGTATCTTTTGGATACACTACCAACTTGTTACGTAAAGTAACTTGATACATGAGTGTATAGAGTCTAAAATGGAGTTCCACGAACACACCATTGATTACAAAAGAATTGCATTACTAACTTATACTATAAACCTAAAATGGTTGGAGATAAAACTGTTGTAAACATTTACACCTGTCAGCAATACCAGTCAATATTTCCGTATTGCTGCAAATATGATCAAAGCAGTCAAAATTCAGTGATTATTTTATTATACATAATCTTTATCACATAGTGTAAAGTCGTTAAACTGTACCATAAATCATGGTTGCACTATAACTGAATGTTGCTCTTCAGTTGTATGGATCAAGACTTTGGGATCTCCTGTCTGCATACAACCGTGGTATCTGAGCACATGGATAATTATTAAAATAATGCTTCTAATAGGAATAATCCATAAAAAGATGTCGTTTCTGAAATGAATTATTATTGAACCTGTCAAAAATAGGCCATATTACAGAAAAACAAAGTTCCTATTTACCTGTTGAGGATCCTTGCCATATAGCTACTCATTTCTGGAGTACTTTGCTGGCATAACGATCTCCAAGTGTATGAGACTTTCTGTTGCTTTTCAGATAAATACATAGCATGTAGCTCAAAAGCTGGTCTGATCGTCTAGAAAAATCGACAGTCCTCCTAGCAGACACGTGATTTCCACTGCTATCTTCTGCAATACCTAATTAACTGACCAGTCTTTTGAAATTTGCCAAAGCAATAGCAACCAAAGGTCTAAAATCAAATTTATGTATCCAAAAAGAGGCAGTAATAAATCTTTCTTTGCCCTGGGAACATTACACCCTCTTTTTTATTTAGTACGCCATTCGTTATTTCAACTCCTTATGAAGTCTAATTGCATCATTGTCAATTCATAGCTGACTGATTTCAATTCATATCTTTCTTTATTACCATTAATCTATGTTCAGTTGCTTCACTACACAATCATCTAATGTTTGTTAATTCCATAAGTTCTAATCACTATTTCAATGTTCTGGAACTTGCCCTCCCAATATTTATTTATCCGAAATAATTTTTTTACGATGGATCTTATTAACTCTGTCGGAATCTTTGCTACATCATACGACACATATTCATCTCTAATCACCTCCGTATGTAGTATAAGTATGTCAATATCTATAATAACGTTGATATTAAAATATTCTGGGTTGTAAGCAGCTAACGAAACAGAATGAATTCAGATATTATTCTGCATAAGTTTTCGTTTTTGTTCTCTTCAAGTATTAAGTGTTAAACAAAAAAGTTAGCAACATATGATGCTTCTATATATGTGAAGTAATAATAATAGTAGCATTATTGATCTTGATAATTAGTTTTAGAATTTTCATTTACGACATAAGAAATGATTTTAAATATTGGAGTATAGAAATAAATCAATGATATCAATAGTTTCAATTATTGGAAACATATAATCAATATTGCATGCACGGGAAAATTATGTATATTCTTCAGTAAGATCAATCATAAATAGTCAATTATATTGATAATTGATATAACCGGGTAAATATTAAACAAACCCTAACTTTCGGAGCTGATCTATTGAAAGTTATTGTTTATATTTTTGTTGAATAATTACTAATTACTTGAATTATTGCACCTTTGTTAATTCCCTGCTTGTTAGCTTTCGTTTTAAAAACTCACGAATAAAAAGGTTGAGAAAAAAAGGTTAGAACATGAAATGAAGTTTTCAGTGAAAATTATAGTCTCATATACAGCATCCACTCACTAAGTGAACTAGAAAACCCTGTACATTGAACATTAAGAAGTCGATGCGCCACAAACTCACGGACGTATACCTTATCACTTTTATATCTTACAGTCTTTTTGGAATTAGGTTCATACAATCGATTTTTGATAAGTTAATAGTTGAATTCATAAGTCAATTGAAGCTAGACCCCTATGGAAAACCTGGAAGCACTGGACGACCGTTTCGTCCTAGTATGGGACGCCTCAGCAGTGCGCATTCACGATCCCGCACCACGCAGGGCTCGAACCCAGGACCTACTGGCTTCGCGCGCGAGCACTTAACCACTAGACCACTGAGCTGACATCCAACGGTGAGGGATCGTGGATGCGCACTGCTGAGGAGTCCCATACTAGGACGAAACGGCCGTCCAGTGCTTCCAGGTTTTCAATGGTGGTCTAGCTTCAACTGACTCATGATTTCAATCTAAAATAAATTATAACAAATTCATAATTTAAACTCTATTAATCTCTAGGTCATTTGTAAAAATTGAGAATATATACATTCCTAAGTTGAGTCACCAATTTGTTCATGAAAATTAGGTCATATAAACGATTCACTAACATTGGTGATTATTATTCTCAAAGTTTATTTAGTCACACACTTAACTGTCTTGTTATCAGGATTAATATCATTATAAATAAAGGTTTGATATATATTTCTTAGTGAAATTAAGATAAATATTGAAAATGAAACTAAAAAATTAAATGAAAGCAATGCAACAAAAATATATGACTGAAGATACTTATAATTGACACTCATTTATATATTAAAAACCTGAAAGCACCGGACATCCGTTTCGTCCTACTGTGGGACTCCTCAGCAGCGCTTATCCACGACCCCACCTCGTGGGATTCGAACCCAGGTCCTATCAGTCTCGCGTGTGAGTACTTAACCACTAGACCACTGAGCCGGTATCCAACGATGTTAATGTCTATCTTCAACCAATCCACGAAATTGAGCGACACATCCACAATTGTCTTCACTGAGTTACTATCTCACAACTTACCCGGTTGAACTCCACTGGTCACTGCTTCTCACTAGGACTCCAGGAAATACATCTTGGAGATCATCACTAGTGAAAATATGTCGATTCATAACAGACCGTCCAGTGCTTCAAGGTTTTCCATGGTGGTCTAGCTTCAATTGACTCATGATCTCAATCATTGAAATTACTATAATATCCACAAAAACCTTTCTGATATTAATCCTAACTGTCTAATTTTTCAATAATTCTTATGGGCTATTCAAAAAAAGCAAAAAATATTTGAATGAATAATTGTTTCCAATGTCTTGATCAAGATCTAAAATTATCAATCTATAACTATGGTACATTACGTTTGTAAATTTACAATTATTTGTTTTCATTTTTATTGATTAAATGTTATATTTATCCGATAACCAAGAAATAAATAAATAAACCATTAAAACTTTATTATTACACATATTCACTATACTATTTAATTGAGATCATATTCATGTTTTATATTATTGTAAAATCGTCTCCAATAATCTTTTACTATAGTTGAACCATAATGATTTACATAGTGAATATCATTAACAAAATAGAGAATTAGTTAATTGAATTAATTTATCTATATGGTTTTGAGGAAATTATTCTTATTAAATCTTTCAGTCTGATTTATTTATTATGTATAGTGAGCAGCACACAACAAATCGTAAATTTTATCTCTGAAAGTTGAACAAATTTGCTTAACTGGAATAAATCATGAAGCTACTAACTGCTTTAATTACTTCCCTGTAATCTATGTTACTGTAACATAGAAATGATATATAATTTGAGCCTTGGACATATTATGGGCTTCTTGAAAGTATTAGTATGAATAAAAAATTTATTATATTTGTGTTTCTATAGTTTCTTTTCACCAAGCCAAGGAATAATAGAGTAATAATCATCACTCATAGTGATCTGTTCTTAATGTTTACTAGATTTCATATTCATTAACAAAACATAACACAGAGATTGTAAGTTGTATTTAACCACGCCTAATCTAAGGAACCACTAGTTAACAGTACATGAAAAATCCATACACAAATTATATTTTATCCATACTGTCAAAGCTTTACAGCTTAATCATAACCTAGTATGTTTAATAAGTGACTTGCAATGGAATCCAGGATGGATATTTCATTCTATTTGGGACTCATCAATTTGATGTACCTGCATCCTAGTTTTTGTATGCACACTGGGACTAGAACTCGGTACTTATCGGTTCAAACACTCAACCCACTATCCAATGATCTGCTAACTCCATATAGCCATTTGTTAAACGGAAAGAAATTTATAAGTAAGAATCTGTAGTTTCCCCTTATCGGTATCCAAGATTTCGACTGACAAGTCCATGTAGGTACATATATATCCAAAGCAAACTGTCCCAATATAGTGCTCAGTCAAAAACTTTAATGTATCTAGCGTATAGTTAACAGGCCGGATTCCTTAAGGATAGGTCATGCATAGGCCAAATTGTGATACTAAGGATGATCATCATTGAAAAATCAATTGAATAAAACTCGTCACTATACATCAACTTCATTGACTATTAGGATGCATTCGACAGTATCGATAGGAGAACACTACAGAAACTGTGGGAAAGAACAAGCCAGCTTCCATCCGAAGAAGAAATTAGGAAAAGACATAGGAAGTGGATAAGACACACATTGAGGAAATAACCAAACTGCATAATGAGGCAAGTGCTAACTTGGAATCCTGATGGGAAGCGGAAAAGAGCAAGGCCAAAGAACACACTGAGCCGAGAACTGGAAGCAGACTTGTATAAGTTGAATGGTAACTGGAAAGGATTGCCCAGGACAGAGTTGGATGGAGGATACTGGTGGCTGACCAATGCTCCTCCACGACATGTGGTAACAGGTGTAAGTAAGTAAGTACATGGCTAACAGTAAAATCCATTTCAATCACTTTGTCCTAGTCGGGACACGTCAATAACGGGGAATTACAACGGCTCTCGTTCTTATTAACTAAATATAATTGATTTTAACCCTTGTCCTTCTACATCATTATCCTCAATCAGCATAATTCCATTTATTTTCATCAATAGCGATTCAGTTTTACTCATATAGTACTCATATTGTGAAGCTACCAAATAATAACTGCAATCATAACACCTATTGACTTCATTTTATGCATCAAAATTTAAATATTCTTGGAAAATCAAATATTTTAATATTGACTTAAAATCTAAAGCTTTCCTTAGGTATTTAGATTTGATGAAAGTTTGATTATATAATAATATGCTTAGTTAAACATCCAATTCGGTTGAACGGAACTCTACTATCGCACAGAGTTATTTCTCAACTGGTCACGAACCATGTTTTGAAACATAAGTTTTCAGTAAATTTATACATTTTAGTAACGTTAGACACCCTTTAAAAAAGTTATGTTTTTGATGGAGTTTTGTTCTCTGAGCTGGATGGACCAAACCATCCAGTTTCTTTGCTCAAATTGTATTCCTATCAAAACATCAAATAACCATGTTTTAATAATAAATGGGAAATTTAATAATTTTTCAACTCAATTGCTTATTCACTTGGTATTGTTTTACTTGAATCTTCCCATTGATGTTTTAGGACTGAAGTTGATCAGTCTCTTATTGGCATATGTGCATACTGTGCGTATGCCTCGATATTGCTTAAATTTACAAGCATTATAAGCAAAGATGAATAGTGGCTAGCAGTGGAATCCAGGACGCACGTTTCGTCCTATTTGGGACTCGTCAGCCGGATGTGCCTACCGCATTCCAGAGTTGATGTTCACTCTGAGACTCGAACTCAGTACCGTTCGCTTCAAACGCCATTGCGTTATCCACTTAGCCACTGAGTCCTGGTAGCCACTTGCTTGTGCAATGGGGTGAAGTTTAATTCACTTGGTATTGTTTTACTTGAATCTTCCCATTGATGTGTTTTAACGCGATGGCGTTTGAAGCGAACGGTACTGAGTTCGAGTCCCAGAGTGAACATCAACTCTGGAATGTGGTAGGCACATCCGGCTGACGAGTCCCAAATAGGACGAAACGCGCGTCCTGGATTCCACTGCTAGCCACTATCCATCTTATAATGAATTGCTTATTGCTTTAAAATAACATTAGTTATACTATGATTCATAGAATAATTTAACATCTTAATACTTTCGGACTAATCATTATTATTATTTTTATTATTGTTATTAATTACTGTTATTAATTACCTCTCAGTAGCCTAATTTGATAGCATTACAGATTACATAACGGCAAATCAATATTTGTCAATATAATAAAACGACAGAGATCATTTCTAAATCATACTAAACAATGCATTACTCAGTTAAGATAGTGAAGTTTTATAGTTCAGCTAAATGATATTGATAATGTGTCATTCCTTCAGTTCTAAGAACGAAAAGTCATCAAATTCTAATGGAGTTAATTTCTCTGAGCTGGATGATTTGATCGTGGAGCTTTCATCGTTCTTCTGAACGATATCATCAGCACAAACAAGAACGATGAAAGCTCCATGACCAAACCATCCATCTCAGAGAACAAAACTTCATCCGAATCATCCACCTGAGCTACAAATCTTCACCATATCAAAAAAGTTATGTTCAATAATGATTGAAATTATGTGTAGTATATAATACGTGATAAGATTGTATGGCATTATGAAATATTTCGAAAATTGTAAAGATTATGTTGACCATATGATGTTAATGGATTCTTTAAAATGGTTTTGAAGAAAGTCATTGAAAATGCGATATTATATGAACTAATCAAATGGATCGAGTAGCTTTATTTTAATAAGAATACTTAAGCTTGATTTAATATTTCAGGATTAAAAAGCGGCAGATGATAGTTTCATAATAAAAATGCAGATTACAAGTTGAATTAGTAAGATGATGTAAACATTGCAAATCATTCAATTAAATATTCTTCAAAGAATATTTCAGCGAGCAATTGTTTTCAATAACTTCATCATTAGGTTCTACAATTATGATTCCATAATTATTACGATATTTTACTAAGGTTAAAATAAGGCATGTGTTAATGAATTTGACAATGTTATATGTTAAAATTGGTGAATGTTTGCATCTATTACGAAATATGTACTTCGAAATTGTGTTATTTGTAAACTAGAAAGGTCATTTAATAAAGGTCAGAATAATTTGTAGTAAAGTATCAAGTCATAATCAGTATGATAGTATTATAGCATGAATGTAAATGCAAAAAATCGTGTGAATAAAATGCATAGTAGGAGAATTTCCATTTGTCAATTGAGATAATAATGATAATAATTTTGTGTAGAATTGTTATATCTGAAGATAACTTTCATCATGAGTTTACTACAGTAAGAAAAACATTGAAGATCAGAGAGCAGTGGACAATTATTTCATCCTAATTTGGCTCTCCCCAGTAGTTTGAATCCATAACTCCACATATGAATAACAACTTTATCATCGGGTTTCATAGCAAGAATGATTTGCTTAAAATACTGTCACTGAAGGTATGGCTTTAAATTTTCAACGTCAGTCTGTACTCGATATGAAATGCTCTAAGCTCAGTGTTAAAAGTACACTGGCTCGATATCATATAGTAACTGATATTGTCAATATAGATCATTGGATTTAGATTGAATCTTTTCCTATTTTCCTCCTTAACACAATACCTGAAGGTCATGTATTCATCTTTGTGTACAGTTGAAAATGTATGATGTTACGTCCTTGATCTATCTACACAATAATATACAAGAAAGAACTTGTCTCGATCTAGATTAAGGCCAAGATATGATAGGCTAAATGATTTAACCTTGAGGCTAGAAATGTATGGGTCTGAATAGAGAACAACATCCTTGAGCAGAGAGACGAAAGCTATTCTACAACCTGACTGGTTGATGGGAGGGTGAGGTATGACTAGTGAACTAGTGAACTCAGCTTATTCCCGATCCCGATTCAGATTTAGTCACACCATTCCCATCTTACTTTAGTAGGCCCCCAATATTTCGACATAGAACTTCTACATTGGTGATCTACAACCTCTTCCCCATTCCTGTTACATACTCTTTAATTCTGTCAACTTGATGGAGATTTTATTCACACTCAGATAAATATAGTGGTTAACACATTTCATTGATAAGCATCTCTGTTGTGTGTCAAGATGTTTGTTGTTTGATAAATTCTTTCTTCGTATGCTCTTTTCATGTGTACACACTAGAGCACTTAGAAGGGTGATTTGTTATAGTACTTCTAGGGCTTCTTACCATCTGCTTCCATATTTCCAATATCAGAATATTTCCATCTCAATACCGAATTATTTAGCCAAGTTTTTCAGTTGAAAACCTGATCTATAGAATACAGTTAGTATCAAGAACGAGAAAAAACAGTAATTACACTACCCAGTAGTAGATAAATGCAATTAATTCAACTAAGGACTGAATGGCTCAGTGGTGATGGTTCCGATTGACCCACTGATTAAAGCACACTTCAGCCTCCAATAAGAATCTAAATAAACTTTATTGACAAGTATTAACCAGAGCGAAATGTAGGTATGTATTTATTTATTTGAACACATAAATATTGGTACAAGAGAGCGCCAATATATATGCGCCACACAAAACAATGAAAATTCGAAGAGAGATAGAAAAAAACTAAGGAGCGCAAAAGAAAAAGAGAACAATAACGAAGAGATTGGTGTAAGGTAGTGTGGTCGTAACGATGGAACGGAAAGGTACAATCAGAAGAAATCTTTCAAGTAAGGGAGACACAGCCACTTTTTATGAAGAAAGTAAAAGAAGGTTACAGCAGGATCGCCACTGGCTTCTATTCTGAGCCATATCTGATAACGTCTCTAGCCACTGTGTAGCACCATCTCTCAGACCCCAACCAGGGAGTCGTGAAGGACCGACAGAAGCCAGTCCTTTGCAGCTTTCTTTCATACCACGACACCATGTCATGCACTGACCACCTCTCCGCTTTTTCCAACCAGTCCCAGAGTCGGCAAATAATGCACGACGTGGAATTCTCCGGGACGACATTCGTAGAACATGTCCAAGCCACCGAAGTCGGTGTTTCAAGATGGTGACACCAATTGAATTATCATCTCTGTGCCCAAACACACGATGCCGAACCTCTGCATTACTGACATGGTGTTGCCACTGAATGTCAGCAATCCTTCAGAGACAGCGATGATCGAACACAGAGAGTCGTCTAACGTCCTCAACTCGGAGGCCAGGTTTCACAACCATAGAGCAAAACTGCTCTCAACGACGCTTTGTAGATCCGACCTTTTACAGCCAGACTAACATCACGAAGGCGCAAAAGATGGCCCAGATTGGCATAAGCCACTCTGGCTTTCACTATACGTGCATTGATCTCATCACTCACACCCCCACCAGCACTTATGCAGCTACCCAGATACACGAACTTCTCGACTACGTCTATCTGCTCACCATCCAGGGTGAGTACAGGACTGGAATCCTGTCAGTCTTGTAGAAGTACTTTGCACTTCGAAGGTGCAAAGCACATACCATACCTACGGACACTGATTGCCAACTGATTAAGTGCGGATTGCATGCCTTGGGCATTATCGCACAGTAAGACAATATCGTCCGCATACTCAAGGTCGAGAAGTCTTTCTCCAGGCAACAGATCTACACCACCATTACTTACATTCATCAGAGCTGTTTCCAGAATGTCATCGATGGCAAAGTTGGAGAGGAATGGTGAGATTGGGCAACCCTGCCTAACCCCACTACTCGAATGGAACAATGGAGAGAGGTGGTTGTATGCCCTCACCCACTGATTAAAGCACACTTCAGCCTCCAATAAGAATCTAAATAAACTTTATTGACAAGTATTAACCAGAGCGAAATGTAGGTATGAGACATTCTAGAAGCTTTCTCCAAACGTTTTACTATATTTTAACTGTCATTCGGTGACACATTACATAAGCCACACTTGTTTCAAATGATTTGTTGAGAAAATAAAGCATTTAACTACCGAATGCTTGATATGGGATTTGTCAATTTTTCTCCTTCCAAATAGTTAAATCTACACCCTAAGTATTTTATCATCCTGATTCAGGCTGTTTGCAGTGTAACGATTAACTAATTACCGAATCTCTCAGCCAAACTTTACGTAGAACAAGGACCATCTGTAAATCGTTTCAAGTTGCCATATCTCATTATAACAGCAAAATAGAACTGTCGGGACAAGTCTAGGAGTAATAGAGATAATAACAGTATTAATGGTAGAAGAAAAGATTCGGCATCCACGATACAATTCGATAAAATACTAATTAGTGTAGTTATAGAAAAAAATCATGGGGAATTTAGAAGCTTATAATCTAAAGGAGAAAAAGTGTTAGAATACATGCACATATCACAAATGTTTCTTGTAAAACAGTATCCTGAAAGCCAATTTTAAAATCTACCAAAAACAGAGTTTTAGATGTTTAGATATTATACTCGTGGATTAAGATTTTACCGATAGGAAAAATATTATAGCCTTGCTTCTAATCACCATAATATCGTTGGTGAGATGTTAACAATGAATAATATTTATTTTAAAGTAAACGGTTAAGTACTTTTAGAGTAAGCACTGACAGGATTAAGTTTTAGTACTATCAGTGTCTACTTTTGTCCATAATTTTAATCGAATCGACTGAATAAAACCTCTATCTTGAGCATAGACGTAGGCGCAACAATATTTTTGAAAAAAACTAATCTAGTAAACCAATCAAAGAGTAATGCTAGATTATGGTGATCAAATGGTTCTAGTTCAATCAACAACACGACTAGGCATGGTGTGAATCTAAGCTACTGTGACCATGTACCTAACTCATATCTGATTGGTTAATTAATTTATACACTTATGTGAATAAATATATAATCGTTTAATAGACTGATTTCTAGTCATGACTTTTCATACATAAATTCGTTATTTGGCTGACAATAATCTAGTGTATCATAGTGAAAATGACAGAGAAAAAAGCTGTGATTAAGAATGCTGATATGTCAGAAGAAATGCAAGCTGAAGTAGTGAAAATTTGTGTTGAAGCATTGGAAACATATAACATTGAGAAGGATATTGCTGCTTTTATTAAAAAAGAATGCGACAAAAGATACAATCCAACCTGGCATTGCATAGTTGGCAGAAACTTCGGCAGGTAACTGATGTTCGGTTTTCAGTCGTTTTATTACTTAGTTTGTTTCTGGTTCTGTATACGTTTTTTATGTGGGTATAGTTTAAGATAGGTCAGTAAACCGTAAGTAGTTAGTTCGAACCCATTTACGATTTAACATGTCATCGTCATTCAATAATGAATAGCTCAATATACTCATGAAAAGTTATTTTGGAATTGATGAACTTATAAAATATTTTAGAAACCGGATTATTTGTCACTTGATGGTGCATAATATTTGAAAACTTACTTGGGCCTGTTTTACTAGTTATTGATTCTCTTAGTGACATTTCGTTCAATTATCATCTCGTTACCTAAGATTGCGCTAAAATATTAGCGTTGCAGAGATGGACAAAAGTGGTATGAGTAGAAATAAGACCAAACTAAGGACGCATTACCAGTCATTCTTGTTTGAACTCGTTATAAGCATCTGTAGTCTCGCTTTGTAATCCTTAATTCATTTATGTTCTCAGTTGTGTTTCTTCTAATAGATTATAATTTTTTTGTAAATAAATGACCCCACAGTTATTCTCTTGGGTGTTACAATGTATTATTGTTTTAGCATTTAATTAGCCACTAACCAATTTTAGTTTAGCATGTCTCACCATATCCCCTAATACTTCCTGTTAGTACATAATGTGGTGGTAGCGAGTAATTACATCCTATTTAGTCTATAAATTTGTCGTGTTTCGAACGATGAAACGAATATATTCCTTCTAATATAAGAAAACGAACCTTTACTGTCAGATCATTTTGTTATGTCCCCACTTAACTAGTAATTTGACCTAAAGGACATAGGTCATGTTTTAGTTTTACCTTTGTCTCAACCTTGAAACATTTTGTTATTAAACAGGAATAATCCAATCGCTAACTATTTTTGCCTTGAACTAAGATTGGTTGACAATTAAAGTAATAAGAATCTAGTATTAAGCCGGTTTCAATAGCATTTCCTCATCCAGATGGTTGGTACTTTATTTGACCGGTTCTTTAAAAACCGTTAGTAGACTATCAAAATTTAAAAACGGGTTAATTGAAGTTGTCAGTATGTAATGTGCTATTAAAAAAAATTAACATATCAGTTAATCTATAAACCAGTTATTTAGTTTTCGAAATGTCTGATGGCTAATATCACTCGGACTCATTATTTTTGCTTCTTTTGCAGCTACGTGACCCATGAAACCAAACATTTTATCTACTTATACCTTGGACAGGTCGCAATTCTTGCTTTTAAATCTGGATGATTGATTTTTATAACCTATACATAAAATCCTAAATTAATTGTTTCTTTTTTACTATCTTTGTCGTATCGACCAGTTGTCTTACGTCTAAATAAGTCAGATAAAAATCAATAGAATTATTAAACTAGATTCCAATTTTTCTTTACCATACTGATGGGAGGATTTATGTCGTAATGTTAACAAAGTTACTACTAATGACCTTTTGCAAATTGGTGGTGAAAATATGTATGATTTATCTCGGTAACATTTTGTGAAGTGATTCTTAAGCGCTAGATAATGTCATACAAGTATCTGCTCTGGTTTCAGCCTCAAATATTGATGGATGTGCACTAGGAAACTATATGTCGATGGCTGCAGGGAATAAATGTACACCAATCAGAAAAATACATATCACAGTCGATTATAGTTTGTATTCAACATGTAGTCAACCATAGTGTTTATGTAAATCAGGATTGAGTATGATGCATTTGTTCTGTCTGAGTAGGGTTGGATTTGTGGCTGGTCTTGAAAATAGTTCTCGCTATTGGTTGTGACTGAGAACATACTGCATAAGATAGGAAAGTAATGCAAGCTTGAAGGAATATGATTGTTGTGAACATAATATAGTGTATGTACAACCAGTTGAATATGTCAACAGATGGGTGCGGTTGTCTTAAAAAATTGCTTTCATAAGATTTTGGTGTCAAAGTTTTAAAAACGGACAAACAACTGGAGAGTAGCAGGGACGTATGAATCCCACAAACATACGGGAAGTTTACTAGTGTCAGGTAAATGTTAGAAAACGGGATTTCTAGCTGGTAGTCATATTTCTCAGTTCATATATCTTGATTTAACGATAGGTGTATTCTACATCTAAGTGGTTTTTTAGATGCAGGTGTAATTAATCTCCACAACAATTTAGGATCTAAGCTCTGCTTTGGGAATACTCATTCCTGTTAGAAATCTCTTTGAAGAAAAGCCCAGATAGATGTAGGACGTAAATTAACAATATGCAAAGTACGACGTTATTTCTAATCCACTTACTTACGCCTGTTACCCCCGGTGGAGAAACAGGTCGCTCACCAGTGCTTTCCATCCAACTCTCTTGTGATATCCTTTCCAGTTGCCATTCGTCCTATTCATACCAACTTCTAATTCTCGGCTCATTGTGTACTTTGGCCTTCCGTTTCTCTTCAGGATTACAAGTTAGTGCTTGACTCGTTGTGCAGTTTAATAATTTCTTCAATGTACGTCCTAACCATGTCTAACGTCTTTTCCTAATTTCCTCTCCCGCAGTAGGATGTTACTGATGATATCTGGTCAACGGACATGGAGTATTTTGTGTTGACAATTGTTTATAAACACTTGTACTTTTATGATGATGGTTATAGTAGTTATCCAAGTTTCACCTTTGTACAATAGTACTAACTGTCTTGACGTTCGTACTGAAGATTCTCGCCTAGATGTTGACTTGCAGACGGTTGTTTTGAGTTCTATATATTCTTCAACCGTAGAAATTGAATTGATTGTTCAACGATGATCATCCATAGTGTTGCGATTTGGTCTGTGCACAACAGATCGTTACGGAATGCGTCGGGTTGATCTCGAAACTGAGCGTCTACTGAACCTCTCATCAGGTTCGAAAACACTGTCGAACACGTTTCCTGGTATCGGTAGTAGTGTGATGCCTCTGTTGTCCTCACATTTGCTCGGATCTCCTTTCTTTGTAATTTTGATGAGGTGTCCTTCTTTCCAGTCCATCGGCACTTGTTCCTCCCCCCGAATCATCTTGAATAGAAGGTGAAGCATGTTTGTAGTTACTTTGATATCTAACTGCAGCTGGTATATTTTCAGGTCCTGTTGCTTTCCTGCTCTTAATTTGTCTGATGTCCATTCTGACTTCTTCCGTCGTTGGTGGATTGACATCTATAAGAAGATATGTGTGTTGCTTCGATGTCCGGTGGATTTAGTGGAGCTGGTCTATTCAAGAGTTCCTCGAAGTATTCCACCCCTCTGTTCTTGAATATCGGTAATTGTCTTGCCTTTGTCCTTGACCGGTTTCTCTGGTTCACTATATTTCCCTGCTAGTTTCTTCGTTGTATCATATAGCTGTTTCATATTTCCATCTCTTGCAGCATTTTCCTCCCTCATTGCTGGTGCTTCCACACATTTCTGCTTGTCGTCTCTAATGCTCCTCTTCATTTGCTGGTTTGCTCTTTCTCTGTTCTTGTTTGGCTGTTGTTAATTGCTGTCTTTTTGTTCTTCCTTTCTGACACAGTTTGTGAATCTCCATCGACTGGACAAATTGACAGATGGTGAAGTAAGTGTTTAGGAGTCATCTTGGCTAAGTCTGTATTTTTGGTTAATGGTAAACGGTCTACTCGTGGATAGGATTCCGGAACTAACGATGGTAAGAGATTTCTTTGAGCCCAATATTTAGCAGTCAGATTACACAGAAACTGAGGTCCAGGGGATCAAACGAGACCAGTGAAGTTAGAGGTTAACATAACGAAACAGTCGACAGCATACATACATGAAGATGATCAAAACTGCGAAACCAGATGATGGGGATGAACTGCCCTAAAACCTGTAGAATACTTCTAAAAAACTAACTTCAATCTGAAGTAGTTGTTAGTGATATTGATCATTTAGAATAAGGGCTGCACGTTATAACCAACTAAATGTAATATTGCCATAAAGATAAACCAAACATCTTAATCTTGTGTATGAGACTAGTTCTCTTGTGAAACAGTCATAATA
The DNA here is from genome assembly GCA_944470205.2 of Schistosoma margrebowiei. Lineage (NCBI taxonomy): Eukaryota > Metazoa > Platyhelminthes > Trematoda > Strigeidida > Schistosomatidae > Schistosoma > Schistosoma margrebowiei. The sequence continues at coordinate 63,220,668 of OX104028.1, read as the reverse complement.
TTTCGCTCAAATAGTAATGAATGATCACATTATATGTAACGGGATAGTAGACGCACAGTTGACTGGAAAGTTCTTGAAATGTTGGGTAGAGAAAGTACCAAGAACATCCGAGAATTCCTAGAAGCTTGGCACTCAGGTCAATCAGCAATCAACCAAAACATTGAAATCAATCCAATTTATCAATAAATCGGAAAAATCATGGACCAAGAATCAAATCAAAGGGAGAGACTACCAAAATAAATATAAAGACAATGACAGGTTTAAGGTCAACAATAGTCAATCAAGGTCGACAGAATAGCTATTAGTCATATGTGAAGAAATCCGAATACTTCACTTCTACCTGAAGTTAATGCTAACGGTTTTGTTCAGAAGAACAGTGAAAGGTCCATGATTAAACCAAGCACGTTAGAGAACGAAACTCCACTAAAATCATCTTCCACAACATTAAAGAAGTATGTATTTGTAAAATTTCAGCGAATGAATTTGAAGTAAATCCAACGTTTCTCCTGGCAATCTGGTCAAAGCTTTTCCAGGGAATTATAATCAAACATCAAAATTATCGAATATAAGTAGATACACGGTTCTCCGGTTCACTGTTTACTGAAAAGGTCATCTAATCAACGTTAACAATGTTTAAAATAGGTATTTGCAATATTGTGTAAGACATGTGTGAAACGAAGTGTTAAGATAACAGATTGTGTGTATGCGTAAGTGAGAAGAATTTTCATTCATTATATATTGTCTTTGGTCCGTGAATATTAAGAAAACTTTCACTTAGGTATACACATAATCTGTTATCTTAACACTTCGTTTCACACATGTCTTACACAATATTGCAAATACCTATTTTAAACATTGTTAACGTTGATTAGATGACCTTTTCAGTAAACAGTGAACCGGAGAACCATGTACCTACTTATATTCGATAATTTTGATGTTTGATTATAATTCCCTGGAAAAGCTTTGACCAGATTGCCAGGAGAAACGTTGGATTTACTTCAAATTCATTCGCTGAGATTTTACAAATATATTCTTCCTCTTTAATGTCTCACATCAACTCAGCGCCCAAATACTGTGAAATCATTCGATCAAATTTAGACGAAAGCTCTTATTCGTCTTCTACAACCTTTAAAAATGATACTATAACCACTGGATAAGTTAATTACTATTGTACTCAGAATACTAGTGGATAACTGTTTGGTTCTTGAAACGACTGGCACTGTTTGGGACTCAATATGAACATCATCACTTGGATAAGATTACATCCAGCTAAGTAGTCCTAAACAGGATTAAACACACATCTTGCATTCAACTGCCAGTCACGATATGGAAATTTTGATTCAATGAATTGAAATCGAATAATGAAATTAACAATTCATAACTAATTTTCATCTAACTATTGTCACTTTTAGCCCTTTTGATTATCACGTAATAAAATCGCCAATCAGGACACCATCCTAGCACATTCTTATCACTGTGCAAAACCAATAACGCATTGACCAGTACGAGCAGCCTAAAGTCCTTATTTGTCCTTTTTGTCTAGTCCTGCCTGTTCAGTTCGGAACACTAATATTATCTTACACCATACGAATAACATATTTCAAATATACTTGGTTTATGTACAAGTAAACCAGATCACATCATACCATAAAATAAAAATTAACAATAATACAACATCAAGCCAAAATGTGTCTGTGATTATGAGAAACAGTAACTAATAAATTAAGAATAACTTAAGAATAGTAAATCGTATAACTGTAGTCGATATGTCAAATAAAAGCTTATTATAAAAGGAATATAAATATATACAATCTAGTTACTTAATAGTTATATAATAAGAATGTATATATAATAACAATCTGTAGATAATTCCCAGAAGTTACCCATAATTTAACCTTCGTTAGGATATTTCACTAACGACTACTCTATATATAATATATTATATGTCAACACACGTATATTAACAATCAAAAATCTTAATTGTATTTAGCATTCTCATTCTTTCTTTTTGATTAGATGAATACATTAGATAGTAGTTATGTTTTTAGCATTACAAACATATCCCATTACATAAACCCTATTGTTTAAGTATATATTTTAATGATAGTTTTCAATTCTATAGTCTGACCAGTTGTCTCTTTATTGTGTTTTAGCAGTACATTTTCATGGAATATTTGTCTGTCCTAAACATATTAATCCATTTAAAGTAATTTTATCAGTTTAATCAATAACAGAAAGGGGTTTTATGGAGATTTTAGTAATCAATAACACCTACTAAAAAAGGATACCTCCTATATAATTGGCATAATACATTAAAACGAAAGAGTGAATATTTCACAGAAAAAAATATTTTTTTCTTACATAATTATTTCTACCATTTTGCATAACATTGAACATATCAAATAAAAGAGAATAGTGTTATAATTAGGCAATCAATGAATGTGAAACGAAACAATCGAAAAAGTATAGTGAAAGATCATTTGAAATTTTGTTGATCATAAGGTCTAAATCACCTAGAGCATTATTTTTTTTAAATATCATAATTAGTTAATCTCATGAGAAATGGAAAAGACAGTTGGTTTGTCAACATGTGTATCAGTAAGTTTAACTGTTTAGTGTTTAGCAAGGTTGTTTTCTATGAGATGTTGTTGTTGACCCTATGCCCAACCATCCTCCTTTATCTGGGCTTGTAACCATCAATAACCCTGGAAGGGCTATTGTGGCAGAGAACAAACCAACTTTCAACTGAAGAGGAAGTTAGGTGAAGACTCTGGAGGTGAATAAGTCATATGTTGAAGAAATCATCATGCTGCATTGTGAGGTAAGTTCTAACTTGGAATCCTGAAGGGTAAACAAAAGGAGGAAGATCAAGGAACATATAGCATCAAGAAAAAGACGCAGATATCAAATCAATAAACAACAATTGGAAACAACATGAAAGGAGAGACCAAGACAGAGTTGGTTAAAGAATTATGATGGGCTGCCTATGCTCCATGAGGAGTGATGGGTGTAAGTAAGTTTAACTCAGTGTATCCATTGACTAATGTATTACTGGAGTGCCAGGTTTCTAAATATTCTCTGACAATCTTTATTTTTCTTGTGATCAATCTTTGGACGTTTCACAATTGAAGTGATATCCGTAGTTACCCACATATGTTGATATAAGTCAAGCAGTGTTATAGTGTTTAACAAGCGGTTGGCTATCACGTAGACGACGGTTTAGTTGCATGATCAAAAGATCTTGGTTCGAATAAACAAAAAGTCTAATCTTCATTGCAACTTGAGATTCATACCAGTTATTCTAAATTGTATATTTATAGTTAATTGTTAATCATATAATCAAACTAATTTATTCATACAGGAATTATCTAAATAAATGGTTGATGATAGCTCTCACTATGATTACATGATATTTCGAAACCAAATATTCTAGGTTAATACTTTTATTGACGATCTAATAGGTAGAGTTCTGTTGATTCGTTCATTCAAAATTAAAATCTGTTTTAACTATTAAGTTACTAGTTTGGTTGTAAGCGGTCTATGAGGTGGTTATCTGCAAATTTTAACAATATAACAATCGATTTGTATCACATGGTAAGAATTAGTTTACACGTTTGAGATGATACCATTTATATGAATCATAACTATACAACAGAATTGTCGGTATATTTTGATCGATTTTTGAGTTACGATTAACTGTTAATGTTGTTATCAATCACATTTTGTGTTATTGTCAATATGAACACCACTAATATGATTACTGGATTTTCCTTTTAAAACTTGTTGGACACTAAAATCACTGAGAATAAAAAAAATTCAATAATCGCACTAAAATCTTCATAGATATTTGAAGTCTGATCACTTCAGTCTAGTAAACCAATGGTGAGATCATAAGAAGTTTGATGGAAAATTTATAGCAGTAATCAATAAACGTAACAAATAACCGAATAATAGATATCAGAGGAATGATGGTATTATTATTTAAGAAATTTATCTCGTTATCGCGTAAGTACACCATCTTCTAATCAAATTATATTTGAATAGCATTGATTTTCAATCTATTGGCTAGCCGAATAACATGTACGCTGTTGATCTATCTTTTATGCGCTCATACTGACCGGCCAACTGGACAAAATGTTTGGTAGTCGATGACATTCCAGAGACACATTTATTCATCAATATTTAAAATATGAATGTCCATGTGTGTGTGGACAAAATTACTGAAATACCTGACTTTTTGAACAAAAGTAAAAAAAAAACTTCAATATCTCGTATGTACATAGCTTAATTACATCCAGGTAATTCATTAGTTTACATTATGTCCCATGTCTAGAACAAATAATTAGTCATGTACTTTTAGTCTTATTTCTATTGTGACTTTTAAAATTCATGTTAATATGACTTGTATCGTAAAAATGAAAGATCATTAAACTGAAACAACACTAACAACGGGCAATTTCTTTCTAGATAATTAAAGTACAGATGTTTAAGGTCGAATTTCATATATTGATTTCCTATTTACATCTCATATTCCCTAACTAATTCCTCTACTTCAAATGCTTCAATGTCAACAGGGGTTGATCAAAGTTGGAGTGAAGCTAGGGGTAATATGATGATAAAAGCGATATATATATGTTTCATAAAGTATTTCATAAAGTGGTTTATGTTGGAGACTAGTACTGTTATGAACGTAGATTTTCCGATATTTGCCTGCATAACAGGGTCATTTGATTATCGATTCCGATTATAATCAGTTCGCCTAACGTCTGGTCAATGACCTCTTTCACTAATGATAAAGTGACTGCGAATAAACACTGTGAAGACTTAAGTCCTATTCGTCAAACGAGCTCTTTCGTACCCCACCAGCTATTCAGAAGACAAGTATGGCATTTTCATTTCAACTCGAAAACTCATAGAATTATGTGTATTAATTACATGATCACAATGCACCACAAACAAGAATCGCCGATGTATAACTAAGTTGTGAATAATCGAGTCACGATAATTCTGGAACATTAAAACATATGGACGGTGAATAAGTTAAATGAAAGTTTATAATAAGGACAATCTAGAGATATCATAAATCAGTTATTTAATATTTACAGAGTAAAAGTATGTATAAGTGCCCGTTAGATAATTCTAAGATTTTCACCTTTCCCAAATATCTACTACGATCTAAAAAATACCTCTCAATCTGATGTCAGCTCATAATGAATAACTACCTACAAATTGTGCATAATCTCTAATGAGAATTACTATTTTACTACATAAGGGTGAATATTCATTAACTAGCTTTTACTTGGTTTACCTGAACTTCTAGTAGAAAATCGTAGCCTATAAAGTTAGTCAACCATAAACTGAGCGAGTTTCTTAACGATAAACACAAAAAGGTAAATGAGTGGATTGTTCGATTCGAACTATATGGTTGAATTGTTCATTGCTCACTGTCATATATATATATATATATATATATATATATATATATATATATATATATATATATATTGCGGTTTTGAATCGCCGAATAGTTTTGTAGGAAGATGAAACACAAGTTCAGTATCCTTTGTTTATGATCAATTTTCTAACTGGTATCATTTAATGATGACATCTACTTTTCAATCATATTGTATTACCAATACCCATAAGCATATGAAATAGCCAAAATTTTGTTTTCTTTACTCTTTAACAACTTTATGATATGAAATTAAACTTTATAATCACAGATGGTTAATTTTGTCTTTTAACATACAACTTTTCAATGACAAAAAAATGTTTTCAAATATGTGAACTAAAAACTTTATATATTAATGTTTATTTTAATGTGTGTGTGTGTGTGCGTGAAAGTCAAAAAACTATTTATAATGAGGGTAAAATTGATTCTACGATTAGTCACTAGGTTTATTCTAACAGATGTTAACTATGAGTGTTTCGGTCAACAAAGGAATAGATATAGATATGAAAAATAATAAATAGAAAGCCTAAAACTACTAGAAATAGAAAAGCGACTCCAAATGTTTATTTTTAAATCAAAATAGTTTATGATGGAAGATAATTTGAGCGATAGTATGGTGTAAACCAGTGGTCAGTAAGTTGCAAGTCTGATAGTCTATCAAAAACTAACAAACCAATTGAAAGGTAAGTTTTGGATTGAATAATCTATATTTAGTTGACAATATAACAATTTAAAATTATTGGAGAATCCCATTAAATCCAAGGCTGATTTGGAATATCTCATACTTCTCTAGAGTGACTAGGTTAGGACCAACAATCCAATTTGTTTAAATGTGTTAAACACAATAGATGACGTCATTTTCATTATTAAAAAGAATAACCATAGGTGTTAGGTTTAATAACAAATATCATAACCACTTGATAGATCATTAATCTATCAGTTAGCTGGTAGATCTTCGATTAGTTTAAAGGTAGTTGTTAACAGAATTCAGCATTATATGGAGAGTAAGTAAAAACTTCAGTGAAATGAATGGTTGTTATCCTTCATTAGTCACAGACTGATATTATTCGAAGTACCGCTGAAAATTAGGTAGTATTGTGCGGTTAATTTATTCTAGTATTAAACTTTACGTTTATTCACAAACAGTCTACTGTGGAGGAGAACAAACCAGCTTCCAGCTGAAGAAGAAATTAGGAGAAGACGTTGAAAGTGGATAGGACATACAATACGAAAATCATCAAATTGTATCACGAAGCAAGCCCTAACTTGGAATCCTGAAGGGAAGCGGAAAAGAGGAATGCCAAAGAACACATTACGTCGGGAAGTAGAAGCAGATATGAAAAGAGTGAATAACAACTGGAAAGGATTGCCCAGGACAGGATTGGATGAAGGGTGTTGGTGGGAAGTCTATGCTTCTCCACGAGAAGTAACAGGAGTAAGTAAGTAATTAAACTTTGCAGTAGTGCACCCACCAACCCAGCACTCTCAGTTCTCGAAATGAACACTAATGGCAAACCACTAGGTTTGTGTCTAATGCTATAACTCAACTTCAACCACTTTCCAAATGACTTTGTGATCATTTAATATAATTAATAATAAACTGGTTCAATTCTGACATGCTTGATGAACTGATTTATTTTGTTCACTTGATATTGTTTTATTTGAATCTTCCCAATGATGTTTTAGGACTGAAGTTGATCAGTCTCTTATTGGCATATGTGCATACTGTGCGTATGCCTCGATATTGCCTTAATTTACAAGCATTATAAGCAGAGATGGATAGTGGCTAGCAGTGGAATCCAGGACGCGCGTTTCGTCCTATTTCGGACTCGTCAGCTGGATGTACCTGCATCTCAGAGTTGATGTTCACTCTGGCACTCGAACTCAGTACCGTTCGCTTCAAACGCCATCGCGTTATCCACTTAGCTACTGAGTCCGAGTGCCAGAGTGAACATCAACTCTGAGATGCAGGTACATCCAGCTGACGAGTCCCAAACAGGACGAAACGCGCGTCCTCCATTCCACTGCTAGCCACTATCCATCTCTGCTTATAATGATTTATTTTGGTTTAGAATTCACCAGATGTGGATATCTTCACTCTTGTAAAAGAGTTCCACCTATTTGCTAAATATAGATGAACCAATGATACTGAACGTTGGTCAAACTTAATAAAAAGTGAAATCAAATTAAAAATATATGCCATTGAACTCTATCTCGGTGATGGAATAACGTTTCATCTTATAGATTTGAATGAAATCAACAAGATCTTGTGTAAATATGACAACTACTGAAGAGTTTCCTTAAAAAGATAAAATAACTATTCATTCCTAAATCTTCCCATTAATTTTTTCCTATTACGTCAGTCCTAAATAAAAACTAACAGTAATAATATAAGTGTTTAGTCACATTTCGATTCAACCGTTTAAATGTATTTTACTCACTGTGAGACCTAATAACTCTAAAATCAATCCCACGTTAAGGCGAAGTTGTATATAGCTGAGGAATTCTGCTATAGATTTCTGTTTATGATCAGTAACCGTGAGCTCACTAACAATGATCACTAAGTATGCTAAACTGATCTATAGCTTCTGCAAAATTTTCTAGTTCCCTGAACTAGCAATCAATGTGTCGAGAAAATCGGCTAAATATTTCACAGTATTCTATATTATTTAAATTTTATGATTTATGTGATTCTGTACTTATGTTACAAGACCATGGAGGCCAAATATATGTTTGAGGTTATCTTCATCGTCTTCATATTTACTAAGTATATCATATTTATCAGATTCATTCTTTGATCTAGTCATTTTCTGAGTAAGTTTTTTTATTATAGAAATGTAATTTCCAATAACAATTTCATCTCAGTCCTTAACATTTAATACATTTCTGTTTTTCATCTAGTACGTCTCGAGTTGAGTTACACCGAACATGGCCATAAAACGCAGTTATGTATCACCTCAGTCACCGTCAAAGGAAGATATAAGAACAGTTAGTGATTCAAGTAGATACATAAAATTCATAAGAAAATTTCACAAGCTTATTAATCAACAAAAAAAGAAGAATATTTGAGCGAATAAATGTCTTCAATAACTTTATCAGGTTCTACAGTTATAAGTCCATAATTATTAAGACATTTTACTAAGGCTAAAATAAGGCATGTATTAATTAATTTGACAATGTTATATGTTAAAATTGGTGAATGTTTGCATCTATTACGAAATATGTACTTCGAAATTGTGTTATTTGTAAACTAGAAAGGTCATTTAATAAAGGTCAGAATGATTTGTAGTAAAGTAGCAGGTCACAATCAGTATAATAGTAATATGGCAACAATGAAAAAAAAGTCGTGTGAATAAATCACATAGTAGGAAAATTTCATATTGTTAACTGAGTTAATATTGACAATAGCAATCTCAATAATAATATCGTTGTGTGAATATAATATGTAATAAGAGGAGTATAATTAAGGTAATTACGATAAATAAGAGTTCATGTGAATTGGGAAAGATATATGTGAAATTTAAGATAGGTTTAGTCAGAAAAAAAATGGGAAGGGGATAAGAGCTTTATAATATTCAGTTCAGGTATCCGTACCTCTTCTGGATACAAAGGATCGGTTTTCTAAATTTGATTCAAATGGCTTCGGATATGTAGAGTATCCGTAATCTAGCTCATTGAGGTAGATTTTTAGAACTTGATATAAAACAAAGAAAGCTTCCTCTATTTCGATATGATGTTCACTATCTACCAAGTGAGAAAGAATGGTGCTGTTGATCGATTTAGTAACTCCTTTACTGGTACATGCTCACGAACATGCAAGGATAAAGCCCTCTGAGTACGGCCTATGTAACTAGCTCCACGGGAGAAGTTGAATTGGCATACACACATGAAGGAGCCCTTCGTCGGTAACCTCTCCTTGATTTGTTGTGTAATGACTGGTTTAGTTGAGAGAATTATATGTAGCTTGTCGATGTGAAACATCCTTTGAACAGATCTTTTGATTCGACGCTTTAAAATATCATCCACTATGACCCCTTTAATGTCCAGTTTCAGATAGAGGGCTTTCTTGCTGATTGAATCACAATCTCATCTTTTTTTATTACCTACTACTAGGAATTTCCTGATGAAATTACCTGGATAGCCATTATTTAATTATGTGTTTTTTAGCATATCTATTTCGCTATCTACACTATCCTCAGGACAATATAACTCCAATACAGAATAAATTCGATTTAATGTTTCAGCTACAGAATCACTGTTAAACATAAAGTGGATATTCTTAGTACATTTCAACAACAGTTCCTTCATTTTACTTACTGGGATCTGTGTTTCCATTTTCTTTTCTAGCAATTGTTACCATATGTAATCGATAGTTTCAGTCAGTGGGATATTATTGAACAAAGATGCCATGTTTAGAGATAACAAGATTTTTTCATTTATATTCATATTTTTTATTGTATCCAAAAATTCAAATATATCTTTAACGCTGCGCTTAACCAATTATCGGTGTAATGATCCTAATAATTTCACCAACCATTTAACTGTTGAATGGTATGATGAGTTTGATACGTCCAGAATTGGGCGTAAAGGAACCTCAGGTTTATGAATCTTAGGTGTACCATAGAGTCAAGGGATGTGTGTTCCAGAAGACTTGAGCTTATTATAGGTATACTCAGAGATGTATTGATGTTGTTTTAAAAGTTTAGATGCTGTAGCTAATTGACGTTCAGTTTTTTCATTGAGGTATTTACATGACCCAAGCTTTTGAAATTTACTTTGATCACTTATCTATGTAATCTGTTTTGTTTAGAATTATGGTGTCCTATCCTTTATCAGGTAAGAATATGCTCATTCAATTTTAGTTTCTGACCTTCATTAAATGACCTTTCTAATTTAAAAATAACACAATTTCAAAGTATATATTTCGTAACAGATACAAACGTTCACCATTTTCAACATATAACATTAGTGTCATAAGGGGTTTTGTGGAGACTGCAGTATTTTCAATAGTTGAGATCATGAGATAGTAACTCACTGATGAAAATGGTGGATTTGTCGCTCAATTTCATGGATTAGTTAAAGTTAGACATTAACCCCACTGGGTGCTGACTCAGTGGTCTAGTGTTTAAGCTCTCGCACGCGAGACCGATAGGTCTTGGGTTCAAATCCCGCGTGGCAGGGTCCTAGATATGCATTGCTGAAGAGTCCCATAATAAGACGGAACGGCCATCCATTGCTTCCAGGTTTTCTATGATGGTCTAGCTTCAATTGACGCATGATTTCAACTATTGAAATTACATCTAACATTGTCAAATTCATTAATACATGCCTTATTTTGACCTTTATAAAATGTCGTAATAATTATGGACTTATAACTGTAGAACATGATGATGAAGTTATTGAAAACAATTGTTCGCTCAATTATTCTTCATTTTTGAATATTCTATGGGGATTTTTGTATTACTAATAAAGAAATATTAATAAATACAAATATTGACTGACCAAAGGATAGTTTCCACGGTTCCATTTTTTGTTCGTTGATTCATGAAACCCTACTAAGTCTTTATAAAATGAAACAGTCGTTTAATGTTATTCAGTTTATATTATACTCTTGAAAGTATATTTGAAGATAAAAGTGAGTTACTATCCTCCGAACTATTCAATAAGTCTATTCTAATGTCTATTCCATATTGATTAGATTTTAATCTTTTCCTATGTATCCCTTTGTTTTATATTGATTATACAAATTATAGATTGAATGAAATTAAACGAATGAAATATAATTAAAACAAGAAAGTTAATTATAAAGCTTAAATAAGTCTGTAAAAATACAATGACTATATTGGTCATTGAAATGACACATGAACCAGTTAGAAATAATAAAAGTTTTTTTATTACAAAATTGAACATATTCAACAAATACACTCACAAATATACAGTCAGTTGGTTTTCTATTCATGTAACCGTGAGAACGGTCTGCGGGTGAACTTGAGGAAACTCTAAAAGGCTTAGAAAGAGCCTAAGATATCCCATCTAATCATCTTTTGCAAAAATATTCCAGAAACCCTACGTGTAACTTCACGATTGAACAATCCTAATAACCCCCTGTATGAGGATTGGAGGACTGTAATGATGATTTCGTTTCGTACTAAAAACTACAAATACCTGACACTTTTGTACTATAATTGACACTGTCTGGAATAACATTCCTTTCAGTAGTCTTGTATCTTCTCATTGCGACTTGAAAGGGTTCTAGCGTTCTAATGCTCAAGTTAGACGCAGTATATCAAGAATATAAGTTCTAGATATAACAGTAACTATGTGAGAAATAAATTATATAGTAGTATAGTTAAAATAAAATGAAAATTGGTTTATACTTTAAAACGTGTTGTTGTTTTTGCTATCTCGTTTTTTTCTGTTCTGTCTCTCTTTTTGATTTTTCTCTAATCGAATAAAATCAATAAGTGAATTGTTTATAATTATTTATTCTCATTATTGATCCTTTGAATTTATTTAGTTCTATTAAAATATTTATATCAATATTATAGACAAATAATCGATAAAATCTATTTTAATATATTATTAAAAATTTATTGATTTTTCTTCTTATCAATACTATTCTATTGATCATGTTTCAATAAAGGGATTAGTTATGATAAATTAAATCATATGTTATGGAGCTATTTAATTATATTATGATAGGTAATAAATAGTCAAGTGAATTCCAATTGTATTTTTAATGATTTAATGATATATAGGATAACTAAAGCTAAATAAATAGATCCTGATATATATAATATGTATAATAAGCTAAATTTCACTGGTTGAAATCATGAATCAATTGAAGCTAGACCACAATGGAAGCACTGAACGGCCGTTTCGTCTTAGTATGGGACCCCTCAGCAATGCGCATCCACGATCCCGCACCCCCCTCGCGCGATTCGAACCCAGGACGGAAAATAAATATATAGTTTCATCCATAAAATATTTATTATTATAAGTATTATTATCAAATTTGCTAATTTCATGAATTTTAGGTGGTAATTTTTAGCTGGAAACGTTACATCGCCTTAGTGACTTTCATCATATTTAAGGTTAATCATCAACATTGGTGATGATGATATATATATATATATATATATATATATATATATATATATATATATATATATACAACAAAGTGAATTTTTACTCTTACGATCAAGAACTTATGCAGACATTCAGGGAACATTTAAAAAGTTTTAAAGTTTCGGATATAAAGTACTCTGTATCACTGACTAGTTTAATTGATAGCAAGAGAACAAGGCAGAGAGGGAGAATCTGATGCTTGAAATATGGTCACATGGACGTATCATCTCTGTTTCTATTCTTATTTAAAATCTATTGATGAGAAATTGATGTCTATATATATGTGACATTTTAATTCACTCTTCTCTAGTTTATAAGAGGTCATTTTGAAACTAAAACAGACAATGGTTGTCTTTTAAATGAGTTCTTCACTATAGCCTCATACTATATATACTAGTTTTACGATTGACGATAAAATCAATAATGGTCAAATAATGATTTGGTTAATCATAACTTAAAAATCAAGTTTTTTCATGAAAATAATAGTAGGGTGGTTGTAAAGTTCAATGCTCAATCTATGAAATGACTTAAAATAGGTCATTCAATCAGACAGATAACCATGATGAAGTAAGAGATTGTTAAATTTCTGGATGCATAAATTTACATATTTATGTGAATTTCTTTGCTTTTCACTGTATAAAAATTAGTAAAGTTGTAAACTGTTATTTCGGTTGAACACAATTTAATAAATAACTTTACAAATGAATTAAATGTACAATGTAAACTAGGTATGCAGGAATATAGTTTCATATTATCCTTGTCTGTTTTTAGCTAAACAGTGAAAAATGATATTCATTAATGCCGTGGTAGATGTGATAAATTATATAACCTATACATTTAACTGCACCAAAACTAGACCAGTTAATGAATATAGAAAAGTAGGAAGTAGACAGCTTATATCTACTTTATAAACTTACTATTCGTTAAATGAAGAAGTAAGATCATAAAGTCGATGTGTTGTGTAAGCTTCCTAAATTATTCCTTAGATATCGTTTTCTTATCTCAGAAGCTGTATCAATCTTAACATCTAATGACAATAGCAGCTGCAAATTAGGAATAGTTGATATTTTTAAGGTGATGTAATGTTTATTTCCAATCATTTTATTATTTTATGATAAAGACTGAATATAATGTTTTATTTTATCCATCAATGGAATCCAGGACTTGTATTACGATGGATTTGGGATTCATTAACTGGATGTATCTGCATCCCAGAGTTGTTATTCACGAATTTCAAATAGGATGAAACTCACGTCATAGATTCCACATCTAGCCACCATCCATCTCTGCTTATAATTCTTGTGACTTAAGGCAATATAGAGGCAATCTGTATAGGATGTCAGTAAGAGACTGATCAGTTGCAGTCCTAAACATCAATAGGAAAATTCAAACAACCAAAACAAAATGAAGAAATAGTAGTTGTCGTATGAAACAGTTTACTTAAATCCGCTGTTTATCTATACAGATAAGATTCACTTAAATACAGAACAGGAGTAAATGAGACTTCAGTTCTTAAATACTTGTTCAAATCTAAGGATGGAGTTGCTTTTCCAAATGTTTACCATTTTCCAATAGCATGTATATATATACCAGATTATGAAAAACGTTCAGAGATTTAAGCTGAGTGAGACATGAGGATTGTAATTTAGTGATTACATGTTAGATCATTTGATTAATATCAGAAGGGGTTTTGTGGATATTATAGTAATTTTAGTAGTTGAGATCATGAGTCAATTTGAACTAAACCACCATGGAAAACTTGGAAGCACTGGACGGTCATTTCGTCCTACTGTGGGACTCCTCAGTAGTGTACATCCACGATCCCACCTCGAGAGATTCGAACCTAGGTCCTATCAGTCTCGCGTGAGAGCGCTTAACCACTAGATCACTGAGCCGGTATCCAACATTGTTAATGTCTATCTTCAACCAATCCACGAAATTGAGCGACACGTCCACAATCGACTTCACTGAGTTACTATCTCACAACTGACCCGGTTGAACTCCATTGGTCACTACTTCTTACTAGAACTCCAGGAAATACATCATGAAGCGAGTAACTATTGAGCATATGTTGATGAATATCATTTGATTTTTGTAGAAATTAGTAAATCGGATATGATTGCTAGTCTTAAATTATGATTTGTAACATCATATAATCTTAGTCACATTCCCATACTAAAAAATAATGACATTATGACCTGAGTAAATGTTTTCGGAATGTGTTATTCATTGATGAAGTTCAATAAAATGTACTTATACTCGTCACTAAATTATCATATCGTTACCACTTTGTGGACAAGTCTCATTTTCAACTTAGGTGTATTTGAATTTGAGAGATTCATTGAGAGATTTCTCACTATGATAAAAACATGATATTTTTGTTATACATTTAAGTCGTTTATTTTTCCCTGATTATTACATGACTACTTAATAATCAATAAAGTACCAGTTAAATCTTTGTTTAAAAATGTCTTCAACCTATCCATTATATACGAAGACTAGTACGTTCTGTGTATAATTTTGTACAGTGACTAAGTGAGTCATGTAGTAATCATGTTAACAGAGTTATTCTTCATACAAAATTCTTAGAAACAAAGCATGATTAAAACTAATCAATATAATTTAGTAAATAGTATATTTAATAATAAATATCTACAGTATATCTGCTTTAGTTTTAATACAAGAAATTAAATCTGCTCTCTCTCTCTCTCTCAAAGAACTGATAAACATTTTTAGTTTCATTTAACCTGCTTTAAATAGCATCACATAATATCCGTGTAAATGAAAGAATATAAATCCATCTTCTTCATGTGAGATGTAACTGGAAAAGAGGAATTAAATAATAATAATAATAATAATAATAATAATAATAATAATAATAATAATAATAATAATAATAATAATAATAATAATAATTTTCGATAGTGTAATAAGAAGACGAAGATTATCAGAACTATGATTGTAGAGGCAAATAGAATCAAATGACCTAATAATAGTAGAAGATAAACATCCATCATCCTCTATTACCAAACACATAATTGAAACAGGTCAAAAAGATTGGTAGTAACTCGGCTTTTGTAGTGTTGTACAAAAGTGTAAAAGAGCATATACGAAGGTTTATTGAAGACTTAACCACACGAAAATTCAAGTTCAGACAGTTTGTTTTTACCCTAACCCTATCCTGGTAATATTAGCTTATTATCCAATGTGATGAGGTTTCAAATTGTTTTCACATTTTTACTTTATTATCCTTGTTTCCCCTGACCCTCCATTTCTAGTCTAGTTGACCTTATACATATATATGTCCTGATATGGGACTCCTCAGCAGTGCGCATCCACGATCCCGCACCACGCGGGGCTCGAACCCAGGACCTACTGGTTTCGTGCGCGAGCACTTAACCACTAGACCACTGAGCCTGCATCCAACGGTGTTAATGTCTAACTTCAACCAATCCAATGGTGGTCTAGCTTCAACTGACTCATGATTTCAACCTGTGAAATTTCTAAAACTCTCCACAAAACCCATTCTGATAATAATCAACTGCTCACTAGTGACTGACTTCAGGAAAAAACTGCTGGAGTTCTAGTGAGAAGCCGTTACCAGTGGAGTTCAACCGGTCTGTTGTGAGATAACAACTCACTGAAGACAATGGTGTACGGTGGCGCAACTTCGTGGATTGCTTGAAGTTAGACATTAACACCGTTGGATACAGGCTCAGTGGTCTAGTGGTTAAGTGCTCGCGCGCGGAACCAGTAGGTCCTGGGTTCGAGCCCCGTTTGGTGCGGGATCGTGGATGCGCACTGCTGAGGAGTCCCATACCAGGACGAAACGGCCGTCCAGTGCTTCCAGGTTTTCAATGGTGGTCTAGCTTCAACTGACTCATGATTTCAACCTGTGAAATTTCTTAAGCTCTCCACAAAACCCATTCTGATATTGTGATGTGTTTGAGTTAAACAACCTGGTCACAAATACTTGTCAGGACATGTAATATAAGAATTAATGAAGGTCAATTAAATGAAAGTTCAAATAAAAAGGTAACAAACGGGAGAAAAACATTTTTTACATCATATAGAAAGAATAAGAAATTATCGCATTATCTTAGGCCATAAAATGACTTAAGGTTTGCCAGAGTAAATTCTAGGTTACGATAAATTGTTTTTGTACACATAAGTGGGGTTTGAATTTACGAATAGTCAAGGCCTCAATAAACCTAAGAATTCGTCCTTGACAATTTCTATACAACGTTTTAAAAGATGTATTAATGTCAATTGTAAATAGAAATAGGGGTTATTCTTTGTCTCGAACTCAAGGTTAACACTGTCACTTAAAGAGCATAATTGGTGGAAGCTTAGGACGCTAGCGATAGTAGAAAATGATATACGCTGAGATTAAAGAAATACAACCACGATTATTATTGGTGAGTCACTTCTTTAGCTGTCGATCAACCTACACTCATATTAGTTGTCTGGGATTAATATTTTAGTTTGTTGAATTGGGTTAATTTTGACTTGGTTATTTATTCTCTGAAGATGTAGCTTACATTGACTCACGAAACGTCAGAAAATCTAATTTTTCTACCGATTGGGATATTACAAATATATTAATTTGTTTATAATAATCTACCCAATGCTTAATTTATTCGAAATTATCAAGTTGCGCCTTGGTAATGATACCTACATTCGCGATATACTGTTGAGCTGTTATAGCTATTCGCAATAATGAAGTATTCACAAGCAGCTTTACTGGCCATTTTATCGAACTCTGTGAATATAGTGAATATACATCTGAATTTTCCAGTGGAGTGATAGCTGGTTTTGAACGTAACTCTACTCCTTATTTTGCTTCAATAGTGAGTATAAAAGTTAGTTTTAGAAGAAAAGTTTCTTAACCACGGAAATACAATAAGAACTCGGCACATACTAGAATTCTGAAAAGTATTAAAAAACTGATAGTTCTATACACAACTGCAATATGATTTATTTGAGTTCAGACTCGGTTTATAAAGAAAGAATTCCAGGTTGTACATTAAAATAATAAACAATCTAAGAGAATACTTTGATAATTTAAAAGAATTAGATATCCAATCTCAACTCTCTTGTCTATAATAATCCACGAATTGATTCTAGTTCATGATAAAATAAATCTAATTCAAATTGATTTAAATTAATTTCATAAAACTTCTATCTAAGTGATCCAAGTTTAGTTGGATCTTCAAAGCTGTAATAATTCCAATTAAAAATATCGATAAATTTGGGATAAGTGATCGACACAAATAATACTCTTGTTAAAAGGAACGGGTTAAATTTAAGAATATTATTATGAATGAATTTTTGTAGTTATTTCTGGTCTCATATTGAATCCGTTTTATAGTAAAAAAACAATTGAAATCATTAAGCAATTTGGATGACTCTCCTGGTTTCCCACATTGTATGAGTATTTCATGTACCTAAATAAATGGTTGCCCTGGTTGTTAGAAGGGGCATCGGCCTCGCAACTTCCGAAGGGATTCGGCTTTCGCCATGAGGTGTCATAACTCTTCTAAATGAAGACCTTCTAACTCCCAGGGCAGAGTTTAAATGGTTTGAATAAATTTTCTGGCGAGCGTTTTTTAGCGAGTTAGTTTTCTATGGGATGGGGTAGCTAACCCTATGCCAAACCCTTATCCTTTATCCGGGCTTGGGACCAGTAGTCGCCCCCAGAAAGACTCCAGGCGCAGTTTGAAATCATTAAAGTTACATCAAATTGGCAAGCTATTCTTGAATATATTAAATATACAAAATATGAGCCCTGTATAATCTATCAATTGGACTACTATTTATTTCTAAGAGTTTGAATCTTCACGTTGCTGATGTCAAGAACAGAAGTCTCCTTTTGATATATCCTTTCTGAGCTAATTGCTTAAATATTTCCACTAATTAATTGGACTAATACTATTTACAAGTTGATGTGATGAACAATAAATCAATAAAACTTCTCTATTTTTCCCAAATCAAATGATCTTCACTGCTAATCATCTGTTTTGTCTTTTAACATCTAGTTATAATTCGATTTTCCTGCCTAGTTGTTAATCAGCCATACTATTCAAGTCATAGTAAATCCACTCAAAAATACCCATTTAGTCTCTGTTACACTAGTAAAGTACAAATATGAAATTGATCAAGACACTTTAAAATAATATGAGATGGGTTCTTTTGTAAAGATTGTAGTAATTTCAATGGTTAAGATCATGAGTCAGTTGAAGCTAGACCACTATGAGAAACCTGGAAGCACTGGACGACCGTCTCGTTCTATTGTGGGACTCCTCAGCAGTGTGTATCCACGACCTCGCCCCCTTTGGGATACGAACCCAGGACCTACTGGTTTCGCGAGCGAGCACTTAACCACTAGACCACTGAGCCTGCATCCAACGGTGTTAATTTCTAACTCAAACTAATCCACGAAATTGAGCGTCACATTCACTATTTTCTTCAAAATAAATTAAACGAAAAGATATCTGAGGAGATCAAAATCAAGGATCCTAATACAGTGGCACAAATTGATTCCCCCCCTCTCTCTCTTGTTAGACACTCATCATTTGTTTATGATCTTTACTAATACAAGTGAAATTAGTTATAAAAGAATCTGTCATCACGACACTAATGATTCAAAAGATGGTTAATAAGATTGAAAAAAACATCTCCCACAAATATATACTCTATGCAAGAAAAAGATTCTAGACACATTAAAGAACAAAGAGCGAATTCACTTACATCACTTTAAAATGTCAAAACATAATAATAACAATAATACTTTTGACTGCAAGTAATAAATTAATATCAGAAAGGGTTTTGTGGATATTATAGTAATTTCAGTGGTTAAAATCATGAGTCAGTTGAAATTAGACCACCATAGAAAAACTAGAAACTCTGAACGGCCTTTTCGTCCTACTATGGGACTCCTCAGTGGTCTAGTGGTTAGGATCTCGCACGCGAGACTGACAGGTCCTGGGTTCGAATCTCATTAGACGGGATCGTGGATTAGCACTGCTGAGGAGTCCCACAATAGGATAAAACAGCCATCCAGTGTTTCCAAGTTTTCCATGATAGTCTACCTTCAACTAACTCATGATGTTAACCATTGAAATTAATAAATTAATCTTTAATATATAGTTTAAATTAATCTTATAAACATATGTTAATATTTAACTTACCTACCAAATGATTTACCTACAATACAATGCCAAATACTACCATATTTACATTCATATTCTTTTTTTAAATATTTTGCAATTTCATATTCTTCTTTAAAATTTTCTATACCTTGATAACATAGATCAACAGCATCTTGTTGCATATCAACTGGCATATCAACATATTTTACAACAGCTATTGGTTTATCCAATGTCATTATCAATGAATAGACTTATGAATTGAATTTAATTTAACTACTGTTCAGTAGGATTTATTTATAATATATGAATTTTATTGTATAGATGAATATCTCTTATAATTCGATAATAATGATAATGATAATAATAGTAGTAGTTGTATTAGTAATAATAATAATAATAGAATGAGAGAATTAATAATATATGACAATTAGAATGACCAATATAGACTTATCATTATTATTATTATAGTCAAATTTGATTGTGTTTAAATTTATTTCATTTCACTATTCATAAAAGTCATATGTTTGAATTTGATTTGTCAATACTACTGATTATTATTATTATTATCTATTATGATTGATTGGGTTATCTTGTACTCACCGTACGAGGTCATATTTAAGGTAAATTAAAAGTATAATCAGGCAATAATTTTTAAAAAAAAAATTTATTTTAATATTCCTTATTTTGTTTAATGTTAACTAGCGATCTATATACGTATATAGTTTCAAAGGAAATTAGTTTTGAGCATACATATTAGTACTTTCATTCATATTGAATATCTAATACAAAATAATGATGTTTTATTATTATTATTATTATTATCCTAATCTCTACTGTCAAATATAAAAAACAGATATCGACACGTGAATATCTATCTATCTATCTATATCAGTTAGAGTAGCATATATATATATATATGCTACTCTAACTGATATCTATGATCTTGATTTTAAATTAAAGTATAGGTAATATGCTTTACCTTTAATCAGTACAATTAAGTTGAACCTCATGGATGTAATAAGTTAACTGAAAATTTACTGTTAAGTACCAACTATTGTAAAATGTAGGATCTTGTATTCCTATGGATTCCTAAAAACTATCTGACAATTAATTCATTTGGTATTGTTTTACTTGAATCTTTCCAATGATGTTTTAGGACTGAAATTGATTAGCCACTATCCATCTTTGGTTATAATGCTTGTAAATTAAGGCAATATCGAGATAATACACACAGTATGCACATATGCCAACAATAGACTGATCAATCGTAGTCCTAAAAACATCAATGAGAAGATTCAAGTAAAACAATATCAAGTGAATTAAACTTCACCCCATTGCAAAAGCAAGTGGTTATCAGGGCTCAGTATCTAAATGGATAACGTGATGGCATTTGAAGCAAATGGTACTGGGTTCCTGTCCCAGAGTGAATATCAACTCTGAGATGCAGGTACATCCAGCTGACGAGTCCCAAATAGGACGAAACGCGTGTCCTGGATTCCATTTCTGGCCACTATCCATCTTTGCTTATCTAAGAATTAGATTGTATTTGAAAATAGTTGCAAAGGTAACCATACTAATCAATATTAATGCTAATAATACCGTACTTATGAACCCATATGACGACTTCAAAGAGGTGAAATTTAATTTTAAAAAACCCTAATCAAATACACGTACACTATGCTAATTTTTTTCTAAAGACTAACCATAAGTAGTTGTTGTGCTGAATGACTGTATTAAACTAACCAGATGAATCAACAGTATCAAGATGCTATCAGACCTAAATATCCTGGATATGATCCCGATATCCAGAGTTGTGTTATCACACAAAATGTTGTATTTGATACACTTTACTTCCTCTTCATGTGATTGAATACAATTCAACAGACCAATAAAATAATGAACGAATAAATGGAATATTTTGTCTGACATTTTTTTAAACGAATGAACCACATGATTTAAAACTAATGAGCTATTCACCTCAAATGAGAGAAATCTAAAACAAGCTCACTTTGAATGTGAAATGTCTGAATAGCAAATGACCTTTCTATTGACTAATCTAAAGATAGCGCGTTAACGACAGACATTCAAAAAAGCTCAAAGATATGAAAAAAATCACTTTTCCAGAAATTGCAATCTAAACATAAGGAAATTAGAAGGTAGATTAAAAGACAAGTTCAAAACATGTGTACCTGGACAATAAGTTTATATACTTGATTACCCATTGAAAACATGAGATGAAGTGTTCTATTGTATCGAGCAGGGATTTAGGATGAAACAGAGCGAACTGAATTGTTGAATATGACAATGTTTTAAATCATATTTGTTACATTCTAGACTATTTAGCTAATAAAGCTTTTTGAGAAATGTATAGATCATCATTTAAACGTTCTATTCGACTTACTTTAGGAGTCATATAGTGATGTGTGTATTTAAAGAAACCCAGATAGAATCAGTGGTTTCAACATAGTTAATAATGATACCTTGAACCACTTCCGTCCAAGAGTAGTGATATATGTAGATGCAATAAAGTTATTAGTACTGTTTTCTAAGCTTGAATCAATAGATACACAGGGTAGAAAAGAAAGTTATTATTCGAATATCTTTATCAGAGTATGGACACTATTTTCTAAAAGAGGGGTGAAATTCAACTGTCTTCGGAAAATGAAATTGAATGTACTTGTCATATTCAATCTAAACAAGAATTTGTGTGCAAAACTAAGATCCCTTTCAACAAAGGAGAACACTTTATAAGAGTACTTAGCTAAGGATTTGATTGCAAGTATAAAATAGTTAGGAGTACAGATTTGAAAAGTTTCATGGAATTTCCTTCTGTAAGAATAAATTTGGAAAGAATTTTGCCAGCGCTTAGTTTAAACTTAACGGCACTTTTTAAACATTGTAGATAAAATCAAGCTTCTGATCAGTTCCAATTAATTTAAATAAACAACACGTTTGTGTGTCTTTAAGCATTTCCAAGCGTTTCAGCACTTCATTTTGATTAGCTTAATTCATAATCTATGAAAATGATATCCTACTCAAAATTTACATAATCAGCTTAAATATGAGAAAAGAAAGCTTTAGCTTACTTACTCAGCTTAACAAAGCCGTCAAGTTTTTTACTTCTAAACATGAAACACGTGCTATATATGATGTTTTTTGAAATTAAGGTCGGTAATTAAATGATAGAACGATGATTAAAGCATTCTAATATCTCTTAAGAGATTATTATTTATAGTTATTGCAGAAATTAGATTCACGCTTTTCTTCCAGTTCACTTATTAGCTTAAATTCACTTGGCTCAGAAATATAAAGTGAACTGTAGAAACAAAACTTACATACCATTTACTCCTTCTAACAACCAAGTAAATATTTAATCGGTGGATATATATATATATATATATATATATATATATATATATATATATACGCTTGATAAAAAGCCGGTAATGGTTGAAAGTCATAAATTAGAGTTGGTAAATGTATAAAGTTTGATAACTGGTGTCTAGAAAACTCTATATTAGTCCCATACATTCGTTTGCTGTCTTCAAGGATGAAAGAAGTAGTGCTAAACTATTCTTATTTCCTGATATACATGTTGCCAGACTTGTGAAGAGCTTAAATAAAATAAACGCAGGCCAGTAAGTCCTCATATCTCATCATCCCTCAATATTATTGAAGGTCATTCGTTAAATACGGAAATATTTTTCTTTTGTTTAGATATTAAAGCTAACTTCATATTTTTGTATTGCTGCTTTAGCTACTTATACACTATTTGAGTAGCCATCTTAGTATCATTAATTTATTCTACGATACGGCATATGACACAAGATATTAATTTCCTAGCTAATAATTTCATGAACATTGCCAAAGCTTTTATGTCAGATTGTATTCATCCAGACTAGGTAAGTAAAAGTGCGGGACAAAATGAAGTATCTCTACAATTCACATAAACCTGCTTTATTTCATCTTAATGATAATATTTATTCCTATACCACCAGTTGAAGAAAACAGAAAGGGAAATATAAAGAAATTGCGAATAAAAAAATCATGCAGAATGTCAAAGACGAATAATGGAAATTTGCAAATTTAGTATTCAATGAATGGTCCCCATATTTTACTAAGATATCCTGTTTTCCCCATCCGTGTTTTCGTTCATTACACTAGGACCATCAGCAATCGAACCCGGTCAGATGTAATTACGTTCAGTTCCCCAAACTGTAAATAGCATCTAAGCCAGCTTAGCTGTTAAAACTGGATTGCTATCCTTGAAGGTATCTATACTTAACCTGATAAGTTTTTGTGCTCTCCCTCTCTTCAAGTTAGATAATACCTCTTGAACCTCACGAGGAGTTGAGGGACGTGTGTCAATTTATCATTCAGGTTGTTTATAGATGATGGGTAGTTGGGTAGTAGCTGAAGACCAACTGTTCTTTGAGGTGTTCTGCCCATAGGTTTAATATTCTGAAATGAGAGTAAATTATGGCTCCACACTTGTCCGATATAGTCTCATTAACAACTGCATTTTCAATAAATGATCACTCGATGAATAGTTACCTAGCATTTACTATTGGAAGTTGAACTCATATATTTACAATGTAGACTTCTATCAATATAATACACTAATGATATGTTTGTGATGTCCTAGTGGGCAGAAATGTAAAGTTCTAACGTTTCGTATATGTTGTTTCTTCATAAACCATACGACTATTTAATCGGAATTCGTCGTTTACGCACTAATCCGGAAAAAGTAAAATTTTATTAGATCGTGAATCAGTTATATAAAGAAATCATGACTATGCACCACGAATAAATTGGATGACGTTGATAAAAAAAAACATCAATTTAAAAACCTTATACAGTAATCATAAATACTGTATTCATCAGTTTTCTGGTTAAAAATGTTCAGAAACAGTGCAGCAGTGTTAAGGGTGTAAATGTGATAAGACCAGTTATAAACTAATTACGATGATATAAGCTGTGGAAATTTTGTGCAAAACAGCATTTAAGGAATAAATATATACAACACTTAATATTTGTGAGACCAGAAGAAAGGTCGAAATGACCGAGGATTGGCAACTTATTCATCAATGTATGAAGGAAAATTGTACACCTGTTTATATATTATTCCGGATAATCGACAAAACTACAACTAGAATTTTGATTGCACAAGAATCAATCCATTGTATTATCTGCCAATAATCAAATAACCTACCAGGCTTCCTTGAATGACACAGAAGCCTCAATTTACTTTGATAATATAGTAACTGAAATAGTTTAAAATGTTCTTTTTAAATAAGCTACTACCTAAAAGTTATGGAACTTCATTTGATCACAAAAACCAGCATTATCCGTCCTGTCAAACGCTAATTGGCGTTAGAACTTCTATTTTCTAGCACATCCTAGCTTAAGTGTTTAAATTGCTTCATATTCACTAACCAAACTGTAATTAGTTTGATTTTATCAAAAATATACACATGCTTATAGAGAGTGAACTGTCTTTCCATACGGAAAGAACGTAAAAAAAACTAATCTTGATTTAAAATTATTCCGAATATCACTAAACAAATAAAATATCAAAACTACAATTTTATGGTAAATTTCTAAGTTTTTCTGCAACGGAAACATATGCAATGTGTAAGTGTGCAGTAACATATATTCGACCTTGAACTGGCAACAATTTCTTTCAAAAGTGCGGAATTTGTAATATGTAGTAGATTACAAATTTGAGTGTATAGGTTTATGTATGTGGATTGCATGAGAACTAAACAAAGTAAAATGTGGTTGGTTAGAAACCAGTCTAATTTGGATCGATAGTCAGGTCTATTGAGGGCAGTGGGATTTACCACTATGTGAAACGCTTCAGTTGCTCACCTTGCTTTTATATTTTTAATCAGAATTTCATCTCTATTGAATATAGCATGTACTTCTAATGCCGATTTAATTCAAAGATTCTCCAGCTTCAAATGATGATTAGGTCTTTGTGTAGCTCAAGTGTTCACTTAGCTCGAGTTCCAATTTCCCAAGAAGACTTTCTAACATGGAACGCATCACAATCAATACAACTTAGTATTTAGATGAGATTTTGTTTGAATGTAGAAAGATCTAAATTAGGAAATAAAATAATCATTTTGATGAAGTTTTGTTCTCTGAGTTAGATAGTTTGGTCGTGGAGCTTTCATCGTTCTTCTGAACGACATCATCAGCACAAAATTCAGATAGAAGTGAAGCGTTCGAATTTCCCCGTATGTGGTTCACAGCTTATCCACTAGACCTCGATGTTGATTGATTCTTGTTGACCTTAAACCTGTCATTGTTTAGGATAAGCTGTGAACCACATATGGAGAAATTTGAACGCTTCATTTCTATCTGAAGTTTGTGCTGATGATGTCATTCGGAAGAACGATGAAAGCTCCACAGCCAAACCATCCAGCTTAGAGAACAAAACTTCATCAAAATCATCCAGATGAGCTACAAATCTTCTCCATCATCTCAAACTACACATTTCATTTTAGATATTATCAACATTATTATTTGCTATTCTAAGCATGTCATATGACTTGAACTCAAAGAAAATCAATATATTAACACATCTTAACTGTACATGGTAAAGTTAGTTCAAAAATCAAAGCCTGGATACATTTTTTAGCCATATGACAACGCTTTACACTTGAATAGCAACAACAAAAAAGAATAATTAACTTTTCAAAATCAGTAAGTAATCACTAACAAAATGAAATTACATAGACAAGAGTATTATTGTCAGAAATCTTCTTACATAATGTATTAGTTTTAAAGTCATTGTCTTTCAACTCTTATTTCATAAGTTTCAGATCGAAATAATTTAATGACAAATTTTTTAACTCAAAGCTTGAAATATACAAACTTATATTCGTCTGTTAAATTGAATTGATTAAGTCTATGTGTAAAAAATTGAATCGTAAGTCAAAATTCAAATGCATTAAATTAGAATTCTAGAAATTAAATTAATTTATAATATAATGAAAGAATAATTTGTTATATATTGTAGATTAGGAAACTATAGAGAGAACTAATGAAACAGAAATGTTTATAGCTTTTATGGAAGTGTCAATACTAACAAAAATTTTCTTTGTCATTTAGCTTAGAATTATATATATATATATATATTTTCTAATGTATATTTATGAATGTTCGGATATGACACCTTTCTTTCATTATTTTATGTTTCGTCAGTGTTAGTTTTTTTTTTGAAAACTCTTGGTTACGAAAGTATTTACTTGTTATAATTCAAGTGTTACATTCATTATCTCTACTGACTTCATTTTTGTCTTCGAATTCTTGAATTGAGTTAAACAAAATATTTGTTTTACATTATACATGATCTTACTAGTGATTAGAATTCTTTTCGCTTAATGCTCTATTATTTGGATTAGTCGTTTATCAGGATTGGAAAACGAGTTGTAACAATAATTTGGGGTAAATTTACCTAAGCTGAGTCAGTCAGTGTTCGGGCGTGAAAAGCTCCTACGTGTAGTTTCAGGAGACCAGCAATAATGTTCCGCGTACTCAAATCGTTTGCTCTAGTGGTGCGAGGTAATAAAGGGATGTGTGAAGGGTTAGTCGTGGAGATAAGAGGGTTATTAGGAGGTGTAGGAAGGATTTGGATGTGACCAACTTGGTCTCATGTGCTGTTACGGGTATGAGGGCTGATGTCACTTCCCGGATGCCCACACTGTGAAAGGGTATTTCTTGAGGAACGTGAAAAGGAAGTTGGATTAATGTTGACCTTAACGACGTGGGGGCGTAACCGCAGAGCCAAAGGGACAACTGCTTGAGGTCGGTCGTGCACGGCCTTTTTGTGGGAGGTTTTTGACGTGTTAGCTCCGTTCTTCAAAGAGCCTTACCGCCGGAGACGGAAATCCGTGAGGTTTGAAATTTTTAGGGTCAACCTTCCTTGTGGGAAGGCAGCATCGCTGCAGATTCTGGTGGTCTGAGGGAAACATTATACTGCTATCACACCCCTCTACACTTAGCAGTACGACTTCGCCCTCAGACCTTGAGTTGCTGCTTTTAGTCTTACTGTTCTCCAATCAACCATCCTGGCATGGTAGAACTTACAGGAACACATGTTCCAGCCAATATAGCTCGGTTGGGTTATGACAATAGGCAAGCCCAACCACCGCGTCAACGTAGCAGCTAAGGTCTGGAACCTAAGCTGAACTGTAGATGAAAGAGTAATTATTTGGATTATTCTAACTAATGTTAGTCACTCAAACTTCTCATTTAGAAAAATATTTTGATAAAAAAAGAATGTAATTTTATGATTTATCGTTCCACTTATGAATACACACTTCATTTGTGCAGTCTCAGTGAAAGATGACTTGATTTTGTGCGGTTTTGAGTTCTGCACATTTGAATCAAAATTGTCATTCATTGAGATAACAGTTATTCCAAGATATCGTGAGGAAATTTGGTAACAATTTCCAGGTAATGTATTCTTACTTACAAATATTAACAGGAACTAAGCTCCAGTCATTCGACTCGAAGAAAGCTGATAGAAATCGAAATAAAAAGCAGTCAGTGTTTTAAGAATTAGATACAAATGTACGTGTATTCAGAAAGACTTTCTGTCTCGAATTTCGACAAGCATTAGTCCATACAAGATGTTGTAACTGTACAAAGCAGTAAATAGAATAACAATATTCATCTAATAATTTTTTCTAATGTCTTTACTCAGGTTGTATTACTCTTAAAAATGTGATTCTTAAACATTAAGAAGTAATTCTACTTTTAAATTTTTTGTCCACACAATAACCAATCAATGTTATGTATTTCGTTGTAACCATAAGGAAGCCATTGATCTTTCCTTAGTGTTTGCTCAGATTCGTCATCGAACTGTGTCCAGATTGTAGTGGAAACTAATCCAACTCTAAGTGACCGGACGAATTCTATTTGAAGGAGCTATGATTGACCTATGTAGACAACAACTAACTCCTTGCATGACTGTAGAATACATAAATTAACTAATGACATCACTTGGAAAACTCCGCCTGTAGCTCTTCTAGAGTTACTACCGATCCCAAACCCGGATAAAGTAGGAGGCTTGGGCATGGGGTTAGCGACCCCATCCCATAGGAAACTAACTCGCTAAAAACACGATAACCAGAAAAAAAATAATTCAAACCATTTTAACTCTGCCCTGGGAGTTTGAAGGTCTTCATTTAGAAGAATTATGATGCTTCATGGTGAAAGTTGAGTTCCTTCGGAATTTACGAGGCCGATGACCCTTCTAACAACCAGAGCAACAATTTTTATAGGTACATGTAACCTCCGAGCAATGTGGGAGACCGGGAAGACCAGTCAAATAGCAACGGAAATAAGGAGATACAAATTGGCAGTACTGGGAATCAGCGAAACCCATTGGACCCAATCTGGACAACAAAGGCTAAATACGGGAGAGAAGCTGCTATACTCCGGCAACGAAGAGGAAAATGCTCCACACACCCAGAGAGTTGCTATAATGCTGTCCAAAGTAGCACGAAATGCACTTGTAGGATGGGAATCTCATGGATCCAAAATCATCAAAGCACCATTCAAAACGAAGGATGGGATCACAATGAATATTATCCAATGTTATGCACCCACCAATGACAGCAATGACGACATTAAAGATCAATTCTATGAGAGGTTGCAATCAATCATAGCGAAGTGCCCAAGAAACGACCTCGCCATTCCGATGGGAGATCTAAACGCCAAAGTTGGAATAGATAACAGCGGATATGAAGATATCGAAGTAACTACAAACATGCTTTACCTTCTATCCAAAAAGATTTGGGAGGAGGAAAAAGTGCCGATGGACTGGAAAGAAGGACATCTGATCAAGATTCCAAAGAATACCAGGGAGTCCTTAACAGAGTTTTGTTGAACCGGATGAAAGATGCAATAGACGCCCAACTTCGAGATCAACAGGCTGGATTCCGTAAAGATCGATCGCGCACAGACCAAATTGCAACACTACGGATCATCGTTGAATAATCAGTTGAGTGGAACTCGTCATTATACATCAACTTCATTGATTATGAAAATGCATTTAACAGTGTAGATAGGAGGACATCATGGAAACTTCTACGACACTACGGAGTTCCTGAAAAGATTGTCAATATTATCCGGAACTCATACGACGAACTACAATGCAAAGTCGTGCATGGAGGACAGCTGACAGATGCATTTCAAGTAAGGACCGGAGTCAGACAAGGCTCTTTGCTCTCTCCCTTCCTCTTTCTTTTGGTGGTCGACTGGATTATGAAGACCTCGACATCTGAGGGAAAACACGGAATACACTAGACAGCTCAGAACCAATTAGACGATTCAGACTTCGCAGATGACCTAGCCCTCCTATCACATACACACAAACAGATGCAGATAAAGACAGCCAGTGTACCAGTAGTCTCTACATCAGTAGGCGTCAGCATACACAAAGGGAAAACCAAGGTCCTCAAATACAACACGGAGAACAACAGTCCAATCACTCTTGATGGCAAAACTCTGGAAGATGTAGAATCCTTCACATACCTGGGAAGCATCACCAATGAACGAGGAGGTTCAGATGCAGACGTAAAGGCGAGGATTGGCAAAGCAGGAGCCGCATTCCTACAATTGAAGAACATATGGAACTCAAAACAACTTTCAACCAATATCAAAGTCAGGATCTTCCATGCGGACGTCAAGACAGTTAGTTCTACTGTACGGAGCTGAAACTTGAAGAACTACAACAACCACAATCAAGAAGGTACAAGTATTTATAAACAGCTGTCTATGCAAGATACTCAACATCCATTGGCCGGATACCATCAACAACAGCCTTCTCTGGGAGAGAACAAATCAGCTTCCAGCTGAAGAAATTAGGAAAAGACGTTGGGAATGGATAGGACACACATTACGCAAATCATCAAACTGCATCACATGGCAAGCCCTAACTTGGAATCCTGAAGGGAAGCGGAAAAGAGGAAGGCCAAAGAACACATTACGTTGGGAAATCGAAGCAGATATGAAAAGTATGAATAATGACTGGAAGGAGCTAGAAAGGATTGCCCAGGACAGAGTTGGATGGAGAATGCTGGTGAGCGGCCTATGCTCCTTCACGAGGAGTAACAGGCGTAAGTAATCATTTTGAAATTCGGTAAATAACATATTTATTTGCCACTGAGTTTCGAAAGAATGATGAGATATAAACTTACTTAGCCTTAAGAAAATCTAAAATGGACAAGTTAATTTAGAGTATTTACTGACTGATAAATTAGTTTTAGAGTTATGTGCAAATTTTTTTCAGACTGTTGGTGATAGCTCATTGATCCGGTGATAGTGGGTAAATTAATAAGACACTCCTGTGTGTTCAGTTTTTTGCCGTTCAGATTTTTGGAATATCTTTCTTGTTCACTTACGATTTTTGTCCTGATAAAGGACCAGTCAAGTGAAACATTGTTTCCAAAGAATATTGGGTAGCAGAATATATATTTCCTAGAGTGACCACAGGAACTGAAACACCGACTAAAGTGACTGATGCGTGCATCGCACAACCCTAGTTACCATCTACTCTAATGGTGGTTAGCACAGAATTAGTTGAAAGGACGATGACAGTAATGAAATAAAGACATCATCGATTCGCGGTTGTCAGCTTCAGGGAATGCATTATCACGGGAGGTCTATGCAATGTAACCGTAAAGTGGTCGGGGATATCTGGTGACAAGTTTCAAAATTGGTCACAGTGAAGTGAAGTTTTTATTCTACGTTGGATCTTGAGTTTTAAAATCACTTCATACTCCTCTATTTGATTTAGAATAATTCGGATCGCTGGACGCAAAAACAATGAGAATGCAAATGTTTATGAGATAACTTTCAAAAACTAGTAACTTGTTCGTACATATTAGACAAATACCACACGAGTGATTTTAAAAGGCGATCAACTTTTAAAGTATTACTGAACAGCTCACCTTAAGTCTATGCTTAACAGAATAAAGCAATCATAAAAATACTTACATTTCAGCAATAAGGATTCAGAAGACAAATATATGAAACTTGGAATTTTCGCTCGACTTAGGGATTCGAGTGTCATCATCAGAATGAAGAGTTGGACCTACCCCACATGATTATGTCGGCTTTGGGATGGCATTTACATGTAATTATTACTGTTTAGCAAGTCCTTTTGTTAAATGAGATACAATATCATCATACATATGCACAAACGACTGTGATTATCAGTATGAGGGTTGCGGAGATTGTTAAGTTTTTTGATTGAGATCATGAACCAATTGATGTTAGACCACCGTTGGAAACCTGTAAGCACTGGACGGCCGTTTCGTTCTAGTATGGGACTCCTCAGCAGTGCCCATACTAGAACGAAACGGCCGTCCAGTGCTTACAGGTTTCCAACGGTGGTCTAGCATCAATTGGTTCATGATCTCAATCAAGAAAGATTGTGATTATGTTAGTTACCTTTCTGTCAGGTCAGCCAACTTCACCACCTATACAGCTCAGTTCTACAGCTAACCAACATGACTGCCACACTTAAATACTATAAGACTTAAGATGAGTAACCACTCCGTCTTTTAAAATGCTTTTACGAGTATGATTTTATAATCAACAGAAAAGTACGAACCTGTATGAAGCAAAGGTAAAATAAGACTGTTAGTTCGAGTTTCACTTAAAGATGACTCGATGACCAATATTCAAGAATACAGAGACGAGGATTCATTTGTCATCTGTCAATCTAGAAAACATGTTCCATATGTCTTAGTCCGAACATCCTGAAGGATTAACTGATTTTGTACTAAACCCCAGGACCCAGACAACAATTCTTGTCAATGAACTATAAGATTCAATCGCACAAATATTTGACCACAGATGCCTTAGAAATATTACTGGCGTCTGTTGGGATCACCGGATAAGTAATAGTGAGGTCCGACGCAGGGTATTAGGCAATGATGGTAAGTCAGTTGATGAGGTTGTGAATCATCATCGACTGAGATGGTTGGGCCACGTGTTACGTATGCCTGAACACCGATTACCGCGATGTGCAATGCTAACCGGTGTAGGGGATGGTTGGAAGAAAGTTAGGGGCGGCCAAACCAAAACATGGCATCAGTGCTTGAAGTCACTAACTTCTAGTTTGAGCCACGTTGGTAAATGCAGACTATTTGGTTAGGGTCCGCGTGACTTTTGTAACCAATGGTTGGAGACTCTTGGTGACATGGCTCAGAATCGATCACAATGGCGTCGGAGTATACACTCCCTGTCTTCCCTTAAACTAAGAGATTAAAATCACTTCATATCTTTCTTTCTACTAACTAATTCCTTCTTCCTATACTATATCCTTATTGCAATCTTTCTCCTATATATTACCACCTTCGACCTAACCACTCCTATGAATCCGGTGTTCATCTTGCTGTGCTAATGAGGTATGGCAACCTGGACCGATGCATATATGTGCCTGGTCCTACGTTGTAGCTGAATGACTGAATCGCACTTAGAAGAGTATACCTTCACTTATATTCCAAGAAAACACAATCGACGATGAACTTTACCACCGACTAAATGACTACAATTCTCTGTACAAAATTTATTGACAGCAAGCTACTTAACAACCTCTTCTTACAACTTGAAATTGAATCCAAATACATCACATCTGAATTAACCTAGCTATGAAGTAGAAGTGCATGACTTATTGGTAAGCCTATTGTTTCGACGATCAACAAACTCATTTTCAAATAACAGAGATTAACTACAAATACTGTTGCAAGCAAATATCAAAGGTAAGTTTGTGGATTTAAAACTTAATTGTCACAGGAGGTTCAAACTTTCTGAGTAGGGCTCACGCGAAAAGCGTATATGATAACTAGAGACTCTGGATAGTAAGTCTCGAAATTGGTGACGCCGAAAATTGGCGTTTTTTATTAATAATTTAGTAGATAAAACGGTGGCTTCGTCAAATTTAACATGAGATCGATTAGTTTTTGGATCGCTCCTATCCCTACTTTTAAAAGATTAACGATAGCGATTTAATAGCATAAGGAATCTTTGTGGCATTAATTTCCAAATTATGAAGTTAGAAATTCACTCACATCACCCATCTGAATAGAATATTAGAAAGCACATGAGTCAATTTAACGGATTTATTAATCCGAAAAAAATTGGTTTAAATACAAGACCATGACTATGTGTAAAACCGTAGGAGTTAATAGATCCTGATATCAGGAACTTATTTGAAGGACAAGAATGCAATAGTAACAAAACATAAAAGTCTGGGAGTGAAAATAAGAAGTAAATAGGGTTGTGATCATACTGACAAATACATTTTCACAAAATATAAGACAATTCATGACGGATATAAGTGTGATCTTGTTCGTCAGGAATACGTGGGAAACCATAAACTAAGCCATCTTGATTACCAATGTAAATAGTATTGTACACTTTCCACATCATATCTCTCACTTTCCTAGCAGGATGGAATAAGCCCTGAGAGGAACGAAAAACACAAAAATATGTAAAATATCCTGTTAAAAATAAACAATATATTTTTCAAAAAGAATAACGTATGATATGTGTGGATCGAAAGTTTTCACTATTTATTCAACCAAGCTGATAAAAGAAGCTTAGAAGTTGGAGGAAATTGATTCTAGGGACCGTTTGTCGTTTTCGTAATCATGGTAAAAATATCACATTTGTTTCGATTTATGTATGATCGTTTTTTAACAGTTGTGAAAGATCTTTTTTTAAATTCAAAAGGGTGATTTTTTGCACACCATGTAGTTTTTGTTTGAAGGAGAATATAGCCTCATTCAGAAGCGATAGGACAAAGGTATTCCAAACACTTATGAAAATGTTTATCTCTTTCTTGGTAAGTGTAAGTGCAAAATAATAATTAAAGACTAATTGTTTCCAATACCTTGGCTAGAAATAGGAAAACTCAATGAAGATTCTCTAATAAAAACTTTCTCCAACAGATCTAAATATCTCATATTTAGGCAGAACTTACTTGAAGACAATACTGAAGTACTTTGTTAGGACCAAGTGCAACACGGAGACCTTCAATGCAAAACATGAAAGCCTGAATGACATGTGGTGAAGTTTCCAAGACATTAGGCCAAACGACGTTCAAAAGATGCAGAAGAGCATCCTCACACCCAAACCCATATACACCAAGAGCCATATGAGCTACTGCAGTCATTGCAGTTTGTCTGTGCACAAGATCACTAAAAGGAAAAATACATTAGGTCAGCAAACCGCATAGAAAAAGAGTATATTAAGGAATTTTTAGTTACCGGTCCATTAGTGCATCTTCTAACAGAGGAGTTACGGCATATATGTAGTCTTTGCTCATTTCACCAATATACTCGAACATGAAAGCCAGTGATTTTAAAACACCATTTTGAACATTTAGTTCAGGGACCCTATATTCATTCATAAGACCGGGTAAAACAGTAAATGGACTACATGTTTCTGCAACAATAGCAATGGCAACAGTTGTGCAAACACGATTTTGACGCTCTTGAACCTGAAGAGAAAAATTAAGAATATTAAAATGGAGAACACAAATGAAAGTGAAGAAGATAACAACGAATAAACTGTAACTAACTGGCTTTGACAAATAAGCTCTAAACAACTCACCTTTAAATTATTTAACAGAGTCGCTAAAACATCATGTGGACCGATTGCTTTGGCAATATAACCAAAAGTGTTGACAGTTGCTCGTCGAATTGATTTTTTATGTGCTTTTAATAATTCCAAGAGTTCAAAGCAAATACGCATCCATTCTCTAGAAGAGACATATTCCGACCCACGGTCTGCTATTCGTCCAACAAGATCGATACAGTTTTCTTCTACTTTTTCATGCCTAGAAAACAAGAAGAGTATCATTACCAAGGTCTAACTAGATAATATCAAACTTATTGAATGTAGGGTGGAATGACTGTTTATAAGAAAACTGACTATATACTTGTAATACCTCAGTAA
The DNA here is from genome assembly GCA_944470205.2 of Schistosoma margrebowiei. Lineage (NCBI taxonomy): Eukaryota > Metazoa > Platyhelminthes > Trematoda > Strigeidida > Schistosomatidae > Schistosoma > Schistosoma margrebowiei. The sequence continues at coordinate 63,184,950 of OX104028.1, read as the reverse complement.
TTAGACAACTGAATATCTGATGTTTCGTGACATAGTGTAAGTCGCTTCTTCAGAGAATAAAAAAGCGAGTTAGACTGGTACAATTTTAAATACTACCATTCATTATTTTAATTGCATGTATGGAAAAGATGTTTAAAGTCGCAATCCTCAGATACCGACAAAACATCAGTAAAACCGATGATCAAAATATAAGTCGGTGGTAAGCTGACTGAAAACGACCATGCTATATACCATTTAGCGATAGTGAACAATAACATTTAGAACTAACCTGTTTTTCAATATTGGTGTCAATCTTGGCAGAAGTTCTTTAATTGGAGGAGTCATTTTGGTCATACCAATTACATTTACAATAGCCTTAAGGGCACCCAAAATACTTCCAAGTACTTCTGGATATTCTTCACCAAGGTATTCATATAAAACTACACCCAAATGACCCATTAGTTTTTCTTCTTGACACACTTTCATTACACCAGCGATACGACTAATAAGGTCGGCTGCCTGCTGACGAACTTTAGCCGATTTGTTATTAAGACGCCATAAGATTGTACCACATATTTGGGGCAAGTACGGCTTAACACGTTTACCAAGTGATTGTACAATAGTTCCAAAACCAATCAACATGACAGCGTCCTGAGTATTAAAAGATATCAAAAGAATGCATATAAGTCTATAGTGTGAAAATGTGGCTTAGTGCACTTAAAAACAAGCAAACGACAAGAATTCAGCTTGGTGTTTTAATAAGCTGGTATAGTTGAAGGAACTTGAACAAACATATATCCTTCATTTTAAAAACGTTTCAGAGATTAAAGAACCTATTTTAGGACTAAGCCTACCACCCTATGAATAGTACAAAAAAGTCAATCAACGAACGAGGAGCATCATTAGCACTTGCATTTGAACTAGCAGGCAATAAAACAAGATTCATACTGACCGGCAACCCATTAGATGGAAACCGAATGTTTAGATAATTGGGCTATTGTTCATAATTAGTAAACTCAGCAGGACCTTATACTGTTTAATTCGATTTGTAAACCCCCTATTTAAAAATTTGGAGATAATGACTACTAAGATACTACTCATTTAAAACTATACGCATAAAAGCAATCAGAAGTTCCATTGAACCCTGGATACTGCAGAAACTCTAAATTCACGTTAGTGAATTTATAAAAGGAAAGCATATGAATAGTAATCCAAAAGAGCGATGAACAATTTACTTATTCGAAATATAAAATATTTACAAGTAGCTCACTTCGGTACTTTGTTCCTGGAAAGCATATAATATACCGTCAATTAATTGTTCTTCAAGTCGAGCATCAACTTCTGTGCTTCCTAGTGCAGACATAACTTTTTCGATAGTCTCCATCACCATTTTACGATAAGGTTCGGACTCATCTTTGAGGTCATCTACAATTCTAGAGATGATATCAGCTGCACCGACTTTATTTGCTATTTCCACAGTTGTATCAACCAGCTAACAATAATGAGAGAAAATAAAGCATCTTCTTATGTACAAGGTAATAAGACCAAACTAATTATTTTAATTCGTGACCGAAAATTGATAATGAGTGAGTGACAATTACTTCTTAATAAAACGGTGAGAAAAAGAAATATTATACTCAATTATGATGAAGCTATACGACTAGCATATCACATGTCTGGGTATTTTTTTCGTCGTACTCCACATAAAGGATTTTACTATCAGCAATAGCATAACACATTTAATTGACTTCAAAAATAAGTTCAGTAGTGATCTGAAACTAAAAAACATTATCCTTATTTACGAAATCTAGGATAAATTGAAGTGTAAAGGGCTTTGAAGATGATTAACAGTTTAACGTCACTTGATTACGGTTACTGATCCAAGTTATTTTTCAGAAAATTTATGAGACACAATATAATGACAACAGTAGTAAAACTGCAGAACCCCCCAAAATTATCCGACAGGTTATGAAATCACAATTCGCTGTATAATTAAGTGAAATTTGCTTGTGTGGGAAAAAAACTGTTTCCGTGCGTTCTTACGATGAGATTTGTTAAGTGTAAATACCTTATGCAAAATTTCTGAATGAAGATCAATGATACTTAGACTTGTTATAACTGTGTGACGGCAGATTAGAGGGTAACGAATTATTGATCGGACCAAAGACGCGCAAACACGTAGAACAGCCTAGGGTTCTGATTGGTCCCGCTTCCCTGTCTAGCCCAGCCAGTTGAGTCCAGAACGCAAGTCACAGCCTCTGAGATATGAATCATTATATTTCAAACACACTGTTTATATACTAATCAAGCAGACCACATCGTACCATAAAATAGAAAATAACATTGTACAATATTGACCAGTAGGAAAATGACACGTGAAATAAGTACTGACCAATAAGAAAATAATACCATCTCTAAGTCCAAGAATAGCATTAGACTTAATAGGATAATTTTTGGGATATTTTCCTGAATATCCCAACAAGACAAATCCCCTTTCTTTTTTCAACAATTTTAGTTCATTATCTAAACCGTTAATTTTGACAATTTTTTATTAGCAATTTGAAAGCTGGTATCTTGAGCGAAATCTGTGATTGACAAGTTCAACAAGTGTTGGAAAACCACCAAATATAATTTTGATTTGACCAGTTTATAAGCTACACAACCTCTATATATAGTTAATTTTGTTTAAAATAATTGTGTAAAGTTTTACTCTGTTGAAGTTAGAAATAATACAGCATCGAGAGCCACAAATGAATAATCTTTAGTTGTTTAGAGACTTTTATTTTCTATTATTGACTACCCACTTGCTAGCCGACAAACAGCTAATAATCATGCTATTTTATTTGGATATTTTGCATATATAAGGCATAAATTTCCTAATAAATTATATTCAAAAAACGTACACCTAGTACTAAGATATGGGATTAGTTCATATCATTGTCTGGTGTCCTGAGCCTTTTCAGGAGATATAGACTAGTTGGTTAGAATCAACATGATAATCATAACCTATGACTGGGAATTTTAAGTGACGTTTCAGAAAGCCGATCAAACTGGTGCAGTTGCATTAATCTTTTATCTACTTCTATATGCTGGGTTTCAACATTATTCCATACATTTTTAACTGGACTTTTATTTGTTCTTATGGTCTATATTCATCAAGCTTATATTTCTTTCACGTTTACTGATACTATTATCATCCCACTTTTAAAATCTTTATATTGTTAACTTCTCTCTATACTGGTATGAAAAGTGAGAATGTGGGTATACGCGAACTTTTGCCAAGTTTAATGTTTGTGACTGATTAAGGAACTTGGTACGAGCAAATATTAATGCGAATCGGGAACATAGAGTTAAGCACTGGGTAGGTTAAAAGTTATTTTCTTTTGTGGATATGAGGTCAAAAAATTAACATTCATCAAGATCAAATTACAATACAACAAAAAACGTAAAAAAGAATACCTGTCTGTAATTGCGCCGATCTAGAGCCATACGCTGTGTCCAAAAGCTACGGAAAAACGGTGGTAGAATTTCCGACTTAATATAATCAGGTTCGACACCGTCTGTTGCACAGCACTGCTTGACTACTTTAAGAACAATTTTTTTCATTTCTTCATCAGGAGACTGAAACTCACGGATTAAAATTAACATAACTTCACGGGTATAATAATTGGCATACTCTGCATCCATTAGGGGAATGAGGTAGCCAATAGCTTTTAGGAAAGCGGCTAAACCTTTGCCTCGATGAGTTCTTATACCGCGCCACAAAGGTTCCAAAACTGAGTCAAATGATTCTATGCCATAAGGAGTGGCTGCTTCAGCAAGAGCGGCCAAAGCTAATGCTGTAATGGTGCGGACTTTTTGTTGTTCATCGACTAACCCGTGCTCAATAATTTCCACTAAAGACCGTAAATGCGGTAGAATTGCACAACCCATAAGGATGGATATTTGTTGAACAATCTTGATACCAGTATGTCTAGCTTGCCAAGATTTTTTAGATTTGCAAACGGCTTTTAAAAATGGCAACAAACTAGGGATTCCTAGAGCTGATGCAACGACAGCAAACGCTCTTGCAGTTGTATTACGCACATATTCGTCCATATTATCAATATCGGGACGCATAGTAGAAATCATAGTAGCGAGTCCGGCAGCCTATTTGATATAAATAGTAAAATGTCAGGTTATTCACTAAAAAAATGTTACTCATAATTATGCATGAAAGTCACGAACATATAATTTGAAACGAGTTTACAAATGACTGTCACCCTTATCGTACTATCAGCACTAATCAAGTAGAGGTTAGTTAGCGCCCGCCTTAGATTAGGTTTAAAAGCATGTGCAACCTGAATTTCATCAAGCAACGTGTTAATGTTACTAGTAATGAAATAAAAGTCTAAGAATCGGTCCCATGAATAAGTACTTGGGTATTGAGTTGGATTACATTAAAACGAAGGAATCTGTCGGTTTTATGAAGATGTCCTTTAAGATAACAAACTTTGATTCGAGTTTGGTGATTTATTTAATTTAAACAAATGTTTGATTTCGAAACAATACAAAGCAAAACTAGAAATGACTTCCTACAGCTAACAGCGGGAAATGAGTTACATAGCTTTTATTAGATTAACTTTACATCCAATCCCCATTAAATTTTTATGAAATAGATTGATGTATAAATTTCACTACAGTTGTGGTATTTAAAAAGAGCACGACTACACCAATGCTGAATTATGTGCATTTATATTATCGTATTAATACGGGAATAACCAGTGTCTCTATTGTGATTTGTTTTGTTCTACTTAATTACAATTAGCATTGTGGTTTAATTCCATCTGGTTATGTCTTGATTTGGCTGTGACGAGAAATTTTGGCTGCAACAAACCCATGTCAAGTTTTACACTTCTTGAACTTTATGCTTTTCTTAGGCCCACCTCGAATACTGTTATCACCAATAAAAGTTACTTGAATTTTGGTTGATGATGAATACTATAGGAGGGAAATTGTAAAAAGGAACGAGCACTTGATATTAAAATCCTTGGAGATATGTTGACTTATATATATTATCTTCAAACTAAGTTTTGTTGATAACTTCATTATTAAATGTGGATAAACTTTAATAAAGTGTCAACGGATGCGTTAGTGTGTTGTAAAGCGATAAAATAGTACGCGGACAAAGAATTGGAAATAACGGGTGCATCTGCAAGACATACATAGTTGAGATGAAAGCTTAAGTAAATGATCACCATTTTCATCCGTAGTGCATGATTATCGCCATACAGGTTACTTGACGTAGATTGGACCTCAGTACATACACAAGTGAAGTTAATTTTGTTTCTTTTGCAGCCGTTTTTTTAGGTTTCATTACTTTTAGTTGCCTTTGTATTAATTGAACATACTATCATTTATTATGGGAAATCAATGTACAAGCATACTTTTTTCACTTACTTTCGCGAGATTAGATATTATTTCACGCCCCTCGACACGAGCGTAATAATCTTCATCAATAAGTAGAGGTTCAATAACAACCAAAATTTTGTGCACAAAAGGGCGGACAAGATCGTCCAGTTTATACAAAATACGATCGATGACCTACCGAAATAAAAAGGTGAATAAAACTCATGTTTGTTTTACCTGAAGGTTAAAGATAAAATACATCAGATGACAGGACTATATGGGTATGACTCAAATTTGATACTGAAAAATGCATTACATCGTAATTATTTAATACCAAATAAAGGATCAAAAATGAGTCTGACGCAGATCATAGTAAAGTTATGGACGACATATAGAATTGTCTGAATTTTCAAGAAGATGGAAGTGGTTCCAACAACAATATTGGATGCACGATAGTAATACAGATGAATGGGTGGAACTATAGTTTACGGATGACCTTTGAGAGACGCCAAAGTGATTGTAAGGAAACTCTTCCTACTAGGGTCTAAAGAGGGTGGGTTGTAAATTAATGCGAGAAATTGAGATTGGGACGGAAGTTAAGGTTAGGAAATACAGTTAAGGTTTTCATCACGAACCGACATCAGCTATAATCCTAAAATGTCATATAGCCAAACGAATTAATTTTGCACCCAAATCCAAGACCTCCTATCTTGAATTTTCTTAGTTCGACCACAAATTATAGTCTCGCCAGATAAATGTTTTCATTACTCGTGTGGACCGTGTTAAGACAACTAAGTTTATATTTGCATTATACAGTTTATTATGAATACCTTAATCAAATTTATTTTAAATAATGTAGTATACACTAGTACACACATTAAATACTGGGTAAGATAAACTCGGAACATGAAACAAACCTGAAAAGATTTTCTCAGGTTAATCATACGATTTATAAAGAAAAAATGAATAACAATAAACACTACATAAAGTGTTTGTTTTCCCTGTAATTTTATTCAAAGCAGTATTATAAAGTTCTACAGATTGGATATTAATGAATTGAAAAGTGGTGCTCAATTTTAAATGCATACTGAAAAGAAAGTATAGAAATAAATTTGACAATCAATATTTGTAATAATGAAACAGGTTTAAAACAACTAAGAAACTGTGTAGATGTATAAACAAAAATGCTGAGATTGTAGACATAATTGAGAGGTCTAATTTACCTTCACTAACAAATGGCGTTCTTGATCTTCTAGTGTAGGAGACATCAGAAGGGGTAATATTTGTTTGAACAGAGGTCCTGCACCAAATTCCCTTGCTTTCTCAGTGATTTGCCTTAGGGCTGACTTACGCATTGGAGGAGTACCATTTTTTATCTTGAGTAAAAATGTCATTATCTTTCTTTCACGTGCCTCCTCGGGTGGGAGAGTGTCCTCATCGACATCCTTTAACAAAGAGAAAATGTATTTTAAGAATTAACAAAAAGCTTGTACGGAAAGTGAGATGCAACTTGATATTTACCTCGAAATGCTCTCACATGACCACGCGTATACAGCCACTCCAAAGGAAGTCCTACTCACTGCCTTTTCATGGTGGGAGTGTTGTTTACGAAATCGAGAGGAAGAGAAGCGGTTCAACCGGGCTAGTGGACCCGGGGAGTTAGTAAACCCTGATTTCAAACCAATGGTGCGTATGGGCTCCAGGATTCTGAAGAAAAAAATGGCCTATTGTTGGTCATTGGCTACTATGGGACTGCATCTCCTGACGTTGCTCCACTTCCTTGTGGATTAGACCTTCAGGTCAAAGGCTCGGGGTTCCCTAAGAAAACCACCTGCTAAGAGGTATAATAGATCACTAATTAAACAATTGGCAAAACTTCTGAAAATGAAAACTAAGAAACTTCCCACACAAAAATTGGTACGAAAAGTGAACTAAACATGGAGATTTTGATGATAGTTCAGTGTCATAAACGATGACTTGATAGACTAATGCTGTCATGGCTGGCACCAGGATACCTCTTCGTGTGCTTGTGACTCAGAAACTACCGAAGTCAAGATTTAGTCAATACACTTACTATTATGAATGCAACCACCTACAACTGACCGACCTTTATGTACGAGTTGGAACAAGTGAATCGATGAATCAAATGAAGCGTAATATTTTAAGAATGTATTTGGAACACTAAAGTCAGTGTTAAAAGACAACTACATCAGATGAATTTCAATTCCCAACATGATTTAACATGACACAGAGGATCAGAACAACCATTAGTCCTACAGAGATAGTGGTATCTGAACATACGGAATTCTTTCGGAATTTCAAGTTTGGAGCAATTGAGCGTGACAGGTATTTGTCTAGATTACATGAATCGAAGTAACAAATTTGACTTCTGATAGACAGATGTTAAGATATCAAAAGTTTTGCAAAGACGATTCATTAATTTTTTCTGTATGGGCAGTCTAAATGACTGCGAATACATCAGGTTTATAGATTCACGAATTTCCAATTAATTAACAGTGAGTTATGTAACATGGAGTACAGCTGTTAAGATAGTTTACTAATCCTGAAAAAGTTCACAGATAATACATAAAGCATACAATAGATGCTAGTGACAAACTGGAGCTTGAGGATCCTGTATACTAAAACAAAGTAACGTGACATTGTCCGTAAACCTTGGGTTAAGATGTACTCAAGGGAACGTACCTACTTTCCGACCATTAACAGTCAGCTACAACGTAGGGCCAGGCACATATATGCATCGGTCCAAGTTGCCATACCTCATTAACACAACAAGATGGACAGCGGATTCATAAAAGTAGTTAATTCAGGTGATAATATATAAAAGAAATATTGCAATAAGGATATAGTATAGGAAGAAAGACCATTAACATTTCTATTAAGACTGTTTCAGGACAGTCATTAGTAATTAAAGCACTGGAAAATGATGAAACAGGGTTTTGTCGAAGCATTAAGATGGTTTAGAACAATCAAGTTAGGTGTTTGTATACTTCTCAGATTTTGAACTAAACTTACACGAAAAGTGATAGTTCCAAAAAGAAATTGTTTAGTGAATAGAAATTATTTCTGGCGTAATAAAATTGTAAATAAATTTTCAGATTTACTAACTTGTAGCAGTTTATCAAAATACTGTAGATCATCAGGTCTCATCATGGGTAAATTAGCTCCTTTCGGTTGCATGTCACCAAGAGCCGCAGCATTACCTCCAGTTGCATTCATACCAAACCCAGCTGTTGTTCCAATATCAGGTGTGCCGATTCTAAAGCCCATTGGAGTCCCTCCAATCATTGGAGTTGGTGTTGCTACCAGTCGATGAGCAGGAGTCCTTATTGGGACGTAACCGGCGGGCGGTGGCATGATCTTATAACCTGGAAACAAGTGAATCAGTATATTAAATTTTATACACAAAATCGTTTACCCAACAGTTATGTGTGCAAATGTAGCAGAAAAAGACAACGTGATTATTATTGATGTTGGTTAATTAACAGCAATAAAGATCTACTTATTTTTCATGAAATGCAGACATGAGACTATCCCCGGTCGTGAAGCTAACTGAAATGATACATTTCGCTGAAACGAATAACATTAATAGCCGACAGACTAGGTAGGTTTGGTCTTGACTTAATATACGATAAAAAGAAATTACAAATCCGTGATCTATCGGAATTGCAGGTGACTGGCGTAAAAATAAATGCAGTCATTCGAGGAAGTCAAATATATAAACGAACTTGTAAGTGTGCACCAAATAAAATGGTAGGGATGTTTTAAGTACTGACCCGCCAACTAACAAAGGGCGTCGTTACTTGGCATAATTATTTGGGAGGAATGTTTTTTTTATGATGAAGCACCACCAAATATGCCACGCACAGAGCGAAAAGATGACATTGCGAACAAATCACAAAATCCTTAAAAAGACAACAGGTAATGAGAAAGTTGGGGTAAAAACGCGATTTTATTTACACCCAATACAATAAACACAACAGCACGAATGCTAACAGCCTTTATCCTGAGACATATGATGACACGCACAATCTTTAGAATTCCATCTAGTCAAAATGTGTTGAGAAATGTAGAGGTGACAGAACCCACCTTATTTTATACCATGTCATAAACCGTTTACTATTGTTTATCAAAGAATGCACAGTATGAGATGAGTGAACATGAATTAAGGGATGTGTAGGCCACCGCGAATGTTTGGAGACAGAAACAATCGTTGGACTGTCGTCTAACCAATGATAAACAATTAAAGGTTTATGTTAGAAAACCCAACATAGTGTGAGAGTATCAGTTAGTTATTTAAAAGCTCACATTTTATTTTTTGTCTGAAATATGATAACTTGTTATATGTTGCTTAAATACGCTTGGCATGGTAGAGATGATGGATTCAGTAAGTTAATAAGTTTCATCTACAACAAATAAGTTCATATTTTCAAACTAACACATGATTGGTGAAAGAGATAGTTGAAATTCAGTGAATAACTTATTAAAACCGAACAACACGTACCTGGAGGCAACAACTCATCTAAATCCTCATCAGTTAGAGGTCTGTTTCGATCATCGATCTCCTTCTGCCAAGCATATACTTGTAACTGTTCGGGAGTCATTGGGATTCCTGCTCCTGGTATTGTTATGGCAGCAGACCCGAAATTTGGTGTAGCCATAGCCATAGCCCGTAAACCTGTTGGAGTAGTTCCGGAAGGAGTGAAAGCGCTGGCCGCATTAAAGCCTCCAGGAGTTGCTCCTGGCGTTATCCCACCCATAGCACTTGACGGTGTGAAGCTGCCCGGAGTCTATAAATCAAAACCATAAAGAACGATGACACCAATTACAGGGATCTAAATCATATATGTGCATCGGCTTTGTCTAGTTTCTGCGACATGCTGAGAGAGAAATGACATAGATGATCGTTGAAGTTTAGAAGACCAACTTATGGACCGCGCTGTTTTATTAACTTATACAACACGCCAGTGTTTTATCTTTAACCGACATTCATCAGAACATTTTTGGCAACTCGAAACAGTGAATGCTACGATGATACACGCTTTTATATCATAATAAACTACAAAATCACTAAGGTGCTCTTGAAAACTGCAACCTACAGGTGCTGTGAGTACTTAGACCGAAAACCTAACGAAATAATGAACGTGAAACAAGAAAGCAAATACATGCATAGATGATACAAATATTGAACGATAATTTAGTAGGTCGTTGCTTTAAATAGTTTGAAAATCATTCAACTAATTCTTCACTTTGTTTAATCTTGGCAATCAACACTTTATGATTTGTTAGATACGTCTTGAAGTCTACAGAAATGTTTATTTGATGGGCTGACTTGATAAATTCAGGTAGTACCGTACACGTGATTTAAATGCTTATCGTTTGGTACTACTGAATAAATATTAAAATATTGTTAGTTATCAGCGGTAAGTCAGCACTAAATTATTGTTGGCAGATATTTTTGCTTGCCAAAGCTCTTAGCTAGCTGGATTATACTAAAAGGTTAGTTGTTTGTTAAGATCAGCGGTTCTACACTAAATTCGAAATTTTTAACATGAAAACGTACACAGTAAAAATAAAATCATTTGTTGCACCAATATGAATTCTACAGACGAAATACATTACCACTACTAACCTGAGATGGTGTTAAACCACCTGGAGTTGAACCTGCTTTTAATGGAGTTTCGTCCCATCTAGATCTGCGCTTAACGGCAAGTGCAGCTGCAGCAGCAATGCTTGATGGAGTGGAACCTGGTCCATAAACCATTGAAGATGGTGTGTCTTGAATTGACTCTACACCGCCAGGAGTTCGATCAGCTCTGGGGGTTTCTGCCCATCCAGCACCGTGACCTGGTGTATCGGCACCATACCTTTCAGTGTGAGGAGTTTCGTCCCAACGGTTACGTCTAGCACTAGGTGTCCCCTGTAACGGGAAAAAATTAAAAGTATTAGCACGGGGAATTAGTTAGCGGTATGAAATTCACCAGTCTTAATACTTACACCAAATGCAGAACTTCCTGTTTCTCGACCTGGAGTAGCTGCAAAGTGGGGAGTTTCTGACCATTGCCTAACGCTTTGTCCAGGGGTTGCGCCAGGGTCTTTCGCTCTCCCGGGAGTGTCATCCCACTGTGACCGACTTCCAGGGGTTGAGACTCCTGTAAGTGTAGAGGGTGGACGTGAAGGAGTGAGTGCGTCATCCCCCCAACGCTTCGAAGGAGTTGATGGAGTAGCAGCAGGAGTTGGTGCGTCATTCTTAGTCCCGTTGACATCTGTAGTAGGCTGATCCCATCTACGTCTTTTTGCGGGAACTTCTGAGTCCATTCGTAGCGTCCCCGTCTTACCTCTTTCGGCTATCTCTGCTTGTAATGCTCGTTGTTCCTTGGTGAGTTGCTGATTAAGCATGATATCTTTGTACGTTGATAGACGGTGATCCGGTGTTTGATCGCCTACAAACGCCAATTCATCAAATTATTTGTCAGTGGTGCGCAGAAACAAATATAAATAAAAAGAAGCAAAGACAAATTAGGCATTAGAGAACTATACACATAATTTAACATCATAAAAAAATGACGCACGTGATGGGTTTATCCCGGGCCATCGTTTCCGAACCAAGAGATTGCTTCAAGGTTGAATGATGCGAAATTGCTGTAAAAGAGTTTGGATTGCGTAGAATGTATAAGAACTAAAAAATCACCTAATCATATGCACTTACCAAACGCCCTAACCTTACACAAAAAACAAGCCCCGCTGGACACCACATCGCTATACAAAAAAGAAAAATTCGTTCTTAGATGGGGTAATAACTTAAGGATAAATGCTGATAAACAATAAAAACGCTGTTTGTATACATACCGTCAGCGAACGGGTCTACTCTTGCTGGAGAAATCATCAGCAATCGACGACGCGAACGATATTCATCCTCACGATCAGCAATAGTTGGACGGCGAATTTCACCTAATAAGATAATCGTGAGAGGACATGATCAATTAACATACCATTTTCAGTGGTCATCCTGCGTCAGTTCTTAGTATTGACCGCCTCAAATTACGAAGTGTACTTTTAAACGAGCTTATACAGGTGATCGAAATCCAATTGCAAACAGAATTTTTAGTAACACAAAAAAAACTTTTATTACTCAGTTTGTTTCTACGCTTTATACATCCACTAAATCGTTCAATGTGACAATAGATCTTTTTGATGACACTATAGGGGTAAATTAATCCCTAAATCAACAGCTCTGCAAGTCTTCGACATCAACATTGACCTAATTAGTTTTACTGAACAAACCCTGGATGAAGCCGTTGGTCATGCATCTTCACCAGAACACCACTGGGCATACTGTGCAAAGCAATCATTGCAATTAAAAACCAGATGTGATCAATCTCCATGACATAACGAATACGTTCCAAATATATCTTCAAACTCGTTCACTACTGACTTGTGATTTAACTGAGTTTGGGATCTTATGATTACAAACGTGTTACGGACAAGAGCGTTGTCAGACCCTGAATATCCGTGACATCTCTGATAACTTAAACCTGCACCATAGTGATCTAACAGTATAGGTGAATTTATAATACCAATTTTTGAAATCGGTCACTTGGCTATGAACCGGGTATCACAGCTTTAAAAGGTCAATATTAACCTGTATAGGATGAAACTGGATAAGTGTGATCGGAACATGAAGCAGTATGGTTGCAAACGGTCTATATCACTCTTTCTTTCCCTCTAGACTTAAATCGATCTCTGCCTGATATGATTTTATTCGTCACCTAACGTGCACCAGAGAAGAAAAATCTTTCGACCACCGTGTTAGGGTGGGGCAGAATAGGAAGTTATTGGGTGGCATATCTTCAACTTAATACTATATAGATCACCCAATCATACCTTTCCAGTCAACCGTACTCCAGGATTAAGACTTGTAGTTAGGTAATATAAATAAACCAATTCTAAGGATTTCAGTTCAACTCAACAATTCTACGCTTTCAGAAGCTGACATTTTTGGGGTACCTACAAATAACTCATAATGATCAAGTACATCCCAATTACTTTTGAGATCTATTTACATTGATGCTTAAATATGACGCTTTTGAAAGAAGGCTTGAAATGCTTGAAAGTTCGTATTTGTTCATCAAACAACTGTTTATTTAATCCACAAGGATTTGACCATTTTAACGACAGCCAATCTACGTGACCATGGACAACCTTTAGCAAACCCACCATTTGCATTCGTCAGGCATTAAATTCTAGTACCCAAAGTGTGCGACCAGTAAAACATCCCTAGGTTCTGGCTAAATCATTTGGCAGACAGGTCGCTGACTGTCGAACAATCAGTTGGTCCTCCCCAAAGGACAATTAACGTGCGTTAATCAGCTGCGTCCCATGGGCAGACGAATGCAATATTGATTCTACCTTGTATCTCTACTAACCGTTAATAAAAACATACGCATATACCAAAGTGATAGATGATTGGAAATCCATCCTGTCTTGCTCCGAACACGACGAGGGGCGAAAGCAACTTAAGTGTAGGCTAATTAGAAAGCCTACACAATGAATGTGGGGAGTGATTGTTAACAAAAGAAAAGTAGATGGCAGAGGTAGCAACAAAAGGTGATAGTGAACTACTCCTCAGGCTTATCGACCAAACGGATATTAGAAATCCGGCTTTTTAATATGACTATCTATGAAAAAATACGAAATTATTAGTCACTCCCAGTCCATGTGATTGAAATATTGACAGAACACTTTAGGGAACAATTCAAATGACATTCAGTCACGCTTCATATACTCATAATCTCCCTGCAGCCCGAGTGGTGAACTGGCGTAAATCCCTTAACTTTTAATGATGTTCAGGATATTACAAGCAACCTAGAGTAAGGGAGAGTAGTAGGTTCTGATGAACTAATTCCGAATATCTCTAAGGATGATGGTTCATATTTCACAGTTAAATTGACCGGCATCACAATCCCATCTGCCTGGTCTCGATAGCTAATCGTCTCGGTTTGCAATGAAGAACAAAAACCCTCCTGTCAACTCGAGGAATCGATTTAACTAGTATGTTATTTAAAATATTGATTTCATTAACACAACGATGGTTAACTAGCGCCTCTGAACTGCAATCACAAGAAATATAGGCTGGCTTTGGATCTTGATATAGATGTATCGACCAGAGATTCACCCTTCTCCATGCTCTTGAACATAGACATTCTTCTGAACATTTGACTGTAGTCGTATTCCTTGACATTAAGGCGGCACCAAACCCTGTAGATTGTCAGGTTTCATGGTAGTGTATGTTACTGAAATGTGTACCAAATAATTCTATCAACCCTGTACAGGTTATCCACTGGAACACTACATGTCAAGTTAGAGCTTATGGTGATTTATCATTGAAATTATCGACATATAGTGGTGTTCTTCAGGCCCGTCCCTTTTCTCCACTCCTATACAACTTTGTCAAACGTACTTTTGGAGATAGCGCTCCCATCGTCTGATATTTCAGGGGTTATTGTACCAAAAGATTTACTGTCTGACTTGAAATACGCAGATAATATAGTCCAGTTCGGTTAAAACACCGAAAAAGTTTACTCTTCTGATTTCCATGAACGACAGCCCAAGCATTTTCGGCATGAGAATCCCTCACTCCAAATGCAAAATTTTGCCCCAAGACTGGTCTTTGTCAACACCTAAACTCACGATAGGGAGTGGAGTAGTTGAGTGTGTCTATCACATTCATCTCGCGAGTCTCACAAATCCCGGATGGTTGATGTCCGATGAAATTTTGACGCCGGTTATAAAAAACTTGGCTGATTTTTATTAACTTACCTCATTTTTGGCTTAGGAGAGGTATCCACCCAACAACCAAAGAGTGAGTTTACTATGCAACACTTCATTCCATTCTGCTTTCTGGGTATGAAAAATGGACGCTATAAAAAGATAACATTCATAGATTACTAGTATTTGGTTTTAATTGTCTTCGAGACATAGCTTGTGTATTTTGACACCACTGAGCAAGCAATATCTAGGATAGGGTTAAGATGCCATGTACCAATGACGAATAAACTGACAAGGTAGAAAATCTTCATCGACTGAGGCGGTTTGGACAAGTGTTATATATGTTCAACTACCGCCTACCTCAACGTGCGATGTTGTTCAGTGTAGAAGAATTCCAGACGAAAGTCATGAGTGATTTTTGTCACCAATAGGGATAGACACTGTTATAGTTACGAAAGTTCGGCTCCCAGAACTTCATTGTAGTGATATCGAGTTGTGGTTTGCTCAACCAGAGAATTATTTCACGAGACGAATTACTTAATCTGATGGAAGTTGCCGTCGAGACTTGTGTTTCGTCCTCCCTCTTTCAGTCGTCAAGGAAGTCCGCAATTTGATTTATGTCCACCATTGCCACAACCATACACCATCCTAAGACGAGAGATAATGAACCATTTATTATTTTCAGATGGCCAAAGAATCCAAAGGCTTTTCCAAAGAGGAACGTTACGTTATAGGTCACTATCACCGTTTTTGCGTCACCTCCAAGTCTTAGTGGATGACAACACAGCAGATGAAACAGTCCTAAAACAAAAGCAGGAAGAAAAGCAGGAAGAGATAACTACAGACCACCAGCGTCAAACTCTCAAACGCATCATAATCTTAATGGTCGTAAAGTTAAGTCCGATTCTAAGAGGACGTCTAGCTTAACAATTTTGCCGCCACCGAAAAGCTCTTCTGAATCTCCTAAAGTTCAAAACCCAGAAGAAAGTAATCCCGATGTAGGTGGTGTCCATCCTCTTAAGAATGTTGATTTAGATTCAACCCGAAGTAGTTGTGCTGATGAAGAATGGGATAACACAGTCCAAACCCCTGTTAGTGCAACACCCAGTTACAGTAACTGTGCAACGGATAACAGGAAAACTAATCATAACATTCATATAACTGACCACGCACTTAACGTTGATATATTCGAACCTCCCAAACCATCGCAAGTATGTTTAACAGTACATAATCCTCTCCAACATATGAAGAAGCCGAAATCAACCACAAACCTTGGAAATAAACGTCTTAAACACGTTACCCATACGTCAGGTATAAATAGTTATCTGAATTGTAATTGGCCACTTGGTCAAAACCATAGACCTGATAGCCTTCTTGGTCCGGCTCCCAATATGTACACTATGCCCTTATCAGATGTTATATCCAATAGCAGTGAGAAAACTTTTTTTGTAATTCCACCGGCTTTCCTGCCGGCAACGGTAAACATATTTCACATGATGACAAAGTGGTTGAATCTATTTCCCCTCGCAACACGACTCTCACCTTAGCTAATCCTATGAGTATTCATGGAACTACCAATTGCGATTTATACTCTAACCTGCTTCACTATGATGACTCTAAGTTTCTTATTCTTTCGTTCAATGCCCGCTCTCTGTCTAATTAAATTATTCACCTTAAAACTCTTTTATTCCTTGTAAATCCAACCATTGTACTTATTACGGAAACGTGGTGTAATTCATCTATATCCGATCATTCCTTGAATGTAGATAACTACGTTTTCTTTAGAACCGATAGATGTTATGGAATAGGAGGCGGTACAATTATCTATGTCCGTTCAGACATTCAAGCGTGCAAATTTGAGGATAAATCCCTTGATGCTATAGAAGACTCCACTTGGGTTACTGTAAACTGTGGATCCCAAAATTATTTACTGGTGGGATGCATATATAGACCACCGCATGCGGATACTAAGTTTGACAGACTACTAACAAACATATTTACCATTGCTTCGCACCAACCGCATACTTTTAAAATCATCGGAGGTGATTTTAATCTGCCAAAAATTACATGAGGCTTGACTCCGGTACCAAGTCCATATAACAAGCTAGTTGAAACATTAGAAATTTGTGGATGGGTTCAACAGGTCCGAAAACCGACCAGGGGGAATAATACACTTGATTTAATGTTCACAATCAACATAGACTCTATCTCAGTGCATACCAGTCATGAGTTTTTTATGAGTGACCATAGAGTTGTATTGAGTATTATTCACTCTTTAAATGCCATACAATTGAATTCTAAAGCTTCAATGACGTACCAGAGCAGATATTTTGATCAACAAACACGGAAACGGACTGAAACTTTCATTCAATGTTTACCATGGGAAACTTATTTTACCATAAATAATGTTGACATCGCGCTTTCCAATCTATATCACAACCTGATAGATTGTCTTGACTGCACTGCTCCAGTTATTGGCCGTGTGGCTTATAATGCTAATAGGGGCCAAAATACTTTTAAAAGAAAGCTGAGAAAATTAAAATACCGCTACTATGAGCAGAATGATGTGTATGCACTTCAGAGTATACTTAAATTAATCAACAGAAATGCTTCATCTAAACGTAAGTATTTCATGAATATAGAAAATAAAGCTCTACGTAGTAAAAGCCCAGAATTATCAATACTTCGACTTTTTAAATCCCGTGTAAAGTCAAATTCCCTTGGCACGACCAAATTCTTCATAGTTAACGGAAGCATTATTAACGACCTGAATACTATATGCGAACAATTCAGCAAGCACTTCTCGCAGTGCTACAAAACTGGAACTGAAAGCTCCAGCATTACATTTCCAATGCTAACATCCAGACATCTGTCGAAAATTGATTTCACACCCTCCGCCATCAAGCAGGCCATAACTGCCCTGAAAAAGTCTTATGATGGTGGACCTGACGGGATACCTACATCATTTGTGAAATATGGAAGTAGAGAATTTCCACTATTTTGTTTGAAACTTTTCAATCTATCTATGGAATATGGGAACTATCCATCTGTATGGAAAACATCCCTTATCACCCCTAGATTCAAAACAGGACCACGTAGTGATATTATTAACTATAGGCCAATTAATTTGACATCCGTGCTCTCAAGAACCATGGAAAAAATCATCCACAAACAGCTACTATCATTTTTACTTTCAGCTAGTCTGATCAGCCCATCCCAACATGGGTTCATGACTAAACGCTCATGTTTCACATCGCACCTGGAGGTTTTTGATCAAATTACCCAAAGAAGAGATGTTGGTCAGTCAGTGATAATTCTTCACTTCGATTTTAGTAAGGCTTTCGACAGTGTCTCACACAAACTTCTTCTTTTAAAACTCTCTTGATTTGGCATACAGAATCCCCTTTTATCTTGGCTCAAATCTTTTTTAGAAGAACGTAGCCAAATCGTTCGCTTTGGATCTTGCTACTCTAAACCTGTAAATGTAACCAGTGGGGTTATACAAGGAAGTGTGGTTGGTCCATTACTCTTTCTCCTTTTTATCAATGATGTATGTTCCCTCTTTCAGTATGGTAAGCCTTTACGTTTTGCTGATGACTTGAAAGTAGTTTATTCATTTTCTTCTCCCATGAAAGAAAGCTATATTTCAGCGGTAATTCAGGAGGAAATAAACAAGTTGTACGAATGGACTATTTCGTGGAATATGCCACTTAATGTTGACAAAAGTGGATTTATTCACATTGGTCGCTGTCTTAACTTAAATCTGACTGTACAGATACATACACTCAAACCTCTCAACACTGTTCGTGACCTGGGTTTAAGATATAGCAACAGTCTGAACTTTTCTGAACACATTATATCTCAAGTATCCAAAGCTAGAAAGCTCATCGGATTGATAATGATAAACTTCAATAATATCGAATCGAGATTGTTACTATACAGAAAATGTATCTTACCCATTCTTGAATATGGTATTTTAGTTTACAGTAATTGTAGACATAATGATCTGATTAGAATTGAAGGTGTTCAAAGAAAGTTCACCAAAGCTGTTCTGGGGTATTCCGATAACAAAAACTATTACCAAAGATGTCAACAACTCAACTTAGAACCTCTCTGGATCAGACGTATCAAATTAAATCTTGTCTTTATCTACCGGCTCATTAACGGTATTTCCTACTCATCGGTATCCACCCCTTCATACCTTATAATATCATCCCACAATCTACGCAATAAGTAGAATATTCTAGCGATTCCAAGAACCCACACAAACTTACGTCAGAATTTTTTCCTTATTCGCTACTCAACCATGTGGAACAGACTGCCAGTGAACCTCCGTTGCAGTGAAACTACAACCCGGTTCAAAAGTCTCCTTGACGATTTTTTTTCCGAAAGTGGATTATGTCATCTATTGAATATCAATGTATTCAATAATGATTTATACAAACAAGGTCCGTCATTTATTTAATTGCTTGAAAAGCAAAATAAAAACTTTAAATCTTTTCACGTCTATTTTGTATTATTTCTTTTTATCTTAATATATGAAGTCTGCTTATGTTCGTGTTTATCATTATTACCGTTATTAATATCATTATTAATTCCACGACACATTAGATATTCTCTTTATCTCTTCTTATCCTTCTAAACATATTTAACTCCAGATTGTCCTTTGAAATCATTTTGACTTTCATATCATCAATCTTAATTATTATTGCACAAATATTTATACTAATATCCGGTTTCATTCTGTATACTATTACATAAATCTAAATGTATTCATCCGAGTGCTTTAAAGGATTTTTATTTTATTTTTTTTCAATTGCTGGTTTCCTTCTCAGGTTGATATTTATTACACAATAATTATTCTTATCATGGATGAACCTTTTCACTAGGTGTTCACTTCTTTTCTCTCTCTTCTTCCCTTCTAAATAAATCTTATTCTTAAGATTATGAAGTTTCTAATTAAGACAATAACTTGTGTTACACTTAAATTGACTTCTCAGATTCGTTTTATCTTCACTATGCATATATGACTCAAACAGAGTGATATTTTATTATCCTTTTCACTTAATTGTGACTTTCATAGCATCACTCCAAACTATAACTGCACAAACATTTATTCTAGCGTCATATCTTACTACAATGATAAATTATTTTTTGTTACTAATTTAACGATACACACATAGTCGTTTATTCTTGTTCTGTGTTTATGAACACGCCTATTACACTGTTTGCGTATTTCACGTCTCCTTTATTTATATTCCCTTATTTTCGCCATTTCCTTCTTTAAACTCAATTCAATATTCTTCTCAATTACACAGACCCGATTTATTATTATTAATATTCTACTAGTATTATTCTAAATTTTTTTATATTTTATTTTATTTTTTAAATATGGCAAGTATAATGCTAACATTATTGAAAATTGTGTATTATTGCATTTTCTGAAGAAACCCGAAATGGTTTCCTCACAACACTTATGTACCCATAAGATGTTTGTGAATAATAATAATAATAATAATAATAATAATAATAATAATAATGAGTGGATACGAGCTCCTCTATGCTACGTCCAACACTGTTTGGATGCTCGAATCCTTGACACTTCTTTATTTCAGCGAGTGTTGCAGATAGGACTTCTCCCAACTGGATAACGCACGACACATCATACACAAAAAGAACCATCAAAAGACCCAGCAATATCGGGAATCATTGTGAGTGTTAAAAGTTACACGGAGGCTGTCGTCAATATGCAAATGGGTCATAGAAACAGGAACAGGTCTATAGTGTTGCGTGGAGTCGTGGTTGACCATGATCACCACTACAGAAAGACTACATGCCAGTCCACCGATAAGATCCCCCGTAGGCCAAATATCAGAAGGCAGTTGATGGTAGTAGTCGAGATGCATTTGTTGGCGATCTCGTAATATCGAAAGAATACCGAGATCGTGCCAGGTTACGAGTGGGGTTACTAAACGTAACCGAATTCGTGCAAGGTTGCAATCAACGGAAGAATGTATGCATTTCGTTACAGCTAGACAAACAAGTGCGGTAAGACAATCCCTGGTACGATCGGTTATAATAATAATTGTCTCCACTACACCGATCGCGTTCTCTTGATAAAAGTAGGTCACTACGGATCACCACAACAATCAAGATCTAAGTCACAGAACAGCTCACAAATGTTCAGACATTCTGGGCAGTTCTGTTAGTATCACTGGAAGTTTGGTGTCAAGTCAAACAAGTGCAGTCACCCATGTGCCTGGCCTAAACAGACTCCCAAGAAAATGGGTAACGAATACTCTCCCCCACAGATCACGACGACCGGGGATGGGGCCTAAACAGTTGCCTGTTTTGTGTTAGAGACAGAAATTCAGCCTTGAAAATTTTTATGGATACTGGTGCTGCCTTCACTATCATTCCTCAGAACACAACCGAGGTGGGTCGAGAAACTCCCTCCATAGAAACAAGAGCACGTCACCGATATGTCTTGCTCTTTTGAACGTATTCCCGTCGCCAGTGATATGTCTTGTCGTTTGAATGCTGCTTGTTATATCTGGTTGTAGCTGAATGTTGTGTCGGAAGCGCTCATCAATTATACTGGAAACGAAGAACTTCTGCAATTCCCACGATGGGAAAGTAAGAACACAAATACTGGTACAAGTGGAGGTTTATTAAACCCCAAAATACGACGACGACGAAGCTAGTCGAAAATATACTCATTTATATGTTGATTTGTAGACTCATTTTGATTAATAATTAAGATGAAATCACACGTCTGAAAAACACAGTTATAACAAATCACATGCTGAGCATAGTTCATGTCATCTGAATGCAAGAATGTGGTATATTATACAGAATAAAATATCGTACGAGAAGACAAAACAAACACAACATTGAATTATCACCAAATTGAATAAAAACGGAAATGATGTTGGTTAAATGTAGAATCCAAACCATGGTTTGGTATGAAGAATAGCCTCCCAGGTGGATTAGACACGCGCCCTTGCCCGTCAAAACCAAAACAAGTAATCGGGTAAATAGCTGTTCTATAATTCATCATAAATTTAAAAGTAAATTGTTACCTAAACAATTACCACCCGGCTACTCAACCAATAATTGTTCAATCAATCAATTCTAAATTACAATAAATAAAGAAGTTGATAAAAGATGCAGGAGAATCACCGGTCACAACAAATGAACGATATTCTATCCTGACTGGATAAAAAAACACAAAAGGAGGAGCGAATCAATATGGCTGCCGCCAAGAACAGGTGTCAAGTAAAACAACATAGATGCAGTTCGGGAAGAAACACAAAAACTTAGTGAAGGCATAATAAAAATAAAAACTATGATAAAAAATTCAAATATTAACAATTCAAATGTAATAAAAAGCTAACAGCGTACAACTAAGGGGATCAATAGGAAAAAAGTGCAAGTATATACATGGAGTGATTTTCACACACACACCAAACGTTCAAAACGGATCTTAAATTAAGAATCATAATAAACCAATCAGTCGAATTCTAACCTTTCTTTCCGTCATGTCAGTCACCATAACGACCGAGATGAAAGTCATAGAGCAAGTCACAAACGTAAGTATGCTACAAGTATTCAGAGTATGACATCTTCACACGCAACACCTTTTATAATCAGAGTATTTTGAGGATGCTACAGGTATTCAGTGTTTGACAACGCTTCTACCAGTAACACCTAATATAACTTGTTCCCACTGAGAGAAATCAAAAGACAAAGTCTAGGAGATTGGAAGAGTGTATTTGGCGATTACCAATATATCGGAATTCTCTGATCTAATCTGGCTAGCGATTGCGATAGATGTTGAGCACAGCGTTATCACACGTGATCTGGTGCGGATGCATGACCAAGCGCCTTCAGCTAGATGAGTCCACTAAAACATATGGCCAGCATCCAATGTCGAAAACTTACAGAGCTATTTAGTTTGGGGATTTATTTACCGTTACTGATCACTCCCCCCCTAGTGGGGCTGTGATGACCCTAAGACGTGGCCAGCCAGAAGTTTAAACCCAACGAGTCTGTCGTTGGTAAACACTCTTCTAGTCGTCTTTCCTTACTATATGGGACCGAGAAAGTTTAATGAAAATTTCGGCTCCTTGTGAACTGCATCGTTCTTTTCCAGCCATCCTGGAAAAGAAAAAATAAAGTGTAAATGCATGTCGAAATACACTCGTATGTACGTAAAAACGCAATTTCGGCGAAAAAATGGAAAGCAAACTCAAGCACACGTAATAGCGTTAAAAAATTTGTTTTTTGTTCGTTTTTTAAATAAAAATAAAAATATATGAGCACATGAAAATTGTTTTTAAAAAAAACATTATTATATATCGTAAAAAGAAAGATCGATATAATATAAAATGTCGAGTTGTGCTTTACATGCAATAGTCGTTTAAATGTTCTGGAAATCTTACTCTTCTTCCAGAATGTGTCGTTTTAAGTTTATTTTCAGACACATTCGGAGTGTCATCGCTAGTTTTGGTTGTTGGTTGAGGAATTTTGAGTGTTGGAGTCGTGTTGTGCAGTTGTACCGAAGGGAAATCGACGCGAATAGGATTTCCTTTTAAATACGCTGCTTTGAGGCGATCGATGCTGATGCTATCGTTGGTTTCGTTCTTATCGATTATGTAGTACTTCGGTTCGCGTTGAAGAACTTTCAAAGGTCCTTCGTATGCTGATTCGAAAGGTCGTCGATGCGAGTCTCGACGAACGAAAACGTGTGTACTATATCGTAAGTCAGGTTGAACGAAAACATCAGTTGACTGAGGTCGAGTGGAAGCAGGTTTAACTGAACACATTGAGTTTGTAAGCCTGTTCGTGTAGGAGGTTAGATCCATGCTCATTGAAGAGGATGAAGGATCCACGAATTCTCCTGGAAGTCGAAGTGTCATTCCATAAACGAGTTGAGCTGCAGTGTATCCAATGTCAGCTTTCACTGCATTGCAGATACCTAGTAAAACGAGTGGAATAACGTCGGTCCACTGTGAAACGTTTGCAGCTGATTGTGCTTTTAGTTGTCTGTGAAAACGTTTTACCAACCCGTTTGCTTGTGGGTGGTAGGCGGTCGTTCGGAAGTGAGTGCTTCCTAATAGTGTGGTCAGACGACGGAAAAGTTCAGACTCAAACTGACGTCCGCGGTTTGTAGTGATGGTTGAAGAGCAGCCAAAGTTTGCTACCCATCGTTCGACGAAAGTGCGGGCCACTGTTTCAGCAGTGATGTCCTTGATAGGTACTGCTTCTGGTCATCGAGTGAAACGATCTACACAGGTTAAGAGGTAGGAGTATCCATTTGAATCTGGTAAAGGTCCTACCAAATCCAGATGAACATGGTCGAAACGAGCATCGGGAGTTCTAAATTAGCCTAAGGGACGTTTATTGCGTCTGATGACCTTAGATTTTTGGAAGCTTACACAGGAGCGTGCCCACTCCCTCACGTTTTTATTCATGCCAGGCCAGCAAAACCGTTCTGCTATAAGCTTGATGGTTGCACGAACACCTGGATGAGATAGTTTGTGCAATGTGTTGAAGACATTGCGTCGATAATGTTTCGGCACAATTGGGCGATCCCTACCTGTAGATGTGTCACGAAGTAAGGTTTCCTTACCTGTTCCCATCTGTTTGATGCTTAGTATAAGGGTTGTAGACGATAACTGGTGCTGAAGATCACTGTCTTGTTTTTGAAGCTCGGCGAGTTTAAGAAGGTCTATTCCTTGGAAACTGTTCAAGGAATTTATTCGAGACAAGGCGTCTGCAACTACATTGTTTGCTCCAGAGATGTGTTGAATATCTGAAGTAAATTGCGAAATGTAGTCCAGTCGTCCAGATTCACGGGGAGAGTACTTGTCTGAAGTAGAGCTTATAGAGAAGGTGAGTGGTTTATGGTCAGTGAAAAAAGTGAATTCACGACCTTCGATATAGTGTTGGAAATGCCGTACAGTACAATACATAGCTAGGAGTTCCCTACCGAATGTGCTGTACCTCGATTCGGTGTCAAGCAACCGCCTAGAGAAAAATGACAATGGTTGCCAGGAATTGTTAACCCATTGTTGTAAGACTCCTCCGATTGCTGAGTCGGATGCGTCTACTGCGATACTGATGGGTGCTCGGGTGTCCTGATGTACAAGCATCGTTGCTTTACCGATGAGTTCCTTAATTGTGGAGAATGCTTTTCGTGCGGTGTCGTCCAGCTTGATGGATTTCGCATTTCCACGAATTTGGTCGGTTTGCGGTTTCATAAATAATGGGCATTTCGGTATGAATCGTCCGTAGGAACTTACAAGGCCATCAAACGTGCGTAATTGTTTGTGGTGGTCCGTTCTGGGTAATCCAGAATTGCCGCCACTTTGGTCCTAAGGGGTCGAATGCCTTGAGCATCTACAGTGTGTCCTGGGAAGTTTAATGAGTCGTTTCCGAATTGGCATTTCTGAACGTTTACAGTAATGCCATGTTTTTGTAATCGTTCAAAAACAAGATCCAGATGCTTGAGATGTGATTCTTTGTCCGGACTTGCGATAAGGCAGTCATCAACATACGCATGTACGAAGTTGAAACCTTGAAAAACATCGTCTATGAATCTTTGGAATGTTTGCACAGCGTTTCTTAGACCGAAAGGCATTTGCGAAAATTCATAGAGTCCGAAGGGAGTAATGATAGCTGTTTTCGGTATGTCGTCAGTGGCCATGGGAATTTGGTTATACGCTTTAACCAAGTCGATTTTCGAAAAGACAGTTGTATCTTTCAAGGTAGCTGTCAAATCGTGAATGTGAGGCAACGGGTAACGATCGGGAATGGATTTTGCATTCAATCACCGATAGTCACCAGTTGGACGCCAATCGTTGCTGTCCTTTTTAGGGACCATGTGCGACGGAGATGCATATGGGCTGTTTGACGGTCGTATGATTCCTAAGTCTATCGTGTGATCGAATTCGTTTTTCGCTAACCTTAGCTTTTCAGGAGCTAGTCGTGCTTTAGAGAATACAGGTGGTCCTGTAGTCGTGATGTGATGTGTAACGTTGCTGGTTAAACACGGTCATTTCGGTTGCGTTTGGTGTATCCTAGGATACTTATCGAGCAGTGGTTGATAGAGTGGGTCTATCGTATGCTTAATTGTTACTGGGGATAATCTACAACCAGAAAAAGAAGTTACGCAAACGAATAAATTAGTGTTTCCGTCTACTAGCCTCCGTTTGCGCGTATCAATGATCAGATTATGGTGTTGTAGAAGGTCCACGCCAATGATTGGCATAGAAACATATGCAACAACGAAAATCCAGTGAATGGGTTTGCGTAAACCCACGTTCAGGTAAACGTGTAACAGCATAGGTTGGTTGGTTAAGAGTTGACCCCAAACAACCAAGCATATGCCAAAACAGTATTGTTCAAGTATTCATTCACTTCCTTATTTTGTATAAGCGTTATATTCCTTATTATCTTATATTGAATGCTGAAAGCCTTTGTTTGTCTGAACAGATAATCCCACGCTCCACTGTGACTGCGCTAAGATCGAAATAAACACGTACTCCATAATTCTGTGGTTTCTTCTATCAATAGTACGGGGGTTACCTATAGGCACGAAAAACGTACCTTTTGCCGCCTGTAAGTTTAGAGTTGATTCGTGGAGCCGGTCGTTATGATTTGCTGGGAGAACGCTAACTTCTGCGCCAGTGTCGACGAGGTAGCGAACTCTCGTTGTCACATATGTGACGTACAACAGACGGCTACGTTCGCCGGCTACGGTTGCCGTTAACGCGTGCCGGCTTGGAAGTTTCCCGAGTTCTTTTTCGAGTCAGTCGTTTTCGTGTTGGGAAAATTGCAGGATTTTGTGCAATTTCTGGAAGACTTTCCATACTTATTATGATACCAGCACCAGTCGGGGTTATCCGTCTCTCGTGGTCTAGAGACAGATTGCTTACGTGAAATGCTTCTACGTGGGCTGTATGAGCGATTATGGTCGTTACGAAGATTAAGATAACGCGTAAGTGTATGACATAACTCGGATATCTCATTCCGAGTCGTGTGAAGCTGTTCTTTGACTGAAAATACCTCGGTAGCAGATTTCGTAATTTCTAAAATACGATCGGAAGATGCAGCCAGCTCGTCTAAGGCGTTGTTTTGAAACGAGACAAGCACAGTTTGCACCTGTTGAGGAAGCTTAGACAAGAAAAGTTGTTTAAATAGGCCATCATCGAAAGTTCTTAGGCCTATAATCTCTCTCATTCGTTGCAACACGTCCATTGCAGAACCGTGTTGCAGGTCGATGTTATTGAAGAGCTGATCTAACCTTTGCCGATCGGTTAGGTCTCCTCGTTTAAGAATCGAACGTTTTAAGATTTCGTAAGGTTCGGAAACATCACTAGTAAACATACTAGGTGTTACGTACCAGTTGAATTCGCGCGGTAGTCCCTTGACTACTGCGAGGAATTGTGCACGTGTTTCGTTCACGCCGTGCTCGGAGAAGTCGGCTTCTGCGTAACAGAACCAGGCTTCGATATTGTCGGGCCAGAAAGGCATCAGCTGAAACGAAGGCGAGGACAAAGTCTTAAGCTTGAGTACTTTGGGTGTCTGTTCAGTCATGATGAAATATGAAGTACGATAATGAACGAAGGGAAAATGTATACATATCCAAGAAAATACACGAAAAAAAATCACGATGTTTAAAAAATAAAAAATAAGGCAATGATATATAAAAATCCCAAAAAGGAACAGACTCACAGTTGCAATTAGGTGTACCAGATCACGTCGGTCTCACCAATGAGGATGATACGGGTATTCAGTGTTTGACAACGCTTCTACCAGTAACACCTAATATAACTTGTTCCCACTGAGAGAAATCAAAAGACAAAGTCTAGGAGATTGGAAGAGTGTATTTGGCGATTACCAATATATCGGAATTCTCTGATCTAATCTGGCTAGCGATTGCGATAGATGTTGAGCACAGCGTTATCACACGTGATCTGGTGCGGATGCATGACCGAGCGCCTTCAGCTAGATGAGTCCACTAAAACATATGGCCAGCATCCAATGTCGAAAACTTACAGAGCTATTTAGTTTGGGGATTTATTTACCGCTACAATTTCAACCCAGTCAAATCAGAAGTCAGAGGCGAAGAGGTTCGAAGATATTTTTGGAAACCTGTCGATATTTTGAGAAGCGTTTGGTCCAAGCTGTCTAGTGGTTATAGGAGATGAGAACATATAAAACCCAAAAGAACTCTCTGCAAGCCAACACCAAAGTCGCAGTCTTCAAGACAGTTAGTTCTACTGCATTGAGCTGAAACCTTGAAAACCACCACAACCATAATTAAAAAAGGAAGATAGTCAATTGTATATCACAATAACTGCTTTTAGCACTATATTTTATGACCACACATAATCTCATACTTTCAGCTCTCTTCTGAATCCCCTCCATTTGTCAGTTTGTAGAGATAGGCCTGACAACCTTATTTTGTAAATAGTTTTCAATATTATTTGTATTTATTTTGTCAACCTTCCACTGTATGTACATTTATCATTAAATGACCGTACTTGTTGTTTTAGTTAATGACCTTGTACACACTTTCCGTTGCGCTACTACATAGCGTGACGTATGGTTGCTTGCTAACAAATACATTGCTACACACACACGCTCATTTTTCTATTCTCACGCCTTATCGAGTCAATCGCACTCTAAATCGAATATTATCCACATTTTAGACTGCTGTGCCATTTCTATTACATCCTAAGCCAAAGAAACTTACTGGAGTCATATTTATCTCATTGGAGTTATTACTTATTTATAATTGTGGATTTTTGGGACCAAAGCTCAACGGAACACGCAACAACTAGCTGATTTAAGTAACATCCCTGAACTTTTATTTTGTGTTACTAATCTATAAATTGTTATTGTTACATTAACTTTTGGACGTAATAACTTTATCGCTAATTGTTGGTTATTATACTTTTTGGTCCACCACAAGTTGTATGTCCACTCACACCTTGTCTACACTTATTTTTTTAACCTATTAAACTGCTCATGCTTAACAAATCCCTTAATAAAAGAAAATTGGACTGAGTAATCATACCTTAAACATTCCTTCATGAATAATGGCTACTCTGCCTCTCGTGTTTTCTTTTACTTGCTCCCTCTTTCAGCCCCCTTCAGATATGGAACGCGTGACTTCATCCTGCACCATCCTTAAAGTCTTGGATATCCCAGAAGGAAATAAGGTTGCGATTTTTAGAAGCCCATACCTTCAATGGACCTATCCTTGACCATCAGTCGCACATTTGCAACGTAACTTTTATGAAGCGCGCCAACGGTGATACTGACTAAAATCATCTACATTCATGTCTTTTAAATTATCAACCCAGCTGAGTAATTTACTACAGTAGGTATTGTATCATTTGTAAAAATTTGATCTTGCCTATAAACTGGCATGCTTCATGTAACAAACTGTTATTTGAGAATAAATTATTATTAGTGTTATTATTATTATAAAAATGTACAAGCATTTATAAACAGTTGTCTACACAAGATACCCAATGTCCGTTGGCCGGGTAGAATCAGCTATAGCCTACTGTGGAAGAAAGCAAACCAGTTTCCAGTTGAACAGGAAATTAGGAAAATACATTGGTGGATAGGATATACATCATGAAACTCATCAAGCTATATCACGAGGTAAGAACTAACTTATAATCCTGAAGGGAAACGGAAAAGAGGAAGGCCTAGGAACATATTCTGTCGGGAAATAGAAGCAGATATGAGAAGGATGAATGGCAACTTGGAAGAACTGGAAAGGATTGCCCAGGACAGGGTTGGGTGGAGAATGCTGGTGAGCGGCCTATGCTCCTTCACGAGGGTTGACAGGTGTAAATAAGCAAGTAATCAAGAATGATAGCTATGTCAAGAGGATAAGATTTATATATCAGCTTCAAGTCTACGACAAAGTCTTAATATAGGTAAGGATGGATCTAAGATCAAGTTGAAATATAAGATCTACACATCACCTTGAAAGGAACTAGAACCAAAAATAGACAGAGGGTAGAGTCACCGACCAGCAAGCACAGAGGTCGAGATAACGACATTAAACCGCTTATATCTGAAGAGCACCACATCTTACTTATTTCATGCTATTTATGACTGAAACTCAAGTAAGTACTCAGTAAGTTTAAGGTTGTTCTCCTGTGTTCATCACCTCTTAAATTCATTTTTTCAGTGCTAAGTTAGCTTCGCCATTCTCTCAAGACAAAGTATTATATACAAGTTTGGACCCTTCAGTTAAGAGATAGGGTTGAGACTTCATAAAAATGAACGTTAAAAAATTATATTAATAGGGGTTAACTTCATGTTCTCTAGTTATATTTTTGGATGGGGTAGTGTATTTCCTTGTCCATTCAGAACGCTAATAAGGTGTTACTGGATTGTCGTAGGTAGAAAGAATCTAGATGGTCGAAAGATGGGTTTTAAGGTATTGTGGAGTACACATAAATCCTCAGTGTAACGAATTATTCAGATTTTGTCAGCCTTTGGAAACACAACTATGTATGGTATTTGTACAAACTAGTGATTATTTTTAACTTTATTAATTTGTGCTCATTTAGTTCTGTCTGTCGTAGATTGCACTATTTCGAGGATTCCTAGTAAATACACCAATTCGAATATTTCTAATTATCGTATTACCATCACGATGTAGTCGAACCTTGAAAAGTTGGATATTAACTGAAGTGGGACGACTTTGAAGACTACGTGGAGCGGTTTGAAATCTTGATGGAGTTTTGTTCTCTGAACTGGATGGTTTGGCTGTGAAACTTTCACCGTTCTTCTGAACGACATCATCAGCACAAACTTCAAATGGGAGTGAAGCGTTTGAATTTCTCCATATGTGATTCACAGTTTGTCCTATAGACCTCGATATTCATTAGTTCTTCCTGACCTTGAACCTGTCATTGTTTACTTTTTTGTTTTGGTTGCATCTCCAATTGGTTTGATTTTTGTTCCTATGTTTGTGAATAATTTCCCTGATTGGTCGATAAATTGGATCGATTTCAATACGCTTGTCGATTGCTGACTGACCTGAGTGCCAAGCTTCTAAACACTCTTCATTGTTTTTGGAATTTCCTCTGTTCAATATTTCCACATTTTTCCAGTCAAATGAGTGACTGCAGTTGTCCACATGCATTGATATAAGTGAGGAAACGTCATGGCGTTTTACTGCTAATTGATGTTCATGAAGGCGAAGATCAAGAGGGCTTCCATTTTCTTCGATCTAGTGTTTTTCGCAGTTGGCACAATTTATTTTGTAGATGATGTTTGGTTTGTCTTCTTTTGTCATTTCGTCCTTTGGTTTGCAAAGGATTGGTTATAGTGATTTTGTCGATTTGTGTGCAGCACCTATTCCAAAAGCTTTCAGTAGTCTTGCTGTAGTTTCTGATATGACTTTTATGTATGTTAGGGCGATAATTTTGTTGATTTTTGTGCTTGATTTGGCTTCTGATGATGCATGCGGATAGTAATTTTTGACGAAGTTGATTGGGTAGCCGTTCTTTGAAAGATGGTCTTTAGGATTTTCTCTTCATTTTTTGATGTTGCTAGTGTTCTGGAGTGTGACCTGGCCCTCTTGAGCAAAATGTGTATGCATTTGAGTTTATGAGCTCTCGAGTTGTTGCTATTGCATTTGAGAATTCGATCTATGTGGGCCGGCTTCCTATACATTTCAGTTTTCATTTGTCGGTTTTGGTGATTATACATCCAAGAATAATTGTTTGTCGTTTAACTCCTGTTCCATTGTGAACTTGATGTTATCGAAGACCCCGACCGTTGTTGCTACCTTGACATAGTGGTCGGGGTCGCCTATCGTGATGAAGCAACCGAGCTATATTGGCTGCAACGTATGTTCCTGTAGGTTCCACCATGCCAGGAAGGTCGACTAGGGAACGGTAAGACTAAAAGCAACAAGCCTAAGATCCGAAGGTGAAGTCGTACTGCTGACTGTACACAGGTGTGACAGCAGTAAGGTGTTTCCTTCAGACAACCAGCATGACAGCGATGCTGCTTTCCCACAAGGACTGGTGGGGTTAGAAAAGGTCGACCCTAATAATGCACACCTCGCCTTATCCCACGGATATCCGTCTCCGGCGGTAAGGTCTCACAAAGCACGGAGCTAACACAAAAATTACCCATAAAAAGGTCGTGTGACCGACCTCAAGCAGTTGTCCCTTGGGCACTGCGGTCACGCTCTCAGGTCACTAAGACAACCTGTAATCCAATTTCTTTTTCAGGTGCCCCCAGAACAACCCTTCCACGGTGTGGGCAACTGGGAAGTGATAGACGCCCTCATATCTCTAACAGCACTCAAGACCACTGTATATGAATACAATCAAACTCCCTCTTCAATTCCTATTATTCCTCTTACATTGACGTTCAACTCTAAATTTTCTCTTTCGGCTTCCTCCTCAAGTGTCACCATAGCCAACGATTCTATTGCTCAAAACACTGTCCTAGGTCTACTGAAACCTCGCTCCAAACTACACATTGGAGCCTTCAACGTACGCACTCTATGTCAAATCGGTCAGCAGGCTTCCTTGGCTAAAACCCTAGAGTATCTTACCACTGATGTATGCTGTGTCTCCGAAACACGCATACAGGATCCCAGTGTGGTTATTCACTTGACCTGACCTCGCCAAAATGGAGAACCAACGAGATACACCCTCCGTGTATCTGGTGACCCGATGGCCAGTTCTCGTGGACTGGCAGGTGTAGGCATAGCACTAAGCATGAGGGTGGAACGAGCACTGTTAGAGTGGATCCCCGTCAACAGTCGTTTATGTACTTTTCGGCTAAACGGCTCTGTAAGAACTCAGAAGGATCGAGACATATGTCGTTGCCTTTTTATCGTTTCTGCCTACGCTCCCACCGACTACAGCTCGGATGAAGTGAAAGATGAATTTTACAGAAAGCTATCTGAACTTCTTCAGAAAGCTAAACGTTCCGACATATTACTCGTAGCAGGTGACTTGAATGCTCACGTAGGTAGTTTAAATCAAACAGAAAGACATTTAGGTGGGTATTATAGTATACCGGCACAACGAACAGATAATGGTGATCGTCTGCTGCAACTGTGCTCAGACAATCGTCTATTTTTAGCAAACACAAATTTTAAGCATAAAGAGAGACATCGTCCAACATGGTGACCCCTACACCAAATCAACGATGGACTCAAATAGACCATATTGTCATCAGTCATCGTTGGAGAGGGTCGGTAAAGAACAGTCCAACTGTCCTTCAGATACTCTACAACTACCCTCCATTCCCAGACAGTGTGAATGGAACATTGAAGTAGGTCCCCCAACTCTAGCAGAAGTTCAAAAGGCTATAGTTAATCTGAAACGAGGAAGGGCAGCTGGTCCAGATGGATTGGTTCCAGAGGTCTATAAGGATGGTGGTCCAATTTTAGCGATTAGGTTGACTAATATTTTAGCTAAGATCTGGGAGTTAGATGTTATTGCATCTGACTGGTCACAATCACTTATCGTCCCAATATATAAGAGAGGGTTAAGATCATCCTGTGAAAACCATAGAGGGATTAGTTTAACTAATATAGTATCTAAAATACTAGCCTCCATAATTATCAGACGTTTAACCAAGACTCGTGAACTGCAAACATGAGAGAATCGAGCTGGCTTCAGACCTGGTCGTGGCTGTATCGACCACATATTCACCATTCGTCAGGTTCTAGAACACAGACATGCTTATTGGCGTCCGACAATGGTGGTCTCCCTTGACTTAAAAGCAGAATTTGACTCGGTAGACCGCTAGATTCTGTGGCAGTGTCTGTCATTGAAAGGCGTACCCCAGAAGTACATAAACCTTGTGAAGGCTCATTACTCAAACACTACCAGTCGAGTCAGAGCTCATGGCGAATTGTCATCTACTTTTGCAACCTCAAGTGTTGTCCATCAAGGCTGTTCACTTTCTCCATTTTTGTTTAACTTCATCATAGACCTACTGATGGAAATAACATTCTCATCGACTGAATTCTCGGATATTGATCTCCTTCCAGGAGGTCCACTTATCGACTTAGAATACGCAGATGATATAGTCCTGTTTGGTGAAGACGCTGATAAAATGCAGAGTCTTTTGGTAGCACTGAGCAACAATGCCAAAATGTTTGGAATGCGCTTCTCTCCCTCTAAATGCAAGTTGTTGCTTCAGGACTAGTCTGTGTCAACACCTGAACTAAGGATAGGGAGTGAAGTAGTCGAACGCGTTGACAACTTCACTTATCTTGGAAGTCTGATCAGCCCTAATGAGTTGGTGTCTGACGAAATCTGACGAACTTAAGAGTACAAGATACTCGTGAGCTATTGTATTTGACCACAGATGCCTAAAATATGTGCCTGCTGCTACGTTGTCGCTGACTGACTGACATCAAAGACGTTGAATACCAAGTTATAAGTGTTTTCTAGTCTCTGCATCACTATTTCTGCGGACAGTCAGGATATTGGTGATCCCATCGGTTTGTTCTAAGATGTTGTTGTTGAGTTGAAAATATGTGCAGAGACATACATGGAAATGTGGTGAAAACTAGAAAATGCATTATACATAACAAATTCACAGCGTATTTAAAGACTTTCAACGTAACAGAAACGCGTAACCTGCTTGAGAATCTGACATCTTGAGAGACACACACACTTCGTCATCGTTATCACATTCTCCGGACACTCGCAACAGTGACCTTCAGTTAATTTGCCTTTGCTGAAATTTTGATTAGGTACAACAGCTCCCATAATTTTGTTTTCCTAGTCTCCATTTGATTGTTGATATTCATCATTGAATTTAAACACAACTACCGCCTGTCATTTACGTTATCGAATCATTTCTTCTTCCGTATATGTAGAAGACCAACCGTCACAGATACCTGACAAGTTCAGGTTCATGACCGAAAGGCATATAATTTTTATTGATGAAACCACTGTTTAAATATATTTTTGTTTTATGTTCAGATTTCACAAAAGACTCAGACAGAATTAAAAGCATAATTTGCAGAAACTCTGGAGATGTACTGAGACAGGTTTACAGCTTATGATTAATTGTCACGATGTGCCGAAATTTAACTTGGGAAACCTGTATTGACGGAACTGTCACACAACTGTATATTCCATCGAGTCAGCTACCTAACCAATGTTTGACTTGAGTTCCTTACATACACTTCACTGTATGAAGATTGTCATTTAAAATGATCTGGTCTGTTTGCAAAGAAAAATAGTGTTTCACAACTGATTAGATCGGACTCGTGGGAAGTCGACTTGGTTTAACATTTTAACAAGTGGTTTACACTTGAAATTAACCTGAATTTTATTTACTCCACTCTCTCCGTCATTCGGTCACGTGGTGCAAAATGAATCAGTCGACGCTTTTAGTATTGTGTAGAGATCTGTGACCGTTTGGTAAAACCAACCAAATTACAAATCGAATAACATAACACCGTACTTCTTTACCACCAAATTCACTTATTCTTACATAGTTAATTATGGAGAAGATGAGCACAACCGTGAATAATTAAATGCTAGTCAATATCAAGCGTTTCGCCATTCTGACACCTAATCGCCACTCCACACAATACCCCTCGTCTATAACGAACAACTCTATATGATTAAGTGACTCGAATTTCACTCGTTCATCAATTGATTCAAACACTTCTGCACTCATAACACCACAATCTATATGAACACTTTGTGCATACTAATGCTTCTTGCATCGTCAACATAAGAGAATAACCATTCATAGTATTATCATTTATTGATTATGCAGAAGGAATTTATTACTGACAATTCATATAAAACATGAACAACAAACACAAATGGTTCTGATGAAAGCAGTACACAATTCCCAGTGAAAACACGAACAGATGTTAACAATATGAGGACAATGATGAATGATGATTAATTTACAATGTGAACAAACAACGGAAGAATCATGTAAATATAATGAAAAATTTATGTTCTCAAATAAACGACCGAAGTTATAGTGTTCAGTGCAAATCCACAACACTGTTCACTGATCCCGTCAGATTGGATATCACTTGGTTGAGACATGTGGGAATGAGTTTCAGTAGATTGGATATTCTATAGGAAGTCTGTAATGAATAATAATAAGAGAAGATTTATTGTGATGATATTGATGGAAAAGAGTGAAATACATATAAAAACCGAGCTGGCATAAATTAGAGAATTGATGTGCAAAATGTGGACTGATGAGAACTGTTCAAGTGTTCGTGGATGTCATTCATTTTCCAGTGTAAAGGCAAAGAATAACTGGTAATTTGTACAAGTTGTGTCTGAATTGCATGTACAACTGTCAGTTATATGCAGGTGATCTCACTACACCTCGATACATCGTCGACTGCACATTGCCCACCTGTCAGTGGGCGAACAAAGTACACATAATGAGGAAGAGAGAATGAGTGAACGCTGAAGCCAAATCACTCTCCAGTCATGTCATGAGTTTCATCTGAATCACACAGGCTTGGTGATTTGACACCGGAACAGTTACATGACCATTACTCACAGACAATAAAATTGCCACATTTGATCAGAAAACAAACAATGCACAATAATTCAACCATCGATCTGAACTCACGGTAGATTGTGTGGCTGCTTCACTACGGTGACAGGAATAAACAGTCGTTTGTGTTACTTGGTTGTTGACAACTGGAAAGAAGAACAAAATTATTCATCGTTGGTAAAATAATTTCTACCTATACTCACTTGCATCTCCAGGCCAGTACATTCTCTGAAAATATCAAGTTACAATGCTGTGTTAGTGATGATGATGTGTGGTGTTTATATAGATTTTTCGTCCAAAATACCTATTTTCATTGGTTGCTCTACTCATCAATCAACGGTCGATTGTAATCAGGTCGTTATCCAATCGTAATTGTCTACGTGAGTCGCATTTCGACTACAACGTTTTATTGTTATTGGGTATGATTTCGTCACTAAGGTTTTCTGTTTAGATTCAAGTGGAATGGGATAACTGTGCACTACTTCCCGGTTTGTAATGGTTTGCCATATGATGTCGATCCGTCAGTCATGACGAGCATTGTCGTCCGAGTCCTTAGAGGCTCTCGATGGTTGTTTTGTGGTTGTGCTCATATGAATTTGAAAGGATAGAAGTTCACAAAACGTGCAAACATGAGTTCCACTCTATACATTGGATTGGTTGACCTTTGATATAACTGGAAAAGCGACATTTCCAAATGAATACTGGACTGTGGAGGCCGTCAATTACACTCATCACTTCACCGCCTAATTGAGACTGAAATAGTTGAGCTTAAATGTGTTGAGTGAAATCTGTGTGTGAAGAAATTAACATTCAACTGACTGATTAGTAGTTGTAATTTTGATTTTGTTTCATTCCGAACTGAATTTCAATTGACACTCGTCAACTACAATTCACGAACAATTCATTTCACTCGACACCAAGCATCAGATAATCTGGATCTTCTGAAAAACGTTCCCACAACAATAAGCATATCAGTATGAAAGATACAGTGTCACTTCACAGCATCGTTTTATTCAATTTCACCATTGTCACATTCGATTGTAGTTTCCAAAGAAACTATGATCGCGGATCGGAAATAAAGTTCAGAGAATACTGTGCAGCTGAATTTTGACTCAGTGATGTGATAAAGACAACCGACAGGTGAATAAATATTATAGTATGAAAATACCAATGAGAAACTGACGAATAATTCGGCGATTCTACTGACTAGCATTTCAAAACATCCTAGCCTATTCACCAATTCATTCCACATTTAGTAGGGAGGCAAAACATATTCTCAACAATCTTCTCCTATTTACAACATATTCGATTCACACGTTTCCCATACAAGTAAGAGAATATTGATCGATCCGAACATTTCTTGAGCAACCCAATAATCATATTGGAAATGATTTCAATGAAAGTTAGTTGGTTGTAGTGAATCGGATACCATTTTCAGTGTTTCCATCCTGACACCTTAGATAAGAAACTCCGGATAACTTCAACGAAAAACAAATTGATGGCTGTCTATTAAACTAAAATATTACAAAATCTCACATGGTCATGTAGGTGTATGATCATGATTTGGATAATCTATTATTTACGTAAATTGTAATCAAGAAGGTTGAAGAAGAGGTGAAATGGATGAAAAATGAGTTAATGATGATGTTGAATAGATGACCCAGTTACACTTGTCACTTTGGTCTAATTAGTATTTTCATAATTTGGATGTAGGTTGCGAGATAAAATATTCACTTAAAAATAAACTCAATATTAAATGAAAATAGATAGGGCTTAATGACAGTCTACCTGATAAGCACTGTTAATACAATGAGTGACCAGTTTATACAGATTGTCGAGAGATGCATGAAACATATTAGAGAATAATGTGAGTAGCGTAAGTGTGACCAAACTTCGATTGAATAGCGGTGACGAAGAGTGGTTTGTTTGCTATTGATGGTTGTAGCAGTGGTTCAGATATAAGACGGGAATGGAAGCACTTCGACGAAACCATGTGCACGTGTCTAAACATGAATCATTCAAACAACAGATCGTACAAGGAATACTAGTTTGCAACTCATGTGATTTAAACACATTGGAATGTACAACGAATTTATGGTGCATTTTTTACTGTCTTCTTGTTTAGAGTCCGTGCAACTGCTGTCGTTCATTTTGCCTTCAACTTTCCGTCGACTCGTAATACACTACTACCCTCATTCAGTGACTGTCACGACTTCCAAGGGAAACAGTCACACTGATAGCAGATTGTCACCATAACATTACCAAACGTACCTTGAAGTTGAAGACTAGTGAGTAATGCTTCCTTCCTAATATTCGTTTCTGAGTTGATTTTGTTTTGCGATAGAACCCATCCCTCAATTGGATGAAAATCTAAATATGAAACTATAATTATCAGGACATTGATAACGTGTCAGATTCTGACTTTAAACAACAATCTTTCTCTCCGTCAACCGTTCACAAACTCACTTCACCAAAAATGTGAACTGATCTACTATAAATCACTGTTAACAAAGTGACACGTTCCGATTTGTCTCTGTCAGCTGGTTCTAACAATGAAGATTATGAAGTGAAGAAATGTCAAAATCAAACACCAGTTTCATTCAATACTTCGGCCCTACGCACACAAATATCATGTCATAATTTCTATTCTCTCTGTTCTCTGACGTTGAAACCCATACATGATGCTACGAGGATGATTCGATGAACAACGAACTCGACAGTTCACTACTCTGCTCCCCATTTAAGTTGGTTGAGATGTGGTTGTTTGCAGCCAATCCACCAGATCATCTCAGTTACTGTGACGAGATTCATGTAGAAGAGAAAGTTGTTGGTTAACTGAATTCAAGTCAACTCGGTTAAAAATATTCAAGAGTAGTTAATACGCTCAAATGAATTAGTCACGTGATTGTCAGATTAATTATGAAGAGTAATCAGAATATGCTGTAAGTATCTCATTTAAATCGCACCACAAACACAATGATATAAATTCACTGGAAATTGTGAAAATCATTCACACGTAATTTTGCTCACTCTATGGTTGTAAATGTAGACCTGCAACTGCATATTGTTGGCCAAGTAGTTACAGGCATGAGGAAGACATGTGATTCTTACTGTATCTTCCTATTACCAACTCAATTTCGTTCAGAATTTTCCACTGTACATTATTGATCAGCAAAGGAAGAATAGGAACAGACGTTTCAGTGAATCTTTCGTAAACACTGTCAAGCCGATTGCATCGAACGCTTCAGTTTACTCGTAATTAGGCGGTATATGACTAGAGAAAATCATTTGGATTATTGGTTTATTTGTCAGTATAACATTTTATTGTACTTGACGTCCACTTCAATTACACTGCAGATTCCAGTTCGATATTGTCCCACTTATTTGTGACTTCATCTGACACTATTAACACATTATGAGTGCTATTACTCAGACATATAAAGGAAACGGTCACTATGATTTGTACTGTTTTGTTTCATATCACATACTCGTACTTGACTCGTTGTACCTCTCACCAGTAGAAGGAACAAGATGAAGTAAGTGGAAGGTAATAAATGATTTGGTTACTGGTCTGTAAAATGTATTTAGTACATGGAAATAATGGAATCGATGTTATCCAAATTTCAGTTGATAGTGGAACGAGATTGCGTGACAGTTTGTATGTTACCCATATGAGTATTCAATATGTGTGTTTAAGCTGTCAAGTAACGAGAACGTGTAACTTCATCGCAAATCGGAGCCGATATCTATCACAGCAAATGTTTAGTGAGTGAAGTCAAAGATTCCCAATTGATCTTGCAAAATAATGTATGTGTAGATGAGTCTTTATCAAATCTCAACGTACTGGATTGACGCTTTATTTCAAATCAAAGAGGAACTTCTAGACAACTATTTGTCTAAAGAACGTTCTGTTATTAAAAAAATATAAATAAATTGGCATCTGCGATGATCAACGTGTCTGTATGTCTATCAAGAGAAATTGTTCCTGTATTAGTAATATGAAGAGTAATTACAGAATACGACAGCGTGAATGACAGATGGTAACTGTGTCGAATTTTAACAACAATTTATCAACAACCGAAATGGAAACTAAGAGTTCATTATCAAGTAATATAAGTCGATACACAAACAATGAATAAATATTCACTCTTTTTGTTATCGTTATCACATTCTCTGGACACTCGCAACAGTGACCTTCAGTTAATTTGCCTTTGCTGAAATTTTGATTAGGTACAACAGCTCCCATAATTTTATTTTCCTAGTCTCCATTTGATTGTTGATATTCATCATTGAATTTAAACACAACTACCGCCTGTCATTTACGTTATCGAATCATTTCTTCTTCCGTATATGTAGAAGACCAACCGTCACAGATACCTGACAAGTTCAGGTTCATGACCGAAATGCATACACTTTTTAATGATAGAACCGCTGTTTAAATACATTTCACGCGACTCTCAGACGTGTGGTTCGAAGCCTTGACAGAATTAACAGCATCATTCTCAGAAACTCTGGAGAAGTACTGACACTTTTTCACCAGTTAATCCCGTATTCGACTTTATGAAATCGCACACGTACACTTGATAATGTGAAGCCGAGTGAATCATTGTGCTGATTGAATTTGATTATTTGTCATATGAAAGTCAAGTACAGGATTTTCGAATAAACAAATTTTAAACAACTCATTTAAATCGTAAAAAGAGTGAAAACGATTTCTACAATATCAGCCGATCAAACTAAATTCTTCGGGTTCTACAACATCTGGGCTATATAAGCATCACAGTGTACAAACGTCACCATGTAAATCACTATCTGAAAACTAGAAGTATTCCATTCATTGATTTTGTCAATATTTCTCACTAATTATTTTTGATTAGTAT
The DNA here is from genome assembly GCA_944470205.2 of Schistosoma margrebowiei. NCBI lineage: Eukaryota > Metazoa > Platyhelminthes > Trematoda > Strigeidida > Schistosomatidae > Schistosoma > Schistosoma margrebowiei. The sequence goes on along the minus strand of OX104028.1, from coordinate 63,143,347 downwards.
TTCTATCGTGCATTGCTTCAGCACAGTATTGTAATGATTCAATCCTGAGATATATTGATGCTATAACTCATAGTGTACAAATGAAGTGAATACTGATTTGTCAATATACATCTTGTGAAAATTGGAATTGGCACCAGAGCTAGGTTTGTTACACCATTATTTATGTGAAGTGTAAAACAAATATTCATCATAAAAAAGTATGGTGTTATTAAACATTTTCAATATGAAGTTTGTAACTATTGGGTTATTGAACTGTGAATTCTGAAAGAACTACTCTGTTTGCCAACCATTTAGGATTTTTCACTATTAATTAATTAACTGTCTGAAGTCAATTGTCAGTCAGTAAAGAAAGGCCACACGTTGCATCTTTCATATTATTCAAATAAATTCACTAAGATTGTGTGTGCATACACATCAGTGACAACAATAATGATTTAGGTGACACATTCCTCACTCGTACGTAAACAGGGAGAACTGAAAAAAATCTCAATAATTTGTCTGTCTAAAATATGTTACATTAAAAAAACAGGATCGATTTAAACGCGACGATTGAATACTATTCAGGTAGCTAAATAAAGCTACTGTGAACAACTAATTATCACTTACAATGTGTTATATATCATTGGAGATCGATGTGAGAAATTCATTGCGCTATTATTCTTCAATTCGCATTAAAACAATCCAGAAATTTGAATGGCATATTTAGGTGTAATATGAATGTATAAGTTATACTATTTGCTTAATATCAATCACCTACAGTTTAAATGCATCGAGTAGACATGAAGTATTCAAAATCCTGTATTATTCCAAATATTCATTGTAGTATAATGGTGTATTTGTGACATTTAAGAGGCGAAACAGACATCACGAATCTAAGATGTGCATAAATGACAAACTCCGACTTACTGAAGTCTTTTGAGAGAGCTGAGTGGAACACCATCTACTTGGCTGGTACCTCCATGTTTAGTACATAGATTTGAAACATATATTTCGAAACTAGGAGGCACATGAAATATCTTAATTTCTCAGGACGCTACGAAGTGCACAGAATCTTGGTCATTTTCTCCAGATGTTGAGAATGTGATACTCTCGTACCACTACTTCTACTAAAATCTCCCTAAAAGAGGGATGATCCAGACTGCTGGAAAATTACATGTGCATGTATATCATGCTGTGTTTCCAATCTAAACATAAGGCCAATATTCCGTCGTGTTTCAATGAACTAATGATTCCTTTGTACTTGTTGAATGTTTGATTTCGAATTCCAAACACAGTACATTCGTTAGTGCTTATCTAGTACTTCTTTTTCTAATTGCGTTACTTCTGGGATTCCCACTTTGTTCTATAATGCAAATACACTTAATTATCACATTGTCGTCATGATGGAGCCTGTGATGGAACTGTTGGATATACATTTAGATTTTGATGCTTTTGAGGATTACTTTGAAAGGTTCGAAATCTGGGCTATCACCAAGGAAGATGGTGAGGATGTTAATATTGTGGCACATTTCCTCACATTCATCGGAAAAGAAACGTGTAGCTTATTGGAAACTCTGGCTTTACCGGAAACGCCCATTTCGCTTCCTTATACAGCTCTCAAGGAACTACTGCTAGACTATATTAAGTATACAAATTTCGAATGTGGTAAAGGGGGAAGATTTCGTAAAATGATTCATGAGGATACCAAACATTCCACTACATTACTTCATCCCAACCCAGTGCATACTGAAGGTTATGCAGATAACTCATTGAGGAGTTGCGATGCAGTTCACGAAAATGGGCACAAGTTTAGCCAATGTTTGTCCTGTGGCAAGTTCCACTCTTTTAATTCATGTAAATTTCGTAATTCTAAGTGCTTTAAATGTGGTGATATTGGACATATTCAGTCAGTTTGTAATACTACTGTTCATCTTGTTGCAACTAATATTAAGTCTTGTAATTCTGATTCTATTAAGTTGAGTATTTATAATGATCATTTATCTTTATCAACGATTTCAAGAGACAGTGTAGAGTCATATAGCAGTTCAGAGTTAAGTAAAACTTAGAATCCTTATACGACAACAGTTTCTAATCAATCAACTTATCGGATTTGTCATGTTATTGTACCAGATATGGTTTTTCCTAATGATTCACTTATTTCTGACGAAATTCCTTGCAAATCTGCGGAAAATACGTTGAATGAACCTAGTTTTGAAAGATGCTGATTTTTCTAATGATCCTTTACTCTGCAATGACATTCTTAATAATTTCGAGGAAACTATTTCAAAAGAATCAAATCTTGGTGTCATATCAAATATTATTTGTTCTCATAATGCATTTGTTGCTTGTGGGAAACTTGTTCAATGCGAAGCACGAATACTAAATGAGCTGGATTTCGATTACAATTCGGATGATTTCATAAAAATTGCCGTTTATCCTTATCAGGAAGTCGCTTCTAATGTTTACTCTAACCAATGTGAGAAATATATTTTAAATGAAGCCACATCATTCATAACTCGAGGATATGAAGACCCAACATTATTTTGTGGGGGAGGATTGTCTGGCAGTCTAGGTAACAGTAGTTTAAGTATTTAACCGACATGAAGAATGTAAACACCTCCTTTAATCTGAAATTACTCATAAGGAGCTCATTCTAACAAACGCGAAACGTCCAGTAGCAAAATGATCAGTATGTTGAATGGTTAGACACTGATTACTGCCACAGGAGACAGGAGGATATGTCGAAGATACTGAGACATTAGTCTTCAGACAGGTAGTTGATGGATCAGATCTAGTTCTATTTCCTTATAAATACACGTAGGTTTCCCCAAACACCAACTATCTGAATCACTGTTGTATCTCGATTCATAGGTTTGTGTGCATTTTACGAGGAGGAGTTCGAAGTTGGTCTTCATCAATGGTTGGTGGACTAGAGTGTATCCTAGTGAAATCATGTTCTCCGAATTGCATGACCTACCACTGTGGCTCTCACTATCTTTTCAGACGATATCATCAGCACAGACTCTGAAAAGAGGAAGCTGACGACACTACCTAGAGAAACGATGAAAGCCTCACTATGAAACCACACAGGTCAGTGCGAATGCCTTCCATCAAAATTATGAGAAAAATAGTTTTACGAAAGTCAAGTCATTTCTTCTATCAAAAACAAATGCTGGAGATCTCGAGTATCATTACCCAAAACATCTCAACCAGAAATATGATATTCCTCAGAAGGTGGATAGATAGGAAGTAAACATTTGAAGAACTATGGAAAAAGTCACTTTCAAATATTAAACAAAATAGACTAATATTTCTCTCACGAACTGACGATGAATGGGAGACAACGAACGGTCTTACAATTCAAAGTTCCATTCTCAGGACGAAACGAAACTATGCAATTCAGTCGTATGTGTCTAGTGAGTGTGTGTACCGGTTACTGGAAACCGTCAGTAAAAGAACTTCTATCATAGTCACTTACTTACAAAGTATCTGACTAATCAGTTCACACAAGTCATAAATTGAGGAAGAACATCGATTCTGTGAAGTTCTAAGATTTCCAAATACAAACAAGCAAAAATCTGTGTTCATGTAATTCTGTGAACTTTCTCAAACCACCCAACATCGAACATATCTTCTGTGGGCTAAGTGACATTTGAACATACACTATTCCCCGCATGTCCACTATTCTGCATAAGGTTTGTAGTCTGATTTGAATAAAATAATCGATTCAGAGGTATTTTTAGTGGACTACATTGAAGTTCTTATGAATTAGTTCGGTTTGCAACGAGTTTAACAGAAATGGATACCTAAACACATCTATGACTGGTCAATCATGTACATGTGTGAAAATACAATCAGCATGTATCTAGAATTCTTAAGATGTTTAGCAGCATCGTAGAAATTGTTCTGAAGTTTATAAACGATACAATGATAATAATTATTATTGGCTCCCTGCTAGAGAGGATTTACGCTTTCGATACGTAGCGGTTTCGTTCGTGGGACTGAATAGCGAACGTGCGATTGTAGGACAAAAGGGTTGGCAGAACAGGAAGCGATCGTTGATCGTCGAGTTTTCATGGAAGATCTTTTATGTAGAACGGTACCAGAAGCTACATGCTATATTTGTTGCTCGATTTGGCATACCACGCCGGAGTGGTTCTTATCCAGAATCTGAGGATTGAGTTCGTAAAGGTCCATACCGCAAAGCGCTGCAGACGTAGGACGGAACCACATTGAGCCAATAAACCAGAAGTGACCATAAAAATCAAGCGCGAGACTAAATATATGTCAGACATTCGGAACCAGAATATCGACTGAGTAGATTGACAAGAGCGTGGGTGATCAGGCCAGCTTTCGCCAAATTTGACTGAAGTATAGAGATAGAGTCCTATACCGTATCCGTTGGTGATTGCGCGGTTAGTCGCGAAAGCGTACGGGCAGGCGTACTCGGTGACCGAAAATGAGGCGGTGGTCTCGTTTGTACTTCGTGACATTGAAATCTCGTCCAAAATCAAGGGCAGCGTGGTTTGCCGATCTGGACGTGAGACTGAAGTCTCGGCCGTAGATGGTGCGGATGACACGTGCTGTTGGCCGGGACGTGAGAACAAGGCCTCTGATGTACCTATCATGAGATCTGCAGTAGACGTAGGGACCCCGCTAGTAGGTTAGATGGGTCTAATATTGGGTCTCAATTTATTGCACGTACTTTGTCCTCACAAGGTAACATACACTCTCGCCTAATAATGTGACCCAAGAATATTATTTCTGGTTTGCTCAATTCATACGTGTCCGTGTTGACCACTATTCCATTATCTGAAAGGCGTTGGAATAAATGTGTGAAAGGTTGATAATATTCATCTACGTTTGATGATGAGACTAACAGATCATCAATATAGACGTGAACAAAATCTAAGTCTCGTATTGGATTTAACCATCCTCACGTGCTCGATGGTTCTCCGTTTCGGGATTTACTGCTAATCTTCTACTACTAACATGGACGTTGATTCATCATTTGGACTAGTTTCCCCATCACTCAGAACTGTTCGTTCACTCACCTTCATCATGATAACTTCCTCTCGCATCAAATACAAGTGGTTTGGGATCTCTTTGTTTAACCGCCTATGAGTAAGTGTCACGATGTGCCGAAATTTAACTTGGGAAACCTGTATTGACGGAACTGTCACACAACTGTATATTCCATCGAGTCAGCTACCTAACCAATGTTTGACTTGAGTTCCTTACATACACTTCACTGTATGAAGATTGTCATTTAAAATGATCTGGTCTGTTTGCAAAGAAAAATAGTGTTTCACAACTGATTAGATCGGACTCGTGGGAAGTCGACTTGGTTTAACATTTTAACAAGTGGTTTACACTTGAAATTAACCTGAATTTTATTTACTCCACTCTCTCCGTCATTCGGTCACGTGGTGCAAAATGAATCAGTCGACGCTTTTAGTATTGTGTAGAGATCTGTGACCGTTTGGTAAAACCAACCAAATTACAAATCGAATAACATAACACCGTACTTCTTTACCACCAAATTCACTTATTCTTACATAGTTAATTATGGAGAAGATGAGCACAACCGTGAATAATTAAATGCTAGTCAATATCAAGCGTTTCGCCATTCTGACACCTAATCGCCACTCCACACAATACCCCTCGTCTATAACGAACAACTCTATATGATTAAGTGACTCGAATTTCACTCGTTCATCAATTGATTCAAACACTTCTGCACTCATAACACCACAATCTATATGAACACTTTGTGCATACTAATGCTTCTTGCATCGTCAACATAAGAGAATAACCATTCATAGTATTATCATTTATTGATTATGCAGAAGGAATTTATTACTGACAATTCATATAAAACATGAACAACAAACACAAATGGTTCTGATGAAAGCAGTACACAATTCCCAGTGAAAACACGAACAGATGTTAACAATATGAGGACAATGATGAATGATGATTAATTTACAATGTGAACAAACAACGGAAGAATCATGTAAATATAATGAAAAATTTATGTTCTCAAATAAACGACCGAAGTTATAGTGTTCAGTGCAAATCCACAACACTGTTCACTGATCCCGTCAGATTGGATATCACTTGGTTGAGACATGTGGGAATGAGTTTCAGTAGATTGGATATTCTATAGGAAGTCTGTAATGAATAATAATAAGAGAAGATTTATTGTGATGATATTGATGGAAAAGAGTGAAATACATATAAAAACCGAGCTGGCATAAATTAGAGAATTGATGTGCAAAATGTGGACTGATGAGAACTGTTCAAGTGTTCGTGGATGTCATTCATTTTCCAGTGTAAAGGCAAAGAATAACTGGTAATTTGTACAAGTTGTGTCTGAATTGCATGTACAACTGTCAGTTATATGCAGGTGATCTCACTACACCTCGATACATCGTCGACTGCACATTGCCCACCTGTCAGTGGGCGAACAAAGTACACATAATGAGGAAGAGAGAATGAGTGAACGCTGAAGCCAAATCACTCTCCAGTCATGTCATGAGTTTCATCTGAATCACACAGGCTTGGTGATTTGACACCGGAACAGTTACATGACCATTACTCACAGACAATAAAATTGCCACATTTGATCAGAAAACAAACAATGCACAATAATTCAACCATCGATCTGAACTCACGGTAGATTGTGTGGCTGCTTCACTACGGTGACAGGAATAAACAGTCGTTTGTGTTACTTGGTTGTTGACAACTGGAAAGAAGAACAAAATTATTCATCGTTGGTAAAATAATTTCTACCTATACTCACTTGCATCTCCAGGCCAGTACATTCTCTGAAAATATCAAGTTACAATGCTGTGTTAGTGATGATGATGTGTGGTGTTTATATAGATTTTTCGTCCAAAATACCTATTTTCATTGGTTGCTCTACTCATCAATCAACGGTCGATTGTAATCAGGTCGTTATCCAATCGTAATTGTCTACGTGAGTCGCATTTCGACTACAACGTTTTATTGTTATTGGGTATGATTTCGTCACTAAGGTTTTCTGTTTAGATTCAAGTGGAATGGGATAACTGTGCACTACTTCCCGGTTTGTAATGGTTTGCCATATGATGTCGATCCGTCAGTCATGACGAGCATTGTCGTCCGAGTCCTTAGAGGCTCTCGATGGTTGTTTTGTGGTTGTGCTCATATGAATTTGAAAGGATAGAAGTTCACAAAACGTGCAAACATGAGTTCCACTCTATACATTGGATTGGTTGACCTTTGATATAACTGGAAAAGCGACATTTCCAAATGAATACTGGACTGTGGAGGCCGTCAATTACACTCATCACTTCACCGCCTAATTGAGACTGAAATAGTTGAGCTTAAATGTGTTGAGTGAAATCTGTGTGTGAAGAAATTAACATTCAACTGACTGATTAGTAGTTGTAATTTTGATTTTGTTTCATTCCGAACTGAATTTCAATTGACACTCGTCAACTACAATTCACGAACAATTCATTTCACTCGACACCAAGCATCAGATAATCTGGATCTTCTGAAAAACGTTCCCACAACAATAAGCATATCAGTATGAAAGATACAGTGTCACTTCACAGCATCGTTTTATTCAATTTCACCATTGTCACATTCGATTGTAGTTTCCAAAGAAACTATGATCGCGGATCGGAAATAAAGTTCAGAGAATACTGTGCAGCTGAATTTTGACTCAGTGATGTGATAAAGACAACCGACAGGTGAATAAATATTATAGTATGAAAATACCAATGAGAAACTGACGAATAATTCGGCGATTCTACTGACTAGCATTTCAAAACATCCTAGCCTATTCACCAATTCATTCCACATTTAGTAGGGAGGCAAAACATATTCTCAACAATCTTCTCCTATTTACAACATATTCGATTCACACGTTTCCCATACAAGTAAGAGAATATTGATCGATCCGAACATTTCTTGAGCAACCCAATAATCATATTGGAAATGATTTCAATGAAAGTTGGTTGGTTGTAGTGAATCGGATACCATTTTCAGTGTTTCCATCCTGACACCTTAGATAAGAAACTCCGGATAACTTCAACGAAAAACAAATTGATGGCTGTCTATTAAACTAAAATATTACAAAATCTCACATGGTCATGTAGGTGTATGATCATGATTTGGATAATCTATTATTTACGTAAATTGTAATCAAGAAGGTTGAAGAAGAGGTGAAATGGATGAAAAATGAGTTAATGATGATGTTGAATAGATGACCCAGTTACACTTGTCACTTTGGTCTAATTAGTATTTTCATAATTTGGATGTAGGTTGCGAGATAAAATATTCACTTAAAAATAAACTCAATATTAAATGAAAATAGATAGGGCTTAATGACAGTCTACCTGATAAGCACTGTTAATACAATGAGTGACCAGTTTATACAGATTGTCGAGAGATGCATGAAACATATTAGAGAATAATGTGAGTAGCGTAAGTGTGACCAAACTTCGATTGAATAGCGGTGACGAAGAGTGGTTTGTTTGCTATTGATGGTTGTAGCAGTGGTTCAGATATAAGACGGGAATGGAAGCACTTCGACGAAACCATGTGCACGTGTCTAAACATGAATCATTCAAACAACAGATCGTACAAGGAATACTAGTTTGCAACTCATGTGATTTAAACACATTGGAATGTACAACGAATTTATGGTGCATTTTTTACTGTCTTCTTGTTTAGAGTCCGTGCAACTGCTGTCGTTCATTTTGCCTTCAACTTTCCGTCGACTCGTAATACACTACTACCCTCATTCAGTGACTGTCACGACTTCCAAGGGAAACAGTCACACTGATAGCAGATTGTCACCATAACATTACCAAACGTACCTTGAAGTTGAAGACTAGTGAGTAATGCTTCCTTCCTAATATTCGTTTCTGAGTTGATTTTGTTTTGCGATAGAACCCATCCCTCAATTGGATGAAAATCTAAATATGAAACTATAATTATCAGGACATTGATAACGTGTCAGATTCTGACTTTAAACAACAATCTTTCTCTCCGTCAACCGTTCACAAACTCACTTCACCAAAAATGTGAACTGATCTACTATAAATCACTGTTAACAAAGTGACACGTTCCGATTTGTCTCTGTCAGCTGGTTCTAACAATGAAGATTATGAAGTGAAGAAATGTCAAAATCAAACACCAGTTTCATTCAATACTTCGGCCCTACGCACACAAATATCATGTCATAATTTCTATTCTCTCTGTTCTCTGACGTTGAAACCCATACATGATGCTACGAGGATGATTCGATGAACAACGAACTCGACAGTTCACTACTCTGCTCCCCATTTAAGTTGGTTGAGATGTGGTTGTTTGCAGCCAATCCACCAGATCATCTCAGTTACTGTGACGAGATTCATGTAGAAGAGAAAGTTGTTGGTTAACTGAATTCAAGTCAACTCGGTTAAAAATATTCAAGAGTAGTTAATACGCTCAAATGAATTAGTCACGTGATTGTCAGATTAATTATGAAGAGTAATCAGAATATGCTGTAAGTATCTCATTTAAATCGCACCACAAACACAATGATATAAATTCACTGGAAATTGTGAAAATCATTCACACGTAATTTTGCTCACTCTATGGTTGTAAATGTAGACCTGCAACTGCATATTGTTGGCCAAGTAGTTACAGGCATGAGGAAGACATGTGATTCTTACTGTATCTTCCTATTACCAACTCAATTTCGTTCAGAATTTTCCACTGTACATTATTGATCAGCAAAGGAAGAATAGGAACAGACGTTTCAGTGAATCTTTCGTAAACACTGTCAAGCCGATTGCATCGAACGCTTCAGTTTACTCGTAATTAGGCGGTATATGACTAGAGAAAATCATTTGGATTATTGGTTTATTTGTCAGTATAACATTTTATTGTACTTGACGTCCACTTCAATTACACTGCAGATTCCAGTTCGATATTATCCCACTTATTTGTGACTTCATCTGACACTATTAACACATTATGAGTGCTATTACTCAGACATATAAAGGAAACGGTCACTATGATTTGTACTGTTTTGTTTCATATCACATACTCGTACTTGACTCGTTGTACCTCTCACCAGTAGAAGGAACAAGATGAAGTAAGTGGAAGGTAATAAATGATTTGGTTACTGGTCTGTAAAATGTATTTAGTACATGGAAATAATGGAATCGATGTTATCCAAATTTCAGTTGATAGTGGAACGAGATTGCGTGACAGTTTGTATGTTACCCATATGAGTATTCAATATGTGTGTTTAAGCTGTCAAGTAACGAGAACGTGTAACTTCATCGCAAATCGGAGCCGATATCTATCACAGCAAATGTTTAGTGAGTGAAGTCAAAGATTCCCAATTGATCTTGCAAAATAATGTATGTGTAGATGAGTCTTTATCAAATCTCAACGTACTGGATTGACGCTTTATTTCAAATCAAAGAGGAACTTCTAGACAACTATTTGTCTAAAGAACGTTCTGTTATTAAAAAAATATAAATAAATTGGCATCTGCGATGATCAACGTGTCTGTATGTCTATCAAGAGAAATTGTTCCTGTATTAGTAATATGAAGAGTAATTACAGAATACGACAGCGTGAATGATAGATGGTAACTGTGTCGAATTTTAACAACAATTTATCAACAACCGAAATGGAAACTAAGAGTTCATTATCAAGTAATATAAGTCGATACACAAACAATGAATAAATATTCACTCTTTTTGTTATCGTTATCACATTCTCTGGACACTCGCAACAGTGACCTTCAGTTAATTTGCCTTTGCTGAAATTTTGATTAGGTACAACAGCTCCCATAATTTTATTTTCCTAGTCTCCATTTGATTGTTGATATTCATCATTGAATTTAAACACAACTACCGCCTGTCATTTACGTTATCGAATCATTTCTTCTTCCGTATATGTAGAAGACCAACCGTCACAGATACCTGACAAGTTCAGGTTCATGACCGAAATGCATACACTTTTTAATGATAGAACCGCTGTTTAAATACATTTCACGCGACTCTCAGACGTGTGGTTCGAAGCCTTGACAGAATTAACAGCATCATTCTCAGAAACTCTGGAGAAGTACTGACACTTTTTCACCAGTTAATCCCGTATTCGACTTTATGAAATCGCACACATACACTTGATAATGTGAAGCCGAGTGAATCATTGTGCTGATTGAATTTGATTATTTGTCATATGAAAGTCAAGTACAGGATTTTCGAATAAACAAATTTTAAACAACTCATTTAAATCGTAAAAAGAGTGAAAACGATTTCTACAATATCAGCCGATCAAACTAAATTCTTCGGGTTCTACAACATCTGGGCTATATAAGCATCACAGTGTACAAACGTCACCATGTAAATCACTATCTGAAAACTAGAAGTATTCCATTCATTGATTTTGTCAATATTTCTCACTAATTATTTTTGATTAGTATTTCTATCGTGCATTGCTTCAGCACAGTATTGTAATGATTCAATCCTGAGATATATTGATGCTATAACTCATAGTGTACAAATGAAGTGAATACTGATTTGTCAATATACATCTTGTGAAAATTGGAATTGGCACCAGAGCTAGGTTTGTTACACCATTATTTATGTGAAGTGTAAAACAAATATTCATCATAAAAAAGTATGGTGTTATTAAACATTTTCAATATGAAGTTTGTAACTATTGGGTTATTGAACTGTGAATTCTGAAAGAACTACTCTGTTTGCCAACCATTTAGGATTTTTCACTATTAATTAATTAACTGTCTGAAGTCAATTGTCAGTCAGTAAAGAAAGGCCACACGTTGCATCTTTCATATTATTCAAATAAATTCACTAAGATTGTGTGTGCATACACATCAGTGACAACAATAATGATTTAGGTGACACATTCCTCACTCGTACGTAAACAGGGAGAACTGAAAAAAATCTCAATAATTTGTCTGTCTAAAATATGTTACATTAAAAAAACAGGATCGATTTAAACGCGACGATTGAATACTATTCAGGTAGCTAAATAAAGCTACTGTGAACAACTAATTATCACTTACAATGTGTTATATATCATTGGAGATCGATGTGAGAAATTCATTGCGCTATTATTCTTCAATTCGCATTAAAACAATCCAGAAATTTGAATGGCATATTTAGGTGTAATATGAATGTATAAGTTATACTATTTGCTTAATATCAATCACCTACAGTTTAAATGCATCGAGTAGACATGAAGTATTCAAAATCCTGTATTATTCCAAATATTCATTGTAGTATAATGGTGTATTTGTGACATTTAAGAGGCGAAACAGACATCACGAATCTAAGATGTGCATAAATGACAAACTCCGACTTACTGAAGTCTTTTGAGAGAGCTGAGTGGAACACCATCTACTTGGCTGGTACCTCCATGTTTAGTACATAGATTTGAAACATATATTTCGAAACTAGGAGGCACATGAAATATCTTAATTTCTCAGGACGCTACGAAGTGCACAGAATCTTGGTCATTTTCTCCAGATGTTGAGAATGTGATACTCTCGTACCACTACTTCTACTAAAATCTCCCTAAAAGAGGGATGATCCAGACTGCTGGAAAATTACATGTGCATGTATATCATGCTGTGTTTCCAATCTAAACATAAGGCCAATATTCCGTCGTGTTTCAATGAACTAATGATTCCTTTGTACTTGTTGAATGTTTGATTTCGAATTCCAAACACAGTACATTCGTTAGTGCTTATCTAGTACTTCTTTTTCTAATTGCGTTACTTCTGGGATTCCCACTTTGTTCTATAATGCAAATACACTTAATTATCACATTGTCGTCATGATGGAGCCTGTGATGGAACTGTTGGATATACATTTAGATTTTGATGCTTTTGAGGATTACTTTGAAAGGTTCGAAATCTGGGCTATCACCAAGGAAGATGGTGAGGATGTTAATATTGTGGCACATTTCCTCACATTCATCGGAAAAGAGTTATGTAAAACTTAGAATCCTTGTACGACAACAGTTTCTAATCAATCAATTTATCGGATTTGTCATGTTATTGTACCAGATATGGTTTTTCCTAATGATTCACTTATTTCTGACGAAATTCCTTGCAAATCTGCGGAAAATACGTTGAATGAACCTAGTTTTGAAAGATGCTGATTTTTCTAATGATCCTTTACTCTGCAATGACATTCTTAATAATTTCGAGGAAACTATTTCAAAAGAATCAAATCTTGGTGTCATATCAAATATTATTTGTTCTCATAATGCATTTGTTGCTTGTGGGAAACTTGTTCAATGCGAAGCACGAATACTAAATGAGCTGGATTTCGATTACAATTCGGATGATTTCATAAAAATTGCCGTTTATCCTTATCAGGAAGTCGCTTCTAATGTTTACTCTAACCAATGTGAGAAATATATTTTAAATGAAGCCACATCATTCATAACTCGAGGATATGAAGACCCAACATTATTTTGTGGGGGAGGATTGTCTGGCAGTCTAGGTAACAGTAGTTTAAGTATTTAACCGACATGAAGAATGTAAACACCTCCTTTAATCTGAAATTACTCATAAGGAGCTCATTCTAACAAACGCGAAACGTCCAGTAGCAAAATGATCAGTATGTTGAATGGTTAGACACTGATTACTGCCACAGGAGACAGGAGGATATGTCGAAGATACTGAGACATTAGTCTTCAGACAGGTAGTTGATGGATCAGATCTAGTTCTATTTCCTTATAAATACACGTAGGTTTCCCCAAACACCAACTATCTGAATCACTGTTGTATCTCGATTCATAGGTTTGTGTGCATTTTACGAGGAGGAGTTCGAAGTTGGTCTTCATCAATGGTTGGTGGACTAGAGTGTATCCTAGTGAAATCATGTTCTCCGAATTGCATGACCTACCACTGTGGCTCTCACTATCTTTTCAGACGATATCATCAGCACAGACTCTGAAAAGAGGAAGCTGACGACACTACCTAGAGAAACGATGAAAGCCTCACTATGAAACCACACAGGTCAGTGCGAATGCCTTCCATCAAAATTATGAGAAAAATAGTTTTACGAAAGTCAAGTCATTTCTTCTATCAAAAACAAATGCTGGAGATCTCGAGTATCATTACCCAAAACATCTCAACCAGAAATATGATATTCCTCAGAAGGTGGATAGATAGGAAGTAAACATTTGAAGAACTATGGAAAAAGTCACTTTCAAATATTAAACAAAATAGACTAATATTTCTCTCACGAACTGACGATGAATGGGAGACAACGAACGGTCTTACAATTCAAAGTTCCATTCTCAGGACGAAACGAAACTATGCAATTCAGTCGTATGTGTCTAGTGAGTGTGTGTACCGGTTACTGGAAACCGTCAGTAAAAGAACTTCTATCATAGTCACTTACTTACAAAGTATCTGACTAATCAGTTCACACAAGTCATAAATTGAGGAAGAACATCGATTCTGTGAAGTTCTAAGATTTCCAAATACAAACAAGCAAAAATCTGTGTTCATGTAATTCTGTGAACTTTCTCAAACCACCCAACATCGAACATATCTTCTGTGGGCTAAGTGACATTTGAACATACACTATTCCCCGCATGTCCACTATTCTGCATAAGGTTTGTAGTCTGATTTGAATAAAATAATCGATTCAGAGGTATTTTTAGTGGACTACATTGAAGTTCTTATGAATTAGTTCGGTTTGCAACGAGTTTAACAGAAATGGATACCTAAACACATATATGACTGGTCAATCATGTACATGTGTGAAAATACAATCAGCATGTATCTAGAACTCTTAAGATGTTTAGCAGCATCGTAGAAATTGTTCTGAAGTTTATAAACGATACAATGATAATAATTATTATTGGCTCCCTGCTAGAGAGGATTTACGCTTTCGATACGTAGCGGTTTCGTTCGTGGGACTGAATAGCGAACGTGCGATTGTAGGACAAAAGGGTTGGCAGAACAGGAAGCGATCGTTGATCGTCGAGTTTTCATGGAAGATCTTTTATGTAGAACGGTACCAGAAGCTACATGCTATATTTGTTGCTCGATTTGGCATACCACGCCGGAGTGGTTCTTATCCAGAATCTGAGGATTGAGTTCGTAAAGGTCCATACCGCAAAGCGCTGCAGACGTAGGACGGAACCACATTGAGCCAATAAACCAGAAGTGACCATAAAAATCAAGCGCGAGACTAAATATATGTCAGACATTCGGAACCAGAATATCGACTGAGTAGATTGACAAGAGCGTGGGTGATCAGGCCAGCTTTCGCCAAATTTGACTGAAGTAGACGGTACCGGACGTGCGGTGGTCGGAAGCGTGGGCTCAGGATTCAAAAATATCAAAGAATAAGGGAAAAGTGTAGCATGCATGTAGTATAGGGATAGATTCCTATACCGTATCCGTTGGTGATTGCGCGGTTAGTCGCGAAAGCGTACGGGCAGGCGTACTCGGTGACCGAAAATGAGGCGGTGGTCTCGTTTGTACTTCGTGACATTGAAATCTCGTCCAAAATCAAGGGCAGCGTGGTTTGCCGATCTGGACGTGAGACTGAAGTCTCGGCCGTAGATGGTGCGGATGACACGTTCTGTTGGCCGGGACGTGAGAACAAGGCCTCTGATGTACCTAGCATGGGATCTGCAGTAGACGTAGGGACCCGCTAGTAGGTTAGATGGGTCTAACATTGGGTCTCAATTTATCAGAAAATACGATGGGTTGGGGAAAACCACTAGGAGTATCACATGTCATAGTACCTGAGCTAGTATCCAGGGGTACTTCCCGGCACTGAAGGGATGTAGGTTGTGGTGCTTCTGTACAAAAGTGATCGTTTGATTGAGCGGCAGCCATAGCAGGAAGATCGAGCACCGGTGAAGTAACTGCATTCACTTGAATACGTGGCAGAGCATCGGCAACAACGTTCAACTCGCCTTTAATGTGACGAAGGTCTGTCATGAACTGAGAGATATAGTCCAAATGTCTGCACATTCGTGGTGAGTAGCGGTCAGACTTGGTAAGCAGGGCATACGTTAAGGGCTTGTGGTCGGTGAATAAGATAAATTGACGTCCTTCTACTGCGTGCCTGAAATGTTTGAGTGCACAGTAAGCTGCTAGCAGTTCGCGACCAAAAGTGCTATATCTCATCTCCGTGAGCGTAAGGCGTTTTGAGAAAAATTCAAGTGGTTGCCAACTACCGGAGATGTTTTTTAGAATAACGGCCCCCTTGACAAAGTCCGATGCATCAACCGCTATACTAAGCGTGGCTGAAGTGTCTGGATGAGTGTGGAGTGTAAATTGAGTCAAGGCCGTTTTGATCTCTGAAAATGCAGTACGTGCGATATCGTTCAATTCTAATTTGCGTGGGTTGCCGCGAAGTAAGTCGGTTAATGGTCGTAACCATCGGTAGAAGTTAACCAAACTGAGAAATGTCTTCAGTTCTTTGAGTGTGAACGGTACGGAGTACTCCATCATTGCACGTACTATGTCCTCACAAGGTAACATACACTCTCGCCTAATAATGTGACCCAAGAATATTATTTCTGGTTTGCTCAATTCATACGTGTCCGTGTTGACCACTATTCCATTATCTGAAAGGCGTTGGAATAAATGTGTGAAAGGTTGATAATATTCATCTACGTTTGATGATGAGACTAACAGATCATCAATATAGACGTGAACAAAATCTAAGTCTCGTATTGGATTTAACCATCCTCACGTGCTCGATGGTTCTCCGTTTCGGGATTTACTGCTAATCTTCTATTACTAACATGGACGTTGATTCATCATTTGGACTAGTTTCCCCATCACTCAGAACTGTTCGTTCACTCACCTTCATCATGATAACTTCCTCTCGCATCAAATACAAGTGGTTTGGGATCTCTTTGTTTAACCGCCTATGAGTAAGTGTCACGATGTGCCGAAATTTAACTTGGGAAACCTGTATTGACGGAACTGTCACACAACTGTATATTCCATCGAGTCAGCTACCTAACCAATGTTTGACTTGAGTTCCTTACATACACTTCACTGTATGAAGATTGTCATTTAAAATGATCTGGTCTGTTTGCAAAGAAAAATAGTGTTTCACAACTGATTAGATCGGACTCGTGGGAAGTCGACTTGGTTTAACATTTTAACAAGTGGTTTACACTTGAAATTAACCTGAATTTTATTTACTCCACTCTCTCCGTCATTCGGTCACGTGGTGCAAAATGAATCAGTCGACGCTTTTAGTATTGTGTAGAGATCTGTGACCGTTTGGTAAAACCAACCAAATTACAAATCGAATAACATAACACCGTACTTCTTTACCACCAAATTCACTTATTCTTACATAGTTAATTATGGAGAAGATGAGCACAACCGTGAATAATTAAATGCTAGTCAATATCAAGCGTTTCGCCATTCTGACACCTAATCGCCACTCCACACAATACCCCTCGTCTATAACGAACAACTCTATATGATTAAGTGACTCGAATTTCACTCGTTCATCAATTGATTCAAACACTTCTGCACTCATAACACCACAATCTATATGAACACTTTGTGCATACTAATGCTTCTTGCATCGTCAACATAAGAGAATAACCATTCATAGTATTATCATTTATTGATTATGCAGAAGGAATTTATTACTGACAATTCATATAAAACATGAACAACAAACACAAATGGTTCTGATGAAAGCAGTACACAATTCCCAGTGAAAACACGAACAGATGTTAACAATATGAGGACAATGATGAATGATGATTAATTTACAATGTGAACAAACAACGGAAGAATCATGTAAATATAATGAAAAATTTATGGGACAATCGAATGTATAAAGTCACAAAATTACGGAAAGTCTGAGAACAATACAGTAAATTTTTCATTTGCAAAATGTCAATCAATCGTATCGGATTTTATTGTTCCTTCATTTCCACACCAATTATTCTATGTTCTCGTTCTCTTTTCTTCGATCTTCTTAATCTTCTACCACCACGCATTTCACTATCGACTGATGATACATACTACATATATCTGTCAACATCAGTAGCACACACCACATTTAGTTTTTTCTGATCATTAATATTGCTGTTCAGTGTTGATACTGATACTCAACTGGTCTGCTGTATGGTCTGATCTTGTATGCATATAAATGAGTGTCTGAAATATAGTTATGATCTTGGACTGGTGATCATTAGTCTTGTGTTTTTCCTCTTCGTTTGGAATTAGTTAGTATTAGCACAACGGTCACGCATAGGGTATCATTCTCCCTTGTTCTTGCTGAGTATCGTTTGCTTAAAGTCATCTAGGCATATTGGTTGATCGTAAGACATAAGACTATATTAATTTTGATTTATCATTATATTTTAAAATATGGTATATTCTGTTAGTGTTTTCATGGTAAGCAGTTTGCAATTTCATGAGTCTTAATCCGTTGTAAATCAATTGTACTTCAAAATAAACTAAATGCTGTCCATTTCGCTAGATTTATGCCTAAGCTTTCAGAAGTTGCGTTAGGATGACAGTTTTCTTTACCACAAACGTATGTCATCTAGACAATCGTTGAACGGTAGGCAATGTTAGACAGCCATTACATTTTAGTTTAGGACTCTACAGTAGTATACGGTATTTACCCCACACATGATTGAATTCATAACCTTTAGGTTCTGGGCTTAATATTATTCAACTATAGGGTTATGATTCATTAGTCGTTTTTTCTTACTATACTCTATCCTCTTAACCGATTAGTGTCTGCATCTCATCGAACTTGTCTATCTCAACGGTTTTATTACTTCTTAGAAGTATATCTATTGGAATCAGTTGATCGTGGGAGAAAAACTGTTGAGAGATTTATAGAATTTATCAATAAATTTTGATTCAGATTATGAACTGATTGATGTTAAACCACCATTGAAAACCTGGAAGCAATAGACGGCCGTTTCATCCTATTGTGGGACTATTCGGAAGTGCACATCGACGATCCCGCTCGTGGGATTCGAACCCAAGGCTTTCAGTTTTGCGCTTAACTTCTATACTACTGAGCCGGAATCCAACGAAGCCAATGTCTAACCTCAAACAATCCAAGAAATTCTTCAATAGAATAAGAAAATTTCATATAAATTGTTTAACAGAAAGACGAAATTATCCAGTTTGAAGAAAAAAAGTAAATTTAAGAAATAATTTATTGATTTTTCGATGGGATTTTAAATTATTACAACAGTGTTTAAATATCAACTTGTGATTTGAAAGGGAATAGGAATTAGCTTTCACATTTTTTGTATGATTCTATCAACACAGTGATTATTATAATCATCCACCTATGAAAGAACTAATGATATCAGTTTGTTCAAAACGAAATGATAGTTAACTACTATGAGATAAGGTGAATGACTAATATTTTAACGATCCTGATAGTCTGATTTGTTAGTATACATTTTAAATTCACCATGTAATTATGAATATTGGTTGATATTATTACAATTTGTGTAGTACTTCTTTCCCTACAACAACTGATGCCATTATTATATTTTGTTATCCATATACTTGAATTTAGCTTCACAGTAATCTATGTTAGTGAAGATTAATTATCAAAGTACTAAAGATCAAACCGATGTAAATACTTGAACGTCGTAATTTTATAGCTAATCCCACATATTATACACCTAATTATGTAAAAAGTCTTAATTCTTTAAGTTTTATTTAAAAATTAAATATTACACTATATCAGTTCTGCAGTGAACTGTCTTAAGAGTATCAGAAAAATTTTGATGTTGGCTGCGACTGTTTGGCAAAACCAACCAAATTACAAATCGAATAACATAACACCGTACTTCTTTACCACCAAATTCACTTATTCTTACATAGTTAATTATGGAGAAGATGAGCACAACCGTGAATAATTAAATGCTAGTCAATATCAAGCGTTTCGCCATTCTGACACCTAATCGCCACTCCACACAATACCCCTCGTCTATAACGAACAACTCTATATGATTAAGTGACTCGAATTTCACTCGTTCATCAATTGATTCAAACACTTCTGCACTCATAACACCACAATCTATATGAACACTTTGTGCATACTAATGCTTCTTGCATCGTCAACATAAGAGAATAACCATTCATAGTATTATCATTTATTGATTATGCAGAAGGAATTTATTACTGACAATTCATATAAAACATGAACAACAAACACAAATGGTTCTGATGAAAGCAGTACACAATTCCCAGTGAAAACACGAACAGATGTTAACAATATGAGGACAATGATGAATGATGATTAATTTACAATGTGAACAAACAACGGAAGAATCATGTAAATATAATGAAAAATTTATGTTCTCAAATAAACGACCGAAGTTATAGTGTTCAGTGCAAATCCACAACACTGTTCACTGATCCCGTCAGATTGGATATCACTTGGTTGAGACATGTGGGAATGAGTTTCAGTAGATTGGATATTCTATAGGAAGTCTGTAATGAATAATAATAAGAGAAGATTTATTGTGATGATATTGATGGAAAAGAGTGAAATACATATAAAAACCGAGCTGGCATAAATTAGAGAATTGATGTGCAAAATGTGGACTGATGAGAACTGTTCAAGTGTTCGTGGATGTCATTCATTTTCCAGTGTAAAGGCAAAGAATAACTGGTAATTTGTACAAGTTGTGTCTGAATTGCATGTACAACTGTCAGTTATATGCAGGTGATCTCACTACACCTCGATACATCGTCGACTGCACATTGCCCACCTGTCAGTGGGCGAACAAAGTACACATAATGAGGAAGAGAGAATGAGTGAACGCTGAAGCCAAATCACTCTCCAGTCATGTCATGAGTTTCATCTGAATCACACAGGCTTGGTGATTTGACACCGGAACAGTTACATGACCATTACTCACAGACAATAAAATTGCCACATTTGATCAGAAAACAAACAATGCACAATAATTCAACCATCGATCTGAACTCACGGTAGATTGTGTGGCTGCTTCACTACGGTGACAGGAATAAACAGTCGTTTGTGTTACTTGGTTGTTGACAACTGGAAAGAAGAACAAAATTATTCATCGTTGGTAAAATAATTTCTACCTATACTCACTTGCATCTCCAGGCCAGTACATTCTCTGAAAATATCAAGTTACAATGCTGTGTTAGTGATGATGATGTGTGGTGTTTATATAGATTTTTCGTCCAAAATACCTATTTTCATTGGTTGCTCTACTCATCAATCAACGGTCGATTGTAATCAGGTCGTTATCCAATCGTAATTGTCTACGTGAGTCGCATTTCGACTACAACGTTTTATTGTTATTGGGTATGATTTCGTCACTAAGGTTTTCTGTTTAGATTCAAGTGGAATGGGATAACTGTGCACTACTTCCCGGTTTGTAATGGTTTGCCATATGATGTCGATCCGTCAGTCATGACGAGCATTGTCGTCCGAGTCCTTAGAGGCTCTCGATGGTTGTTTTGTGGTTGTGCTCATATGAATTTGAAAGGATAGAAGTTCACAAAACGTGCAAACATGAGTTCCACTCTATACATTGGATTGGTTGACCTTTGATATAACTGGAAAAGCGACATTTCCAAATGAATACTGGACTGTGGAGGCCGTCAATTACACTCATCACTTCACCGCCTAATTGAGACTGAAATAGTTGAGCTTAAATGTGTTGAGTGAAATCTGTGTGTGAAGAAATTAACATTCAACTGACTGATTAGTAGTTGTAATTTTGATTTTGTTTCATTCCGAACTGAATTTCAATTGACACTCGTCAACTACAATTCACGAACAATTCATTTCACTCGACACCAAGCATCAGATAATCTGGATCTTCTGAAAAACGTTCCCACAACAATAAGCATATCAGTATGAAAGATACAGTGTCACTTCACAGCATCGTTTTATTCAATTTCACCATTGTCACATTCGATTGTAGTTTCCAAAGAAACTATGATCGCGGATCGGAAATAAAGTTCAGAGAATACTGTGCAGCTGAATTTTGACTCAGTGATGTGATAAAGACAACCGACAGGTGAATAAATATTATAGTATGAAAATACCAATGAGAAACTGACGAATAATTCGGCGATTCTACTGACTAGCATTTCAAAACATCCTAGCCTATTCACCAATTCATTCCACATTTAGTAGGGAGGCAAAACATATTCTCAACAATCTTCTCCTATTTACAACATATTCGATTCACACGTTTCCCATACAAGTAAGAGAATATTGATCGATCCGAACATTTCTTGAGCAACCCAATAATCATATTGGAAATGATTTCAATGAAAGTTGGTTGGTTGTAGTGAATCGGATACCATTTTCAGTGTTTCCATCCTGACACCTTAGATAAGAAACTCCGGATAACTTCAACGAAAAACAAATTGATGGCTGTCTATTAAACTAAAATATTACAAAATCTCACATGGTCATGTAGGTGTATGATCATGATTTGGATAATCTATTATTTACGTAAATTGTAATCAAGAAGGTTGAAGAAGAGGTGAAATGAATGAAAAATGAGTTAATGATGATGTTGAATAGATGACCCAGTTACACTTGTCACTTTGGTCTAATTAGTATTTTCATAATTTGGATGTAGGTTGCGAGATAAAATATTCACTTAAAAATAAACTCAATATTAAATGAAAATAGATAGGGCTTAATGACAGTCTACCTGATAAGCACTGTTAATACAATGAGTGACCAGTTTATACAGATTGTCGAGAGATGCATGAAACATATTAGAGAATAATGTGAGTAGCGTAAGTGTGACCAAACTTCGATTGAATAGCGGTGACGAAGAGTGGTTTGTTTGCTATTGATGGTTGTAGCAGTGGTTCAGATATAAGACGGGAATGGAAGCACTTCGACGAAACCATGTGCACGTGTCTAAACATGAATCATTCAAACAACAGATCGTACAAGGAATACTAGTTTGCAACTCATGTGATTTAAACACATTGGAATGTACAACGAATTTATGGTGCATTTTTTACTGTCTTCTTGTTTAGAGTCCGTGCAACTGCTGTCGTTCATTTTGCCTTCAACTTTCCGTCGACTCGTAATACACTACTACCCTCATTCAGTGACTGTCACGACTTCCAAGGGAAACAGTCACACTGATAGCAGATTGTCACCATAACATTACCAAACGTACCTTGAAGTTGAAGACTAGTGAGTAATGCTTCCTTCCTAATATTCGTTTCTGAGTTGATTTTGTTTTGCGATAGAACCCATCCCTCAATTGGATGAAAATCTAAATATGAAACTATAATTATCAGGACATTGATAACGTGTCAGATTCTGACTTTAAACAACAATCTTTCTCTCCGTCAACCGTTCACAAACTCACTTCACCAAAAATGTGAACTGATCTATTATAAATCACTGTTAACAAAGTGACACGTTCCGATTTGTCTCTGTCAGCTGGTTCTAACAATGAAGATTATGAAGTGAAGAAATGTCAAAATCAAACACCAGTTTCATTCAATACTTCGGCCCTACGCACACAAATATCATGTCATAATTTCTATTCTCTCTGTTCTCTGACGTTGAAACCCATACATGATGCTACGAGGATGATTCGATGAACAACGAACTCGACAGTTCACTACTCTGCTCCCCATTTAAGTTGGTTGAGATGTGGTTGTTTGCAGCCAATCCACCAGATCATCTCAGTTACTGTGACGAGATTCATGTAGAAGAGAAAGTTGTTGGTTAACTGAATTCAAGTCAACTCGGTTAAAAATATTCAAGAGTAGTTAATACGCTCAAATGAATTAGTCACGTGATTGTCAGATTAATTATGAAGAGTAATCAGAATATGCTGTAAGTATCTCATTTAAATCGCACCACAAACACAATGATATAAATTCACTGGAAATTGTGAAAATCATTCACACGTAATTTTGCTCACTCTATGGTTGTAAATGTAGACCTGCAACTGCATATTGTTGGCCAAGTAGTTACAGGCATGAGGAAGACATGTGATTCTTACTGTATCTTCCTATTACCAACTCAATTTCGTTCAGAATTTTCCACTGTACATTATTGATCAGCAAAGGAAGAATAGGAACAGACGTTTCAGTGAATCTTTCGTAAACACTGTCAAGCCGATTGCATCGAACGCTTCAGTTTACTCGTAATTAGGCGGTATATGACTAGAGAAAATCATTTGGATTATTGGTTTATTTGTCAGTATAACATTTTATTGTACTTGACGTCCACTTCAATTACACTGCAGATTCCAGTTCGATATTATCCCACTTATTTGTGACTTCATCTGACACTATTAACACATTATGAGTGCTATTACTCAGACATATAAAGGAAACGGTCACTATGATTTGTACTGTTTTGTTTCATATCACATACTCGTACTTGACTCGTTGTACCTCTCACCAGTAGAAGGAACAAGATGAAGTAAGTGGAAGGTAATAAATGATTTGGTTACTGGTCTGTAAAATGTATTTAGTACATGGAAATAATGGAATCGATGTTATCCAAATTTCAGTTGATAGTGGAACGAGATTGCGTGACAGTTTGTATGTTACCCATATGAGTATTCAATATGTGTGTTTAAGCTGTCAAGTAACGAGAACGTGTAACTTCATCGCAAATCGGAGCCGATATCTATCACAGCAAATGTTTAGTGAGTGAAGTCAAAGATTCCCAATTGATCTTGCAAAATAATGTATGTGTAGATGAGTCTTTATCAAATCTCAACGTACTGGATTGACGCTTTATTTCAAATCAAAGAGGAACTTCTAGACAACTATTTGTCTAAAGAACGTTCTGTTATTAAAAAAATATAAATAAATTGGCATCTGCGATGATCAACGTGTCTGTATGTCTATCAAGAGAAATTGTTCCTGTATTAGTAATATGAAGAGTAATTACAGAATACGACAGCGTGAATGACAGATGGTAACTGTGTCGAATTTTAACAACAATTTATCAACAACCGAAATGGAAACTAAGAGTTCATTATCAAGTAATATAAGTCGATACACAAACAATGAATAAATATTCACTCTTTTTGTTATCGTTATCACATTCTCTGGACACTCGCAACAGTGACCTTCAGTTAATTTGCCTTTGCTGAAATTTTGATTAGGTACAACAGCTCCCATAATTTTATTTTCCTAGTCTCCATTTGATTGTTGATATTCATCATTGAATTTAAACACAACTACCGCCTGTCATTTACGTTATCGAATCATTTCTTCTTCCGTATATGTAGAAGACCAACCGTCACAGATACCTGACAAGTTCAGGTTCATGACCGAAATGCATACACTTTTTAATGATAGAACCGCTGTTTAAATACATTTCACGCGACTCTCAGACGTGTGGTTCGAAGCCTTGACAGAATTAGCAGCATCATTCTCAGAAACTCTGGAGAAGTACTGACACTTTTTCACCAGTTAATCCCGTATTCGACTTTATGAAATCGCACACATACACTTGATAATGTGAAGCCGAGTGAATCATTGTGCTGATTGAATTTGATTATTTGTCATATGAAAGTCAAGTACAGGATTTTCGAATAAACAAATTTTAAACAACTCATTTAAATCGTAAAAAGAGTGAAAACGATTTCTACAATATCAGCCGATCAAACTAAATTCTTCGGGTTCTACAACATCTGGGCTATATAAGCATCACAGTGTACAAACGTCACCATGTAAATCACTATCTGAAAACTAGAAGTATTCCATTCATTGATTTTGTCAATATTTCTCACTAATTATTTTTGATTAGTATTTCTATCGTGCATTGCTTCAGCACAGTATTGTAATGATTCAATCCTGAGATATATTGATGCTATAACTCATAGTGTACAAATGAAGTGAATACTGATTTGTCAATATACATCTTGTGAAAATTGGAATTGGCACCAGAGCTAGGTTTGTTACACCATTATTTATGTGAAGTGTAAAACAAATATTCATCATAAAAAAGTATGGTGTTATTAAACATTTTCAATATGAAGTTTGTAACTATTGGGTTATTGAACTGTGAATTCTGAAAGAACTACTCTGTTTGCCAACCATTTAGGATTTTTCACTATTAATTAATTAACTGTCTGAAGTCAATTGTCAGTCAGTAAAGAAAGGCCACACGTTGCATCTTTCATATTATTCAAATAAATTCACTAAGATTGTGTGTGCATACACATCAGTGACAACAATAATGATTTAGGTGACACATTCCTCACTCGTACGTAAACAGGGAGAACTGAAAAAATCTCAATAATTTGTCTGTCTAAAATATGTTACATTAAAAAAACAGGATCGATTTAAACGCGACGATTGAATACTATTCAGGTAGCTAAATAAAGCTACTGTGAACAACTAATTATCACTTACAATGTGTTATATATCATTGGAGATCGATGTGAGAAATTCATTGCGCTATTATTCTTCAATTCGCATTAAAACAATCCAGAAATTTGAATGGCATATTTAGGTGTAATATAAATGTATAAGTTATACTATTTGCTTAATATCAATCACCTACAGTTTAAATGCATCGAGTAGACATGAAGTATTCAAAATCCTGTATTATTCCAAATATTCATTGTAGTATAATGGTGTATTTGTGACATTTAAGAGGCGAAACAGACATCACGAATCTAAGATGTGCATAAATGACAAACTCCGACTTACTGAAGTCTTTTGAGAGAGCTGAGTGGAACACCATCTACTTGGCTGGTACCTCCATGTTTAGTACATAGATTTGAAACATATATTTCGAAACTAGGAGGCACATGAAATATCTTAATTTCTCAGGACGCTACGAAGTGCACAGAATCTTGGTCATTTTCTCCAGATGTTGAGAATGTGATACTCTCGTACCACTACTTCTACTAAAATCTCCCTAAAAGAGGGATGATCCAGACTGCTGGAAAATTACATGTGCATGTATATCATGCTGTGTTTCCAATCTAAACATAAGGCCAATATTCCGTCGTGTTTCAATGAACTAATGATTCCTTTGTACTTGTTGAATGTTTGATTTCGAATTCCAAACACAGTACATTCGTTAGTGCTTATCTAGTACTTCTTTTTCTAATTGCGTTACTTCTGGGATTCCCACTTTGTTCTATAATGCAAATACACTTAATTATCACATTGTCGTTATGATGGAGCCTGTGATGGAACTGTTGGATATACATTTAGATTTTGATGCTTTTGAGGATTACTTTGAAAGGTTCGAAATCTGGGCTATCACCAAGGAAGATGGTGAGGATGTTAATATTGTGGCACATTTCCTCACATTCATCGGAAAAGAGTTATGTAAAACTTAGAATCCTTGTACGACAACAGTTTCTAATCAATCAACTTATCGGATTTGTCATGTTATTGTACCAGATATGGTTTTTCCTAATGATTCACTTATTTCTGACGAAATTCCTTGCAAATCTGCGGAAAATACGTTGA
Source organism: Schistosoma margrebowiei (assembly GCA_944470205.2). Taxonomy (NCBI): domain Eukaryota; kingdom Metazoa; phylum Platyhelminthes; class Trematoda; order Strigeidida; family Schistosomatidae; genus Schistosoma; species Schistosoma margrebowiei. The sequence goes on along the minus strand of OX104028.1, from coordinate 63,115,866 downwards.
ATGAACCTAGTTTTGAAAGATGCTGATTTTTCTAATGATCCTTTACTCTGCAATGACATTCTTAATAATTTCGAGGAAACTATTTCAAAAGAATCAAATCTTGGTGTCATATCAAATATTATTTGTTCTCATAATGCATTTGTTGCTTGTGGGAAACTTGTTCAATGCGAAGCACGAATACTAAATGAGCTGGATTTCGATTACAATTCGGATGATTTCATAAAAATTGCCGTTTATCCTTATCAGGAAGTCGCTTCTAATGTTTACTCTAACCAATGTGAGAAATATATTTTAAATGAAGCCACATCATTCATAACTCGAGGATATGAAGACCCAACATTATTTTGTGGGGGAGGATTGTCTGGCAGTCTAGGTAACAGTAGTTTAAGTATTTAACCGACATGAAGAATGTAAACACCTCCTTTAATCTGAAATTACTCATAAGGAGCTCATTCTAACAAACGCGAAACGTCCAGTAGCAAAATGATCAGTATGTTGAATGGTTAGACACTGATTACTGCCACAGGAGACAGGAGGATATGTCGAAGATACTGAGACATTAGTCTTCAGACAGGTAGTTGATGGATCAGATCTAGTTCTATTTCCTTATAAATACACGTAGGTTTCCCCAAACACCAACTATCTGAATCACTGTTGTATCTCGATTCATAGGTTTGTGTGCATTTTACGAGGAGGAGTTCGAAGTTGGTCTTCATCAATGGTTGGTGGACTAGAGTGTATCCTAGTGAAATCATGTTCTCCGAATTGCATGACCTACCACTGTGGCTCTCACTATCTTTTCAGACGATATCATCAGCACAGACTCTGAAAAGAGGAAGCTGACGACACTACCTAGAGAAACGATGAAAGCCTCACTATGAAACCACACAGGTCAGTGCGAATGCCTTCCATCAAAATTATGAGAAAAATAGTTTTACGAAAGTCAAGTCATTTCTTCTATCAAAAACAAATGCTGGAGATCTCGAGTATCATTACCCAAAACATCTCAACCAGAAATATGATATTCCTCAGAAGGTGGATAGATAGGAAGTAAACATTTGAAGAACTATGGAAAAAGTCACTTTCAAATATTAAACAAAATAGACTAATATTTCTCTCACGAACTGACGATGAATGGGAGACAACGAACGGTCTTACAATTCAAAGTTCCATTCTCAGGACGAAACGAAACTATGCAATTCAGTCGTATGTGTCTAGTGAGTGTGTGTACCGGTTACTGGAAACCGTCAGTAAAAGAACTTCTATCATAGTCACTTACTTACAAAGTATCTGACTAATCAGTTCACACAAGTCATAAATTGAGGAAGAACATCGATTCTGTGAAGTTCTAAGATTTCCAAATACAAACAAGCAAAAATCTGTGTTCATGTAATTCTGTGAACTTTCTCAAACCACCCAACATCGAACATATCTTCTGTGGGCTAAGTGACATTTGAACATACACTATTCCCCGCATGTCCACTATTCTGCATAAGGTTTGTAGTCTGATTTGAATAAAATAATCGATTCAGAGGTATTTTTAGTGGACTACATTGAAGTTCTTATGAATTAGTTTGGTTTGCAACGAGTTTAACAGAAATGGATGCCTAAACACATCTATGACTGGTCAATCATGTACATGTGTGAAAATACAATCAGCATGTATCTAGAATTCTTAAGATGTTTAGCAGCATCGTAGAAATTGTTCTGAAGTTTATAAACGATACAATGATAATAATTATTATTGGCTCCCTGCTAGAGAGGATTTACGCTTTCGATACGTAGCGGTTTCGTTCGTGGGACTGAATAGCGAACGTGCGATTGTAGGACAAAAGGGTTGGCAGAACAGGAAGCGATCGTTGATCGTCGAGTTTTCATGGAAGATCTTTTATGTAGAACGGTACCAGAAGCTACATGCTATATTTGTTGCTCGATTTGGCATACCACGCCGGAGTGGTTCTTATCCAGAATCTGAGGATTGAGTTCGTAAAGGTCCATACCGCAAAGCGCTGCAGACGTAGGACGGAACCACATTGAGCCAATAAACCAGAAGTGACCATAAAAATCAAGCGCGAGACTAAATATATGTCAGACATTCGGAACCAGAATATCGACTGAGTAGATTGACAAGAGCGTGGGTGATCAGGCCAGCTTTCGCCAAATTTGACTGAAGTAGACGGTACCGGACGTGCGGTGGTCGGAAGCGTGGGCTCAGGATTCAAAAATATCAAAGAATAAGGGAAAAGTGTAGCATGCATGTAGTATAGGGATAGATTCCTATACCGTATCCGTTGGTGATTGCGCGGTTAGTCGCGAAAGCGTACGGGCAGGCGTACTCGGTGACCGAAAATGAGGCGGTGGTCTCGTTTGTACTTCGTGACATTGAAATCTCGTCCAAAATCAAGGGCAGCGTGGTTTGCCGATCTGGACGTAATTTGTAATTTGGTTGGTTTTTCCAAACGTTCACAGATCTCTACACAATACTAAAAGCGTCGACTGATTCATTTTGCACCACGTGACCGAATGACGGAGAGAGTGGAGTAAATAAAATTCAGGTTAATTTCAAGTGTAAACCACTTGTTAAAATGTTAAACCAAGTCGACTTCCCACGAGTCCGATCTAATCAGTTGTGAAACACTATTTTTCTTTGCAAACAGACCAGATCATTTTAAATGACAATCTTCATACAGTGAAGTGTATGTAAGGAACTCAAGTCAAACATTGGTTAGGTAGCTGACTCGATGGAATATACAGTTGTGTGACAGTTCCGTCAATACAGGTTTCCCAAGTTAAATTTCGGCACATCGTGACACTTACTCATAGGCGGTTAAACAAAGAGATCCCAAACCACTTGTATTTGATGCGAGAGGAAGTTATCATGATGAAGGTGAGTGAACGAACAGTTCTGAGTGATGGGGAAACTAGTCCAAATGATGAATCAACGTCCATGTTAGTAATAGAAGATTAGCAGTAAATCCCGAAACGGAGAACCATCGAGCACGTGAGGATGGTTAAATCCAATACGAGACTTAGATTTTGTTCACGTCTATATTGATGATCTGTTAGTCTCATCATCAAACGTAGATGAATATTATCAACCTTTCACACATTTATTCCAACGCCTTTCAGATAATGGAATAGTGGTCAACACGGACACGTATGAATTGAGCAAACCAGAAATAATATTCTTGGGTCACATTATTAGGCGAGAGTGTATGTTACCTTGTGAGGACATAGTACGTGCAATGATGGAGTACTCCATACCGTTCACACTCAAAGAACTGAAGACATTTCTCAGTTTGGTTAACTTCTACCGATGGTTACGACCATTAACCGACTTACTTCGCGGCAACCCACGCAAATTAGAATTGAACGATATCGCACGTACTGCATTTTCAGAGATCAAAACGGCCTTGACTCAATTTACACTCCTCACTCATCCAGACACTTCAGCCACGCTTAGTATAGCGGTTGATGCATCGGACTTTGTCAAGGGGGCCGTTATTCTAAAAAACATCTCCGGTAGTTGGCAACCACTTGAATTTTTCTCAAAACGCCTTACGCTCACGGAGATGAGATATAGCACTTTTGGTCGCGAACTGCTAGCAGCTTACTGTGCACTCAAACATTTCAGGCACGCAGTAGAAGGACGTCAATTTATCTTATTCACCGACCACAAGCCCTTAACGTATGCCCTGCTTACCAAGTCTGACCGCTACTCACCACGAATGTGCAGACATTTGGACTATATCTCTCAGTTCATGACAGACCTTCGTCACATTAAAGGCGAGTTGAACGTTGTTGCCGATGCTCTGCCACGTATTCAAGTGAATGCAGTTACTTCACCGGTGCTCGATCTTCCTGCTATGGCTGCCGCTCAATCAAACGATCACTTTTGTACAGAAGCACCACAACCTACATCCCTTCAGTGCCGGGAAGTACCCCTGGATACTAGCTCAGGTACTATGACATGTGATACTCCTAGTGGTTTTCCCCAACCCATCGTATTTTCTGATAAATTGAGACCCAATGTTAGACCCATCTAACCTACTAGCGGGTCCCTACGTCTACTGCAGATCCCATGCTAGGTACATCAGAGGCCTTGTTCTCACGTCCCGGCCAACAGAACGTGTCATCCGCACCATCTACGGCCGAGACTTCAGTCTCACGTCCAGATCGGCAAACCACGCTGCCCTTGATTTTGGACGAGATTTCAATGTCACGAAGTACAAACGAGACCACCGCCTCATTTTCGGTCACCGAGTACGCCTGCCCGTACGCTTTCGCGACTAACCGCGCAATCACCAACGGATACGGTATAGGAATCTATCCCTATACTACATGCATGCTACACTTTTCCCTTATTCTTTGATATTTTTGAATCCTGAGCCCACGCTTCCGACCACCGCACGTCCGGTACCGTCTACTTCAGTCAAATTTGGCGAAAGCTGGCCTGATCACCCACGCTCTTGTCAATCTACTCAGTCGATATTCTGGTTCCGAATGTCTGACATATATTTAGTCTCGCGCTTGATTTTTATGGTCACTTCTGGTTTATTGGCTCAATGTGGTTCCGTCCTACGTCTGCAGCGCTTTGCGGTATGGACCTTTACGAACTCAATCCTCAGATTCTGGATAAGAACCACTCCGGCGTGGTATGCCAAATCGAGCAACAAATATAGCATGTAGCTTCTGGTACCGTTCTACATAAAAGATCTTCCATGAAAACTCGACGATCAACGATCGCTTCCTGTTCTGCCAACCCTTTTGTCCTACAATCGCACGTTCGCTATTCAGTCCCACGAACGAAACCGCTACGTATCGAAAGCGTAAATCCTCTCTAGCAGGGAGCCAATAATAATTATTATCATTGTATCGTTTATAAACTTCAGAACAATTTCTACGATGCTGCTAAACATCTTAAGAATTCTAGATACATGCTGATTGTATTTTCACACATGTACATGATTGACCAGTCATAGATGTGTTTAGGCATCCATTTCTGTTAAACTCGTTGCAAACCAAACTAATTCATAAGAACTTCAATGTAGTCCACTAAAAATACCTCTGAATCGATTATTTTATTCAAATCAGACTACAAACCTTATGCAGAATAGTGGACATGCGGGGAATAGTGTATGTTCAAATGTCACTTAGCCCACAGAAGATATGTTCGATGTTGGGTGGTTTGAGAAAGTTCACAGAATTACATGAACACAGATTTTTGCTTGTTTGTATTTGGAAATCTTAGAACTTCACAGAATCGATGTTCTTCCTCAATTTATGACTTGTGTGAACTGATTAGTCAGATACTTTGTAAGTAAGTGACTATGATAGAAGTTCTTTTACTGACGGTTTCCAGTAACCGGTACACACACTCACTAGACACATACGACTGAATTGCATAGTTTCGTTTCGTCCTGAGAATGGAACTTTGAATTGTAAGACCGTTCGTTGTCTCCCATTCATCGTCAGTTCGTGAGAGAAATATTAGTCTATTTTGTTTAATATTTGAAAGTGACTTTTTCCATAGTTCTTCAAATGTTTACTTCCTATCTATCCACCTTCTGAGGAATATCATATTTCTGGTTGAGATGTTTTGGGTAATGATACTCGAGATCTCCAGCATTTGTTTTTGATAGAAGAAATGACTTGACTTTCGTAAAACTATTTTTCTCATAATTTTGATGGAAGGCATTCGCACTGACCTGTGTGGTTTCATAGTGAGGCTTTCATCGTTTCTCTAGGTAGTGTCGTCAGCTTCCTCTTTTCAGAGTCTGTGCTGATGATATCGTCTGAAAAGATAGTGAGAGCCACAGTGGTAGGTCATGCAATTCGGAGAACATGATTTCACTAGGATACACTCTAGTCCACCAACCATTGATGAAGACCAACTTCGAACTCCTCCTCGTAAAATGCACACAAACCTATGAATCGAGATACAACAGTGATTCAGATAGTTGGTGTTTGGGGAAACCTACGTGTATTTATAAGGAAATAGAACTAGATCTGATCCATCAACTACCTGTCTGAAGACTAATGTCTCAGTATCTTCGACATATCCTCCTGTCTCCTGTGGCAGTAATCAGTGTCTAACCATTCAACATACTGATCATTTTGCTACTGGACGTTTCGCGTTTGTTAGAATGAGCTCCTTATGAGTAATTTCAGATTAAAGGAGGTGTTTACATTCTTCATGTCGGTTAAATACTTAAACTACTGTTACCTAGACTGCCAGACAATCCTCCCCCACAAAATAATGTTGGGTCTTCATATCCTCGAGTTATGAATGATGTGGCTTCATTTAAAATATATTTCTCACATTGGTTAGAGTAAACATTAGAAGCGACTTCCTGATAAGGATAAACGGCAATTTTTATGAAATCATCCGAATTGTAATCGAAATCCAGCTCATTTAGTATTCGTGCTTCGCATTGAACAAGTTTCCCACAAGCAACAAATGCATTATGAGAACAAATAATATTTGATATGACACCAAGATTTGATTCTTTTGAAATAGTTTCCTCGAAATTATTAAGAATGTCATTGCAGAGTAAAGGATCATTAGAAAAATCAGCATCTTTCAAAACTAGGTTCATTCAACGTATTTTCCGCAGATTTGCAAGGAATTTCGTCAGAAATAAGTGAATCATTAGGAAAAACCATATCTGGTACAATAACATGACAAATCCGATAAGTTGATTGATTAGAAACTGTTGTCGTACAAGGATTCTAAGTTTTACATAACTCTTTTCCGATGAATGTGAGGAAATGTGCCACAATATTAACATCCTCACCATCTTCCTTGGTGATAGCCCAGATTTCGAACCTTTCAAAGTAATCCTCAAAAGCATCAAAATCTAAATGTATATCCAACAGTTCCATCACAGGCTCCATCATAACGACAATGTGATAATTAAGTGTATTTGCATTATAGAACAAAGTGGGAATCCCAGAAGTAACGCAATTAGAAAAAGAAGTACTAGATAAGCACTAACGAATGTACTGTGTTTGGAATTCGAAATCAAACATTCAACAAGTACAAAGGAATCATTAGTTCATTGAAACACGACGGAATATTGGCCTTATGTTTAGATTGGAAACACAGCATGATATACATGCACATGTAATTTTCCAGCAGTCTGGATCATCCCTCTTTTAGGGAGATTTTAGTAGAAGTAGTGGTACGAGAGTATCACATTCTCAACATCTGGAGAAAATGACCAAGATTCTGTGCACTTCGTAGCGTCCTGAGAAATTAAGATATTTCATGTGCCTCCTAGTTTCGAAATATATGTTTCAAATCTATGTACTAAACATGGAGGTACCAGCCAAGTAGATGGTGTTCCACTCAGCTCTCTCAAAAGACTTCAGTAAGTCGGAGTTTGTCATTTATGCACATCTTAGATTCGTGATGTCTGTTTCGCCTCTTAAATGTCACAAATACACCATTATACTACAATGAATATTTGGAATAATACAGGATTTTGAATACTTCATGTCTACTCGATGCATTTAAACTGTAGGTGATTGATATTAAGCAAATAGTATAACTTATACATTTATATTACACCTAAATATGCCATTCAAATTTCTGGATTGTTTTAATGCGAATTGAAGAATAATAGCGCAATGAATTTCTCACATCGATCTCCAATGATATATAACACATTGTAAGTGATAATTAGTTGTTCACAGTAGCTTTATTTAGCTACCTGAATAGTATTCAATCGTCGCGTTTAAATCGATCCTGTTTTTTTAATGTAACATATTTTAGACAGACAAATTATTGAGATTTTTTCAGTTCTCCCTGTTTACGTACGAGTGAGGAATGTGTCACCTAAATCATTATTGTTGTCACTGATGTGTATGCACACACAATCTTAGTGAATTTATTTGAATAATATGAAAGATGCAACGTGTGGCCTTTCTTTACTGACTGACAATTGACTTCAGACAGTTAATTAATTAATAGTGAAAAATCCTAAATGGTTGGCAAACAGAGTAGTTCTTTCAGAATTCACAGTTCAATAACCCAATAGTTACAAACTTCATATTGAAAATGTTTAATAACACCATACTTTTTTATGATGAATATTTGTTTTACACTTCACATAAATAATGGTGTAACAAACCTAGCTCTGGTGCCAATTCCAATTTTCACAAGATGTATATTGACAAATCAGTATTCACTTCATTTGTACACTATGAGTTATAGCATCAATATATCTCAGGATTGAATCATTACAATACTGTGCTGAAGCAATGCACGATAGAAATACTAATCAAAAATAATTAGTGAGAAATATTGACAAAATCAATGAATGGAATACTTCTAGTTTTCAGATAGTGATTTACATGGTGACGTTTGTACACTGTGATGCTTATATAGCCCAGATGTTGTAGAACCCGAAGAATTTAGTTTGATCGGCTGATATTGTAGAAATCGTTTTCACTCTTTTTACGATTTAAATGAGTTGTTTAAAATTTGTTTATTCGAAAATCCTGTACTTGACTTTCATATGACAAATAATCAAATTCAATCAGCACAATGATTCACTCGGCTTCACATTATCAAGTGTATGTGTGCGATTTCATAAAGTCGAATACGGGATTAACTGGTGAAAAAGTGTCAGTACTTCTCCAGAGTTTCTGAGAATGATGCTGTTAATTCTGTCAAGGCTTCGAACCACACGTCTGAGAGTCGCGTGAAATGTATTTAAACAGCGGTTCTATCATTAAAAAGTGTATGCATTTCGGTCATGAACCTGAACTTGTCAGGTATCTGTGACGGTTGGTCTTCTACATATACGGAAGAAGAAATGATTCGATAACGTAAATGACAGGCGGTAGTTGTGTTTAAATTCAATGATGAATATCAACAATCAAATGGAGACTAGGAAAATAAAATTATGGGAGCTGTTGTACCTAATCAAAATTTCAGCAAAGGCAAATTAACTGAAGGTCACTGTTGCGAGTGTCCAGAGAATGTGATAACGATAACAAAAAGAGTGAATATTTATTCATTGTTTGTGTATCGACTTATATTACTTGATAATGAACTCTTAGTTTCCATTTCGGTTGTTGATAAATTGTTGTTAAAATTCGACACAGTTACCATCTATCATTCACGCTGTCGTATTCTGTAATTACTCTTCATATTACTAATACAGGAACAATTTCTCTTGATAGACATACAGACACGTTGATCATCGCAGATGCCAATTTATTTATATTTTTTTAATAACAGAACGTTCTTTAGACAAATAGTTGTCTAGAAGTTCCTCTTTGATTTGAAATAAAGCGTCAATCCAGTACGTTGAGATTTGATAAAGACTCATCTACACATACATTATTTTGCAAGATCAATTGGGAATCTTTGACTTCACTCACTAAACATTTGCTGTGATAGATATCGGCTCCGATTTGCGATGAAGTTACACGTTCTCGTTACTTGACAGCTTAAACACACATATTGAATACTCATATGGGTAACATACAAACTGTCACGCAATCTCGTTCCACTATCAACTGAAATTTGAATAACATCGATTCCATTATTTCCATGTACTAAATACATTTTACAGACCAGTAACCAAATCATTTATTACCTTCCACTTACTTCATCTTGTTCCTTCTACTGGTGAGAGGTACAACGAGTCAAGTACGAGTATGTGATATGAAACAAAACAGTACAAATCATAGTGACCGTTTCCTTTATATGTCTGAGTAATAGCACTCATAATGTGTTAATAGTGTCAGATGAAGTCACAAATAAGTGGGATAATATCGAACTGGAATCTGCAGTGTAATTGAAGTGGACGTCAAGTACAATAAAATGTTATACTGACAAATAAACCAATAATCCAAATGATTTTCTCTAGTCATATACCGCCTAATTACGAGTAAACTGAAGCGTTCGATGCAATCGGCTTGACAGTGTTTACGAAAGATTCACTGAAACGTCTGTTCCTATTCTTCCTTTGCTGATCAATAATGTACAGTGGAAAATTCTGAACGAAATTGAGTTGGTAATAGGAAGATACAGTAAGAATCACATGTCTTCCTCATGCCTGTAACTACTTGGCCAACAATATGCAGTTGCAGGTCTACATTTACAACCATAGAGTGAGCAAAATTACGTGTGAATGATTTTCACAATTTCCAGTGAATTTATATCATTGTGTTTGTGGTGCGATTTAAATGAGATACTTACAGCATATTCTGATTACTCTTCATAATTAATCTGACAATCACGTGACTAATTCATTTGAGCGTATTAACTACTCTTGAATATTTTTAACCGAGTTGACTTGAATTCAGTTAACCAACAACTTTCTCTTCTACATGAATCTCGTCACAGTAACTGAGATGATCTGGTGGATTGGCTGCAAACAACCACATCTCAACCAACTTAAATGGGGAGCAGAGTAGTGAACTGTCGAGTTCGTTGTTCATCGAATCATCCTCGTAGCATCATGTATGGGTTTCAACGTCAGAGAACAGAGAGAATAGAAATTATGACATGATATTTGTGTGCGTAGGGCCGAAGTATTGAATGAAACTGGTGTTTGATTTTGACATTTCTTCACTTCATAATCTTCATTGTTAGAACCAGCTGACAGAGACAAATCGGAACGTGTCACTTTGTTAACAGTGATTTATAATAGATCAGTTCACATTTTTGGTGAAGTGAGTTTGTGAACGGTTGACGGAGAGAAAGATTGTTGTTTAAAGTCAGAATCTGACACGTTATCAATGTCCTGATAATTATAGTTTCATATTTAGATTTTCATCCAATTGAGGGATGGGTTCTATCGCAAAACAAAATCAACTCAGAAACGAATATTAGGAAGGAAGCATTACTCACTAGTCTTCAACTTCAAGGTACGTTTGGTAATGTTATGGTGACAATCTGCTATCAGTGTGACTGTTTCCCTTGGAAGTCGTGACAGTCACTGAATGAGGGTAGTAGTGTATTACGAGTCGACGGAAAGTTGAAGGCAAAATGAACGACAGCAGTTGCACGGACTCTAAACAAGAAGACAGTAAAAAATGCACCATAAATTCGTTGTACATTCCAATGTGTTTAAATCACATGAGTTGCAAACTAGTATTCCTTGTACGATCTGTTGTTTGAATGATTCATGTTTAGACACGTGCACATGGTTTCGTCGAAGTGCTTCCATTCCCGTCTTATATCTGAACCACTGCTACAACCATCAATAGCAAACAAACCACTCTTCGTCACCGCTATTCAATCGAAGTTTGGTCACACTTACGCTACTCACATTATTCTCTAATATGTTTCATGCATCTCTCGACAATCTGTATAAACTGGTCACTCATTGTATTAACAGTGCTTATCAGGTAGACTGTCATTAAGCCCTATCTATTTTCATTTAATATTGAGTTTATTTTTAAGTGAATATTTTATCTCGCAACCTACATCCAAATTATGAAAATACTAATTAGACCAAAGTGACAAGTGTAACTGGGTCATCTATTCAACATCATCATTAACTCATTTTTCATTCATTTCACCTCTTCTTCAACCTTCTTGATTACAATTTACGTAAATAATAGATTATCCAAATCATGATCATACACCTACATGACCATGTGAGATTTTGTAATATTTTAGTTTAATAGACAGCCATCAATTTGTTTTTCGTTGAAGTTATCCGGAGTTTCTTATCTAAGGTGTCAGGATGGAAACACTGAAAATGGTATCCGATTCACTACAACCAACCAACTTTCATTGAAATCATTTCCAATATGATTATTGGGTTGCTCAAGAAATGTTCGGATCGATCAATATTCTCTTACTTGTATGGGAAACGTGTGAATCGAATATGTTGTAAATAGGAGAAGATTGTTGAGAATATGTTTTGCCTCCCTACTAAATGTGGAATGAATTGGTGAATAGGCTAGGATGTTTTGAAATGCTAGTCAGTAGAATCGCCGAATTATTCGTCAGTTTCTCATTGGTATTTTCATACTATAATATTTATTCACCTGTCGGTTGTCTTTATCACATCACTGAGTCAAAATTCAGCTGCACAGTATTCTCTGAACTTTATTTCCGATCCGCGATCATAGTTTCTTTGGAAACTACAATCGAATGTGACAATGGTGAAATTGAATAAAACGATGCTGTGAAGTGACACTGTATCTTTCATACTGATATGCTTATTGTTGTGGGAACGTTTTTCAGAAGATCCAGATTATCTGATGCTTGGTGTCGAGTGAAATGAATTGTTCGTGAATTGTAGTTGACGAGTGTCAATTGAAATTCAGTTCGGAATGAAACAAAATCAAAATTACAACTACTAATCAGTCAGTTGAATGTTAATTTCTTAACACACAGATTTCACTCAACACATTTAAGCTCAACTATTTCAGTCTCAATTAGGCGGTGAAGTGATGAGTGTAATTGACGGCCTCCACAGTCCAGTATTCATTTGGAAATGTCGCTTTTCCAGTTATATCAAAGGTCAACCAATCCAATGTATAGAGTGGAACTCATGTTTGCACGTTTTGTGAACTTCTATCCTTTCAAATTCATATGAGCACAACCACAAAACAACCATCGAGAGCCTCTAAGGACTCGGACGACAATGCTCGTCATGACTGACGGATCGACATCATATGGCAAACCATTACAAACCGGGAAGTAGTGCACAGTTATCCCATTCCACTTGAATCTAAACAGAAAACCTTAGTGACGAAATCATACCCAATAACAATAAAATGTTGTAGTCGAAATGCGACTCACGTAGACAATTACGATTGGATAACGACCTGATTACAATCGACCGTTGATTGATGAGTAGAGCAACCAATGAAAATAGGTATTTTGGACGAAAAATCTATATAAACACCACACATCATCATCACTAACACAGCATTGTAACTTGATATTTTCAGAGAATGTACTGGCCTGGAGATGCAAGTGAGTATAGGTAGAAATTATTTTACCAACGATGAATAATTTTGTTCTTCTTTCCAGTTGTCAACAACCAAGTAACACAAACGACTGTTTATTCCTGTCACCGTAGTGAAGCAGCCACACAATCTACCGTGAGTTCAGATCGATGGTTGAATTATTGTGCATTGTTTGTTTTCTGATCAAATGTGGCAATTTTATTGTCTGTGAGTAATGGTCATGTAACTGTTCCGGTGTCAAATCACCAAGCCTGTGTGATTCAGATGAAACTCATGACATGACTGGAGAGTGATTTGGCTTCAGCGTTCACTCATTCTCTCTTCCTCATTATGTGTACTTTGTTCGCCCACTGACAGGTGGGCAATGTGCAGTCGACGATGTATCGAGGTGTAGTGAGATCACCTGCATATAACTGACAGTTGTACATGCAATTCAGACACAACTTGTACAAATTACCAGTTATTCTTTGCCTTTACACTGGAAAATGAATGACATCCACGAACACTTGAACAGTTCTCATCAGTCCACATTTTGCACATCAATTCTCTAATTTATGCCAGCTCGGTTTTTATATGTATTTCACTCTTTTCCATCAATATCATCACAATAAATCTTCTCTTATTATTATTCATTACAGACTTCCTATAGAATATCCAATCTACTGAAACTCATTCCCACATGTCTCAACCAAGTGATATCCAATCTGACGGGATCAGTGAACAGTGTTGTGGATTTGCACTGAACACTATAACTTCGGTCGTTTATTTGAGAACATAAATTTTTCATTATATTTACATGATTCTTCCGTTGTTTGTTCACATTGTAAATTAATCATCATTCATCATTGTCCTCATATTGTTAACATCTGTTCGTGTTTTCACTGGGAATTGTGTACTGCTTTCATCAGAACCATTTGTGTTTGTTGTTCATGTTTTATATGAATTGTCAGTAATAAATTCCTTCTGCATAATCAATAAATGATAATACTATGAATGGTTATTCTCTTATGTTGACGATGCAAGAAGCATTAGTATGCACAAAGTGTTCATATAGATTGTGGTGTTATGAGTGCAGAAGTGTTTGAATCAATTGATGAACGAGTGAAATTCGAGTCACTTAATCATATAGAGTTGTTCGTTATAGACGAGGGGTATTGTGTGGAGTGGCGATTAGGTGTCAGAATGGCGAAACGCTTGATATTGACTAGCATTTAATTATTCACGGTTGTGCTCATCTTCTCCATAATTAACTATGTAAGAATAAGTGAATTTGGTGGTAAAGAAGTACGGTGTTATGTTATTCGATTTGTAATTTGGTTGGTTTTGCCAAACAGTCGCAGCCAACATCAAAATTTTTCTGATACTCTTAAGACAGTTCACTGCAGAACTGATATAGTGTAATATTTAATTTTTAAATAAAACTTAAAGAATTAAGACTTTTTACATAATTAGGTGTATAATATGTGGGATTAGCTATAAAATTACGACGTTCAAGTATTTACATCGGTTTGATCTTTAGTACTTTGATAATTAATCTTCACTAACATAGATTACTGTGAAGCTAAATTCAAGTATATGGATAACAAAATATAATAATGGCATCAGTTGTTGTAGGGAAAGAAGTACTACACAAATTGTAATAATATCAACCAATATTCATAATTACATGGTGAATTTAAAATGTATACTAACAAATCAGACTATCAGGATCGTTAAAATATTAGTCATTCACCTTATCTCATAGTAGTTAACTATCATTTCGTTTTGAACAAACTGATATCATTAGTTCTTTCATAGGTAGATGATTATAATAATCACTCTGTTGATAGAATAATACAAAAAATGTGAAAGCTAATTCCTATTCCCTTTCAAATCACAAGTTGATATTTAAACACTGTTGTAATAATTTAAAATCCCATCGAAAAATCAATAAATTATTTCTTAAATTTACTTTTTTTCTTCAAACTGGATAATTTCGTCTTTCTGTTAAACAATTTATATGAAATTTTCTTATTCTATTGAAGAATTTCTTGGATTGTTTGAGGTTAGACATTGGCTTCGTTGGATTCCGGCTCAGTAGTATAGAAGTTAAGCGCAAAACTGAAAGCCTTGGGTTCGAATCCCACGAGCGGGATCGTCGATGTGCACTTCCGAATAGTCCCACAATAGGATGAAACGGCCGTCTATTGCTTCCAGGTTTTCAATGGTGGTTTAACATCAATCAGTTCATAATCTGAATCAAAATTTATTGATAAATTCTATAAATCTCTCAACAGTTTTTCTCCCACGATCAACTGATTCCAATAGATATACTTCTAAGAAGTAATAAAACCGTTGAGATAGACAAGTTCGATGAGATGCAGACACTAATCGGTTAAGAGGATAGAGTATAGTAAGAAAAAACGACTAATGAATCATAACCCTATAGTTGAATAATATTAAGCCCAGAACCTAAAGGTTATGAATTCAATCATGTGTGGGGTAAATACCGTATACTACTGTAGAGTCCTAAACTAAAATGTAATGGCTGTCTAACATTGCCTACCGTTCAACGATTGTCTAGATGACATACGTTTGTGGTAAAGAAAACTGTCATCCTAACGCAACTTCTGAAAGCTTAGGCATAAATCTAGCGAAATGGACAGCATTTAGTTTATTTTGAAGTACAATTGATTTACAACGGATTAAGACTCATGAAATTGCAAACTGCTTACCATGAAAACACTAACAGAATATACCATATTTTAAAATATAATGATAAATCAAAATTAATATAGTCTTATGTCTTACGATCAACCAATATGCCTAGATGACTTTAAGCAAACGATACTCAGCAAGAACAAGGGAGAATGATACCCTATGCGTGACCGTTGTGCTAATACTAACTAATTCCAAACGAAGAGGAAAAACACAAGACTAATGATCACCAGTCCAAGATCATAACTATATTTCAGACACTCATTTATATGCATACAAGATCAGACCATACAGCAGACCAGTTGAGTATCAGTATCAACACTGAACAGCAATATTAATGATCAGAAAAAACTAAATGTGGTGTGTGCTACTGATGTTGACAGATATATGTAGTATGTATCATCAGTCGATAGTGAAATGCGTGGTGGTAGAAGATTAAGAAGATCGAAGAAAAGAGAACGAGAACATAGAATAATTGGTGTGGAAATGAAGGAACAATAAAATCCGATACGATTGATTGACATTTTGCAAATGAAAAATTTACTGTATTGTTCTCAGACTTTCCGTAATTTTGTGACTTTATACATTCGATTGTCCCTACCTGTGTTCTCGTTCACTGCACTGGGTACACAAATAACCAATTCTAGTTTCTGAGGAGTGGAAATGCTATGGAAACGATTTACAGGTAAGATAACAATTTGAAACTAGGGTAATACGAAAATATGACCAAAACTCTTAATAAACATGCAAAATTGTAGAAAATAGTTTCGAAAGTTTTCACCTCATAATTCATTTTTATATTGGTTGTTTAAATCTTTCCATTATCACCTCTGCTAATCACCTCTTAGTTAAATTGTATCTTAGGACATAGATTTTTCAATATCTTTATTTAAAAATAAAAATTACTTTCTTTTCCTAAATCTACACAGTTTCTATTTCATGAATTCATTTCGGGCAGAAAAATTTCCGACTAGTTTTCATTTAAATATTGATATTTTATCCAAGTTCATTTTGTTTTTTCAGGATATTCAAATCAGAGTGAAAATGTTTTATTCAGGTCAAGGTGAAGGACCACAAACATTTATCTTGCTATCTAAAAGGGTAGAAATATGTATGCGAATTTTCTAAATTCTCTGAGGGTTTATTTCAATTAATGATATAATGAATAGCATATACTAACACTAATAAGGACCACCTGAAATTCGATTCTTATAATAATGACTACTGATAACATAAATGAAATATGAGGATTTGAAAAAGGTTGACAGCCTCAGTAACAATATCTTAGTATAACCATATAAAGTTACACTGAGTAGTATATTCCTTGATTTCAACTCACCAAATCAAATAATCAGGTCGAAAATCACTAAATTGGTGCCAAACACAAATATCATTCAAGTTGTGATCAGTCGATAGAATAGAGGTGGATATCAGATGTAAATGATGAATATTGTTAATACCAGTCAGAAACTGCATCTCAGTATAGGCATATTACCTATGGCGAATCAAAAACGCCAACCTAGGTTTTCATACGAAATTACAATATCATGAATTACGGGTGGTTAAATAACATTCGTATACTACTCAAGACCCTAAAGTGTTAAAAAAAGAAACCCCATCATGCAATACAGTGGCTTCATAAAATATGAAAATCATAGATGAGATATATAACGCGCACATCTTCTTTCAGTTGTCTATTACATACTCCGTAATTCTTCCAGTTCTGTTGTTATTCCATTTACCCGATTTTCCTAGCCACTCTCTTCACTTTAGTCTTATGCTGGCAAGCATTCGATTTCCGAGTTCTGCTGTGCACCACCTACATCTGTCAGTCCAAGTAGCATACACCTCAATAGTACTAAATGTATTACTTACGTACTTGAGCCCGTTACCCCTCATGGAGGAGCATAGGACGCCCATCAGCATTCTTTATTCAACTATGTCATACGCAAACCTGCCAAGTTCTTTCCACTTCCCATTCATGATCCTTCCAATTCTTTCGCCTTCTTCTTTTCCGTTTCCCTTCACGTATTCAAGTTCGGGGTCGCTTCGTGATGCAGTTCGGTGATTTCATTAATGTGTAACAAATCCACTTTCAACGTCTTTCCAGAATTTCCCCTTCAACTGGAAGCTGGCTTGTTCACTCTCACAGTAGGCCGTTGCTCATGGTATACGGTCAACGGAAATTGAGTATCTTAAGCAGATAATTGTTTAGAAATACTTGTATGTGTACCTTAACACACTAATCTCTTGAAAGATAACACAAATATTACCTCTTTTTATTTAATTGAGATGATAGACATTTTGTAAAACTATTTGTTATGAAGGAGTGGGATTATGGTGAGCGATTTTTGAATCTTCAAATTAATGGACAAAATCCTAACATATATCATTTGTCCCCTCAATAACCTGGATCCCATGTGGATCACTGGTCTGCAACCAAAGTTTTCCAATGTATCCAGTTTGACAATCCAAGGTCAACGAGGCGGAATTTTTTTCTCTATTTTATTTCTGTAAGAAGCACCCATGCTTCATAGAGACAGTTAAGTTAGTTTATCGCTAACAATGTACAGCTTGTGATAGTTCGATATTTCAATTACAGTTGTACGTAATATATATCATCGAAATAATAAAAAATAACAGGAAACCCTGTTGACTACCTCCAACCACCATCTAAATCTCAATACATAGTGCCCGCAGTGTCGAGTCACCTAGACTGGTGGCCACATTGCAACATGATCGATAGCATTCGATCTGCACTAATAAGGACTAGACAAGCAAGACATTGATCACCACCCAGTGATCAATCAATTGTAATAAAAAATAACACTGGTAAAATGCGATGAAACACACTCTTTTTTAATGATTTAACATGTATAGCGTAAATATATATACTAGACTTCAGGCATGTGATAGGAAAAACAGGTTAAAAATTCCCTATGAATGCCACTAAGATTTATGCCTACTCGGCTAAGCTGATTTGAAATGATAAATCCGTGTAATATATGATAGTCTAAATTTACTTTAGAGTTAAGTATACATTTTTTTATTCACTACCGTGTTTACCTTCATAAATAGTGTTTATGTCTAAGAAGCAGATGATTTGGTTACCTAATCAATTGGTTGAATTTAAACATTTTGTCCACATCCATTTAACTGTTTATAAGTCTGTTGAAACGTATCCAGTAAGCAAGTAAACAAATTTATCTGGTCTTCTGACAACATTATATGATTCTCCAAAATCAGTGGTCATTGATATAATTCGCGTAAATTTTTATCGTATCGTCCCCCACAATCTTTGGTCACTTTATACTACGAATTTGCACTCAAAATTAGATCCGAGTTATTTCGTCACTTTTGTAGGTGTTAGGGTAGATTAAGTTTATGGCAAAACGTAAGTCCTAGTTTTTAATCGGAAGTTTATGCACAACGTATGTGACTTTAGCCAATCATAACCATATATTTTATTCCCTAACCCGCTTGGATTGACAATTATTTATTGATTTCAAAATAGAAAATATTATTGGCCGAAATTCGAGCCAATAAACACAAAGGAATGAGGACTTTAGTTATTCACATTTGGACGCATGTGACTGGTCATCACTTCTTATCCTATAGTAACTTTATACCTGAGTTATATGTTAGTATGTTTTAGTACAAGATTTATGGAATTCCATCTTTCGTTCTGGTTTGACAAATGATTAACTTATATTTCATCATTGATTCGAACAACTTTCCCTTCAATTCATTATCGAGCATTTTCAAAACAGTTAATGTATCGTAATAAAACTAAGAACGGTGATTGAATTAAATAACTATTTGTGGATTAAAAATTTACTGAGACTCAAAAGTGACATGTTAATAAAGTTTTCATGTCTGTCAAAATAAATAGGATTATTCATTCCTGTCAGTCAATCGTGATAAACAATGCAATTCACTCAACAGCTGATTGAAGATATGATGATTTAAAAACTGTTGGTTTATCCAATTTTACCATATTTTGATATGTAAGATTTGTTCTGAAACTTGACAACTTATCAGTAGCTTCAAGACAACTCAGTAATTTCGACTGACTCACGTTTTTCTTTTGTTAACTGAAGCTAAAATAACTGCGTATTTTCAACTCATTTATGCCCAAAACTCCATAAGATACCATATGAAATAATTATGCCTCAGCATTTTGAGGATAAACAATCAGTGGGGGAATATCGTGTGGTGTTACCAGACAAATCAGTTTCTCTGAATTGTAAAAATCAGACTGCAGTAAATAACACATGTGACGTGCTACCTGAAGATGATGACAAATTAAGTCAACATTTGCGAAATGAAGAAATTGAGATTTTTAGCCCTGAAACACATCCTGAATATTTTGTACCAGTTGCCCCCGATGGTGGTTGGTCATGGATTGTCTTATTGGCCACATTCCTTAATTTTTTTCTGATTGATGGCATCTTCTTTTCTGTTGGTCTTTTAATGGTTGAATGGGCTGATCATTTCGAAGCTTCAAAAACCAAGGTCTCATTAGTTAGTTCATTAATGTTGGGGTGTTATCAAATGATTGGTAAGTTTTTTTTAATTTTAACAATTTCTATCAATTGTTTTATTGTATTGTTAAGAGTTTAGCGCTAACCATGTTATATCGACAAAATTTAGTCGACAAATGATTGCAATTATATCCAGCGTCATCACATAAAAATACTTGGCTTGTTGGTTCATATGATGAATTGAGGTGCAGAATCAATTGATTCCACTTTCTCATCTTCCAATATCTATTTTTTAAATCCTATATGTAGATTTCGCTTGGACTACCTTTGTTTGTCTATAAATGAGCCTTAATCTCCTGGGAATACATGTTTTACCAGTTGGCTAGTCTTGCATTCTAAACTTAGTTTGGATATCGGTTCTGTAGGTGAGGCATTATTCAACCACCTCGGTAGTTTTATCGAACTGATTGAAGATTCAAAGAAATCTGAGTATTCCAAGCCAAAGCTTTAAGGTTAATGCACATTTTCGCATTTACCAAATCTGTTTAAATTATACAGTTTGGATAGTCTTTCATTTCAATCGTTACATTTGAGGTTATGAAACAAACTTTTCATCAGAATCTCGTAGTAATTTCACAAGAAATCAGTACTTGATAACCAACTGAATTATCATTTGTTACTCATCAAAAACACACAATTTTTTCTCACCATAACTCTTTACACTGTCCAACAACCATAGGATTATTTGAAAGGGATGGAATCTCTGATTACAGATTTTATCCATCTCAATTTACCCTACAAATATAAAAGAAATAAGTACAAGAAAAATGAAGGGGATTTCAGAGACATCAATACTTTTGCAACTTTCGTTTCTCAAATATATTCTACAATTTATTAAGAAAGGCGTTACGGCACGTAGAAGTGAAGGATCATTGACTATTTCATGACTTATGTACTCAACCTTAACAAATTTATCATATAAGCAACTAATAATCTTACTTCATTGATTGAATAATAATATACCCAGTTAAATAAGGTGGAAGGTAGTGGGTCTACCCTCTGAAGTTTATTTGGTTGGGATATGAAGATTGGTCTCATAAGCAACTAGTCTATTGGGCCACCGCAGTTATTACACATACAATATCAATCAGTAGTTACATCATGAAACATGTTATTATTTGTGTCATAAATCTTCTAATAAATTAGCACTAAAAAACGCTATAACTGGATTACTTTTAATAGTCAGTTATTATTTTCTTATAGGTCCTTTTGCTGCAGCACTAACAAACAAATTTGGTTGTCGAACAGTCGCTCTTTTTGGTTGCGCTCTGGCATCTGTATCGATTTTCATTAGCTCTTTAATGCCTACCGTAGATGCTTTAATCATTACTTTTGGAATATTAGTTGGTTAGTCTTATTATTAAAAAGTCTATTATTGCTTGATTCTTTTTGGTGAGAAAGAGCTTGTAATCATGAATAAAAATTTGACTTATTCATTAAATACAAGTTTATCTATCCAGCTTTGATGGTGCTAAACAACTGTTCATCTGATGAGGTTTAATGATACCGGTTTGTCACCTAAACCAGAGGTGAGATGCTCGAATTTGTTTTCACCGCTGAATGACAGCCTCATCAAGATTGTTTGTGATTTCATAATACTGTACATTTGTTGTATAAATGTCTCAGTCTGTGCACAGTGTAAGAAAATTTATGAATTTTCTTTTTGAATAACACAATACTGATCACTTGTCAAACGCGCAAGTGAAGTAAAACGAATTATTGATTATAGCAAGAAATAATTTCGATCATTTGTGAAAATACTTTTAGTGCATGTATACTTTAAGTTGTGAATGAACGATTTTGATGTCATTGGAAACCATTAATCATATAGCTTCGATGGACTTACTGAACTCTCTAAATATATGCTAATGTGCAATTCCGAACAAGCCAGAAGTGGGTTTAAAGAATAACAGTTATCTTCAGATCAAGAGATAACATCAATTTTAGGGGTTATTGAATGCTGAACTAAACAAGTTTGAATGGTTTTGACTTTATGGCTGCTATTACCGAGATAATCATAATTTTTAGTTGAAGACCTTATATAACATGGCTGGAAATCGGTTTGATTGCTTCAAGTTTATTTGTTTTGATTCCTTAAATCATAAGTTCAGATGTTATGTTTTACTTTTCAATTTTTGATTATGTTTGCTATCCTAGAACTATTCTCTATGGTTTGTTTTCACTTAGGTATTTTTATTTTCTCTACTTTTCATTTTGTTGATTTTCCCTCTCAATATTGATAATGGTTTGCCAAATTGGGGTTGATCCACTTTTGTGATCGATGTCACATTGTATACAGCTGACCGATTGTGAGATCATCTGATAACTTTATACATAAATTTTATTCTACACATTGGTGTGAATATTATAAGACGTAAATGTTTCTGCTAGTGGCTGGTGAACATTGAAAAAACATTAAGAACATATTCCCAAATATCGATTATTTGTAGTCTGTAGATTTATCTGATAGGCGTGTAGCGTCCATTCTGGTTTACCTAAGAATTTGCAATTAATTGAAAATTTTACGTAAAATATCAACTTAGAATGATGATTGAACAATACAACTAGACAGTATTCTGTTATGTCCCGACAAGAATAATGAATGGTAACTTTTGGGATCCATTTACGGACCAATACTAAACGTATATTCCTATTGTATAATTATTAAGTAACTAAACTATGCATATTCATATTCCTGTTATTATAAGCTTTATCTTGACCCATGAACTATTATTATACGTTTTACCATTCTTGAGTTATACCCAGTATATTAATTACTACCGCCCTCATTCACAGCCACATCTGGCTAGTTCTTGTACAAGTGTTATTTCATATTTTACTGGTACATTGTGCTCTGTTTGATTGGTATATAAACTCAGTATGTTTGAAATATAATGATTCATATCGCAGAGGCTCTGATTGGTGTTCTGGACTTAACTGGCTGGGCTAGACAGGAAGCGAGACCAACCAGAACTCTAGGTCGTTCACTTGGGTTTACGCGTCATTGTTCCGATCGATAATTCACTGCTCCCTAATTGGCGGTCACAAGATATAACATATTCCACATTATCTGAGAATTATAAGGTCACTTAGTAAAATGTATGTACCAAAGTAGACTAATTTTTGAACTGTATAATATTAGAACAAGTTTATATATTCCTCTACTAAGAGATATATCCTAGCTATGCTATCATAGCGACTAAAATTGAAAAGAAACGGTCATAATGTAACAGAGTGTATTGAGATATTTACGAACAGATTTCACTGAATGATAAGTACGATTATTCTCCCCAGTATCTTATGTCTCATTGCAACTCATGAACACGAGAAGTCATTACCCGAATTACAAATACTACAGCTCATGATTGTTTCGCACTATACTCATGAAATACGTGAAAATATCAAGCTTTCTGTAACTCTTGGGATTTATTTAGTTCATTTATATCGTTTCGTCCCGTGTTCATTAATCCTCTTCGGTTTGTATACCGTTTATGAATGAATATCTTCATTTAGTATTGTCCTTGTTAAATGATTTAAACTAGATACACTACGCAGAATTTTAAATTATTTTGTCTATTTATCTATATACTTAACCTACAGCAAATAGAAACTTTTCTAATGTTGGATACCAGTAGGTTTAATTGTTTATTTCAATCATCTTATATTTTCTTTTGTAAATGCCAAAAGATTTATAAAATGTATAATTAGAAGAAACCGAATATGTATCAGTTTGATCAACTAACTCATTACTTTTTAAAAAAAATTCTTTTTCTATAGTGAAAGATCACTTTATTAAAATGATGTTCTAATTTTTTTTTTCAATAAAGGCTCTTCATTTGGATTAATTTATTTACCAGCGCTAATTGCGGTTAGTTTCTATTTCAACAGAAAACGTGAATTGGCTAGTGGTATAGCTGTGACTGGAACACCTTTTGGGGCTGTGATATTTGGACCTTTAGCAGGTTACTTAATTCAGGTGAGCCTTCACATGAATCACTTAACACTAAAGCATAGTTTATTGATAAGAATTTATTTCATTAAACTATCTATTCTCGTGGCAAATACGATGACCAGTCACTTGACCTTGATATATCATTTTAACAGGCTCTCTAATGGGTTGGATAGATCAGATGCTGTTATTTTGTTTGCTTGTTGATGAGGTCAGATGTATTTAGTGGGACGGAGCAGGTCACCACGACCTACCAAGGTCGTATAGCGAACCAGTGCATATGTGGGTGAGCCTTAGTGATTGACTGAATTATCTGTCTTATCAAGGTCATTTTTAAATATCTGCTGTCTGGGTCAGTACAAATATATGGTTTTTCAAGAATAACTTGTTAACCGAACACAATATCGTTCTAACTACGCGAAGATGAAGCTGGTTAGCTTGCAAATTGTTTGTTGTGAAAGTACATGAGTATCATTTATATTGACCAGTTAGTCACAAAGCTATCATTAAACAGTGGTCACTTCAACAAGAATAATTTTTAATAGTTTTTAAACTGTTTGTTTCTACTGTCAACTTTTATTCTACATTCTATCATTATTAAAATCATAATTTCCATTTCATTTGACTTTGAATGCTAACGTGCTTAAAAAAGATGAACCTAAAGTGATGTGAACTTATTATCAAAATATCATGTTACAGGAGTTTAAGTTTGATATTTTAGGAAATCCACTTTCTGGAACGTTAAAGCTAACAATTCCTTTGTAGGTAATCACCTAAAAGTTTTTTTTGTTGTATCCGATACTTTGACTTGATGAAAAGTATCAGGTTATACGCCGTTATTTGTTTGTGGCATTCGTCTACGCTCTCATTGACTTCAGTTTAAAAAAGTAAAGAGACCATATCTGCAGAATTTAACAGATTACAAGCACTCAGGCTCCGAATAAGCTGTCGTGCACAAGATTTCTAATGCTCAGTTAAGTAAACTAGTCATAACAGAAAGACATTTAGGTGGGACTTTCAGTATTCTAATCTAGAGGATATGTAATCATGACCTTTTAACTGACCTGTTCACTTACAATCACTTATTTCCAGTGGACTCTAAATTAAACCATAAAGACACTGCTGCAAAACTGGTAACCAACGGTGTACCTACGGCAAATATATGGATATCTTAAATTAATTGAACTAAAATCATTACAGCTACAAGATTTCATTTAGCGCAATTCAAGAAAGAAATTTCTAAGGATTTTTTTACAAATAGATAGCTAGACAATCGACAATGAAGAGGATCCTCATCTTGTAGTAGTCTTGAATGAACTGTAGTCTGGATTTATAATAAGTGTAGTCTTTTATTAATCCGAACCAAAAGTTCAAGAAAAGTCATTTAATTTCAACAACCTCTATTATATTGATGATAAATGTTTAAAAAGTCGTCTTGACAAACTTTGAATACTACAATGCACCAAAAATTTTAACGTTAGTTATTAAAATTCTCATAAGATGATAATGAGAAATATTGGCCAGTGAAAACATATAAAATAGAAAGATTAGAGATGCTACCTGTTGTTCAGACCTATCAAGAATATATTAAAGTTAGTAACCAGAGAAACTATTTCTAAAAAATAAGAGATAATGGTTCATTCTGAGACCTAGAACTTGCAACAGTTGACCGAATTCTTCGAGGAACAGCTCGACTAGTCTCTGGCTATTTTCTAGTTGCTCACCATCTAACAGCATGAATGAAAATTAGACAATGGATTTTCAACTTTAACAAAGCTAGGTCAACTGTAATCCAATCTACTCAAGGGACATTGGCAAACCGTGATGGCTTAACTTTAGAGAACCTTAACAGCGATGGACCGAGACTACTAATTCATCTAACTCAGGAACGTAGTTTCATCTGAATGATCTTGATCACTGATCGTCCCAGTTTATAAAATGAGACAAATATTCTTTCGTAATAATTATCAATGAATGAGGTTGAATTTTGTCATTTCTAAGTAATACATGGTAGTGAAAGTAAAAGATGAATAATCGTTGAGCGTGGACAAACAGACCCAACCAACTGACTGTTAAAAATGTGATTTCCTTTTTTCTTATTGACTTCTACTCCGGACTCATTGAGTGACTCTGTAACTGTGTTGAATAAAGTATTATCTAGTGTTAATCTGGTTCTCTATTCTGGGTCGTGAATCGTGGATTTAATATAACGTAGCTAATCTCATTGTTGTACTAATGTATTGTCGTAGAATACCAGAGAGAAAGAGAGGTTTTAAACCATCGCCAAGGTCTTAGGTTTCATAGTTATTCAAATCTTGGACACAGATCGAGAACAAACCGAAAATATATCATGAAGGTCCCAGGTCCAGCTGTGGATATGTCTACAAAATATTCACCTTCCGTCTCGTCTTGAGACACGGATACTTATCAACTTTCAACTGTAGTCATACTACTTGTCTTGAAGGTTTAATTTGTCTCTGTTGATAGATATTGTAGTTCCAAAGAAATCTATTAATCTACTGAACACTATTGGAATAGTCGTTTTTAAGTCTGAGCTTAAGACATCTTCGACTCACTATGCCGTGCTGTGTATAAAACGTGATTAGCAGAAATGTGAAGTCATTGACTGTTTTTCTTTCGACTTTTATCTTTGTTGTAATCCTTCACTGTTATCAATGTTAATCAGTTATTTTTATCCAAGTGGACTTCCCATCACTACACTTATACGAAATGTAGCATCTTACAATAACATACACTTGTGCTATTTACCTTAAACTACTCTTGTTTTTTCCATACATGTCCAGTATCCTTACATGTAAAATGTTTTTTATTATAAACGTTTTTAGCCTTTAATTTTACCAGCTATTGTTGAACGATCTGTGGTTGGATTGGAACATTTGCCAATATTGTAACTAAAATTTGCGAATTCTAAAATATTTTTTCTACTTGTATTATTGTATCCTATTCTTTTCCATTTTGGTTTTTAATTTCCTTACATTTTTAGATAGTATCATTGACAATGTGTACAACCCTAAGTTGTTTCATTTCTTAATGCGAAAAATATATTCATTACAATATGCTTTATAAGTTCCAGAATTTGTTTTACGAATTAATCCTTCTTCATATACTTGTCATTCATATCTACGAAAAAGTGATCTGATTACTTTTATTCTTTTCAAACTTTAAATGTAGACTGTGCTTTCTGTGTGTGTCTGAGTGCTTATGTGTACTATATATTTCCGAATTTTGTGGATTGATTGAAGTTAGACATTAACACCGTTGGATGCCGGCTCAGAGGTCTAGAGTTTAAGTTCTCGCGCGCGAGGCCGATAGATACTGGGTTCGAATCCCCCGGGGTGGGATCGTGGATGCGCGTCCGACATTAGGACGAAACGGTCGTCTAGTGCTTCCAGGTTTTCCATGATGGTCTAGCCTCATTTGACTCATGGTCTCAACTATTAAACGAAAAGTAAATTTGTTTAAATTTATCACTCAACAGTTGTATTTTTAGATGAAAAGAATTGCTTTTCTAACATTGTTCTACAATTTGTTCTTTGCTGACTTTTACTATCAAGAAAACAAGCTCAACATACATATTTATCACATTTAAAAGTTTTCAATGAATTCAAACACCATTCCCATAGCAGATTAATGAATTTACGAATGGATACGATCATAAGGAATGAATAAAATTCGAATAAAATCAACTTCTACATCGTATATCATTTGATATTAAACGAAAAAGTGACAAATTTAGTTAATTTACTTTCATGTTGCATCAATTTATAGATCTATCTAGTTTTCTTGTAATTCATCATTGATAAATTTTTCATGCTAATTTCACATTAGAACTTGCAATATTTAACAAACATGATCGGAGAGGTTTTTGGGAAGATTGTGGTAATTTGATAATTAAATTCATGAGTCAATTGAAGCTAGGCCACCATGGAAAACCTGGAAGCACTGGGCGACCATTTCATCCTAGTATGGGACACCTCAGCAGCGCGCATCCACGATCCCGCACCCCGCGAGATTCGACCAGGTTTGTTGTGAGATATCAACTCACTGAAGACAATGGTGTACGGTGGCGCAACTTCGTGGA